>OX456984.1:44133909-45333909 GCA_949752695.1 Melanostoma scalare
ATTTTTCTCTTCGTCTGATAAATTGGATGAAGGGCTTTGGTCTCCTTCATGTTTGGTAGACATAACACCTTCATTTTTGTCCGAAATGAATGAGAGCAGTTCATTTAGTTCGTCTCTTGTTGCTTTTTCAAGGTTTTCCGATTCCTTGGCAGGGCTGGCTGAAGACGAGTTTTCTTCTGAATGTGGTGAGTTTTCGATGTGAGGTTGCTTTTTTGCTTCATTCAGCGACTCCTTTCTGCTTTCAGAGTCATTAATACTTTTTTCGTTAAAACCTTCTTCCGCATGAAAAGCTTCTTCAGAGGTAGTTTCTACAGAAACAACTTTTTGATATTCCTCTTCGTTAGACAAAGTCGAGGAAGGACCTTGGCCTTCTCCATGTTTGGTAGACATAACACCTTCATTTTTGTCCGAGGTGAGAGAGGGCAGTTCATGGTTGTCGTTTCTCGATGCTTTTTCAAGATTTTCCGATTCCTTAGTAGAACTGGTTTCACTTGATGAAAATACCACACTAGATGTTGAAGATGAGTTTTCTGCTGAATGTGATGATCCTTCAGTGTGAGAGTCCTTTTTTGCTTCATCCAGAGAATCATTTGTGCTTTCAGATAAATGAATTCCTGGTATTTCAAAATCCAGAGGCGCAGTTATTTCGAATTTTTGTTCTTTTCTCTTCGGCTGATTATAGTCGTCCTCTTCATCAGTAGATTCCAATAATCGAATATCTTCAGCACCTTTTCCTTTGCGTAGTATCAAAGTAGCTTTAAACAATTTCATTTTTAGTAATCGAAAGAGTTGAAATATATAAACCTTACCATTGATATTCCTTCGCTGCTTCCTGCGGTCCTTTTTTCCCCACCGTTTAAGCTCATTTTGTTCTTCTTCAAAGCCTCCACGTTTCCTGTAGCAAATTTTTTTAATTGGGAAGATCGCAATGATTTTTTCTACTACAAGTACTTACCATGCTGCAGCGCAAGCACGGTCTTTCGGGGACACAGGAAAATTGTCCAAAAAGGTAAGTTTTTTCTATAAACAAAATAATATACCATAATAATTTGATTAGTTTCTTGTTTACAACATACACATTCCAGAATCATAGTCTTTCGATATTGTGGAATACGACTAACCACCGGATTACCCTGCAGGATCAAAACTCTAAGCTCAGGCATTTTAGCAAAAATCTTTAAGTTCATGCAAATTAGATATTAGATTGTATTTGTCTTATTATAAGTTGGTATACCTTGACAACCAGGATATCATCGATTCGATTTTGAGATAAATCCAAGCAATTAAGGTTCTTGCAAGCAACCAATTCTTGCAATGCTTCGCTGGTCCTCAGATAGTTACGTGATAAATTCAATGTCGACAACACTGGCAAGACATTGATTCCACAGTTTTCAATTTTAGTGACATGGTTACTGGAAAGATTAAGTGTATCGAGCAATTTGCAGGACTGTAAGTTTTCAATTTTCTGAATCAAATTGTTATGGAGAAAAAGACTCCTGAGCTCTGTTTGATTTTCAAGTCCTTGTATTTCTGAGATGGCATTGCTTTCCAACCATAGGCACTTGAGCCCAGTGTATTCTTCAAGATTTTCAATTGATTGGAAACCTTTAGAAACAGAGGCACTAAGAAATGCTTTCTTTTTTGGTTAAACATCAAACGAATAAAACTCACCTTGAAAATGTAGATACAGTCGGTCATTCAAGTGAGGAGTTTGATAAAGGGAATCCTTTTTGCAAAATTCCTTAAGGAGCTTTTTGGTGATGCGTTGTAAGCCAGGAATTTCAACAATTTCTGTGTTACTCATATTTTATTTGATTCAACTTGGTTGCTAACGATGATTGCAAAATTCTACTGATATTGAAAACCAAATGAATTTGAAACTGAAAAGTTTCTCATTGATTTAATAGAAAAAATGATTTGGTCGTTGCTAAGTTAAGTTGAGGTTGGCATGTTGTCGATGGGGTTGTTTTATGTTTAAAAAGGGCGCATGGTTATTGATAGGGAGCCATTGTTGTTGTTGAGGTTGAAATATAATGAGATGGCCTACAAAGTTATATTAGTTTGGGGAAGTTTAAGGTTACTCACATGAAATGAGTATCACATTTGGACTATTTTCCTTCTTAGGGCATCCTGCAAAAAATCCATGAATTGGGATAGAACTAGACAGGCTAAAAGTTTGGGGAAGTGCTCAGAACATTGCTCTTACTGATGATACCTGCTGAGAAGACAACTTGTGATAGCAGTTGTGAGTAATAAAAAAAACGTGCACAACCTGCTCTCGGGAAACTGATTTAGGAGGTGTTGCATTTCCTTGCGACAAGCGATGCCCATGACAAAGCAGTTGGATGCTTGTTTGATTTGAAGCTAGCTTCCACGCAAGAGGCAGACATGCTAACCATTACACATCGAGCACAAAAAGAACACATGAACTCAAAAATAATCTCGCTTATTTTCAATGACTGGCCTTCTCGTGTGCTTTTTCAAAAGCCAGATGTAAGAGGAATTACAGTCTTTTGTACTCGAATGTCTGTGTCCTTTAAAATCATCGGAATGTAAACCATTTTACTTTGCCATGAGAATCCTCTCTTTGGCAACGTTGTTCATCAGCCTTTTAAAGCCAATTAGCATCATTTGTCTGTTCGTGTTTGATTGATGTTAAGTATGACTAGATCAACTTTTTACTGTCGATTTTGAATTGTTAATCTGCACTATTCCAACTATGTGTTATTAGTTATGTGGTCCTGTCTATAGATTTGAGGGAAAACAGTTGTCGTGAAATGAACACTTATGGCACTTTCCATTGGTTTCACTCGGGGAAGCACTCATTTTAAAAACCAATGGAACACCCAAAATAATTTCTGTTCAGTTTAACGTAATTGCCTTTGTGTGAGTAAAACACCTATGGCTCTTAAGAAATATTCCTTGAAGAAAATTTTCTTTTTGACATTTGAGTAACATGTGTTAGTGCTTCTTGAGACGATTCTCATTTCAAATCGAGAAGCGGCTGTCACTCCTCAGAATCATGAGAAGCGATCTTTTTGAACCAATGGAACGATTTGAGAATGCTTCTGGACGCTCCTGGACGGTTCTTTTCGTCCAATGGAAAGTGCCATTAAATGTTTCATCGATGATCATCTTGTCTTTTATTTTTTGTCGAATTCGATGGGAAACAATTGAATTGTTAATTAATCGCAACGAATGTGGAAATTTAGGGTGGCGAAGAAGTCAAAAAATTGGCCTAGGCTGTATAGGTGTGGAAACATACACAAATACACTTTCTTTGATTATCTATGTTTGTTTCTCATTTTAATTTTTTTACGATCGCATAACTTGGCAGAGACTACTACAATCACCAGTAAAAAGAAATTAGTGTTAGGAGTTTACGCAGTTTAAATTATGCTGCATACTTATTCTACTTTGGTAGCCTAAATTTCATTGCATACTCATAGACAATTCAATTTTCTTAATTTTGGTTGTTTTTACTTGCGGTTATAGGTACTATAGGCAAGTATTGCAATCGTGCAGAAAAAAATTTTGAGACAACAAATAAATATGGCATTACGATGATGGAGAATACGAAACAAGTGGGCCCTGCAATTCTGTCTGTCTGTATGTCTGTATGTCTGAACGGCTTGACCGATTGTCTTCAAAGTTTGCAGCTATGGTCTCTGGGGTAGCCTACAGAATGGTTTTGGAACTTGGTTTCTAGGTTTTGAAATAACAGTAACTGCCATACAACGTATATGATAATACCTAATTTTCTCGAAAACGACTCTAACGATTTTGACGTGAGATATTATTTTTGAATGGCTATTCTTATGATGTAAACTTTTTTTTTGTAAAAAGTCTAAAAACGGTACCCCCATAGTACCGTTTTTTCAAACCTGACTTTCTTGGTAATGATTAAAACGATTTTGACGAAATTTCATATTTTAAAAGTCCTAAGTTGTCTAAGAAAGACTGCATATCAACATTTGAAGAATTTAGTTTTTTTTCGAATTTTCATTGATTTTAAAAAAAAAATTGTTTTTTCGAATATTTTCAAAACGGTATCTTTCATTAACTTAAAATTTCTTGCAAATACATCTTTTAGCAAGGTCTTAAAACTTGTGTACTTGAATTTTTAAAACCTCATTAAAAAAAAAAAAAAAAAAAAACCGGTTTTTTAAAAAACGACTCTAACGGTTTTGATTAAATTTTTAGGGTTTATATGTATTAGCAACTGACAAAAAATAACGTTTTTAGATTTTCGCTTGAAACCTTTAAAATAATTAATTTAATTTTTTTAGTATTTTGGGTGATTTAATTCAATTTTCATAATCAATGTGTAGTTGGCAACCCTGTACCACCAAAAATATAAAAAGCTAGTACTAAAACCTTTTTCTCAGCCTTAAGATTTTGGTATTGTACTTAGCACACAATCTCAAATTCGTGCGACCCCCTTTTTTTTTTTTTTTTTTGAGGAACCGAAAATATTTTAAGCTAATTGAAGAAAAATTTTTTTAGAACAGGGGAACCCTGAGGCGTAGCGCATTTCTCACAACCATCATGCGTTGTGAGGGAATGGAAGGAACCTACAATTTTCTGCTGGTTCCAAACGGCTAATCGCGAAAGAGATTTTCATGGCAGTGAACTTACTATCGTTGCCAATTCTTCGGTAACTTAACTGTTACCTATCTTATAACAACCCATCTCTTTTTCTCAGTTGCTTAATTCTGAGTAAAGCCTGGGGCGCCTAAACGTAAGTTAGTTTAAATAAACAAAAAAAATTGTGATAACCATACTTTCATAAGTCATGGTGCCAGTGGCGTACTAGTTAGCAAGTCAGCCTGTTATCTGATTCCCAGGAACGTCAAAGAAAAAAATGTTTTTCACGGATATAGCCTTTCGCGTGGCAAGTCCTCCGAAAGTAATACACACTGTCATGAAATACGCTTTCTAACTTAGCCAGTCGGCATCGGTATTGTAGGTCCTTGAAATGCGTTATGTACCTACCGACTCCCTGAGGCTTCCATAGCTTTGTTGCGCCACCCTATTTATTTTACTATCTTTAGTCATTGTTTCATTTTGCATTGCAATGATCCGACTGGAGCGTTTTTGAAATCTTTCGAAAATTTTATTAAAAAAAAAAAAAACAAATTATTTTATCTTTACTAATAGTTTATTAATAATAATTAGTTAAATTCAGAAAATAAAAAAAGTTTTTTCGAAATCAAAATCAAAGAAACATTAATTCCTCAGCCGAAAAAGTGATCGATTAAAAATAATTTAAGGCTGTATTCAAACCTGCTAAATCGGTTTCTAGATTTTCTGCCAGTAGAACTTTTTTTCCGGAAGAGTTCGCTGGAACTTTGAAATTTTCAATGAAAAATCCAAAAAAAATGCAATTTGTTTTTTACGAAGCAAATATTTTTTTTAAAGAATGTGACAGCCACCAGAACTCGAAGAAACTCTTCGCCATCTCCATCGTCGGACGTCCCGGTTATATAGGATCCATAGCACAGTGCGATAAATCATTTTGATTTGTTTAAATTAGTTGTTTTTGTTTAAAAGCCTCGTAAAAGAGTGTAAATAAGTTTCAATCTAATTTGTTTTAAGAAAAGGCGAAAAAACGTTGTTTTCAGTACGATATCGTTAATTATACCAAAATAAAACAAAAATGTTTTATTAAATTTTTCGATATCTCATTTCGTTTTGGAGCTACCGATACTTGATGTCGAATCATTTCTTTTTTTCTTGTTAAGTTTTTTGTCTTCAAGTAACGATATATCGAAAACGATCCGAGATATTGAAAAATTTTCTTAGACATTTTCATTTTATTTTGGCATAATTAAGCCAAATTCATTGTCAGATTGCGGAGCTATGGATATCTCATCACGCATGCCTTCAAAAACAATAATTGACACTGTTTAAGAATCGCTACATAGCATAACATTAGATTATTTTAGATTATATGGTAGGTTGAGCTTGCGCAGCTCTGGGCACTGCAGCGTCTGAATGAAAGCTATTTTGCCATCCCAAGTAAAGTTGCAAAGTTGTTCTGCTCCTGAGTTGAAACCGAAATGAAAAATCTTCTATGGGTGGATGAGTTTGAGTTTATCTAGGGGGATGATCTCATAATCAAGTATTTGCTTTCTTACTTATTTACTTATTTAAATTGGCGCTACAGTCCGGGTCGGACCAGGGCCTCAACCAACATGCTTCTCCAGCCAGCTCGGTCCCTAGCCAGCTGTCTCCAGTTTTGCACCAAGTTGATTGAGGTCCTCTCCTACTTGCGTGCGCCAAGTCCCGTCCCTCGGGATTGGATTCGAAGACTTTCCGGGCCGGAGCGTTGGTGTCCATTCGCTCTACATGACCCAGCCATCTAAACCGCTGGACCTTGACTCGTTTGACAAGGTCAGTGTCGCTGTACAGCCCGTACAATTCGTCGTTAAATCTTCTTCTCCACTCTCCATCTATGCAGACAGGACCAAAAATCTCCTGAAGAATTTTCGAGGCATCCTAAAGCATTCTCATCTACCTTTGACAAGGTCCATGCCTCTGTGCCATATATAAGAACCGGGATGATATATGTCTTATACAGGGAGACTTTAGTTGCTCGAGAGAGGACTTTACTACTCAATTGCCTTCTTAGTCCGAAGAAACAGCGATTGGCAAGAGTTAATCTTCGTTTGATTTCAGCGCTGGTGTCGTTGTCTGGATTAATAGCGGCGCCTATGTAGACAAAGTCCTTAACTACCTCAAAGTTATAGCTGTCTATCGTGACGTTCTGTCCAAGACGTCGGTGTTGAGTCATGCTGCGTTCTTCCAATTATGTCAATATCGCCGGCATATCCGAGTAATTGGACGGATCTTTGAAAGATTGTGCCTCTTGTGTTGACGTGGGAGTTTTGCACTATTCTTTCCAGAACGTTGTTGAAGAAGTCGCATGACAGTGCATCGCCTTGCCTAAAACCTTTTTTAATATCGAATGTATCGGTGAGATCTTTTCCGACCCTGATGGAGTATTTGCTTTCTAAAGCCTAGTACGCTGCTGATGCGAAACGGAATTTTTCGTTGATCTCCACGAGCACGACGAAATCGTGAGCGAACACTCAACGGAAAATAGTTGTGTAGAGCATTATCAGCTGTTTAGAAAAAGTGACAGTCAAGTCAAAAGTGTCACAACTCACAAGAAGCAATAAGACATATTAATATTTTTATCATAAAATGAGTTTACAAAACATTACGGAGAAGAATTACTTCTTTTGACAATAATTTGTTCATCATCTGCACTTTCCATAATGCTTTTGAAAGGAGGAAAAAACTTTTTTCGTATAAGCATGAGCATCCGCATGCCAACCAACGTACGTATGCAAGGCGGTTGGCACTTTCAGCACTTTCGAAATAGATCGAAATCCTTGTGTTTATTAGTTGAGTCTAAAGTCCACACAAAACTGTGACTATATTTGTAAGTTAGTTATTCAAAAGCCAATGTTTAAGAAAATGCAAACAAATAACTTTACTGACAAATGATCATCAACAAGAAAATTCCAAAATAAATAAATTAAAACAAAAATTCATTTTATTTCTGGTTGTAATCCAAAAACTGCAAAACTGCTGCAACAAACCAGACTCAATTAGAATCTGCAATCGTTCTGACCCGTCTAAGCTTCGCTTACTATTAAACTAGCCAGGTCCAAGAATTCAGTTGATTGTGCTCTCAAAGCTTAATCGGAGCTAACCAAGAATGCTTCTCTGCAACTCCAATAAAGATCCCTGAAAAGTATACTTTAGAAGAGGAAACTTTTCTCATGATTTCTGTTGTTCTGCAGCAAAAGCGCAAATTAAATTTAAATTTTAAATAAAAGTGCATTGAAATATTTTTTCAGTAGCTTTCTAAAAATAATTTTTGTCAACTTTGTCAACTTGACAGTGACAACTGTCAAACAAAATCTACTCTTGTACTTTCGGCAGTGTGAATGGGTTGAATCTAGTACCACCCAAATTAAAATCAAAATCCGGATTTGCGTGCGGTGTGAAAAGGGTTAAATAAAATTATTCCACTTTCTATTTTAGAAAATTCAATTGAAGTGGCACAATAAACTCACAAAACAAAAAAAAAAAACAATTGAACTGTCAAAATTTCGCAAGCATTTATTGTCCCGGGACATCATTTCTGGGGAGATAGGGTCATCAACTCAAATGGACGCAACCTTTATAATTGGTACCAAAATAATATACTACAAATCGACATAATATCTCCGGGAGAACCAACATATCCAAGATCTTCATCCTATATTGACTTTTTTATGACATCTCCAAATCTAACAGCTCAAAACCATAGCTGCGTCACACTTGACGCGATTTCGGATCATTTCTCGGTATTTCTTGCCTTAAATATCATGGACTTCAACCCAATACCTGACTTTCAAGAACATCCATTAACATTTAAAAACACGAATTGGACACATTGTAATAGAGACATAACATCAATCATTGCAGGTTACTCCATTCCCAACGACACTAATCTTTCAAATCATGAAATAGACCAACACATTGCTTTCATTACAAACGCTCTAAAGACATGCATGACAAATCACTCTTCGATACTCAAAATTAAAAGTACTTACAAAAATATAAGCATAAATACTATTAACTTGATGAAGACGAGAAAAATATGGAAAAGACAACTTAAACGCATTTTCCACTTTCATGGAAACCGAGTTAATTCCACATACCTTGAACTTTCATCCAGAATTTCATGCCTGAGTAAAATCATTAAAGATAGAATTAGAATTGATCTTAATGATAATCTCAAAATTAGACTACGTAATCTCAAACCTTCACCAAAAGTTTTCAAAGAAATAAACCAACTTACCGGACGTAAAAAAAAATCAGACCCCTCTCAAATACCAATCTCATACAGAAATACCACTCTTTTTTCGGAATCTGAAAAAATTAACGCTTTTCAAAATTATTTCAGTAACTTATACTCAAATCAAATCCCTACAACAAACCCACAGTCATTATTAGAAATTAATACAACAAAAAATTCATTTTTAGCATGGCATAACAATCCTACCGTTTCATTTTTCTCTTTAACAAATAAATCAGACTGTCAATTAACAAATGATTTTGTCTCTACTGATTTTGTTGAATCCATAATTAAAAATTTAAATAATAAGAAATCATCAGGGCCCGATAGTATTTCTAACTTCTTTTTAAAAAAATGTTATAAACCAATTCTGACACCATTGACTATATTAATCAATAATTGTATTAATAATTTCTACTTTCCAGAGATGTGGAAAGTAGCAATTCTATTACCAATAAAGAAAAAAGGTTCATGCAATGACGTCGAAAACTTTAGACCTATTTCACTTCTGTCTAACCTAGGGAAAATCCTTGAACGTGCGATTTATAACAAAATTGAAACTTTTTGTGATGAAAATAACATCATCCCAAATACACAATTTGGCTTTAAGAAACATCATTCAACCGAACACGCAATCATGTATTTCGAAAATATCATTCTTGAAAATCTAAGAAGAAGAGAATGCACAGTTACATGTGCCATTGACTTAAAAAAAGCATTCGATTCAGTCTGGCACGACGGGCTCATTTATAAAATGATTTCGCTTAACTTCCCAGTTAATTCAATTAAAATTATATCTAATTACCTTTCTAACAGATCGTTCAAAATTAAAATCGGTTCAAATTTCTCCAACAATGTGCAAATTTCATGTGGAATACCCCAAGGTTCATACTTGGGCCCTTTCTTATATAACATATTCATTCATACACGACTTACCTTCAACTTTCGGACCATCTCGAAGCATACAATATGCAGACGATACACTTATTTTTGCTTCACATGAAAGACCCCACGAAGCACTTCAATCAGTCAAACAACATGTTGAACTTCTTGCAAATTACCTTAATTCTTGGGGTATTTCCATCAACTATCAAAAATCGGAATTAATCTGCTTTAGAAATGCTTCTCCTCGCGGTCATTATCTTGCTGTTAGGGAAAGCAAGCAAATAAAACTTAACATTAACGGCAATAACATCCCCCTAAACAAGCAAATAAAATATTTGGGCATTAATTTAAATGAAAAACTTAGAATGAATCCACATGCTCGCATAGCACTTAAAAAAGGCAAAGCAGCAACATCACAACTAAAGACACTATTTAGATCAACCTTTATCGACAAAAACACGAAACTTCTCTTATATAAAACCCTCGTCAGACCTGTTCTATCATATGGCTTTATATCTTGGTTCAAAATTTCGCCAACAGTGGCCAAAGAGCTCCAAAGCTTTGAACGATACGTTCTAAGACACTGCATTAGCAAATACAAACGACCTAATGGCAAATGGTTTCAAAATAGTGTTATATATAATGAATCTAAAATCAAACCTCTACTTGCATATCTTTCTGATCTGGCGACAAAAAAAATTTTCTCATACAGTTACCACGAAAACCCTCTGATCAAAAATATCTACACGGAAAATATCTCCTTTAATATTGAAGACAGATATTATGTCTCTCCAATAAGTATTGCAAACTCCTCAACAACAAGACTTTTCGAAATTGATGAAAATAATTTTCTCTCTGACTTCTATAGGAGTAGCAACCCAAACACTTATCGAGGCTGAACCGACTCTACCAAATTTTAAGTTATTCTTTTTTGACAAAAATATGAAATAAGAAAAAAATAAAAAATAAAAATAATATGATTCATGTCACCACATTTATTTAACAAGTTCAAAAAAATTAAACACCCTGATTTAACTAATTAGTACAATAATAAGATACTTTGTAAGTCCTTAATTTCAAAAAAAAACTCCATTTGGAAGGTTTCATGTAGACGGGAATCGACGATGGATGAATCATTATGATTCACCCACCGTCGAATCTAGTCTACACTTTCTTTTTCATTTTTATTTAGTTTGTAAGTTAGTCTTTAAGTAATACCAAATAAACTTCATGAAAAGTGTCTTTGAGCATCACTTATAAAAATATTGTTCCTACTAAGTAAGTTTATGAAAATATTGTTAGTAAGTCATTGTACGTTATAAATATACACCATTATGTAAGAGCAAGACTCATTCTAGGTCAGCAATTAAATTTTCTTAGTCATAAAAAAAAAAAAAACCAATGTTAAAAAGAAAAGTCTCAATAAATAATTCATTCATCCATTCATTCATTTATTGTCCCGGGAGATAAATGATGGACGGGAAATTGTGGAGAGTTTAAAAATTGTAGTAAAAAGATCTACTACAATTATCCACCTATAAAACCCTTTTCGCAGAGCAGCAGCGTACTTCACGACGAAAGGTGAGCGAAATTTTTCGTTTACGATTCCGTCCTGTCATTTTTGTATGGGATTTTTCTTTTCGTTTCAGCAGCGTACTAGGCTTAAGGCGAAAAAATTCTGGACATTCTGTCCATAGCATATCATAAAAACACAACTAAAATGCGTATGTGATATGCATCACAAATAACGTATACTTTATGAAAAATAACAGTTTTTTTGCCCAAAATTTTAAATTGACCTTGGCGCTCTGATCTCTATGGAGCTGCCCTAGTGCGCGCCGCCGCGCCGGTCCACGGATTTCAAAATTGAGGAACGCTTTCGGAATTACAAATTGCCGTGGAACGTGTTTTCTCTCGACACTTTACGTTAAGGTAATGAGCCCTGAATATCAGGCCATTGGTCGAATTCACCGCTCTTGCAATGTGACTGCGAATGAACCTGATAATGACATTGGGCGCGTTCGAGAACGTATCGGATAGCCTATCTCGGATAGACGTATCTTGGATACCTTTTTGAACGATCCAGATATCTTTTTCCAGATTTCTGCAGACAACAGCTGTGAAATATTAAAATTCGACTTTTGAAAATAGAAAAACATTCAAAATATCATTGCAAGACGATTATAACTTATTTTTTTCGATTTCCCATGCGTTTTAAAAGACTCTTATGCTGAAATAAATGCACACCAAAACAAAAAATCAACATGAAAAGAAATAAAAATAAATTTTCTATATGTTTGTATCAGCTGTTCGCTAAGGTATCTGAGGTATACCGAAAATTCACAGATAGCTTTGGTTTCTCTATTTGACAGAAATGGTTTGCATCTTTGCTAAATGCTTAACACGTAAACAACAACAACAAGCTATCCGGATACCATTCTCGAACGCAGCCATTATCGATTTTGTTTATATGAGCCCCCTTGTAAAGGACTCCATTAGGATAGTAATGTTTGTACTCCGACTCTGGTGTTCTGTGCAATCCAAGACAAATATCTTTTTTTTTCATTTGAGACGCTATAACGGTGAAGCACCTTCCGTGTCCATAGACGACAGTCTTGGACCTTATAAGGCTCTTGAAGGAAATCACTTTCACACTGCTATCAAGTTGTCTGCTATGGAACAGTCAGCTTGTCAGTGCGAGAGCTCCTCTTGTCCTGCCCGGAACCGCATCCATTTGTTCGTTAAAATATAGATCAAGCTAGATGCCGAGGTACTTAACTACTGATTTGCTTTGCTGTGGGTAGCCATTTAGATTAACGATCACCTGCTTTCGCCAGTTCTTTCTCGTATCTCATGAGCCCGAACCAAAGAAGTTGGTATACACATAAAATAATTGCCGAAGAGTTAGAACAGAAACTGTTCCTAATTTTCTTGACGGTTCTCGTCTTATCTAGAATTTTCGATAATGTGGTAAGTTTTTCTATGAAAAGAGGCCGCTGGCGTAGGCAAATATAGTTTTTATAGTAAAGGAATGGTGTAAAGATTGGATAAAACAAGTTTGGTTATTAATTGTATTGTGTAACGAATAAAAAAGTGGTGTAATTAAAGTACAGATAAGAAGTTGAAAGTAAAGGTTTATTTGTCGAACATGCTGAACTTTACAGTATCCTAAAAGACCTTGTAAAATTATTATGCTAAGATAATAGGAAATAGCGGTGTTTCACATCCTTCTAAAGCGTCTCTAATCTTAAATGTTATTTATTTTGATCAAACAACATTTTGCCATACATCAATTTGTTTAATATTTTCTCAAGTGTGAACAAACTAAGTCAAACAACAGATATTCAAAATTGTTTTTAAAAGTCGTTAACTTCTCTCATTGGAAAAGCTCCTTTCGGTTTGAGTTCATCCCAATACAACTCACGTTCAGTTTTAGATTCAATTTCTCGCAAGCGTTTATTCTTATAACACTGAACAGCAGCCCTATACCAAAGAACAAACCACTTTCCGGTGGCAAAGTATAAAATTTCAATTATCGCCACAATGCTGAACCCATACATGACAGAGCATATCCCGCCGTATCGACCTGTTGAGTAAGAAAACCTTAGTACATCTTGTCACTTTGCATAGGAAGGAAGGTATAACCAATTAAAAACATACCCAAAAGAACTACCCAATCTCCGCAAATGTCATGTGTCTTGACCTGAGAAAAGGCCGCTTGATAAAAGAATTTAACGATAGTTGTCGGCTTAGAAGGAGGTATTCCGTCTCTGTAAAGTAAAAAATTGATTTTGAATGCTCTTACATCCGGTGTAGGTAAAGTTCTTACAAAATAGCAGCGGTAAAGTTTGATCCTTTGCTTGGTATATTCAAAGGCCTTGAGTTGACATTTATCTCATAACTCACAACATCACAACTCGGAAGGCAATGTTTGCAGAGTTCCAACGTTGGCTGTGGCTGTCTTTTCTCAGAGACGTAGTCAAATGCATTCCACTGCCACCAGATGGACTTCCAAAGGGCAATGCAAGGCAAGTCAATTAGGACGCAATAAGGGACACCTTTAAGGTAGCCTGGCAGAACGGGCACCACACAACCACAGTGATTGACTAGACTGAGAGTTCGACACACCAGTATGCACTCACTGAAGGAATAGTATTCTCTGTGAGGGAAAGAGTTTAGCAGTCTTTAAAATGGATAATGTCCTTGAATGACTTACTGGCTCAGCAGCTTTTGTCCCTCTTCCAAAAAATAACAATGCCTCATTTTTGATGAGAATTGCTTCATCCTGTCGGAGCCTTCCAAGATTTCTGGTCTAATCGAAACTTCATATTCTTGATTGTAGCCTAGCAGGGCCCTGATAACACTTCCAGTTTCGGTATCGGGGTAGTTTTCCGGGTAAAACAGGAGGATCTTAATCAAATTTGTTAATCAAAAACAAATTCAAAAAAAAAAAGAGGTGACTTACTCTGAAACCATCGCATGGATACTCCTTCAATGTATAGTCATCGGGATCGTCCCGAAGGACCAACTGCATTGATGATTGCTGGCCCGCTGTGTCAAAGCGAATTTGGTAGCTTTTATTCAATGAGTACATGTCAAATTCTTGCAGTTCCCTGTTTTAAGGCAAATGAGGGCTCAATATTTTTGTTATTGTAACGGTCTTACTTGTCATCAGTGTAGCTCATTCGTCTGTAGTTGAATAAACAGCACACTCCGGCAGTAGTGGTCCTCATAAAAAATACTTCACTGCATTTTATTGTCACACCTTTCATGACACATCGCTGAATCAGATCCTCGCATCGAGGTGCCAATCTACGAATAATTAGCCGTGTAGGATACGACACATTGCCATACTTGTACACCAATAAATCGTTTAAATGTAGAAGTTCGTCGCTGATTGTTGAATAAGAATCAAAGGGATACAACAGAAGACCGCCAAAAGCCAATAGTTTGTTAGCCAATTCGGGAACAGACTTCGCAGCTAGCTTTGGATGGTATTTCTCTTGAAATTTGAATCTGAAAGTGGAGTGTTTGAAATGTGGTAAGTTCACAATAATTTGTGTATGCTTTATAGGTTTGTGCTTGTGATAGTAGTGTGTGGTTGTTGCATGTGCTAGTACGTTCGGAGTCACTCAAACTGTTTGAAAGAAGTCGTTAACCCAATTTAAAATTATTCGAATTGTGTAGTGGAAAGGAGTTCAGTCGCCTACCACGACATTTTGGTAGCGCTTTGGTGGGGCTTTTTTTAAGTTCAGTTTTAAATTCATTTTTATTTTTTAGCTCTTGGGGCTTTTTTTAAATTCAGGATGAAGTGTCAAAACCCCAGAAGCTTATGTAACCTTGAAGGCATTTGGAGCTGTGGTTATCGCAATGATGGAACAGAGTACAACTCTTTGGTAAACACCTGTTCTTTTCAAAGTTCGACAATCAAAAGTCAACAAATGTAAGTTAAGATTAATTCTTTAACGTCACTTGCACAAAACCCATCCAATTATCGACAATCACAAGCTAATCCAGCATAAATCAATCGATTAAATGCTTTCCATTTCCTATCTAATCACGACAAGCTACATTAGTCATTTGGAAACTCCTAGCTCATTCACTTGACATATTTTTGTCTCGAAATACCGATCTCAATTAAAGAGCATACATTTTTGTGTTCAGAAAAATTTATTAAACTCATAGTTAGACAAGATTTTATCGGGCAATGGCAGCTTCATTGACCATTGCGACCAAAGAATCCAAAGTCTCCTCTGCGGTTGGAATAATCTGGTTAGCTGGAAGTTTGAATCCATACCAAAAATTAGTGCTGGATGGCCTCAACTCGTAACAGAAGGAAAGTTTAACTCCTTGAGTTCCATAGGCCCAGTCCAAGCTGGCACCAGAAGCTGGATAGATAGCGTCATAGATGTTTCCACCGGTGTATTTGGTTCCGTAACGTTTGCTAATAGCGTTGAGTGACACATCGAAAATTCTCTTCAAATCGCCATAGTTGCTGGGAAGCTCTGAAGTGTGACCATAGGGGAAGAGCAGAAGCTGGGAGTAGGAATGGTATGAGATGTAAAGCAAAAGGTTGTCTTTCACCGAGGCAATGTAGTTAGACAAGGTTTTGGTTTCGATTTCAGAGAAGGCCTTTGGTCCGGCATAGGTGTCTGAGCAGGGATTGCTGCTGGCGCCCACTGAATTCCAGTGGAAGTCCCAGTTCCTGTTGGGATCTGCACCAAAGCACTTACCATACGGAGTGCGAGTTTTCCTCCATACACGATCTGTGGTGTGAGTGTAGACAAATCCATCGGGATTGGCATGTGGAATGACATGCCAGTCGAAGTTCTCAGCAATTTGTCTAACCTCGGGATTGGTGCTGGTGAGAAGCTGATTGACCATGTATGTTACTGTAGCTGGTGCGATCCATTCACGAGCGTGCATACCACCTTCAAGGAAGACTCCCTTGTTGCCTGCCTTGTAGGAAATTTTGATACCCATGATCTTGCGACCTTCGTAAGACTTGCCAGCTTCAACCAATGTCACTTGCTTTGGGAATCTTTCAACCAAACTTTCCAGCCAGCTGTAGGTTTCATTTAGTGCATGATACCGTTCCCAGTTGTAGTCTAAGGTTCGGGTCAATGGTGCTGCCACTTCATCGGACTCCAATTTGCTCTGGGCATTTTCCTCGACCAGTTCGTGTTGGATTGCATGTTCTTCGAGTGTCTTTAGGAAGTCGTACATCATTGTTGGTGAAACAATAACATTGAGAGGACGTTGGACGGAGTGAACATCATCGAGAAAGACAAGTTTGTCACTTGAACCATCTAAACTTTTTAGCACGTCTAACTGTTCGGCATTTTTAGCGGTTAAAGTATACACACGATGATTGTCATAACGCACACGAGAGGCACTGGCTATAGCCAGACACGAAAGTAGAACCAGTAATGTGCGCGACATGACGATTGATTTGATTGTGATGAATAGCACAGTGGGCAGTGGCGATTTTATAGGTGCGCGCAATTGGAACTAGGTTCGGATAAGAAGGTGTGGGGAAAACTCATTGATAACGGTATTAGAGTGTTCTAATGAACAGTGGAGTGATGATGTGTTGGACTTTCTGATTAAAGTTTTCGATAGTGCGAGTTTGGTCACCTGATATAAATATCCACTTGGTTTCCTTTCCTGTTTTCTCTTTCTTTCTTCAAAACTTATTTTATTCGAGGCTGTAGATAAAATTAGGACAATTCCTCAGGAGATAAGTTAGTCACTAACTTCTTGGTCCTTTTGGAACCTGTTTGTCACTGAACTCGACCTATCGGTCACTCTTAAACTGACCCCTAAATTATTAAACTGATCACTCAGAAAGTGGTAAGAAGACGTTGGCAAAAACAAAAAATTGAATGCAGCCGACAAAGTGCTTGCTCGACAAACTTTATTACTTCATTGAGAAACAACGAAAACCTTACAAGTACTTCAACTGCTTAGCCTTGCCTACCATAGCCACCAAGGAGTCAATAGTTTCATCTCCAGTTGGAATGATCTGTGAGGCTGGCAGCTGGAATCCGTACCAAGCATTACTGCTCGAGGGTCTCAATTCATAGCAATAAGCTAACTTGGCGCCAACATTTGAGTAAGCCCAATCGATACTCGATCCAGAAGCTGGATAGATGGCATCGTAGATGTTCCCTCCTGTGTACTTGGTTCCATAGCGTTTGTTCATGGCCTCGATAGCTGCATTATAGACTGTTTTCAAGTCGTTAACGTTTGGTGGTAGTTGACTGGTGTGGCCATACGGGTACAGTAAGTACTGTGAATAGGCATGGAATGAAAGGTACAACTGAATTTTGCCCTTCAACGAAGAAATATAGTTGGAGAGTGTCTTGACTTCAATTTCTGAAGCAGCAGTTGGTCCGGCATAAGTGTCCGAGCAGGCATTGCTGCTGGATCCAACTTCATTCCAATGGAAGTTCCAGTTCCTGTTGGGATCGGCACCGAAGCAACTGCCGTATGGTCTGCGGGTCTTCCTCCACATACGATCTTTGTTCCATGTGTACACATAACCATCGGGGTTGGCATGAGGGAAAATGTACCAATCATTGTTTTGAGCAATGTTCTTGATCGAAGCTGAATTGCTGGTCAGAAGTGCATTGATCAAATAGGTGACGGTAGCTGGAGCTATCCATTCACGAGCATGAATACCGCCTTCGACGAAGATACCTTTGTTTCCAGACTTGTGGGATATTTTGACTCCTAGAATTTGACGACCCTCATAGGACTTGCCGCCGACAATCAAAGTCACTATCTTTGGGTATGTTTTCGCTAAGGATTTCATCCAGTCGTAAGTTTCATCGAGAGTGTGGTATGATGTCCAAGCATAACCAGAACGTGGAGAGAATCCGAGATCTACTTGGTCCAGGCGTTTCTGTGCATCTTTGTCGACCAATTCGTGGCTTATTCCATTTAGGGTCACCACATTTACAAAGTCTGGAACCTTGTGTGGGGCAACAACAACGTGGATGTCTTTAGAAACCACATGCACACCATCTAGGAAGAGCATACTGTCACTGGCACCGTCCAGGTCCTTTAGTACAGCCAATTGAGCGACATCTTTTGGGGTTACTTTGTACACTCGATAGTTGTCGTAGCGAGCTTGTTCGCCTGCAGCCAATGTCAGGCAGATGCCCAAGAAAACTAATAGCGATCGCGACATTTTACACCGATCTATTGAGTTTTTGAGGGTTTTTCTTCGCTTTTTTATACGAAAAAATAGTGAAGATTTTTCTACCAGACAGACTTATAGATAAGGATCAAGAGTCGTATATTAAGATAACAGGATTTGCAATATCTGAAGTGCCATTCAACACAAGAGTCTTCGAGATGCATAGACATCTAAATTCAAAAAAAAAAGGAAACTTATTAAGCTTTTAAGTACCGCTGACTTATCGCAAGATAGTGAAACTTGAAATGACTTAATTCTTTTGTTGATTTTGATTGTACAGATTTTTATTAAAAAAAAGTTAAGCCTGCTGTAAAAATTTTAAACGCCTTATCGATTGAAATATTTATGACCATATTTGTGGCTATGAAATAATTTGTTGTAAATCAACGTCTGGTTTTTGGGACAATTTCTAAGCCAATGAAGTTTTATTTATGTGCTTGGCCGTGTCTAAGAGTTAAGTCCACCCGAAATGTCTTTAGATTAGTACTGTTTCGGCTGTTGCAGTTCGTTGAGTTTGTTTGTTTATTGGAAGAATGTTCTCGATAGAAATGTCGGTATTCCTCTCATGTTTTGTTTTTTTATTTTTTATGTAAGTTGATGAACGTATTATCTTTTTTAGAACTGGATATAGTTTGATTATAGTCTTCTTCTATTAACCAAATTACAACACAGTTTGTTGAAGAAAGATGTGATCGTCACTGACTCACTGACTGACTCGATAACACATTGATTTTTATCGCTCACAACTCATTACGACCTTTAAAATAAATAAATAAGGTGTTGTAAAAAAGAGAGGAGCCCCAGGGCCTAGCCTATTTCTCTCAACCATATACCTTGCCGAGGAATGAAAGGGCCTTACACCTTTTCTGCCAACTCCGAACGGCTTCTAAAGAAAGCGCATTTCGTGACATGAGATAACTTTCGGAGATTATAGTCTTCTTTCGGAGAAACTTCCAATTCCTCGAGAAAAGCGATAACTGTGGATAAACATGTTTTTTTTATTTGTGTTACTCGAACCTCGAACCTCCGATATAAAATTCAGACACGCTAAGCATTATGCCACTTTTATCCTCAGCTTAAATATTTTCAGCGGTCAAACGTCTTACATAAAAGTAATACTTTTTTTATCAATATCACTTTAAGACATTCTTGTAAAAAATAAACAATAAAAGCAATGAGGAATGATCCTATTTTCCTCAATTGGCTTATACCAATTACTCTAAAGTCCATAGACTTGGATGCACTTAAAGATCTATGTCTAAATGCATTCATTATCTCAAACCAGTTCTATGACAAGATAAGGTTTATCTTATGTACTAAGTTAGCTATTAAATGTGTTATTAGTTGACAGACATCTTTTAAAAATTCCAATTTCTTTGGAGTACCACAGCGCGCACTCTATTAGAACACTTGTATTTTCTATTCAAACTTCTTCAAGATTTTATCTGCATCGTCATCGTTTTGATTTGTAGATTTGTAGAACGCAAATATTTGAACGAGCCAAACACACTTTTCTATTGATAAACCACACTTGAATGTTATCTGTACGACTATCATGCAATAGTGGTACGTTCTAAGGTACGCACATAGAATAATAAATTCTTGAAGACATCCAAGCAACGGACGGACGTTCGGTTAGCTGGCCTGTGTCAGATTGATAAGTTGTAAAACAATTAATTGAAGTTGTGGTATTATGGATTTTATTAAAAGAATGTATTTAATGTTACTGAAAATGCCCAGAACAGTAGAGGGCAATAGTTTTTGTAAGTGATACTTACTTTGTTAAATTTTAACGATTTTGTACTTAAAAGTTTAAAAGATTTTGTAAACTTTTTCTGCTGATCGGATGGAATTCTGCTTCTTTATACAGGATGTCCCGTAATTCTTGTTACACACTTTGGGATGTGGTTCTTGGTCATATTTTTAGAAAAAAATTGTTATACAGTAAAGTACGTTTTTCAACTTTGACATCACTTTTTGACAATTTAAAAAAAGGACAACTGTGGTGTATACCCTGACCTGTGTTAAATTCGATTTCTCTGTCAATACTGATGGTAGAGACCTAATTTTAGACTTAATTTTTTTGTTAAAATAACAATCTTTAAAACTGTATTTAAATTGGGCTCCTATAGGCCTAGGGTTGCCAGATTTATTTTGTTCAGATTTTATGGTGTTCAAATTTTCTTCCCCCAGCAATGTTTTGACTTTGAAGTCATTTTTTCAGAAAATGCCTGTTAAACATAGAGTAGGAAGCCGGGACGATTCCTCAGGACTTTTTTCAATCGATTATTTTTCTAATCTACAAAAAAGGTAACTTGGCTGAAGTGTCTAACTATAGGGGCATATCCTTTCTAAATGCATCATACAAATTCTTCACTTCGATACTACAAAGACGACTCCTCAGCTGGATCAATGATAATAACCTTCTGAGCGAGTTCCAGGCTGATTTTAGACCAGGTTATTCAACGATAGATAATTAAGGAGTATAGCTGAATCGTTATATGCGTTTTTTGTTAATTTTAAGTCAGCGTTCGATAACATTGATAGGCAGTCTTTTTTACCAACTATATGGTATCGGTTTGTCGATAAAGTTTGGGAGAGTTATTGAGAACTTGTATGAGAACACAATGGCTACAGAATGGAATGGGGAAGAGATGTCTGAATGGTTTAGGACGGAATCAGGAGTAAGACAGGGGTGTACATTGATCCCATGCCTTTTTGCACTGTTTATAGAAGACTTTTTCCAAACTCAGAATTTCGAATATCTTGTTATTACATTTTTTAAGTTTTTCTTAATATTAAAACATTTGAAATATTAAATTATTTTTTGTTTTGTAAGTTACATTTTTTTAATTATATTGTTAAGAAATTTAATTTGGAATTGAAAATGGAAATAAAGAATCTTGAAAGAATCTTGAATCTTTTACAAGCTTGCCCAGTTGAATCGAATACGCCGCCGCCGCCGGCCGGTCAAACGATTAAGGCTCTTCTTTTCGCTGATGACATTGTTATCTTGGCCTCTTCACCTTTATCTATGCAGCTCATGATAAATCGGCTTTCGCAGTATTGAAACTTGATAGTAAATTTAAAAAAGTCAAAAATTATAATTCTTAAGAATGGAGAGGGTAGAAAATGAGCCAGTGAAATTGAAATGAGCTATTGAAATTGTTACCGAATACAAATATCTTGGACTTTACCTCACAAAGAACTTAAATATGGAGAAGCACTTGAAGGAGAAGCTGGCGAAGGCCAAATGTGCGATCAGCGTATCGTGGAAACAATGCTTTTATAACAAAAATATTGCCCATAGTAGCAAATTCCAAGTGTTTCAAGCGGTATCAAAATCAATATTGTTTTATGCAGCACAAATCTGGGGAGCTAAACAATATGAAACTGTGGTGAAGCTTCTGCGCTACTATATTAAACTAATCTTTGGACTGCCACCAAACATGCCCAACGACATGGTTCTGTTGGAAACAGGTTTATCGCCTCTTTTCATAGAAACGCTAAAAATGCAAGTAGACTATGTTTTAAAAATTATGAAGATGGAAAATTATCGACTTCCCAAAATAACAGCTCTTCAAGTCATAAATTCTATGACAAGTTAGTGTGCTGAATGGATGCACTTAGCTAGAGACTGTGAGGTTGACCTGAATCTTCATAATTATGATTTCATTAACTGGAAAAAACGCTTTAGCTTATTTCTTCTGTGGATCTCAAGAGAAAGTTTTCTGAATAACGCAACAGGATCGCTGCATAGAGAACTTTATTGTAAACTCAATCACAATTTGAATGAGAAATTATTTTCGGGACGTAAATGGAGTCAACGAAATTGCGATGATGGCCAGGTTACGAGGAGAACTATTGCACCTAAGCTTCATGCCACATAGACCAGATTTACCTATCATCTGCTCGCTGTGTAATTTAAACGAAAGAGAAGATACTTTTCGTTTTATGGGAAAATGTCCTCTCCTGCACTGAAAAAAATATTGGTTGTCATATTGATAATCGGTGGTTGTCAACTGAAAATTGTCATATTGATGAACAAAATAATCAATATGAAAACCAATTTTTTGCATTTGATGATAGCAGTCATCAATTTCGGTTATCAATTTGCAATTGTGTATATGATGATCGTTATTTTCAATATGAAAACAAAGATTGTCAATATGATGATCGTTGGTTTGCAATTGTCATATTGACAACAATTTATGATGATCGTCACTATGCGGTTGTGATATTGACAATCGTGGTTGTTAATATGATGATCACCTCCATGTAGTTGTTGTTGCCAAAATATAGCAAAAGACCGAAACAAAACGGTAAATCTAAAGACAAAAACTGTCTGCTTAAAAATTGTCATATTAACAACTTCGGTTGTCAATTTGATGATCGTCGCTTTGCAGTTGTCATATTGACAATCGTGGTTGTTAATATGATGATCACCTCCATGTAGTTGTTGTTGCCAAAATAAAGCAAAAGACCGAAACAAAACGGTAAATCTAAAGACAAAAACTGTCCGCTTAAAAATTGTCATATTAACAACTTCGGTTGTCAATATGATGATCGTCGCTTTGCGGTTGTCATATTGACAATCCCGGTTGTTAATATGATGATCTCATTTTAGCAGTTTTCGCATTGAAAATTGCAATCATCAATATGAAAACCCAGACAAAAATACAACGGCAAAAAATGTTGTTTTAATCTATATTTTGAGTAAAGCGCGTCATTCGATTCGTAAAAGTTGAGGTAGTAGTGTCGCAATACCAATTTTGTGTGCACCGATAATTATTAACAATAACAACCACTATTGTGAAAAGTAAGTGAAGTGAAAAATTAGTATCAGCATCGACTATATAATCTCTAAGAAGTTTACGGAAGATAAATTTGTGATTAATAATAAATATATAGTAATCTGGTGAGTAATTAGTAATTTCGTAATTCTTTTTCTTGAATGTGTGGTTAATTTAATATTATTTATCATATCAAACATTTATTGTTCCCTGAAATGGAGTGCTTCATTTGTCGTCATAACTTCAATGCCTTAAGTGAACTCATTAAACATTAAAAAAAAAAAACATGAATTATCCTCAAACTCAAGTGCTTTGAAAGATCGTTAGCCCAGTGTTTCGAAAGCATTGATAAGCACCTAATTTCAATCGAAACATCGGAACAAGACAATAAGATGACATCGAATTGCGAAACCTTTTGAAAAGTTGGAGTCAAGCAAGCATTGTTATGATATTTTGAAAAGTAAGTGGACCATTTTATTATACATTTACATTATTTTATACATTCCTTGTGCTTTTTAATCGATTCAATTGATTTTAAGATAAAATAAGATTTCTTTAATAACTTTCATTTCAAACATAGAATGTTCTATAAAATGTTTTCAAAAGTGTGTTCCAAAAATTTGTTTATGCTTCTATTTCTGAAAATAGCATATTGACCTATAAAAAAAAACAATTTTACACACGTAATTTTCTAACGCTTCCTTCATTGATTTATCTATACTTTTTTAATACTATTTTCTTAAGGGGTTAGGCGTAGTCATTAGCGTGAAAAAATGCCATTTTTTAATAATTTTTTTTTTACTAGTAATTAAGTTTATTTCACATAAGTAAAAGCATAGTATCATTTGATCATGCTTTAACATTACTTTAAAAAAAAAAAAACTGTGCATGTGCAATAAGAACTTCATAGAATTCTCTTTTGTAAATTGAGATATTTTTCCAAATAGCTGCTTTTCTACACTTCTACCATCGTACTAATATAATGCACTCAGGAAGAACCTACTTACCGATTCCAAGAATGAAATTGGGGCAGAATTCCGTTTTAATTTTTATCCAAGATACTTTTTCTGTCCACATAGGTTTTGTTGAATATTGAATTTTTATTTCATCTTATTTGATCTTTTTTGTTTTGCTTAGATCGATGAGGACTTTTCCATTCTGTATCCAGAGTGCCGATCAATTCTCTCTCTTTGGGAAAATTCGTATCAGAAATTAAAAGGATTTCTCATGCTTAATATAAAGGACAAGAGAACAGTTGATGCCCTCAGAAACATTAATGATGCTGAAAGGTAAATGTCAAAGTGATGAACACAATTTACGTTTATAATTTTTTATATGTATTTTTTCAAACTTTCAGATGAGTGTCCAACAATTGGAGGACCATATAAAGTTCTTGAAAGATCGTAGGGAAACCATTCAGCCTTTCATAATGCATCTGCGTGAGTCAAATGAGTTTGTAGTCTATTTAGATGACTATAAATTTTTAATTAGTAATGCCTTACGTGCTGTAGACATTTGTTTTAAGTTTTTTTTAATTTTTAATATACATTACCCACCAACTTGTGAGAACGTGTGGCAATTTATAGAATTTTTTTTTTATATGAAAAAATCCAAAAAAGCTTTACCACAAAAATTGTACCCACTGCTTGTTGCGCTAAATAACTAAATAAATAGATATCTAAACCGATATAACGTTTAATGTATTTTTATAATTAAATTCGGTTGCATTTCAGGAGGGAAGTTCATTAAATGGTTCAATTAAAGTGCTGAATAGTAAGTATTTGTTTGCTACAAAATGAGGAGTGGAAAGCTTAACTCATTTTTTAGAGAATATTGTGGTTGTGAATATGATTACTGTGGTTGTCAATAGGATGATCGCAGTTTTCAATACGATTATTCCGATCATCGATATGATGATCGGAATAATCGTATTGAAAACTGCGATCATAATTTTGACAACCACAATAATCATATTGACAACCACAATCATCCTATTGACAACCACAATATTCTCATTGACAACTGCGATCATCATATCGATGATCGAAATAATCGTATTGAAAACTGCGATCATCCTATTGACAACCACAATAATCATATTGACAACCACAATCATCCTATTGACAACCACAATATTCTCATTGACAACTGCGATCATCATATCGATGATCGGAATAATCGTATTGAAAACTGTGATCATCCTATTGATAACCACAATAATCATATTGACAATCTCGGTAGTCAATATGATGACCACAGGGTTCAGTATGATCATAATAGCAGTAGTCAATACGATGAACGCGGTTGTCAATGTGATTACAGCAGTTTTCCAAATCATCATATTGATGATAGCGGTTTTCCAAATCATCATATTGATGATCGCGGTCGTTGGCTGAAAAATAACGACTTTTTTCATCAATATGATGAACAAATTCATCAATATGACAACCATTTTTGGTTCAGTGTGAAAGAGATAAGACGTAACACTTTTGGAAGCGATTTCATAACGGAAAATGAAGTTATAAGAATACTTAATGAAGTAGAAGTACCAAAACTATACCTATACTTCAAACTTGCTTTAGATAATAGACACAAAATTATGACTGAAAGTTTCTGAACATATAATTAGTGCTTATACTATATATATACATATATCTATTTAAAAGTACAATCAATCATTTTAAATTAATGAAGATTTTTTTCTTCTTCTAATAGTAATAATTAGGTTTTGTCAACCCAGCAGACGGCGTAAAACCAAGCTTTTAAACTGATACTGTTAATTATTATGTATTCAAACTTTACGAAACAATAAATCTAATCTAATCTAAATCTAAAATCATAGAGCTTCTTTATTTTTTGCATATGAAGAAAACAATAACACTGGTCTACAGTAAACTTACCGCCAAAAGCAAACTACATTATTTAAAGGTTTTTGGCTCGCTGAATTCAGATCTGGCCTTATAATTGCTTTGTCGCATACAGTTTTCGTCTACATCTGGAAAGCTATAACAAATAGAAGGTTGCTATCTGGTAGTACAATGGACCGGTATTTAGGTCTGAGTGCTCCAGCTGGTATTTTAAAAACCTCCAACAAAAAAAAAATACAGTTTTCGTGTAATTAAGCATTCAAGATCGGAAAAATCCAGTTTTTGCTATTTTTGAGCATATGTTTAATCATAAAAAAATGTTAACCCAAAAACAAACCATTGCTTTTCCGATGATTTGCTATCCGCTGTATCCAAATCAGGTCTGAAAAAGGCTCTATTACATCAAATTACTGAGATATCTAGCTTCAAAAGTCGTAATGCACGGTCATGCATTATTTTGAAGATTACGTATAGTTTAGGAAAGAAATTTGAGTCAGAAATCACATTTTTTAAAGATCTTTCGGTGCTGAATTGGAATCCAGTTAGAGGCTTACGCTTTAACGACAGGTTTCCAAAAAAAAGCATTGATGTCTTGACCTTACTCTGGCTATAATCTAAAGACCCTGATGTGATAGACCAATTCTGTGATTGAATTTGAGTTCAACGCATCGAAAACCTTCTAAAATGTATTTTCTGGCTCAAATTTCCTTTCGAGACTAACGTTATCTTAAAAAGAAAAAAAATGCATGGCCGTGTATTACGACTTTTGAAGCTAAATATCTCAATAATTTGATGTAATAGAGGCATTTTGAGGCCAAATTTGCATTCAGCAGAAATCAAATAATTGAAAAAGCAAGGGTTTGTTTTCAGGTTAAAATTTTTTGCACGTTAAAACATAGGCTCAAAAGTAGCTAAAACTTATTTTTCTCGATTTTGAAGGCTTTATATCTCGAAAACGTGATGTGACAGAGCAATTCAGAGGCCAGATTTCAGCGAGCCAAAAACCTTAAAAAAATATAGTTTGCTTTTGGCGGCTTTCAAAAACGTGAAATCTTGCAGACCAGTGAATTAAAAAAAAAACTCATTTATATGTGCATTCAAAAACCCATACATTTTATGATACTTAAAAATACAAAATGGGTAAATTTTTTTAAAAAAAGAAAGATTTTTAGCCCTGAGGTTTGTTTGAATAAAGCAATAATGTTGGTACTTTTAGTAGTTTTTTATGTATTTTATACATGATGATGATGATGTTTGCTCTCGATAACTCTTGTCTTATTTGTAGTGATCCTTCAAAAGCACGTTGTTTCTCAAAGCCTTCGAAAGGTATTTCCAAAATCATTTTGAGAAGGAAGTCGTCTGTTAGAATATAGTTCCTGGTATCTTGGTTGTGCTCATCTTAAATTTCCATTGCAAAACCGATATACGAATAAAATGTCTGCGTATTCTTCTTTCGTAAATGAAGGCATTTCAAAAAGTTCTCTGATCAAACTGCAATCGTGACTTATTTTGATAAACTGATGAACAAATTTGTTTTCTTATTCTTTTACGACTTTACCCATTGAACATTCATACCCCAAACTTAAGTCTCCCTGAGAAGATGTAAGTCAATTAGGATTTTGATAGCAGGCCAAATACACTTTTTAACCTTTTCACCAGTGAACAGTCATAAAAATTACCTTAAAACAATCAATTCTTGGAAAACTACTCCCATTGCAAGCTGTTGCAATAGAAGTTCGTTAAAAACCCAAAATCAGATTTTTTAGCTGTTTTAGATTTTTACAAGTATGCATCATAAAATGTATGGGTTTTTGAGTGCACTTAAACATGAGTTCTTTTTTTATTGTTTTCTTCATCTGTAAAAAATAAAGAAACTCTATGTTTCATTTTCTGAAAAAAAAAATACCTCAAAGTCAAAATTTTGCTGGGGGAAGAAAATTTGAAAAGTTGAAAACCCTAAGCCTATAGGAGCCCAACTTAAATACAGTTTTAAAGGCTTTTATTTTAACAAAAAATTAATCTAAAATTAGGTTTCTACCATCAGTATTGACAGAGAAATCGAATTTGACACAGGTCAGGGTGCACCAAAGTTAGCCTTTTTTTAATTTGTCAAAACGTGATGTCACAGTTGAGAAGCGGACTTTACTGAATAACAATTTTTTTCTTAGAATACGAACAAGAACCACATCCGAAAGTATGTAACAAGAATTACGGAACACCCTGTATATTGTACGCAGCCTAAGATTTTGATATTGCAATTAGAACACAATCACGGTTGCCACTTGCAAAAGAAATATGTCCTCAAAAATGAAAGTAAAAATGACCAATGTTGATTTCGGAAATGACCATGGTTGATTTCGGAATCGGTAGAAAACTGTAGGTCCCCTTCGTTCATCGCCATAAGACTCGGCGCATCCTCTAATGACTTCTGCCGAAGTTGCTTAGATGAGGAGGAGGAGAAGACAATCCCACACCTTCTCTGCTCATGTCCTGCACTCTCCTTTAAAAGAAAACGGCATCTAGTAAAATATGTCCTTGATGATCTAAGCGATCTGGCAAGCACAGATACTCTGCATCTCTTTCGCTTTATCAAAAGCTCCAAATGGTTTTGTTAAGTGAGGTACTCCCTCGCATAATTCTTATGGTATCACAATGGACCTAATATTGGTCTAAGTGTGTCAGTTGTTTTCCTGACAGCCATTTTAACCTAAACCTAAATCTTCATTACCTCATTACAAGGCAAGGTTATGAAAAATGCACTTGGCCCAAAGGCAACTCACTTTGCTGCGACACCCTATTTATTAGTTTATTGAATGGTTAATTCCGATGAAAAAAGAGAAAAGAAGAGGAGAACACCGAATGAGAAGCACTTCTTTGATTAAATATAGAAATTAATGTCTTGACAAGTATGAGCTTCAGAGTCGAATACAGCCCGTTATGCTCGAAAAAGTGATGCAAAATTGGCCCTTCCGATTGGACCATTTGAAACGGAGCCGCGACAACATTTACATGTTATATTTAAAATGTAAATGGCAAAAGCCAATTTATCAAACATTTTGAGTCTTTTATTAAAAAAAAAAAAAATACGCTTAAAGATCACCCTTTATAATAAATAATAGACAAATAATTCTTAAATTTAAAAAAAAATTTAAATGTAAAAGGAGAAATTGTTCTCAATCGTCTCACTTATCTACTGCGTGACAACCGTGGTATTCAGTGAATCAAATCTATTTTATTGTTTTCTCCTTTTATGATATACTTTAGAAATTAAATTTTACTCACAGTTCATCAGCAAACGCATTCAAAGCCTTCTTACTGATTTGGTTGTTGCTGCATACTGCTATTGCTGGAAAAAGAATATTCCTTACATGCATGACTTTCGGTGAGAGCCTTGTTTCAGTTGGGGAATCTACAAACTCAATTGCAAGGCGATATACATCGAGATGAGTGCTCACTAAGATGAAGGCCATTACTCCAAGCCAAATGTACCTATAAAATCAAAACAAAGAATTATGGTGAATTTGATTAGAACATTGTATAAGTGTATCTGATTAATGCCGCAACAAGGAAATGAAAGAAACGCTTCACTTTAGCGGGGTCTCTCAAAACCGTCGCACAGTGGTCTGAAGTATCAATTTAGCGGGACAAAAATCAAAATACTTCGAATTGGGTGGTTTATTCGGTAAATTCTTACATATACATCAGAAGTAGTCCATTTACTTCCAAATAATAAGAATATTTACTCTAAGTTTAGTTTCTACTAACTATCTCTTACGATAGTTTCAATGATACTAGTAGGCTAACCGCTTTATCGGGGGTATATGAAGTTGGTTCTTGATTGCATTCCAACAACTTTTTTAGAACTTTAGTTTGTTCTGGATATTCTAGTATTTTTTCAAATAAGTCAGCGACATCCCTTTGACCCACCTGTTTTTTGATTTATTTGTGCAGCAAAACATATTTCTTCTTGGGACGTGTTTTCCAACAACGAACTTACCATCCTTTCTTTAGTTTAGGCTTCGCAATCTTAAAAGCTCTTAGTTTAGCGTCCTTTATATCCACGAAGTGAGCTACAGGATGGAGCGTTAACAATCATAAAAACCATTTCTCCTTCGAACCATATTTTAAATTTGTCTTTTAACGAAAAATAAGATCGATTGCATTGCTTTCAATATCTACTGGCTGCTAAGGGGAATGAAGATTCATGTTTGTAAATCTGTGGCCTTTGGGTTGAAGATGGGCTTTTTAGATCAAACATGGAGAAAACTACTTCAACTAAACACTCCTTTGACTTTGAGGTGTTAGTCTCTGGTAGATTTTTGCTTCTAAGCTCATTTAAAAGCTATATTCTCTTCACAAAGAAACAGCCATCTGAAAGATATTTTTCGTTATAACTTCCAAACGGGCAAAAACGGGCAGATGAAATAAAAAGTGGCGTTATCTACAGTTATTTTAGAAGACATAAGGCTTTGTTTCGTGTTGTACAAATTTGTACGAAGAAAGTTGCAGCCCTTATAAACTAGGTTATGTGCATTTAGCACTAGTACTAGGAAAAATATGTTGGTTCTTAGAGATAATACATCACAACTCGCAACTTAATCTATTTACTAACCTTTTTGAATATATTTAAAAAAAATTAAAAAAAAAAAAAATTAATAACTTCCCTAAATAATGAATTGCAAGAAATTTCGCCAATGCTGCATAATTAATGATTTTGGGACTAACGGTACTATTTGTGAGAAGAGTATACTCTTGTTTCTGTAAATTCGACTTATTTCTATGTCTCTGACATTTTAACTATCAGCCTAGGTACTGCCAGCCATAAAATAAAATACATATTTTTGGACTTATTTCCCGCTAAAATGGCTTTTCAGACCACTGTGCGTCGTTTGTTGTAAAGTTTAGTGAAACAAAAACAGGACCGTATGGTCGTGGATGATTAAAATTCAAACTTTGGCACCTTTTCTTGTCAAGCAAAGCTAACCTTTAATCATTTGAAAGGTTCTGATATATTCAAGCGCGTTACAAACTGCTTGGCTGTTATCAGACCTTAACCACAGGGTATATAATCAAGGCATATTAACATAGCACAGTCATTGAGTGAAATGTCGCAAACACTTTTGGTATTCATAGGCCTCTGCTTGGCATTGACAGTTGGAGAACGTGTTCGTTACGATAACTATCGGGTGTACGAAGTCACTGCCTCTGATGTGACAAATTTACAAATCCTCCAAGAACTGGATGGATCAAGTGATAGTCTCCTTTTCTTGCAAGGAGCATACAGCTTGTCTAAGCCCATTCAAGTCGTTGTTGCTCCTCATAAAGTTCCAGATTTCTTAAATGTCTTGGCAAGAAATGACATCCACAGCAAGCTTATTGAGGACAACGCCCAAAAACTATTGGACCAGGAAGATGTTGGAGTGTCCACACGTTCCAGATACGATTGGTCTGCCTATCATACACTCAACGAGACTTACGACTGGTTGCAGTCATTGGCGAAAATATATCCAGAGGTAGTGAGCTTGATTATTGGTGGAAGCTCATATGAGAGCCGCCAGATTCTTGGAGTCAAAATCTCGTATAAACCAGGAAACAAAGGAGTCTTCGTCGAGGGTGGTATTCATGCACGCGAATGGATCTCTCCAGCTACAGTCACATATGTCATCAATGAACTACTTACTAGTGAAGTAACTGCGGTCAGGAACATTGCAGAAAACAATGACTGGTACATCTTCCCTCACGTAAATCCCGATGGTTATGTCTACACATGGACGAATGACCGTATGTGGCGAAAAACTCGCAAGCCATACGGCTCATGCTATGGTGCTGATCCCAACAGAAACTGGGACTTTTCTTGGAACACAGTTGGAGCAAGTAGCAGACCCTGCTCGGACACATATGCTGGATCGTCGCCTGCATCGGAGATCGAGATTAAGACACTTTCGGAATATCTTTCATCGTTAAAAGGTAGAATTCAGCTTTACATATCCTTCCACTCTTATTCGCAGTACTTACTGTACCCATATGGACACACAAACGAGTTGCCAGAGAATAACGATGATTTGAAAACGGTCTTCAATGCCGCTATTTCGGCCTTAAGCAAAAGAAGTGGAACAAAATACACTGGAGGTAATATCTATACTGCAATTTATCCTGCTTCTGGATCTAGCATTGATTGGGCTTATGCTAATGTTGGCACTAAACTGGCATACACTTTTGAACTAAGGCCATCTAGCAATGGTGGTGGATTTGGATTCCAGTTACCAGCTGAACAAATCATTCCAACTGCTGCTGAAATTGTAGACTCACTGGTTGCCATGATTGGCAAAGCAAAGGAGCTCAAGTACTTGTAGGTGTTTAAATTAAATATTTGGTGATAGCTAAGCAGAGCTTTAACTAAACTAAATTTGTGGTCTTTTGTAACATTGAGTGGGGCAGTGCAGTGGTTTTTCTAAGTATTGAGTAGTTTTCAAGAAAGCCATGGTGTTTGTACTAAATTTAAGAAATTTAACTACTTTAGCCGTCGTAATGAGTAACTCAAGGTATCCGCCTGCTGTTTCTTTCTCTTTTTAATGCAGACGAGGTTACGTCCACAGTGAAAATAAAACTTGTCTTACTCACCTTCCATACGAATCTCCCTCTGTCCTTCGTATCATCCTCAAACCGTGGGTTATACTTTTTTCGAGGTACTCAACATAAAGCTTGTGTGCAAGTTTTTTGAAAATTGCTCCATTAGACAGTTGCTTGTTTTCAACTACCATTCTATTTAGACTTTTTTTACAGCACTACAAATTTCCACCCTCATTCAACACACAGTCAGTCACAAATGAATACAACATCTAAAGCAGATATTATTCTCGGCTAAGGAGCTCAAACACCAAACGCCAATCAATCAAAACTATTCAATTGGAAGGATATATGATTATCCTATTAAAGGGATTATGTATACGAAGCACTCATAAACAGACAATTGAATCTCAGCCAATAATACGATTAAGAGCTAACGATGCACTAATGTTACTGTCACATCAATTTGTGGGCACTGGGTACAAAATTGCCTATAATTTTCTATATTTCTCTGAACGACTATGTTTAGCGAGCTGTATGATTAAAGTATCATCTTTTATGGAAAAGAAGGAACGAGAACACGTCCAGAAATAACCGCAAGCCCTCATAAAAAAAAAACGAATGAAACTAAATTGATTCTTCAACAATAATGCGTCTATAAAGCATAAGCAGACGAAATAAAATTAAAAAAAAAAAAAATACACCCAATGCCGAAACCCGGGATTGAACCGGGGACATTTAGATCTTCAGTCTAACGCTCTCCCAACTGAGCTATTTCGGCAGATAAAATTATAGTGTCAATACAACCAATAAAAGCGAACTAAAATGCGGTCTTTTAGTACAATTTTTAGAATAATTTGGAATGTGTCAATGAATCGTATAACAATAACTAAATGAAAGAAGGAAAGAAACCCCATTTGGAATTATTCGTTCCACGTTCTTGAGAAGCAATCAGGAAAAAAACACAAGATATGTGTTGCCAGTTACGCAAGCATCCAAGATCCACCAATGTGTGTGTTCCACAGAACTAGTGATATGACATCACGTTTCAAAAATCTGATTTATCCACGGTTTTAAAAGACGTGTATGTAAATGTGAGCGTTTACGTCTGTCATATGTAGTTCTGGTCCCTAGTCGCCAGCAAGTGAAGACCCAAAGCTCTTGGTGCCGCATAGCTGGCACCTAAAACATTTATTGTTAGGTCAAAATTAAAGAGACTGTTCAGGCGGAAAGATTCTTTTAATTTTTATCTATTCGATTAACTTGCGTTTGGTTTGTTCTTATTCGCTTTATGATATGAAACGCCGGTGATTTTTATAATATTTACTAGCTGGACAGAAGGGTATCAGTTACTGGAGCCTGAATCTCTGGATACGACACAGTTTTCGAAATATTTTATATGAGAATTCGCATCTTAGATTGTATTCATATTATTGATTTAGAATGTACGAGTATTTTGTTATTTGGATCGGATTCAAAACGTTACAGCATCGATACGGTTGTATTCAGCCAGTTCAGGATCCTTCAAACAAAGTAGTCGCGGCAGGGGCAAAATCAGTGGTCAAAAATTAAGTTATACAGCAGAGCTGTAAAAGAATGCATTCATTTGGTAATGCGTTGCAGGAAGTCTCATTCATTTAACTGAATATTCGGTATGCATTCACATTCCTTATCGCAGTGCTTCAACTTACAAAAATAAGTCGCAGCTAATTTTGAAGTCTTTAGTAAACCAATCGTCTAGATCTAGAGCAGTCAAAAGGCTTCAAGTCAAAAGAATGCAATACTTTTTAACTGGTTGCAATATTGGAAGTTTTTTAAAAGGCTTTAACAATCTTTGAAATTTGATTGCATTGAAATCTCTTTTACTGCCTGAAGTATTTTAACAGCTTGAAGTCTTTTGATAGCTTGAATTCTTAACTAAAAGGGGTGTTAAGTGTTTAAATTTTTTTTCAACAACTTTTTTTTTAAATTTTTAAGTAAATTCATAACATCTCGAAAATATTGTGTTGAAATTTCAAGTCAATCGGAGTAAAATTGACGAAGTTATGAGAATTGGAGCGTCTATTGCTCCATGCCGGGTTTTATACCTGGGACGCAGCTGCGCGGCGCGCTATTGTATTTTTCGAAACCGAATAACTTCTTTCATAAACGGGCATGTTCCGGTCTTGTTATTTATATTTGAGACATGGTATTGGTATTGTTGATATTAGTCTGTACATCAGTTGACCTCTGTATGCCGCTAAATGACGAAACTCTTCTGCGTTTTTCAAACCGTTTTTCTGAGACTTGTCATATTTGAAGTTCGTGCGCACGATAACTCAAAATCTATTGGACCAATCGCTTTAAAATTTTGCACAGTACTTCTTCACATAATTCAGCAGCATTGTCGAGAGCTTTTTCGTTTTTTTTTTTTTAATAGTTACTAATTTTTTAACAACAAATTAGCCAATTTTTTTTTTTAGCGAAAATCGGGTTTTGGATCCCAAATGCTACGAAAAATCGAAGAAAGAAAATCCTCCCGTCATTACCTCGAGAAACATCACCTTTAACGGGTGCATTTTGATTTTTTTTTTGTTTCAGATGATTCTGTTACGAGTTACGGTGCACACCGCACTTTTTTTTCGAGGCGCTTCCGGAGTTTAATTTTCACTCGCTCTATTTTGAATATTTTGCAATGCAAATTTAGGGGAATGTTGTTCAAATGTTTCTTTATTATATGTAAATTTTTCAATTAACGAACATTACATGTTACGCTAAAAAAAAGAATTTTTAAATATGCTTTTTTTCGGCTGAATTAACTTTACGGAGGGTAAAGTTCCAAGCAAAGGTACCATTTTTAGTAATATTTTAGGACCTTTTGTTGGTTTTCCTTAAAGTCAATTGCGCATGGCTCCAAAAGAAAGCTTCATTCTGCGATGTTTATTTCCTCCTTTTTACCATTATTTGAAAAAAGAAAGCCAGTATGGAATGTAAGACCTCCTCTTAGTTGTTGTAGAAATTTCCTTCGTTCCACGCAGGTTTTTCATATATTTTTCTTTTTCTTTCTAAATGAAGAGGGACCTTATTATTCCTGTTTTCAGACACCCAACTTTGCTTTCAATGATGCTAATGTAATGAACTGTGGAGAGTACTGAGCCAATCTACTAAATTTGTCAGTTTCAGTATGTTGATATTATCTCGTCCTGAGATTTTTTTAAATCGTGTGAACAGATCTCTGGAACTGGTTGACTGGAATGATTATATTTGAGTTCTCCACCAGTTAAGTGAACAATTCTATTTGCATTTGATGAAAGTATTCTTTCAAATCAAAATGACTTTTTTTCACATGTTGTATTCGATTCTATGTGATTGCTTACTCATGAATGTAAAGGATGTTTTTTAGACTTGTGGTTTTCAAGAAGACATAAAACGCATATAACTTAATGTTAAGGCCAATAATTTAGCTTTATGGATAATGGTTTTTCATTATGTTTCAAATATGATATTGGGCAAGTGGACGCCACGCCGCCGAAGTTGGCTCGAATAAATTCCAGTCGAGCGAGAGACCTAATTCTCGACCACTTTTTGCAGCACTTGGGGCTGTATGTCAGAAATAACGCTCCGAATATTCTCTTCTAAGGCGTCAATCGTCTCGGGCTTATCTGCGTAGACAAGCGACCAAAAAAAAAAGTCCGGCGGTGTTAAATTTTAAACTCGAAATTATGTACATACCTACGTAAAAATCGGCGTAAACAGTAATTTCGTTTTGAAACAATTTACCGAACGTACACAGTACCCAGTGATCGTGAAATGGCAAACCAAACTGAGCATAAGTCAAATGAAAGCTGTCAAAAAGACCAACTCCGAAAATATTATTGGCAGATTGAAAACCACACGTCTAAAAAAAATCCTTTATCTATTGTACTTTACATTCTACTACGCGTTCAAAACGGTGTGTTGTTGGTCTGTGCTTTGCATACAAATTGTACGGGAATTATTGCGGCTAAGCTTTGCGCTTTCCAATGGTCTCATTCCGCTAAAAATAACATATAGACACATGCAAACAAAACCTTTGAAAATTTTATAAAAACTGAAACCCAAAACTAAGACTTCGATTGAAAACCGGTTGTGGTCTAAGAGTATATCTTAAAAACATCATGCTTTTCCAAATACTGCGTTCAAATTAAGATTCTCATTGCCCTTTTCGCTCTTTCATTGTCTATCATTTGAAGTTAGGTATTTATATTTGGCGCGTTTTAGAAAAGATTTGAGGGTATAAAATAAATCCGAAAAACGACATAACTTTCTTACTTAGGTATAGGCATTACAGTTCGGGATGAGCCTGAGCCTTAAGTATCAACATCTTACGACAACAATTTTGATTTTGGGCGAGCTCTCTCCAGTTTTGCACTCTAAGTCGGCTGATGTCTTCTTTCACTTGATTGCGCCAGCTCAGACGAGGTCTTATCCTGCGATTTCCCTGCAATGTGCTTTCGAAAACCCATTGAGCCGGAGCGTTTAGGTCCATCCGCTCTACAAGGCCCAGCCATCGTAGCCTCGCGATGCGTAATCTTTTGGCTATGCCAAATGTCAATGTCGCGGTACAGCTCATACAGCTCGTTGTTATATCTTCTTCTCCACACATTGTTTTCGCATACAGGACCAAAGATCACTCGGTGTATTTTTCTTTCGAAACGACCAAAGGTTTCCTCATCCGCTTTCGATAAGTTCAACGTTTTCACGCCGTAAAGCAGGACCGAGATGATTGAGTTCTCATGAAGGGTAAACTTGGTTTTTCTACAGAGGGGTTTGTTTTTCAATTGCCTTCTCAACCCAAACAAGCAACGGTTGGCAAGAGTTATTCTCCGTTTGATCTCCGCACTGATGTTATTTTCCGTGTCTATAGCGGAACCTAGGTAGACGAAGTCCTGTACTACCTCGAAGTTATGTCTGTCTATTGTGACGTTTTGTCCAATTCGTCGATGTTGATGTGTCCTTGTTTGATGACGACATAAATTTCGTTTTACCCTCATTAACCATCAAACCCATTTTGCCGCTTCTGTTTCAATGCTCGCGAACTCAGCGATATGCGAACTCAAAATGCGACATGAGAGTGTGATATTTATCTAAACTTCTCAAGCGATTTCAAAAACTCCCGAATAGCATAGGCTTTATTTCATCTCGGGACGGGAACTTCAGAACAACTGCATCGATTTTAAATCTTTTTTATCATACGAATGCTACATCATTTTATTGTTTTCTCTCTTACTGACAATGAGTTGTAAGTTGTAACATACCAGATGAAGTCATGAGCTCTTATTGTTGTGTTACGCCAAAGAAATATAACTTTCAACGTGCATACATATTAAGTTCACACACCATTTTTTCATAACCTTCATAATAGCACACATCGACTTTCGAATTAAAAAATAAAATTTTTGCCGAGCCAATAGCCTACTCTTATGAGATATCAATAAGTCATCAACTTCAATGCCGGACAGTATACAGTTGTTTAGCTGTAAGCTTTATTTGAAAAAATTGAAAATCGGTCTAAATGTAAGATAGTAGAGAAATTCAAAAGCTGTCACTATACTGAAGCCCATGATGAGCCCCAAAAGGCCTCCAAAAGACGCTGAAACACAAACAGACCATTTGGATAAAGTCGCCTTGAACCTGTTAATTTCTTCTTACCCAACATTGACAGCCAGTTCTGATAAATATCCGTCCGATATCTGGTTGACATCAAATCACTGAAGAACACGTGCAGAAGGATGCTTTCATTCGGATCCATGTTGACTCTGTAAATCAAACTTAATGTGTTGAAAAGACCTGCACCCCAGTCATACAATGACTGCAACTTACATCCCCGCAATATTATTGGCTGCAAACTTTGCATGTAGCTTTCCCATGGTTATATCCGAAGGATATTGATTCAGCTCGCAATCTGGCAAGCAATCGCAAGCCGAAACCAAGTGGGCTGTTCCTCTTATGATTGTGTTCTCCACACTTGGTATAGCTTTGATGAGGATATCTAGAATGAGACATTTTTCTTTAAAGATAAATCGATAAGGCGAAGAAACAATGTGACTACCTCGGTTGTTGATAACACAAACAAATTGGGTATATCTGCAAACAGGGTAGCTCCCGTTGTTGGGTAAATTTATCGGAACACAACCACACATTTTATAGATCATGGCAACCCGACATTCCATCAAACAGTTGATATACGAATACCGATGCATGACTTGCAACTTTTTTTCATTAGCAAAAAGACAGTTTCTTTGTTTGACGGACATGTCCGCTACATTAGATGTTGCGTAAGTGGACTCAGGCACAATTCGAACAAAACTTTCTCGTGATGCGGTCAGGACTTTCATGTCAGCATTTTCGTCTGGAAAGTCGTACGCATCATGAATCATCAACTTAAAACCATAGCTGCTGACGTAAGTCCCAAAGTAGTCATCTATCTCTGGGTTGAGAAGTATTGTCAGCCCGGTGGGATATCCACAACCAGTCACCCGAAAAGGGATTTTTGGAACTTGATAGGATAGTTTTCTGCAAATTAGTTTAGTATGAAGAAAAGATAAAAACTTGTGTAAATGAAACACTTACACTGGAAAGTTATTCGTTGCCAATCCGAAGTAGTTGAAGGAACAGCAAATTCCCTCAGTTGCGTTGATTTTCTGGAACAAACTATCACACCGTGCGTTTGTGCCTTTCCAAATACATCGAATTATCATATCAATGCAATTGGGGGTTATTTCATCAATCAGACGGTTTTCTGTATAGTTGTTGAGCTTGAGAATATCCTCGAGACGTTTGAAGTCTGATTCGTTGTATTTCAAAGCAAAACTGTAGTACATGGTTATGCGGAAGAGACCAGCTATCTCCTCGTCTGTTATGTTACCCTTGCGAATCCTTAAAATGTGTTACTTTTGAATAATGGTCTCTTGTGTGTACCTACTTACATCTTGCTTGCAACAATCAAAGCCTTTAGCTTGGAAATCTTATTGAAATTGCAAATGGTCACTGCCGGGAAAGGTACATTCCAAGTGGGAAAGTGAGAGCCTTCGATAACAGTGACAGTTGGTGTTTCCCGATTCGACGTCCACGATACCGAAACCAGCACAACAGATGCTATGATAGCCACAATCACTACCCCTATCCAAAAGACTCTCTCCCAAAATGTAATTCCCTCCCGTGTGATATAATTAAAACCATGAAGACTTGTCGTCTCACAGTAGTAATTGAAACTTTCTGTAATCCAACGCTTGAACACCTTCCATGGATTCTTGACAACCTTCGCTTTCGTTTCCTTCTCAAAATCGGTGCTGTTTTCAGAAGGAGTAAATGGCTCAACTGATCGAATTGTGAAAATTCGTTTTTTAGACATTTTAACTTATCAAAGGTAAATCAAAGACTGACATTACTTATCGAACTTGACACAGAGCTACTGGTTTATTAGGATTCATTAACACAAACTAATTTATTCATAAGCAGGCTACATGATAGTTATCAATTAGCGTGGTTCGCCTTGACATATTTCATGTAGAGAGGACGAATGCACAGAAAGAAAACCACCTCAGCTAGACATACAACGTTGATTCCCATTGTCATGCCGGCTATTCCACCAACAGTACCCACAATTGACTGCCAACTCTCAATGGCATCAATTCGAAAGAGGGCGGTGTTTAGGTCTCCAAAAAAGACATGCAATAAAATTTCGTTGCTTGTTGTGATGTTTTTGCTGGAAAAAGAATTTTGAAACTCTTCGTTTGAAGAACACACTCGAAACTCACGAGAATCGATGGGTTCCTTTGACGAAAGTCCTATTCAAAGCTCCAGTCGAAATGATGGTTCGATACTTGTGGTAGGAACATTCAGCCATGCAGTTACAAATATTGGTTCCCAAGATGTCAGCAGTTATCACCAGTTCCTGAAAAGCTTCTAAAAAGAAAAATTGTTCAAAATGTTGACAGAATTTTCTCGACTTACCATTCTCTTTGATCACACAGTCGAATTGCTGCATTCCACATATTTTCACTCCAGGAGGATAGACGTTATTATGGGGAGCACAGCCACATAGTGGAATGACTCGACCAGACAAACATTCTGCCAAGCAATTCCAGTATGAGTACTGCCGAAAGAACTTCAACTTGTATTCGAAGTCAAAAATGCAGCCTCGTTTGGTTAAGGGCATGTTACCAAGATACTCAGTTCCGAAAGTGAGAGTAGTTTTGACAGACACATAGGCTTCGTGTTTGAGCGGAATGATCTCGTTGTTTCCATTGTCTTCGGGATAGTCATAGGAATCGGCTACTATTGCCCTGTAACCTGAAAATTTCAATGTTCCACCGAGATAGTCGTTGGGTTTGGGGTCAATGAGTACAGTGAGGCCAGTTTCATAACCAGAGGCGCTAACTCTCAATGGTGAGGCGTTTGTCTTTAAAAGATGGTTGTATCTGAAAGCGAAAAAGGATTTTTATTGTTGGAAATGACATTTTTCTAAATTTTAACCTCTTTGTTTGATTTTCTTCTCTTGCAAAGTTGTTGAACGAACAACATCGTCCTCTTAAGACAATGACTGGTTCAAAAATGGTTGCACATGGGACAGTGCGGCCCTTCCACATGCATCTCTTCAGCTCCTCTTCACACTTTGGTTGGGTGTTTTCGAAAAATAGTGCCAATGTAAAGTTATTGAGCAAGAGCATGTCATCGAAAGACTTAAAATCTCCTGGATATTCGTGGATGTTTTCTTTTAAATACAAAGGTATCTCGAACAGCTGAAGAATCTTCGCCCTGGTTAAGTTAGTTGTCAGGACACTGAAATATTATTTTTAAAAGAGCAATGAATGTGTCCTCTAAAACACCTATACTTACAACTTATCAGCTAGTTTTTCAGCTTTTATCCTTGAAATTCGATTTAGGTTACAGAGAGTCACAGCTGGGAAAGGCAGAATGTAGCCAGGATAATGCATTGTCTCAATGTATGTTACAGTTGGAGTTTCGTAATTTATCATAGTCCAATAGTATAGAACCAATGCAGAAAAAATAACCGAACTGAAAATGATAATTTTCCAAGTGATTCGTTCGCAAATTGGAGTGCTTTTGCTCAGAGAAAGCATGGAGATTCCATGGATGCTGGATAATTCGCAGAATAGTTCAAAAGAAGATTGTTTTGTGGGTTTTTCAGTTGGTTCCTTGTCGTGGATAAGGTTTGATTTTATTTTCGGTCTTAGGTAGTTTTCGAAGTTGACGAGGTAAACTGGTGATTTATTGCTGCTGTTGTCCATTGTGCAGAGCTAATGATTCGAAGAAGTGGATGTTGGGTCGTTTTATACCTTCGATTGTGCCGAACTAATGTTTTATGAAACGCCTTTATTGTGTTTGATATTTGATGGATAGGAAAAGCTATTTACAACAAATGTTTTTAGAACTAATAATCCGCCTATAAGTATGCTATGTTTTGGGATCATTTTGGCAGTGATTGTGACAGTGCCCCTACAACTGATGTATTCAGATAAGGGGTGAAAATTATTGGGTTGAAAAGTCAGTCAATTAGAGTTAAAGTGTGGCAACATTTTTTGAGATAAAGTCTTACAAGATTTTAAAAAAGGATTAGCTTTCATTTTTTCTCTGACAGACGATCATCAACCAAAAGTTAGAAACCGATTTTTCAGTTTTTGAACTGCTTTTAGTCCTAGCAAACATCATTTATTGTAAGGGGTTCTGTTTTGAGTCTTTTTTTCTATTATAAAATAAACAGGGTGGCGCAACAGAGCGAGGAGCCCCTGGGCCTAGCGCATTTCTCACGACCACAATTTTATGCCGGTTCCGAACGGCTAATTGAGAAAGCGCTTTTCATGGCTATGAATCTACTAACGGAGGACTTGCCAATTCTTCGCGAAAGGCGATACCCGTGGAATAACATTTTTGCCTTTGCTGGGACTCGAACCTCTGGGTTAGCAGGTGGACTTTTTTTCTATTAGGCCTGTTGAAATAATTTAACGCTTCGTCTTTAATTGTTAATATAAATTATTTTAAATGCGTATTTTGAGGATGCGTTCAAAAAAGAAGGTGCTATTTTGTTGGACTATTTTTGTTTTTGACAGACTGTAATGTACATTGGAATGCAACGCTCAAAGAGATTTCCCAACATATTTAAGGGAAAAGACTAAAAGCTTGTATTGACAGTTTTTATAAAGAGGGTTTGATTAAAAAGTGCTCAAGTGTTTACCCCAAACAGGAAGTAAGTTTTTAGCTTTCTTATGTATTTTCCTCATAAAAATCCGGTCAAATTAAACCAAAAATTGATAGTGAAGTTACATAAATTCGCACCAAGCTGAAAGTTGGTGAGATCGTTTAAAATATGATTCCAAATAAAACTTGAAAGTTCCCCAACTTTCCCCTGCATGCAAAAAATTTTATTCGAGGTCAAAGGTCAAAAATGTGACTTTTTTCCGATTTTTTGCGATTTTCAGCAAAACGGTAAGATTTATCATAAAAATATATCAGACGCAATTGTAGATTATAAATTTATCTATAAAAAATGTAAAGCTACTTTTTTTCTTACGAGCCACTGTTTAGCAGATATAACGATTCAAAAATTTAGAAAAGTTAAAAAAGTTATAATAAGCGCACGTTTTCACGCCACCTAAGAGGTTAAGTATAGCGCGTTTTTTTAACTTGGTTTCCCAAGTATTCTATTCTATCTGTCCGTTATGATCCTATTTAATAAAAAACAAAATATCAAAAATTGGCAAAGACTGCAAAAGAAAAATACGAAGTAAATTAAAACAAAGTAGTGAAGTTTATTCTTCTAATTCATAGCCATTAAAATCTTTTTCTTGTTCTTCTTCTTGATCTTCTTCTTGTTCTTCTTCTTCATCTTCATGCTGGATGCAAGCAAATTGCGTCAGTAGAGATGTTTCGGATGTCACCTCATTGGAATCAAACGAATCCTCCACTGTTGGTGATTCAACATTAGAGCATGACCGGCCTTGACAATTGGTACATGCCATAGAACAGAACAGTCCAACTTTTTTGCAACCACATTTAGCACTGCATCCCTTTTTGCAGTTACAAAAAATTGTGTTCAGCAGTTTTTCCGGCGCAGGTGGAAGTGCAGTTTGAATTGGTTCTAAAGTGTTGTTGATTAGTTTCCAACCCCAGTCTGTAGGGTCAAGCTGATTACCAAGCCACACTTGAACTTGGTAATATACGCGAAGAAGATGTTGATGAGCAGCATCTGAAGTTGGAGGAAGACAAGCTAATTGAACTTGTTTTTTGCTTTTAGTGTTTTTAACGAAACATTCATATCTGTACTTATCTAAGCAGGTAGTTTTTTTAGGAGCTCCGTACATAGAAAGAAGAAAGCGAATGCCGTTGGTGAGAACTTCTTGTCGAGTTGTATTATTGTTTTTAAATACTTCAGCACATTGAAGTAGATCTTGCTTTTCAAACATTTTGAAAACTGTTACTTTACCCCTCCTGTAAAATGCTGATGTCGTATCGCAGCCACTTATTCCGTGTAAAAAAAGTACATGATTTTGACACTTTGCAAAAGTAGATAAGCTTTGTGATGAATAAATTTCCGATTGATTTTGAGCTTTTCCTGGTTTTAAGAAGAAAATAGTGTTCTCAGTTGGAGCTCGAGCAGTAAGTATTACGAGTAAGTCTACATCTTCACCAACAACAATAGTTGTATTTGTCAAACTGTTTTGTTCTATTGCTGTTTCAATGATCAATACATCAGCATCATTCTTTGCTTGTTTTACCAATATATTTTCCGCAGTAAACTTTTCTTTCAACATTGAAATAAATCTAGACTTGTTGTGAGTATTTGCAAGAAATTTCTGTTGACTGGTTGGAACTGTCAAATGTACATCAAATAAAATATCAGAAGATGCAGATGTTACTAATGTTCGACGACGTTGTTCTGCAGCTTTGATATTTCTCGTAAAATCATAATAGTCATCAAATACGACAGTAACTCTAGAACCAAAATGTCAACGTATATACTGAACATATTTATGTATCTAGAATATATATATAGACTTGCATTAATTAACGCCTTCATACCCCGTTCAACAGCAGTAACGTAATTTTTACCTAACCACAGATAAAATATAATATTCAGACTTTTTTATTATAAACTTCATTTTTACCTAATAGTTTACCACAGATAAAACAATTTTCAGACATTTTTGTAATTAGTTCAAAGCAGACGGATATATGTTTTCACGTATTTTCACTAAAGCGTTGTTTTCAAGACAAACGGTATTTCATTTGTCATGAATAGCCACGCATGCTGTTGAAAAGGAAAAACTATTTAATCATATATTACAACTTTGGAAATGCAAATACGAGGCGTACTCATGCATATTTTTAAAACGATCACAACTTTTCTAAATTTTTGAATCGTTATATCTGCTAAACAGTGGCTCGTAAGAAAAAAAGTAGCTTTACATTTTTTATAGATAAATTTATAATCTACAATTGCGTCTGATATATTTTTATGATAAATCTTACCGTTTTGCTGAAAATCGCAAAAAATCGGAAAAAAGTCACATTTTTGACCTTTGACCTCGAATAAAATTTTTTGCATGCAGGGGAAAGTTGGGGAACTTTCAAGTTTTATTTGGAATCATATTTTAAACGATCTCACCAACTTTCAGCTTGGTGCGAATTTATGTAACTTCAAATGTCTAGATTGACCGGACTATAAAGAGGGTTTTTTTTTTTTTTTTTTTTTTTTTTTTTTTTTTTTTTTTTTCAAATTGGCAAACACTGTTTCTAGGTAATGTCGATTGGACAATTGGCGGTATATTTTTGACCAGTACGTTTTGCCATTCCACAATGAGGAACCTTCCTTTAGAACGCTTGCTTATTGTTATTTCCAATTAACTAATTATTAATTATTTAATTAATTAAATTTAACTACAATTATCGAAAATTGGGCTTCCCAATTACGCTCCATACGAGCCAGCCGCTGGCGCTGGGCCAAAATTACCAAAATCGGTTTAAGCACTAATGGCATAATAAAACATTTTATTTAAAATTAATACCATGATGATGAGTTTTGTTTTTACGCGTTTTGTTTCATATTGAATTTGTTAATCTCTAAAAAAGAAACATCCTTTTCAATGAAAATCTAGGATTGAACATATATTGTTAGTTGGAAAGCACCAGAATTATTTGCAAGTTGCATGCATAATTAGGTTTCGACGTTTTCACATTGCTCCCTGTCGTGATTTTATTTATTTTTAAATTTCGTGCTCTGTGAGAAGTGTTTGTTACGGCCACATTATGGTCGTCGTAATCGACCTTGTTTTTTTTTTTTTTTTTTTTTTGTCAGGAGTAAATCTTCAAAAGACACTTAGTAGTATTCGATACCAAGTAGTGTGGGATTCTTACCCACTAAAAACTCCTCATAATCAGAACCAATCTATAACGATCGACAACAGATTTTTCTTTCTCAATAATATTATCTCTTTAAGGGAAGCTTAAACTTTTAATGCTTCCCATGACTTTTAGGCCATTAGCTCGTGTGGCTTGGTTCTTCTTAATCTCCGAACATTGCCTCTCGTATTTAATACGGACTCCATTTCAGAGTTGATATGACTATGCAGTCGCTGATTGTGTGATACAGCATGTTTTCTTACAACTTCTGTAACCGTTTCTATTTGTAGGTCACGATGTAAATCGCTATTTCTTATATACCATGGTGCATTTACTATTCCACGAAGGACTTTGTTTTGGAACTTTTGGATGATTTCAGTATTTGTTTTCTTTGAACAGCCCCATAATTGGATTCCATAGGTCCAAACAGGTCTAAGTACTTGTTTATAAAGCATTATTTTATTTTCGACAGATAAGTCCGAATTTCTACCGAGTAACCAGTACATTTTTCTATATTTCAAGTTGAGCTCTTCCCTTTTCTTTTTGATATGCTCTTTCCATTTTAGCTTTGCATCCAAATTCATCCCAAGGTATTTGGCCGTATTGGCGTAGGGTACAGCTTGATTGTTGATGAATATTTGAACGTAGCTTAACTTTTTATTTGTAAAGTTTATATGTGCAGATTTAGCTTCATTGAGCTTGATACGCCATTTTTTGGTCCAATCACTAACGGTGTCGACGGCATTTTGCAATTTCTCAGCAGCCTTGACGACGCACTTACTGGATGCCAAAATTGCGGTATCATCCGCAAAAGTAGCCATAATGGTGTTGTTATCCACTGGAATATCCCTTGTATATAGCAAATACAGGGTAGGTCCTAGGACGCTTCCTTGTGGAACACCGGCTTGTATATTACATAGCTTTGAATATTCTTGATCATACCGTACTCTGAAGAGCCGGTTTGAGATATAAGATTTTAGTATTTCGTAGTACTGCCTGGGTAGGTCCCTTTGCAGTTTGTACGCTAGCCCCTCATGCCATACCTTGTCGAATGCTTGAGCAACATCTAAAAATATAGCCGAACATACTTGTTTTTCTTCTAATGCTTTTTCAACTGCATCCGTTATTCTATGAACTTGGTCTATCGTGGAATGTTTATTTCTAAATCCAAACTGATGATTTGGGATTAGATTTCTTTCTTCTATGACCTTGCTCAGTCTTTTCAGTAGCAATTTTTCAAAGACTTTTGCCATTATTGGTATAAGCGATATTGGTCTGTAAGACGTCACTTCTGTTGGTGGCTTACCTTGCTTTGGTATAACAATTACTTCAGCAATTTTCCAATGATGTGGGACATATTGGGTCTTTAGGCATGCATTTATTATGAATTGGAGTTTTATGAAGGCTTTTGATGGCATTTCTTTCATAACCTGAGCAGTTATTAGATCGTACCCAGGTGATTTTTTGTTCGATAGTTGATTTCGACACACACTTTTTATTTCTTTGAGTGTGACAATTGGTATGTCAACTTCATCGACTTTATCAATAAACTGTAAGCTGATTTCAGATGTATTTGCCGGGAATGGCTTAAAAACATTCGCAAGATGTTCTGCAAACAGGTTAGCTTTTTCTTTCGGATTTCCGATCCAATTCCCGTTTAGAGATTTAATTGGCGGGTTTTGTAACTGCGGTCTTTTCAGGCGCTTAGCTGCTTTCCAGAGCGAATAATCAGTTGAAGCATCAGTCGTTAAATTTTTCAGGAATCTACTTAATGAATCAAAAAAAAAAAAAAAATGATCGACCTCGTGAATCAGCAATTCATGCTGCTATCACCAAATTCCGCACCAAATTTACACATTTTTCAACCATTCAATACGTTTACGTTGTGTAGTGAACTATTAAGAGGTCCATAGATAAATAAAATATAAAATTTTATCACAAGACACAGTAAATAATTAGGAAAAAGTATTCGCACAAAACAAAAGCAAACCTTGCATTCATCCAAGGTGCAACCGAATGCATTTTAATTTTAATTAATTAATAAAATGCTTTATTCAAAAACTAATTCCTATTTGGTTTCCAACTTGTTTTGATGTCTTTTTCTCTATCTAATCTAATCTATTCCGTAAATGGAAATTGTACTAAACGCTTTTTGTTCGATTCGAAAATGTTACAGGGTATGAATTCATATACGGATCGAACTTTCGAATAAGATTGACTTTCTAAACGAAATACAGAGTAGGGCCCCTGAAAAATTTTATGAGTCGATTTTTGTTTAAAAGCCTATATAATTTAACTTCTTCAAAAATAGAAGCCGAATGACCTACCACAACGTCTAATTTTTGTTGAGTTAGCCTTAGAACAGCTCCATGAAAATCCGCCGTTTTATCGAAAAATTGTGTTCAGCGATGATCTCATTTCTGGTTCAACGGATATACATAAATAAGCAAAAGCGTCGCATCTGGATTGATAAACAGCCATATGCCATACAAGAGCTACTGATGCATCCAGAAAAAGCGACAGTTTGGTTTAGTTTATGGGCTGTCGAAATCATCGGGTCATTTTTCTGCAAAGAAAGAAACGTTACCATCAGCGGTGAGCGATATCAAGCTATGATAAGCGACATTTTTTTGATCAAGTTGGCTGAGTAGAACTTGGTTGTAATGTGGTTTCATTAAGGTGCTGCCACATGCCACACAGCTCGTGAAACAATGGGCCTATTGAAGGATAAATTTGGTGAGCAGCTTATCTCTCGAAATTATCTTACGGTTTAACGCCTCTAATGGTTATTTTTTGTGGGTTTATGTAAAGTTGGATAACAGGATAACCATAACACGCGTAGTTCGTGAAATACAGCCCGAACTGCTCGAAAGTTGACTCAAAATTGGACCATCCAAATTGTCCATTTAAAACGGAGAATTTTTAGATGAGGTTGTCTTTAAAATGTAAATGGTAAAAGCCAATTTATCGATTCACATAAAAATTTTCAATATTTGATACAAAACTACGCTTAAAAAGTCACTCTTTGGCTCTATAGATCTCATAAGTGATTTCTTTAAATAATTTTGGTATTCTGGAGAGTTTGTACTATTTTGATGAAACCAAAAAACTGAATACAATCAAATTTCTCCGCTGATTAATTGTGCGGCTTGCTATAGAGCAATGTTATTAATCGAATTTTCAATACATACTTTGAAGACGGTGTTTTTTTCTATTATTGATCCGATATTTTAAAACGGACTCAAACATTTGGTTAAAAATTAAAAACTCATCTGCTTTTTGCCATTACTAAATTGCTTCAGAAATGCTCTTTTTTCTCTAAAGGGATCATTGTCCACTTACCAGGATAGATTAGGCAGGATCTTATTTAATTGGTAAAAAACAAATGAAAAAACTATTATTATTATTATTGGTCTAAGTATATAAGATTTGATTGTATTTCGCTTGGTGTTTTTATCGACTCGAAATGGATTTCAGCTCACATATTAAGTAGTCTCTGTAGACAATTCGTTATTAGATAAACAAAATAAAGTTATGAAAACCTGCTTTTTATCGCAGTCTGGAAATACTCTCGGAGAACTTAACAATTCTTCGCGAAAAGCGATACCCTTGAAAACGTTTATTTTTTTCTTGTGTTTCTGAAATCTAAACCACGAAATGGTTCAGAAAAATGTACTAAGTTTTGTCTCATCTCAAGCGGCTACGCCCAAAAATGGTTGTTTTGTTCTGAACCTTGTGTACGGAAACCATTGTGTATTATCAACCCGAAAAACCTAATGACCTCGCGGTGTTTCAATGCTGTCAAAGCAAAAGCAGAGGAGTAATCAGACAGACCAATAGGTAAGCATTTTCTGTCAATGGTGGTGATCTTGAGCTGGTTCGGTTCAGGAATTAAAATCATATAGTTTAGTTTTGAATGAACTGACTGCAATACCAAAGGAATTTTTTGAAGAACAAGAGTGCAGAACAGTTTTTTAATCTATTACTTTATTATTTTAGAAGACGATGCTATCATCGTATGGTTGACGTTCGACTGATGTGCATTTCTCATTTACCACCTACCTTAAAACGTGGTCATTCCATCGACACACAGTTTAGCTTATCTATTCTATGTACCTACATTATTTTAAGCGGTAATTGAGTAAGATACACTGGTGTGCAAAACATTTCCTTCAAAGAGTCATTTTTTTCAAGCGAGTACTCGTATTTAGTAACGTAAAAATCCCTGTCGATCTCCTTCTTTTTGATTATCCGAAATATGCTCATCGATTTCGGGGTTTCATAAACTTTATGCCAAGATTGAGCTACAAGTAGTTTGTCACGTCCAACTCTAATTTGACATCTCGTTTAGATTATACAAAACAAAAAAAAAACAAAGATTGACGTCACTCACAGCCTTGCTTGAATAGAGTGTCGTTCCCCTTATATTGGCTTAGTATAGTGCCTTATTGTATGCCTACCTATACTAAGTTCTACCAAATTCTATTTTTAGATTTAAGGCTGAATTCGTGATAAGCTCTCAATAGGCAGAAATGATCAAAAATAGAAAAAAAAAATAAAGACAAAATTTATAAAAACAAAAGTTGAAAACCTACGTCAATTGTGTGCTCTTGGTGGGGTCTCTGCGCTACTTAAAAGCCTCTATCTTTTATGCCCTTTTACCACCAATAACAATGATTTACAGCACTGCCATTGACAGGCAGACAGACAAGTGTAAACGGAAAATAATGTATGGCTTACTGATTAAAGGGATTGCCTTGCATCTTACTTTTCATTACTTACGAGTATGTATGTTTGTCCAAGAAAAAATATAAAAAAAAAATAATGCGATTGGTTGTTGAAACAATGAAACCAAAGATGACTCGAGCAAGAGAAAACAAGAAATAGCAGTTTCGCATGACGAGCTACACTGGAACAACACTGACTGACGTCAATGGGTCGACTTTGTTTTATTGTTTAGCATGAAACTTCTTTCTGAGGCTGGCTTTCATTCAGCGAGCGGTGTGGTAATGCCATTGGTAACATGATCCCGTTACAAACAGCGAACAGGACCCAGAGACAGAGAGCCACTCAGATTCATGCAACCACAAACAGAATGACCCGCATATCAAAGCCTCCAACATATCGGTGCGGTGGTTTGGTTTGTAGGCAACAGAACCAAGAACGGGGAGGTAGCAGCGGTGGCATAAAGAAGTAAAAAACTTATTAAAAAAAAATAATAATAACACAACAGAAACAAAAAGAGAACAGCAGTTTTTATCGCGGTTCGACGGTGCTGGCAGTTTGGAGCTATTTTTCAATGCCTCGTTTGACGTCAATACTCTTTGGCATAGGCATATTGTGACAGCCGACACAACGAGAACACTACGATTCATTGTATTGCTCTGGGCGATGCAGCTCTCCGGTCTCTGCCTCTGCCTCTGATGTGTCCGTCCACCGTTTATTGTAAATGATGTTGAGCACGTTCAGAAGAGGGTCGAGATGATAAGCACAAGTGCTGCTGAAAATATATTAAAATATAAATTACTGTAATTATTTTTAAGTCAATGATTAATTCTCCGAGGTTGCAATGACATGAATGAGAATTGTAGCATAAGAGCGTGAGTCGATTCATCAAAATTCATGAGAGGAGAACATGGTGGGTTCGCTTTGTGAGGCATTGATTGACAGCAGCTGGCAGGGAAATAAGGAAGAGGTGATGTTTATCTTAAAAACAAAACGTAAAAGCAAAAAGTTAGACTTAAGCGAGGAGAGAAATATAAAATATGTTTATTTTTGTTTTATTTTTGCGCAACAATTATTTTTTTTAATTTTAACTTTCTTTCTTTGATTAATTGTAAATTTTATCTTTTGTTTTTTAAATTTTGTTACGAACTGCGTCTTATGCATAAAAATAAAAATATAAACTTGGAATAGACTCCGGTGGCCTCTGAGCTCAAGAATAGATTTTAGTTTCTGTGCAAAAACTATAAACCATTATTTTCTATATTAAATTTAGTTTCTGAGATTTCACACCGTAGACATCGAAACTTTTATTTTTTGACTATCAGTACTAATTTAAAAACAAAACAATTTACATAAGTTTCTTTTATTTTCAGTTATCGCAAAATTGGAGTCTTTATGCTCGCCAGCTAAAAAAATTAAATGTGGTATGTATTTTATTTTCTTATAATCATTAAAATTTTTTCGTATACACTCCCTCACTGGTCCTTAAATGAGTAAAAAAGATTGACTGAGAAACTGAATTCAATTTTATTTTGCCTTGCATTGGGTAGGGGTTGGGCGTGTGCTTTTCGGGAAGACTCTGATTGGTGTCAAGGTGGTGGAGCCCAGATCTTGCACATTATAGTACACGTCAATTGTGCTTACTATACCTCCACGTGGTAACCACTGGGAACTGGGATCCTTCACCCGGAGAGGAAAACGAGTAAGTGCGAGTGTTGACAAAGGGACGAAGAAGAAATAGATCAGCACTATAAAGCTCCGCGAGTAAAGACTGACTGCACGAATCTCAGTGGTCTACCAGAGCTTATTGGGAACGTCTCAGCGAATGAATTCGAGTAAAAGAACCAACGATAGACTTCAGCAGTCTAAAAAGCAGAAATCCCTGAATGAGCTACTCCGACATAATTGGAAACGGTTTCTCAGGGTCTATAAATAGATACTAGGATAGCGTACTGTAGTGAAGGTGATAGCGGATTAGCTACTGGTGAGCCAACGGCAGCTCTCACACCCCTGCAGCAAGGCTCTGCTTCCAGATTATCCGGCCTCATGTGTCCAAAGGGATCCCAAAAGAGCCTGGCTCTCCCGGTTGGGGGTTGTGCATGGGGTTAACTACCCAACCACGTATAAACTCTACTGTTCTGAACTGATAAATAGCCTAGGATAACAATTATGATCTGAACAACCCAAGCAAACGAAAAAAGTAAAAAGACCTCCAGACTTGCATGTGGAACGTAAGATCCCTGAACAGATTGCGAGCAGCTATAGAATTAGCGGACGCCCTTAACTGTTACAAACCGACATAACCGCCATCCAAGAATTGCGATGGAATGCGCAGGGCATAAAGAAGGTAAAAAAACTGCAATTTCCAACATAGTGGCTGCTACAGACAACAGAAAAAATCCTTATTTGGTTGCGGGTTTGTTGTTAGAGGTAGAGAAAGTGATGCGGTTATCCGCCAAACTAATGAGTGTATAATGACCATCCGCATCAGTGCTAAATTCGCCAACATTAACGTAACATGCGCCCACGCCCCCACAGAACTGAAAGACGAGAATTCCAAAGATTACAAAACTAAGGAAGGAAGACATCTTCTGAAATACTGTCGGTTAGCATAGCCTGCACGACGAAACCTCCGAAAACGGACTCAGGCTAATCGATTTTGCTGCGGGACTAAATCTTGTTGTTAGTAGTACACGCTGCTTCCCGCGACTTCAAATTCATAAAGGTACATGGTGATCCCCAAATCAATCTACCGTCAACCAAATTGACCATGATGCGATTAACGTAGGGCTCTCTTCGAGTGTGATAGATGTCCGAACTTTCCGAGTGGCCAACGTCGACTCGGACCACTACCTTGTTGTTGTCGATGGGTTTAATAGATTTTTACTCACCACTTCCTACTATCGTCCTGTGCTGTTTCTTCTAGGCAAGTAGAGTGTAAAGAAATGTGGGGATGATTGCCTACGTTGTCTATTTTGTCTTATTTGTTTTAATCAGGTTATAGAATCAGACATCAAATAATAGCTTGTTTATTTCCATCTTTCTTTCATCACTCAGACTCAAGTTTTCTTTCCGTCATTCAGATGTAGAGAATATTTTGGCTCCTTCTTTAATTAGTGATAACATAATTTTGTTTTGATATCCAAGACATTGTATTAGTTTGTAACTGAGAATATTCTTTGTAGGACTACATTACTTTGGTGGTAGTTTGGAGTGAACTGGGCTACAACCAACATCTTTCGCCAATAATTTCAATTTCGAGGTGTTTCCAGTTCGCATTCTAAAACGGTTGAGGTCTTATGTCCTAAAAAAGGGCATATAAAAGAACTCGAAATAGAATGGACTTTTATTGCATAAATCGATTAATATGGTAATTTTAAAGAAAAAACCGAAAGTGCTATTAAATTATAGAGTGCAAATCGGAGATATGGGTTCTAAACCATCTTCATTCGTTTTTTCAATATATCTCGAAAACGAAGCAAAATGTTGATGCAATTCCAAGGACAATTTTTGTAGAGAGCAAATTTTCCCATCAAAATGCCTTTAAAATCAAATTTTAAAGGCATTTCTTTCTGGTTGCAGATAGGTATTGGTAATGCTTCATAAAAAAGAAACAATATAAAATTTTCTTTAAAATGCTATATCAGAGAACTTTCTATGTTTGAAATTCACCGAAATATTGTCACTTGAACACAGACATTTATCGTCGTTTCTCATCCTTTTTATACTGACAGACAGCATTTATTCTTATTTTGTTGAAAAAAAAAGTTTTTTACTCGATGCAATAATAAGTAAAATAAATTACCTGAATACTTCCTTCCTTGAATATAAAATATGATATTATTTAAAAAATGATTTGTGGAACATTTTTAAATTGTTATCTACAGTTTACCACTTAGGTCCCACTTTTGCCGTAACATTATCAAAATGTGTATCTTTTGAAACCAAGTTTAAAAAAAACAACCGCAAATTGTACTTTTAAGTGTAAGATTTTTAAATTTCCTCATCTACAAAAATATTTTGGATATATTCATGCATTTAGTGGCTGCGATACTACGCCTGCATTTTATAATTTTGACAAAAAATTCATGAAATTTATAAATAAAAATATTAAACAGCTACAAACACACATGGACACATTTTTACGAGATGATGCTGCTAAAGAAGACATAAGTTCTGCGTCAGAATATATTGCAGTTTCTTTGTATGGAACAAAGTTGAACCAGACCCTAAGCAACTGTCGTTTCCAATATTTTTGCAAATTATCAAAAAGTCCAAATTTTTCGCAAAAATCATGGCCTAAGAACTTTTTTCCAAATCCAACAGTGTTATGGAACCACTTAAATTCTCTGAACTTTGGATAAAAAATTTTTATTTATAATTTTTTAAAAGATATTTTTCGATGGGAAAATTTGCTCTCTACAAAAATCGTCCTTGGAAATGTATCAAAATTTTGCTTCGTTTTCGAGATATATTGAAAAAGCGAATGAAGATGGTTTAGAACCCATATCTCCGATTTGCACCCTCTAATTTAATAGCACTTTCGGTTTTTTCTTTAAAATTACCCCAATAATCGATTCATGCAATAAAAGTCCATTCAATTTCGAGTTCCTTAAGAAATGACATAATCAATAGACTATTAATCCACCTGATTGGCCACCTAAGACTAAGTCTTCCCCTTCCGTGATTTGGCTGCAATGTGCTCTAGAAAACCCGTCGAGACGGAGCGTTAATACCAACATCCGTTCTACATGTTCCAGCAATCGTAGTCTCGCAATGCGTACTATTCAAGCTATGGCTAGGCTATGTCACGATATAGCTTATACAGTACGTTGTTGAATCTTCTCTCTCACACAATGTTGTTGGCCTGTTGGCTAATTCATGAACTCTCCTTTGCGATCTAATTCTTTAAGTACCAACTAATCCAGTTCTAATTTCAATCATTTTAGAAATTTGGTATTAGAATATGCTTTGGAATACTGTTTGTTCTAAGTCCAACATCTTTAGGCAAGGCGACAAACTGTCATGCGATTTCTTCAACATCATACTTGAACGGATTGTAAGAAACTCAAACGTCAACACCAGAGGAACAATCTTTCAAAAGTCTGTACAATTACTCGCCTATGCAGACGATATTGACGTAATGGGAAGAAAAAAGCGTGATGTCATAGGTGCTTTTGCGAGTATTGAAACAGAAGCGGCAAAAATGGGTTTGATGGTTAATGAGGGCAAAACGAAGTATATGCTGTCATCAAACAAGGACACAGAACATCGACGAATTGGACAAAACGTCACAATAGACAGACATAACTTCGAGGTAGTACAGGACTTCGTCTACCTAGGATCCGCTGTAGACACGGACAACAACATCAGTGCGGAGATCAAACGGAGAATAACTCTTGCCAACCGTTGCTTCTTTGGGTTAAGAAGGCAATTGAGAAACAAAACCCTCTCTAGAAAAACCAAGGTGACCTTGTATAAGACCTTAATCATCCCAGTCCTGCTGTACGGCGCGGAAGCATGGACCTTATCGAAAGCGGATGAGGAAACTCTTGGTCGTTTCGAAAGAAAAATTCTCCGAATGATCTTTGGTCCCGTATGCAAAGACAATGTGTGGAGAAGAAGATACAACAACGAGCTGTATGAGCTGTACCGCGACATGGGCATAGCCAGAAGAGTACGCATCGCGAGGCTACGATGGTTGGGCCATGTAGAGCGGATGGACCCAAACGCTCCGGCTCGTCGGGTGTTCGAAAGCACATTGCAGGGAAATCGCGGAAAGGGAAGACCTCGTCTTAGGTGGCGCAATCAAGTGGATGAAGACCTCAACCGACTTGGAGTGCGAAACTGGAGAGAGCTCGCCCGAGATCGAAATCGTTATAGAAGGATGTTGGTTGAGGCCCAGGTTCACCCCGAACTGTAATGCCCACCTAAGTAAGTAAGTAAGTCCAACATTACAAAGACATCAATCAGCAATGTTTTTGCTTATTTGTTAATATCTTTGAAACCGCGCAACCGATAAATTTAAAAATGTAATCAAGAGTCTTGATAAACCATTTCCAAATCGAACTGAAAAGCTGATCCATTATAAAACTAACAAAAAATTTGTTCAAATACACATACACGCAAATGGTTTCCGTAGCGTACTGGTCAGCATGTCCGCTTGTTACTTGGGATATTTGATATTCGATTCCATACACAAAACAAAACAAATTTTTCCACGGGTATTCACCTTTAGCGACTTATCGGTAACGCATCCGATAATAGTTTCATTGCAAAGCGATTTCGTTGAAAAGCGCTTTTTCGATTAGCCGTTCGAAATCGTCATAAAAATTGCAGGTACCCTCCATTTTTCACAAGTTATATTTGTGGGAAGTTCGCTAGACCCGTGGCTCCCCTGCTCTGTTGCGCCACTATATTTATCTTATCTTACACCCAAATATATGTAGTAGCGGTCAGACGTTCGGCGGAAAATGTTATGAAAAGTTTTTGTAGACCTCACAATGTCGAGACTTGATAAAAATTATTATTTTTCATGTAGTCGATCTTATTTCAATCACAGCGGAAAGTCAAGTTTCTTGATCGGAGTACATGCGAGTTGAAGTAAAAATCTTTTGAGTTAGGTCGGCGTTAAACTCTGTAGCAGTGTAAAGATAGGTTCTTTAAAGGTGCCACTTTTGATACTATTCCTGCTTCTTAAATATAACCAAGAATTATCATACCTGTACCGAGTATAAATAAGATCATCAGATTTTTTGACTCGTCACGACAGTCTCGACTTATTTTTCCTCACAATTAACCTTGATAAGCTGTCAATGGAGTTAATTTAGTAGCGATTGCCCACTTTATCAAGCTTTATTCATTAATCTGTCTTAAAATAGAATTTATTTTTATTTTGGGTCTACTTGCGTAAATAGAATCATTGGGAGTGAGCGTGTTACACGTTTTGTCATTGTTTGGTACACAATGTCAAAAATTCATTAGCACTATCTCGCCTCCGGTTTAAGCAAATAAATATATATGCATACGTTTGTATGTAAACAAATAAGAGATATCAATCCCAATTGAGCATGCCAGTTACCCACATCGTCGAGTTGAATTGCATCCAATCAAAACGTGGAAGACTTAAGGCGCCTCTGTACAGAATTCAAACATTTGTATTCTAATTTCGTTTTTCGTTCCATCTCATCACTGCGAAAGAGCCCCAATGGCGCCAGTGAAAAGAAAAATTATTTAAAAAAAAGACAAGTAATAACGTTTCTATTATCTTAATGAATGCGCGTAGCACATCGTTTGATTGTGAGTCTCAATTACAGAACTGTCAAGCATTTGAATAAACTCACATTCGTAACGCTGTAACATGCACGTGGATGTCGTCTATAGAGCCATCCTTTCCTGAGGCAACATTTCATTTCAATTAATGATCAGGCAAATCAGACCATTCTCTAGGTCAGCAACAAGATCGCCCTCAGATAAATAGTAATGCATATTAATTTGCCTGGAATTTTTGCGGGAACTATTTTGCGTTGCGCTGGCCATGCCATGCCATCGCGTTGTACTTAAGCGTACAACGAACGTTTGGATTTGTGGGCGTTTGTTTGTGGATTTTTGTTTGATTTATTTAATATCAAATTTGTTTTCAAATTGCTGCTCTTCGTTTTCCAGTTTATAAACAAAAAATTGTTTTTTGTTTTTGCCAACGGTTTTGTTTGTTTTGTAAATAGCTGGCGATGATAGCATTTACTTTGGAAAGATGTGCGCTTTTCTCAAGGAGAAGAATATCTACAAAAAGCATTTAATTAAGGAGGAACGATAAACAATTGTGAAGTATATTTTATTTATACGATGCAACAGTGAACGGATAGATGTTTTACGATTACACATTTGCTTTGTGTTTGTTATGAAGTCGTAAAAATCTGATTTATCTTTGGCTTTGATTTGCGTATTGAGGAGTAATGCTATGGGGGCTGAGTCAGGATTAATTTATATAGGAAATAATGCTAAAAGTTTAATGGACGAGTGTTTATGGGGGGTTTTTATTCCTTTTTATTTCAGCTTTTTATCACCATCATCAGAAGAAGAATTGCCACAAAGTTGTAAGGCCAATGATTGTTTTTCATCTCACCAAAATAAAAATGACGTAGGTTGCACAACAAAGTGATTAGCATCTTGTTATTTTTTCCCGGGTTTTTGCGATTGTGATAATTTATTGAAAAAGAAAATCAAATGTTTTTAGTTCAATCAAAAGTTATGTGACCGACACACAAAAGGAGACAGAATCCAAAATGAATTATGCACTCTTTGTCCTATTTCCACAACAGCAGCGTTAACACTCTTTTCCTTAAGTGCTTATCTGCTACCAAAGCAGTTTAAGTTAAAAAATTAAATATTTATTAAACCGTGTTAAAGATACTCATTTAATAAACAGTTTCTGAAATTTTCTTGAAAAAATATTCAAAACACCGCCTTTGTGACATGAATCATGGCAACACCTCCGAAAAAAAACATGTTTTAGTTTAGACCATAAACTAGAACTTGGACGATAGAAAAACAAACAAAGAAATTTTAAGTTGGATTTTTGGCGGACATTTTTACAAAAAGTTTAAATTTCAGTCAAAATATCTCTCAAAACTCATTTTCTCTATTAATAGAAGTTGTAATCGAAATAAGCTAAAATTTCTTCAAACATGTACTTATGAATTGTGTTTATTTTCGAAGATGTGTATTAAATTTCATCAAGATCGGTTGAGTAGTTCTCGAGAAATTTTGTCCCCCGATTCTATAAATAAAGTTTCGAGAAATATGTGGTTAAAGTTTTGAGCTCTAAGGCTGGCTGACCTCGAGTGTGTGACTGCATCTCCAAATCAAATACTGGGATCCACTTAAAAATTTAGGACAATGTGTATTCTAGAAATGTTGTATCTAAGCACGATTTTTTAAAGTCGTAAAACCCGTCTAACCCCTTAAAGAAACTAAGTGCTGATTAGGCAACTGTAGCAGTCACTTGCTTTGGCTTCAGGCAAAAAAGTTGCGCACATAGTGATCTGAAAGCACAAGGAAAAAACTTAAATTATATCATATCATATGCAAAGATTTATTTTAACTTTCAAATGTTACCTAATTTTGACACATAAAAGAAAATAAGTTGCTGAACATCGCGTCTTTGGTACCTTGTTTCTCGGTCTTTTGAAGAAGGTTTAGATGCCATCAAAAACTAATTTCGAGCTCGAATCAGTTTACTTATGACAAGTCCTGCAAACAAAAGACCAACCAAAGTTGACACCTGGACAAAACTTTACCATTTACTAAATATTTAGACAACAATACTCGCATTGACATCAGAGGAAAAAGTCTTATTGCGAATAGCTTTGGTTATGAAAATAAGCACCAGTCTCTTGAGCAACTAAAGTGCTATTTCATAGACCCTTACTAGTTATTGCATGGCATGCACGACAGGAGAACGCCATAGTTTGCTTTGAGAAGAAAGCTCAAAAGACTTTTGGTCTCGCATGAAGAACCAGTGAAAAAGCATTGATGTAACAACGAATATCGTCTGGCTTGGTCATGTACAGCCACCAGATGCCATGGCCCGGAAATTCTTTGTGTCCATCCCCAAAGTACGTTGCTGTAGATTCGAAGATATTTTATGCAAGTTGAGGTAATCTACAACCACTTGAAGTGCAAAACTGAAAACTCTTGTTTGTTGAGACATGAGCATCATCTTTGAATATAGTGCCACTATAAGTAAATAAATACTCACAGGAAGAATAACATTTAGCTGATGATTCTTAAAGCCCGTTTTAGCCGTTTTTTCTTTTTCGTGTTGACAAATGTATACGAATTTTCAAATTGAGTTTCACACAAACGTTTTTTTGTCATGAGTTTCGAAAACAAACGCCTGTATTTCGATCAGTCGAAAAACAATTACAAACATTTTAAATCTACACTTAAAACAAAAAACAGTGCGCTTGGAATCAGTGAAGTATTATCTACGATGTGTAGTCAGAGAACATCACTCGCCTTGCCTCGAATAGGTGTATGTCATTTTAATGTTGATGCGCTTCATACAAAATCGTATATTATTGATTAGCCGAATAGATTGATTCTGTTTGTCTGTCATTTTTTAAACATACCGCGAGACAATTCGTCTATTTTCTAAATCATATGTTGATGAGTTCTATGGTTATCATCTTGCAGGGTTATATACATTGTGCTCATTGTTTAATCCTGACTATTCTCCAAAAATTTGCGAATTTCTAGTTTGGAGGTGCTTGGCTATTATATGAAGTAAGCGATAACTGCGTTGCATCAGAACTTTGTGTATGTTCGTTTGTTTATTTGAAAAATGTGTTCTTCAAAAAATATTTCGTCAACAGCTTGTTTGCTAGAGGTGTGAAAAAATGTATATTAATGAGGTTGACTGTGTGTTTTTGAGATTGCCTATGTTTTTTAGTCAATTCACTAACCTGATTTCGTAGGTACCTTCTGAACGTATTTCTTTTCATAGTGAGTAGTGTTCATCTTGAATAATTATACCTTATTCACTGTGGCGTATGAGTACTTTTTTTTTTTTTTTTGCTAAGTCAGCACTTCAAACTAATGAAATAAAAAAAGCGATTCCCATTTATTTCTTTCGGAACGTTCCATGTCACACCTGTTATAATGTTAACTAAATAGTACATTTAAAAAACAGTCGAGAAGAGCACTGATGTAATGATGATCTGCTGCGTACCCCTCAAGCGGATCATTAGTGTGAAGCAGTTAAGTGGGAGAGCTGTGATCCCTTGGCGATCACAATGTTCGTAACGTCGAAAAATCAGAAGAAAAAGACGACCCGAAAATGTTCGCCAAGCGAGTGTAGAAAACCATAAGAACTGGCCGAAATACCTTCTTGTAAAAATATAACTTTTAAAGCTTTCGCGGTATGTTGAGGACGGGAACGTACATGGGAACGCGATAATTTGATGCTGTCGGTCGGTTGAAATTTTGATGTCGTTTGATTTCAATCACTTCTGGTATAAGGCCAGGGATATAGTGAGGCTTACGGGATTGTGAATTTGTTCGAAGTGAACCCAGTGATGTTCATCTGGAGTGTCTGAAATGCGTTCGACTATTTCCGACTTCTCCCGCTGTTTTTTGCTGACAGCACTATTATGTTCTTTTAAGCGGGTGGAAATACTTCGTTCGGTTTGCCCCACATAAGATAACCCGCAGTTGAAAGGGACTGCATAGGCACTCGGAATTTGTAATGGAAAGCGATCCTTTGGTGATTTAAGGTGGTATTTCACCTTTTTTGTTGGTAGAAAAATGGATTTTATACCATATCTCTTCAACACTTTCCCAGCTCTGTCCGTAACGCCTTTTATTCATCGTTTGTTGATCAACACCTTACAAATCATTCTTGAACAGTCCGTCTAGTTTCCAGCAACCAATTTGCATCTTGTTCACCAACTTACAGAAGTACTTTAACTACAACGTTTTCATTGCCACGAAAGCTTACTTACTTACAGTTCGGGGTAAACCTGGGCCTCATCCAACATCTTTCGATTTGAGCGAGCTCTTTACAATTTTGCATTCTAAGTTGGTTGAGGTTTCTTCTAATTAATTGCGCAACCTAAGACGAAGACTTAAGTAAGGTTATGTAAGATGTGGCTGATAGTATACGGCTACCGATACACTTAGACTGCAGAGTGTCCATTGTTTTGGGGAATTCGTCTGCCATGAAGTTGCCTGGTATGTTGCTGTGACCCGGCACAGATGAAAGGTAATACTGAACTGTTCTGACATCTCCTTTAGAGACGTGTGACAGTTTTGGACCGATATAGATTTTGAAGAGCCAGAGGCAAGAGCTTTGAGAGCAGCCTGGCTGTCCGAGAAGATACAGTTATACGTGGGGGATACAACGTAAAGCTGAAGAGGGGTTTGTTTCTCAATTGCATTCTTAGCTCAGAAAAAGCAGTGATTGGCAAGAGTTATTCTCCGTTTGATCTCCGCACTGATGTTGTTTTCCGCTTTCATAGCGGATCCTATAGGTTGTACTATCTCAAAGCTATATCTGTCTATTGTGGCATTTCGTCCAATTCGTCGATGTTCCCTGTTTTTGTTTGATACCATAGTATACTTCGCTTTGCACTCAATAACCACCAAACAGATTCTTGCCGCTTCTGTTTCAATGCTCCTGAAAGCACCTACGACATCACGATTGCTTCTTCCCATTACGGCAATATCGTCTGCGTAAGCGAATAATTGTGCAGATTTTTGAAAGATTATTCTCTGATGTTGACATTTGAGTTTTGTACAATCTTTTAAAATATGATGTTAAAGAAATCGCTGGTGGTAGAAAGGATCAGGATTTTTCTTTTGATTCCGCAAAAAAAGACAACTTCAAATGGAAGACCTGATTTCGGTAAAAAGAATTATTCTCCAAAAACCTACACCTGTATGACCAAAAGTATGAGGCAACCTTAAAAACTAACCAAAGTTCAAAAGAAAAGTGAGATGAAGGGAAACGAAAAAACTCATAATACTGTCTCATGATTTTGGTACCCGTGGTATGATGGTTAGCATGTCCACCTGCTAATCCGAGGTTCGAATCCCAGCAGAGGCAAAAATGTTTTTCCACGGGTATCGCCTTTCGCGAGGAATTAGCAATTCCTCCGTTGGTAAATTCATTGCCATGAAAAGCGCTTTCTCAATTAGCCGTTCGGAATTGGCAGGAAATTGTAGGTCCCCTCCATTTCCTCGCAAGGCATGGTTGTGAGAAATGCGTTTGAAAAACTATAAGTTTGCTTTCTCGTCAACAAGGGCAATGGAATCAATCTTACAAGGTGCTCTTGACTTGTAGCTTTGTGTTACATGCCCCAGTTGTGCCTTTGAAAGCATCATCAATTTCAACTATTAGATAAGTCACCCTTAATGTGGGTCATCGTTCCTCCGCTCTGAGCACTTGTAAAATATATATTCTTCTTTTTCAATATATCCACCATTTGTTTGCCGTAGACACTCACCATGGAATTTATGTCGTTCTCTTTTAGAGCATACAAATTTCCTTATTTCTTAGAAATACACAATTTTGACCCCAGGAAGTAACCCCTTTAACTCTCAGAAAAACAACCTATACTCATCTCCCAAATATGTATCTGCGAAAGTGATACCGCTTTCATTCCAAAGAAATATTTGCCTATGACTTACGGTTCTTACGTTTAAAAAATGACTGTTATGTGTACAATGTACACCTGTTTTTGTTTTCTACACTTGTATTTATTTACTACCGGTTTCTCTAGAAAATTTATTATCGTCTTGGGCTGTTTTTTTTCGCCGAATAGGAGAAAAAATAAAAAACAATAAAAACTTATTGACGTAGGTTCTTACCCACCTACCAACTGTATTCTGAAGAGTATTAAACTTTCGATTGAAAATGCAATGCATGTACAGTGCATTGTACTTTTGAGAGTTTCCTGACGTCATTTTATGCAGTACTACATGAAGACAGTAGAAATTTCAGTTTATGACGAAAAATGCACGATATCGTTTTATTTTATCCTTCAACCCAACTAAATATTCGCAATTCGTTGAAAATTCCATCTCCATTTTGAACTGATGAATTTCAAAGACGATTCCCAGCAAAGTCAATGTCCTTTGCTCATGGCCTTATTTAACATCTTCGTTTATAATCCCTCGTCAGTTTGGCGACTTTGAAAAGTCACTAACGTCCACATCTCTTGACATTGATTGAAATTCATGAAGGAATTACCCGATGTCATGTACAAATACAATAAAACAAAAGTACTCAAAAATTATTCAAATTCACAAACTGTTGCTGCATTTCTAAGGTCTTCATTTTACTGGAACTCGAATAAATCGGTCGCATCTCTTTATCAGATCTATACCTTGGCGGTCTATAACCTTAATTGGTTTACCCTCAATAAATCGAGACAGTTAACAACAATAAATTAAGCCGAGTGAAAAAAAAAAGAATTTATAAATACCAACACATATCGATACTTCGAAGTGCAAAATGACACAACAATGGCATCTCGCTCGCTCGTTCCCTCAGTCCAAATAAGATACAGACCCAAATGAACTCACTCCAGAGCTCTTCAAAGGGAAAAACAAATAAATATTCCTATCGAATTGACGTCAGTATTCACGTATTGAACTCGTGTGAATCTTGTCTACTCGCGAAGGCGACACGCTGCGTCGCGGGTTGACCAAAACGAGAATGTCTCCTTAGAGAATTCCTTCATTGAAAATGCAAACTAGATTCAGCAGCCGTCTGGAAGTTTTTAAATGCATTTGTGTGCTCACGCTTTCATGTCCTGCCGGCGGGCCGACCAACGGGCGGCACATATAAAGTCATTGACCACTCCATCCACGATGCGGGCTGCTGGTCTACTACGACAATATACAATATTGCAATCAGAGATAATTTTGTAGACTGAAACCGCATTCACAATGCATTCATGCGTAAATGGAAATAGCCACAATTTAACCTCAAGTCTATTAGTATAATCGAAATCAGACGAAATGTCACAACCTCAGAGATGAGATTTTGCGGCGCTGCGCAAATAATGTAGAACCCCAATCTAATGGGATATTGAAGTGTTTTGTATATTGGAGTCAAGTTCCATTTGTTAACCGCAAATTATTTTGTCATTAGCATTTGAGTGTTTAAAGGAAATAGATTTGTTGCTGTTTGTGGTGTGTGCTTCTAAGGCTTTGCTTAACATGACCGTCTGTTCTTGGTTACTGCTAATGGTCTTAATTTAATTTTTGAAAGGAGACATGAATCCCGTACTGGACTTAAGAAATAACAGAAAATTATGCACTGATATCTAAGAACAAGCCTAGTAAAATGGCAACTTAGGGGGAGAATATTACGAGTTTTTATGTTCATAGTGCCACTTACTCGTATTAAAACAAAATCAGTAGCAGTTCGAATATTAGCACGAAAATTAAATAAATATTAGCTATTTCGCCCACTATGGCATTAAAATACCAAAATTGAAAGACATCCCAAAAGGTTCCATATAGGGACCAGTAGTATTCAATTTAAAGTGAATAATTTCGCCGTTCTGCTAATTGACATCTATGTTTTATAAATTGATCAAATTAATGAAAAGATTAGTAAAGTTAAAAAAAAACGTGGAATATCTCAACTAAAAAACTCATAAATTGATCAACTCAAACTCCTTGCTTATGAATGAATTATAAAAAATAACTAGTTCCTCAATTCATAAAATTCAACTGACGGTGTTCACACCAAAGCAAAGCGAATTAGCATACAAATTAGAGAATAAATCGTTCGATACTGACACAACTGGCAAATTATTTCTTCTTGACACAAAACTAACTGGTTGCAAAAGTGAAGAAGCAAATCGGATAGAATACAACACATTGAATAAGAAGTAAAAAAACTGAAACGAAGTAAAAGAAATCATTTTAATGAACAGGGTCTTAAGCAAATGTTAATTTATTCAATTTGAAGTGATTATGTTAATTTGTGTGCGTTTCTGTGTGTGTGAGAGATTGAGTGTAGTTTAAAAATGATTCGAAGGGGCTATGACGTCAATGCTAATTAGATTAGATTATATTTGGATGTTATGATAAGAGTGTGTTAGCCTTTGCGGTTTTTCTTGTCTTTTGTAAACAATTCGATGGTCAGAGTGTCATTGAAAAAAAAAAAAAACTAATCCTACCTCTGCGGTGAAATCAATCACCGTAATGTCAAAGAAAATCCCTGTTAAGGGGATTTGGCCTTTTGATTCTTTTGTGTTTTTCCTATATACAAAAATAAGGGGGACTAATGAATATTCATCCCTATTCGACATAGGGAAATAAGATAAGAAGTAATGTACGAGTTTCTTGGTTTAGTTAAATGATATAGCTAAACGGTGAAAATGAAAAAAGGTTGTGGCAACACTTTTATCTCAAACAATAATTCGATAAGAGTTTTCTAGTAAATAGTGAACTCATTCACCTAACATTTGAAGAGTTTAAGAAGTTAACTTTGACTTGTTTACGAAGCTAACTTTAGTTTGCAGTTTTGAGTGAAGTCATTCCAAAATTGGTATGTCCTTATTTATGAAATTCGTTTCAGAAAAAGCACTCAATTCTGAGTCTTTATTTATGACATATTTTACTCTTCTTTACACTACTTGATCATTGAAAGCTGACAAGAATAATAGAGTAGGTGGCGGATATTATGTGACAACTGTAAGCACATGCAGCCCAATCTAACAATTCCCGGTAAAAATAACTCTCAGGGGAACTATAGTGCTTCCGGGAAGACATATTTCCCTTCGAAACCGGGAATGGAGGATTTTGATCTGCTCTGCATTATTTGACAGAGAAAAGACTCATCATATACATTTAAATGAAAAGTGTTAAAAAAGAAGTTATGTTTTCAAACGCAGCAAGAATTTTACATGAAGAACTTTATGAAGAAAGTGAGTCAGTATAAACAATAATTATTAAAAGATCATTAAGAGACTGTTCGAAATCCCTTGGTATTGCCTCAATAGTTGTAAGCATTCAAAAGTTTATTGAGATTTTGTGAATCATTATTTCAATTTAGATTTATAGATAGATAGATTTTTTTATTAGCAGAATTTAGACTTTAGTTAATAACTTAAATAATTTAAATAAATAAATAAAACAATAAACAAAATTTTTATGTACTTAATCAATATTTCAGTCTTAAAAATTCTACTATTTTTCTCTTAATTGCTATCACATTCGTTTCACATTTTACGTTGTTTTTGCAAGTGGTTGAAAATCTTAAAACCCTTATAAATAAGTGAATTTTGAACACAATAACATAATAAATATTAATTGCAGTTAACATCGTAACATCTCTTCTGATCCTTTTTAAAAAACCTATCTTTTTGGAAATTTTTTTACATTCAATGTGACTCTGAAATTTTGCTATCTATCAAAATAGCCGAGTTCACACTGTACAATTATTTGGACAGACTTCGTTTGATGGAAGTTGGAAGGTCGGATGTAGTTTGCGTTCACACTTATCAAGCTTGTCGTCCAACTTTATGTCACATACTCTTCCACTCCGTCCAACTTCTAAGTTTTCAAAAATATTTGAAAACCATGAAACAAGTTGGTCAAGCGGTTGTCTAAGGGTTCACACTATCAAGCATTGGTCGTTCAAGTCAAAGCCAACTAATTGTACAGAGTGAACTCGGCTAATACCAAGGTATTTTATTTCATAAATTCTTTCTATTACCTGATTTCCAATTATCAGGTTTGAATGAAAATTTAACCAACGTAAAAAATCAAGGCATCATCAGCTAACAAGGCAATTTCACACAAAACACACACAATATCATTAGTATATAAATGACAAACATAAGAGTCCCCAAAACTGATACTTGAGGAACTCCTAGGTCAACATATTTTGATTTTGAAAAATTTCCATTGACCTTAACTTTCTGTGTTCTTTTTTCTTTTTTTATTAATTTTATTCGCATCTTTTGTATAACATTGAGCATACTTTTAAATATAAAAATATTTAAATATAATTTTATCATGCAGAAATATTGAGTCGGTAACAGAGGTTTCCCCAAGAATGTCCTCTGGAAAAAGCATTTTGCGGCGTTTTCTGTAACTTGACCGGAAATTATCGGAATGAAAAACCTTAATGGTTTCAGTTAAATAATTTTCAAATCTTCCCCCAACGTTCTCCGATAATTTCCCCTTTCATTTAAGAACTTTACGTGGCCATTTGAAGTGAAAACTGTAATTTTCCACCAAAAATTTTGTGAACTAAACGTAAGGGGTTTGAATTCAATTGATCCAGTAGTTTTAAAATGACAGGGCTTTGAAAAAGTAGTAGAACTGCCACGGGATAGGGATGAAGCAGATAAGAAAGCTTTTCTTCCTTACGTAAAGCCAATTCGAAAACCCGTGTCGTTCGGGTTGATTCGATACTGATGTTTAACCTCTCGAACATGATAGTTGCCCATGGGGTAATGGTTAGCTTATATGCCTATTATTTGGGAATTCGAGGCTCGAAGCCCAGAATCATCGAATCCTTTTTCCACAGGTTTCGCCTTTCTTGAGGGGAAAAGTCCTCCGAGGGAACTTTAGTCGCTGTCATTTCAAGCGTTTTGGCAGCTATGCTTTTGTCTTCGAAGCTTTTCGAGCCTTGTTACGCCACCATATATTTTTTTTTTTTTGAATGGTTGCTGTCATTGGTTTTGCAAAATCGATTATACCACCGGTTGTTTTTGTTGTTCAAATAACCTGTTTGCAACTTCACAATAACTAAATCCCGCCTTCCAGTCCCTATGAGGTTTTGCTTTACAAAAGTCTTCGAATCAATAGAATTAAAAAACTATCCGTTGTGGTGGGAATCGCTTTCAGGAACTCAGTTAATTGTCTGCTGTAATGTGGAAGTTTTATTAATGTTGAGAACATCTATTGTTATCTAAATCGAAATGGGAAAGTATTTCACTGCAATCTGCGTAGCTGGACTTCAACATCAATATGCCTTTCATATCTGGTACTTTTGGATTGATTTTGGTTTGTTCTTTCTTTTTACCTTTGTTAGTGAATCAATCGTCCCGAAAGTAAGGCAAGGCTAACTAACCAGCGACAGTTGCACAGAAGAGAAAATAGTGAAAACGCCATTGACATTAAAGATGCACTATCTTCCAATAAACATTTTCATTTTATTGTAAAGTGGGTATGTCATTAACAAAGACTAATATCAGCCAAATTACTGTCACGGTTACGCTTGCATTACAAGACCATATTCTTTTCATGAAAATTTTGCATCTCCAATTACGGGAGTATGTTCTCGTCAACATCACCCAACTCATCTTTGAGGTCTTCAATCGGTTGTGGGCCATTGGCATAGACCTAATATTTCAGAAGACCTAAAAAAAATGTGTGTTAAGTCGTGAGATCTCTGTGGCCAATTGTGATCACTTCTTCCAGTAAATGGCCAGGAAACTTTTAACGGCAAAGAGCGATGGTATTGTTGCTTGTGTGGCAAGTAGCCTTATCACACGTGCATCGTCCACATCAGCATCTTCCAATTTCGTCCAAACAAAACCACTACACTAAGCATCGTTTAGTAGCGCAATCCATTACCCGTAACAGTTAGGTTAGGTTAGGTAAAATGGGCTGACGGTTGATCTTATTACCATCACACTTAGATCAATGTAGATCCGTTGTGATACCCTGACGTATTGTAACGTCCCAGAAACCTATGATTTTATGTCTGTTCAGTATTTAACCATTTTGTGTTCTTAGTGAAGTTTAACAGGCTGCTCTTTGGAGCGTCTGATAATTCTTCTAGTTCATTAAAGAAGTAATTTCCTAGAAATTTTTTCCTAGTATGACAGAGTGCTGGGCATTGACAAAGGAAGTGACTAGTGTCCTCATGTTCATCTTCGTCATTGCATCCTCTGCATAGGTCATCGGTGCAAAGACCCATTTTCTTTTTGTGATAACCAAGTAGGTTATGTCCAGTTATGATGCTGATAAGCGTTCGCAATGAAATTCTATTCAATGATAGCAGCTTTTCAGATTCTTTCTTATCATATTTCGGCCATAGTTTCCTGGAAATAACACAGGAATCTAGGCATTCCCATCTTTCATTGGATTTTCGCATTATTTTGTTACCAATGATCTGTTTCATTTCACAGGGTGGGATCCTGATTGATTTATCAATGAGAGAAGGGTCAAGTGCTGATCCTTTCCTCGCTAGTTCGTCCGCTTTTTCGTTTCCCGGTATACCACTATGACCGGGGACCCAGCAGAGTCTAACGTTATGCTGCGTGCCAAGAACCCTTAGCTCTTCGCGACAGCAAGAAACAAGCCTTGATTTGACAAGAGTGGCAGAAATCGCTTTTATTGCTGCTTGGCTATCAATGAAAAAAGTGATATCAGCATGTGATAGCGCCATCATGGACACCTGTTTTGCAGCGTTTGTAACTGCCAAGATCTCGGCTTGGAAGACGCTGCTGTGATTAGGAAGTCTGAATGAACTGGCAAGTTTTAGGCTTTCTGAAAAGAAACCTGCCCCTGTTCCAACTTCCATTTTTGAACCGTCGGTATAGATTGCTATAGACGTTTCGTAAGGTGTTTCATTCTCCCAATCTTGTACCCGTAACAGTTGCTCCAACCGCATTAAAACTTAAGTTCACCTGCCCTGAAGCGCACCAAGCAGTTACACATTGATTAGGGGAAGGCTTTTCAACAATAATAATTGTGTCTTGACAGTTCTGCTTGTTTATGAATATTGTATAGCCTCAGAAATGAACCTCATCAATCAATATGAATCACATGTGTACTGGTGTACAGTACATGAGATTGAAGAGCTTCTTTTGTGTTCTAGCGTAATTCTGCAAATAAAATAATTTCGACTTAGACGTACCCTTTAAGGTTCCTTGTATGATTCTGTTGAAACGCAACAAATGAGGTGAGGATGAAAGTTGCTTGCCAAATGTTTCTTGTTTTGATTTTGTCTCAAGTGGTTCAAATCAAAGTTTGCTTAATTTACTCTGCCTACTCAATTTAAAAAAAACACGCTGCACTTTCAGCTTTAAAACATTATGTTTACCAAGTCTTTGTCAGATTTAGACTGGCTTTTGAACTTTATTCTATGTATATAAAAATAGACAAAATAAAGCCAACAAGTTTATATCATTCGATTTTCGATAGGGTCGTTGGCGTTCCGAAGCAATACCCTGCCTCATTCTTTTCAGAATTACCCACCTTTTTCTGAGTATATTTTGTGCTGGACGCGTTGGCTTTGCCTCTAATAAATTTCCCCAGAATCATAACGCCTATCGAAACAGCTGTCACCACAAAGTTCAACAGAATACGGGTTATTCCAAAGTAGTCTCTCAAAACTTCAATGATAATACAAAAATAAAACGCAAAGTGCAATTAAAAAATCCCTAATGGCTTTGTGAAAGCATTTACTCCACCTTTTGTACCCAATTGCGTACTCATAGCACTTACTTCACTAGCGTCATGAGCGGTTCCTTTTGATGATTACGAATATTTGATTAACATAATTTGTGGAACACTTCTGCGCAATCTATAGGGTGATGAAATGACGGATTTCTAGAGAATCTTCCCCTAAATCTATTCAAATGAGAACGTGCGTACGACCCGACATATTCAGCTCACGTCACATATTCTGGTAATCACACTTAATGATATTCCAGAACGTCAACCATAAATGGGTCGATTCGGGGGATGGCCGAGAATTAATTGAGTTCAATTTTGATTTAGTAAGAAAAGTGCTCTATTGCTTTGTTAGGATATAACTTTCCAGTGAATAGTTATACTCAGCTGGGGAAAAATAAACCCAGCTGATGATTTGCCTACAATTACTAATTCAGTTCAAAAAGGTGGGAACATTCCGAGGCATAATTTTTACTATAGTAAAAGTCTATAAAAAAAAACCCCACCCAAGTGACGCAGAAAGCATGCTCAAGTCACTCAGGCGACAATTGACATTGTTTCCGATATCCATACATGAAGCTCGTATTCACTTACATGCAATTAAAGATTTCAATATCACAAGTGTATCCGATTACAACGACATATTTTCTTTACAAAAAAATTAAAAAAAAAAATCACTCAGGGAAACACCATGCAAAACAATTTGTGCATAAGTCGCACTAACCGGACTTGTTGTTTTCCAGAACATGTACGACAATCACTTTTAGACAAAAACGACACGAAAAAAAAAATTGTTATTGTCGTATGGAAATCGTCTTGAAATAGAATAGAGTTGATGAGCATCTCTAATAAACATTTGACGTAGATGTTACAACTGAGTGAGTGCAATTCTTATGGGTGAAGTCTTAGCAAATGAATACATTTGTTTTTATTTGGCACAAACTTTTGTTATCAATTTCAAAGTGGAGATAATTTCAGCTACTGACGCGTGAAATCGAATGATGTGGTTCTTGGGAACTGTGGGAAAACTCTATCAACGAACGTATTTTTTAAACAAGGACGATAATAAGTTTAGACGTGTGAAGTTCTATTTAAAGAACAGAAATAGCCTCAATAATATCGGCTGTTGAAACGTCAATAAAATACTAAGAAATTTTTGAGTGTTTCAAATTGGAATAAATCTGATGTGTTTGTGGTCACGATGTCTGATCTCGCAGTTGTCTTCTAAATTAGTTGAATCATCGGGTGGTTCAACTAGTTTATAAGAAAAACATTGGACCGGAAATGCCGAGATGGGGAGTAAGAGACTCGAATCTGATACTTAATCATTCAATAAATTGACTTAAAAGAAACTAGTGATTTGATTAACATTAAATTAATATAAATTAAAAAGGGAAGGCCTGTTATTTATTTCCATTCGATGCTATTGTTTAGGTGGTATGACGTAGGCTTTCCAAGCGTTCATAATTTTTCTGTGAAGTACATAATGTTAAAAAAAGCAGTAGAAAACTTGTACAGATTTTACCAAGCCCGGATTTAAGTCTCAATTATTTCTAAATGACCATCAAATTCTGAAATCCAATTTAATGCAATGGACACTACACCGTTCAAGACATCAGAGCAGTTGTACGCTAATATTCAACTGAGTAAAAAAGTAGGAGGAAAGAAAAAGTTCTGTTGGGAGCACCGCTAGTTAGGCCTTCATTTATGGGCTTTCGATTAGTGACCGTTACGGTACTCAAAATCGTATAAGACTACGGAAAAACTAACTAAGTTGATATTTTACTTTATATTTATAACGCGTCTTTAATTTTATTGCATGTTTGTTAAATCAAACGCAATAGTCGTGTTGTTTCTTTAGTCGAAAATGATTGTAAAGCTAAGCAATCCTGACTTGAAGAAACTTTACTCTTCAACAATTTATGTCAGTTGATAACGACCACATGAAATCCAATCCTATAAATGAGCCTGATTAAACAACACCTGCAAAGCTAAAATATTCATAATGCGTAGATATGAGTTAAAATTAAGCAGAGTGGTTTTAAATCGCAGCTGAGCATTGTCTCCTGGCCAATATTTTGTTTTTTGTTTTTAAGAAGCGGCTTATGCTAATTTGGAGCGCTCAGACTTAATTGCTGGTTCATTTTACTGCCAGGGTAGCAGCCTTCCTTTTTATGTGGTGCAGTAGATGAAAATAAGGTGGTTGTAATTTCACATATAACCTCAAGAGCGGCGCAATTCCAGATGTTACAACTTATAGTACGCGTCAATTGTCTTACTCTACCTCTAGAGTCTAGACGGTAGCCACTGGGAAGTGGACGCGGAAGAAGAAATAGATCAACACTATAATGCTCTGCGAGTACTGACTGATTCCTCGAATCAAATGTCTCAGTGGATGAATTCGACTTACAGCATCAACGGTTGACTTCATCAGTCAAAATAGCAGAAACCCTGCATATTTGGTTTAAAGGTCCTTCCGGGTTTTTAAATACTAGGACAAGGTATTGAAGTAGAAATGGGGGCGGATGACCTCCAGGTGAGCCCACGGCAGCTCTCATACCCCTGCAGTAGGGTACCGTTCCGGATTATACGGCCCTTTATGTCCAAGGGGATACCAAAAGGACCTGGCCCTCCAAGTTGGGGTTTTGTGTGGGGTTAACTACCTAACCACGTAAAAATTCTACGGTTCTGAAACGACTAACAGCCTTGGATAACAATTATGATTTCAAAGTTTACGACCCAAGTGAACGCAAGAAGGACGAAGACCTCCGGATCTGCACGTGGAACGTAATGTCCCTTAACGTATTACGTGCAGCTGGAAAATTAGTGGATGCCCCCCTCGATGCAGACATAACCGCCATCCAGGAAGTGCGATGGAAAAAGCCGCATATAAAGAAGATAAAAAACGGCCACATCTACTACTACAGACAACAGAAACAACTCTTATTTGGTTGCGGATTTGTCGTTAGAGGTAGACTCAAGCATAAGGTTATTAGCCAAAATCCAGTTAACTAGCGTATAATGACCATCCGCATCAGGGCTTAATTCTCCAACATTAGCCTAATATGCGCCCACGCCTCCACAGAAGAGAAAGACGAGAACTCCAAAGATTATTTCTACGAACTCCTCGAAAAAAGAGCAGTGCCCTAGACATGACGTGAAAGTCGTTCTTAGCTATTTTAACGCAAAACTAGGGAACGAGGACATCTTTGGAAGTGAGGGGATATGACGTCGGAAGGCTACAATCGCAAGAAATTTACAGCGCCTTTTCCAATCGAGTGTCCCTTCAACTATCCTTGAATCCTATGCCGCCAGCATCAAGCATTGAAGACCGCTGCCTCTGAGGTTCTGGGTTTCACTCGGTCCCCAAAACGAAACCCATAGTTCGATGAAGAATGCAGACAGGCAAATGCAGCCAAACAAAAAGCACGACAAATGCTGATGCAAAAACGAACGAGGGCTGCTTACGATCAGTATAGCGAGATTTACAAGGAGAAAAGAAGGGAAGAACACCGAATTCTCAAAAAGAAAAAGAAGCAACATGAGAAGCGCTCGTTTGAGGAAACTGAGAGGTGCCATGGCAGGAAAAGAGATTCGGAAGTTTTTCCAAAAAGTAAAAAGATTCTGCCAGGGTGGCAAGTCCCGAACTCATGTCTGTAAAGACCAGCAGAGAAACATAGTGATAGAGTCACAGTTGCTACTGAGGATCTGGAAAGATCACTTCTGCAGACTAATTCCACTGTCTGGCAAAATACCCCATTCAACTTGAACAATGATCAAGAATGCCGTCCTCCCGACCTAGAAGAAGTTAAGCTTGCCATATGCAGACTCAAATCAAAAAAGACTGCATGTGCAGAGGACCTTGATGCCGAACTTTTCAAGGCAGCTGGAGATCAGTTGGAAAGGAGCATGCACATCAGCTGATCTTCATGATATGGTCGGAAGAAAGTATGCCCGATGAATGGAACCGTTACTTCTTTGGGTTGAGAAGTAAATTAAGAAACAGAACCATCTCTAGAAAAACCAAGGTAACCCATTGTAAGACCTTAATCATGCCAGTCCTGCTTTATGGCGCGGAAGCGTGGACTTTATCGAAAGCGGATAAGAGAACCCTTGGTCGTTTTGAAAGAAAAATACTCCGAATGATCTTTGGTCCTGTATGCGAAAACAACTTGTGGAGAAGAAGATACAACAATGAACTGTACCTCTACATGGGCAAAGCTAGAATAGTATAAATTGCAGGGAAATCGCGGAGGAGGAAGACCTCGTCTTAGGTGGCGCAATCAAGTGGAAGAAGAACTCAACCGACTTAGATTGCAAGACTGGAGTAAGCTCGCCTGAAATCGAAATTGTTGGGGTAAGATGTTGGTTGGGGACCAGGTTCACCCCGAACTGTACCTAATGCCCACCTAAGTAAGTTATTGAGATTAAAACATCTTCAAAAGTCCTATGCTTCAAGAAGCATTTACTTTATACTCGACCTTTTCTAATTATTAATAGTAGAATTATAAAGATTATTTTTTTGAGGTAGTTTTTGTCAGGCAGTCTCCAATAAACTTTAAAAAATAATTTTATTTTCTAGGTCGAAGCTCTTCATATTCTCAGACAAATGTTTTACCAGTGAAACTCATATTTACATCACATCACTCAATATTGATCTCAAATAAATCACCCGACTGACCTCAAACTATCTCAGGTTCAATTGACATGACAGTAAAGCCACTTAACTCACTTCAGAAATTATATCTGCCATAGCTCATTAAATATTATTATTAATGTTTTGTTTTTCAGTTTTTATTCCATTTCACTTTTCGTTTTTCTAATTCAACTGAAAAAGGGGCGTAGAAAAATAAGTTATCGTTTCTCAAATGCAAATTACAGTATTGTTTTGATGAACTTTAAAAAAAAAACATTTAAAGATAGTTGATGCAAAATAAAAAAAATTATCGCGCAATTATTTCACTAAAGTGTGACGTCAAACGTCCGATGACCGCAAAAATCTTTCGATTTTTCAACCACACGATCGCAATTAGACTAAATACCTCGTAAAGTGAAGATTAGATAACGAACTAACTAATTAGTTATAAGGTTTTTCAACCGACTTCCGCCCTGATTGTATTGACTGAATGAAATAGAACGATAGAAGTTCGTGACAAGTTGAAAGCAAGATCAATCAATCAATGTAAGGTCTAGACGTACGTGACTCGTTAGAGTGAATGGGATTGATGCAAATGCAAACATAAGTTATATTTTTCACACTCATTTGATAAGTTTGCATATTTATTTGCTTATTAATCTAATTTGGGATGTGAAATCGATACGAATTTAAACAACCAGATGATAATGTGTAAATTGAAACACACGCATTGCACAATGAACAATCATTGATTATATTTTTGTCGAATCTGCTTCAAAGATGAAGTTTTTAGTTTCAACCCTTTATAACTCAACCTCGTATAATTTATGAATTAGAACATTTTATGGAAGTTTTCAATAAATAAAAATACACGTATTTTTTTTATTTCACTGTTTATTCATTAGAAAACGTCGGCTGAGTATTATCTTGTTCAATGTCCATTTTTCAAAATGTTGGGAAATCGATTTTTAAAGTTTAGATCGAAATTTTTTTTAATATATTTGAAGATTATTGTTTGGAAGTTAATTTTTTCTGCAACCATAGACAATTTTAGTTTTAAAACAAGCCACACTTAATGTTTTTCTTTTCTTCTAAATTAGTTTTGAATTTAAAACAATAAGAAAGCCATTTTGGATATTGAACAATGTTGTATGAAGCAATGACAAGTTGGAAATTTTTTTTGGATATTGAACAAAAAACAGTGGACATTGAACAATATATGTATATGAATGAAAATGACACCTAAAACGTTTCATATTGAACAAAGAGAGAACTAAAAGAGATAGAACAAAATGGTTTGCGCCAAACGAAAGAGCGCCCCCAAATTATGAAGACTGCATACCTAACTCAATTTCGTGAAAAATGTCCTATTGAACAAGAGAGTAGGAATGTGACAGTTATGTTACATTGCCGCAAACTGCTCCTTCAAGATGTATGGAAGGCCTTATAACAATTATTATGTTTATTGTAGCATAACGCTACGCCAAACTTCTCACATATGGCTTGTGTTACGTCAGTAGATTTAAATTTTCAATTTTCAACTAATGGCTTTTAAAAATTGAGAGCAAACGAACTTCGAACCAACTTTGATACAAGTAAAGCCATCTAGTTTGAACAAAAGACACTAAATATGCGTGAAACTGTTTGTTACTGTTGCGTTCTGACGCAGTGATTTAAAATGGAATAAAAGGGCAACTTGAAATTTTTTGAGAAGTTTTCGGGTTTGTTTCAGTTATGTCACACAGTGATATAAAGATCATAGTCATTGTAATACTGCGCCGATTTTGGCGTTATACCTATGTACAGTGGTACTTTAAGTAGAAAACTATAATGTCCCATAATTTGGGATATTATACGATCTGAACAAAAAAAATGAGCTTAAAGTATTATAGGTACAGATTTTCGAAGAGGAAAGTCAAGGTTGGAAGTTTTGGAAAAATGACTGATTAATTTTCTCAACGTTTATAATATTCTTCCTAAGAATTCTATTTCAGCTTATACTCAGCTGTCTTTGGTCCTAGATCATACTTACTTAGGTGGGCATTACAATTCGGGGTGAACCTGGGCCTCAACCAACATCCTTCTATAACGACCTCGATTTCGGGCGAGCTCTCTCCAGTTTTGCACTCTAAGCCGGTTGAGGTCTTCTTTCACTTGATTGTGCCACCTAAGGCGAGGTCTTCGCCTTCCACAATTTCCCTGCAATGTGCTTTCGAAAACCCGTGGAGCATCTGCTGGTCTTAGATCATGTAGTTGAATTGTCTAGCACGGAAAACTGTATCTTATTCTTAGGCGATTCTTATTTACGAGAAGTAAATTGGGTTCCTTCGAAAGACGGAACTTTTCAAGTAGCTTCCCTGACTTCGTCGCAGCAAGAGCTTCGGATACTAGACAATATTACTTCTCCGAAATTACAGCAAATAATTTGTATCAAGAACTATATGAATCGCATGCTTGATTTCGTCTTTTCATCTGACGCAGTTAGTACCTATTGTTGCTCTTAAATTTAAATATTGCATTACTAACGTAGCTGACTTTCACCCACTCTTCGACATTTTTCTTAGTCTGAGTAGTGATTTTTATAATAGCAGTAATACATATGACTGTTCATTTACCTTTGACTACCTGAGAGAAGAGAATCGGTTTGCTTTCTGAAGAACTGAGCAGAGTTGGTATTCATATTTCATAATACTTCAGCATTGACGATGCAGTCAAATGCTTATGCTCAATATGGGAAAATTGTGTAAAAAACATTATTTATTCCCCAAAAAATTCTTGCTTTTGTCAACCTTGGTATACCAATGAGCTAAATGTTTTGCAGTATAAAAGGAATAAAGAAGGCTTATATTAAAAGCATTCTAGAGCCGACCATCATTTGTACATTGGTCTTTTTGAAAGTTTCAATATTCTCTCTAAAACGCTTAAATCTAACTACCTTAGTCGTATGCAAGTCTTTCTCTCAAAGATGATCCAAAAAGTTTTTGGCGCTTTGTCAATTTGAAAAAAAAAAAAAATCGGATGGTTATCCAGCAAACTTTGTTCACGGTGCTACTACTCTGAAGGATACTGCCGATATTTGCAATGCCTTTACGAATCATTTTCGAAGCTCTTTTAGCGATACCCCAGTAAATATCCACGAAAATTACTTTTCGTATTAACGTAAGTTTTACTTTTCGTATTCACGCTACTGCTCTCAAGTTGATTTTAATAATCAGCCCTATCACAGATTCCATCGTAATCGGAAAATGTTTAAGTTTCCCCATGTAACTATCACATAATCCTTTCGGAGTGGAACGAATTTCGAAATTCGTAGATTTGACATCACCAAATCCGAGTGGAATGTAAATTCATCATCTTAATATACGAAAGGAGTTGTGTTTGCAGAAAAATGTGAACGATCTCTTGCGCATTTGGCGTAAAACAGTTGATCTCGAAATTTATTTAGTGTGGCAACTGACAATGCTTTCTTCGATTCCATTCAGATTTTGTGAACACAAATTTTCGTAGTTGGTAGCTAAGCTTTCCGTGTGGAAATTTTCTACGATGGAATCTTTAATAGGGCTGAATATACCTGTCAACAGAGACAAGATTTCATGATATTTATCATCTCTGTAGTTGCGTACTTCCAAGTCTTTGGAAAAAGTCCTTCATCACACCCTCATTTAAACAGGGTGAAAAGATAGATACCAAAAACTATGGACCAATATCCAAACTCTCATGCATTCCTAAACTCTTTGAACAAGTTGCTTGTGACTGCCTCTCTTTTTACACAAAAACTATTACATATTTGCAATCAACAGCAGGGCTTTATCCAAAGAAGATCGATGGTAACCAACCTGCTATCTTATATCATAAATATTACAATTCTCTTAAAAATGGGTATGAGCTCAAGTATATTTACACTGATTTTCCCTCTCTTGAAAATGCGGATGAGCTCGATTACACTGATTTGTGCAAAGCATTCGATCAACTTATTATTGTATGGGTTTACTCCTATCTAGAAAATAGAACGTACCAAGTAAAATTTCGTAACAGTTTATCGAATCCTTACAATGCTCGGTAGGGTGTACCACAACGCAGTCACCTTGGGCCTTTACTTTTCATTATCGCAGTCAATGACGTTGTTTCTCGCATTTCACATAGTGAAATTCTGATTTTCGCGGACGATATGAAAATTTTCAAATCCATTCAAAACATTTCTGATCGCGAACTTCTTCAAAAAGATGTCGGTAGCCTTGGAACGGTGTAAAATGGTTTAAGTTTCCATCTCTCAAAGAGTCAAACTATGACGTTCTCTAAAAAACGGGAACCTAGTAAAGCTGTGTATTCGATGTTTGATGGTCATTTATGTAATGTTTCAAGTTTCGAGACCTTGGTGTTTACTTCAACGTCAACCTCGAATCTAATGAGCACATAAACTCAATTGTAAGTAAAGCAAAGTCTATGCTAGTTTTCATAAAAAGATGGGCAACGGAATTCAATTATTCCATTTGCGTTTCCATTTGCAAAAAAGCTTCAGCAAGAAATGTCTGACAGTCTGTCCGACAGTGGCTTGCAAGTGGAAACTGCGAAGCTAGTTCGATCGCGACAGTTCTTGCATAACTTCTTGCTAGTATTTGCGAGTGAAATAAATTACAGGTTCAAACAGGGTTGCATTGACTCGCGACAGTTCTTGCAGCTTACCGAAATAGTTTCGTATACATCGCACTCGCGGCTGGTTGGTTTTTGTTTTTAATAAAAAATGAGGTAAAAAAGAGTACGGGAATAGTTTCACGAAGAGATAATGCGATCAATTGAACGTTAATGTTAAGAGACTCAGCGTCAAGAGGAGTCTTTCCTTCGCTGATATTCAAACAAGGAATCGAGTGGCCTACTTTTTTAAAATAGGGGCCACTTTCAATAAGAAAACTTCAAAATCAATTGGGGTCATCCAAGTGAAATTGAAGTATTGTTGAGCGTATTCTATATTTAGTTCGTTTAGTAAATTATAAAACGCACTAGCTTCCCGTCCTCTTAAAATTTAATTGCGCGCCCAAGTTGATCTGTTTTTCTTTTTTATCAATAAAATTGTTACTGCAGGATTGCAGCTGCCAAACGTTGACGTAACTGTTATTATCGCCCTCATCTCGAGTATGCATATCAAGTCTGATCTCCACTGTATGTAATTCATAAGTCTCGTATTGAGGCAGTTCAACACAAATTTATACGCTTTGCTCTGAAGGGTCTATTCTGGGTAGATCCTTTTAATATGCCTCCGTATGAGCACCGTATTCAGCTTCTAAGCTTGCAAAACCTTTCCCAAAGACGTATCAACAATGGTCTAATATTTCTGCATCAGCTCATTGCTCATTGTCATTATTGATGCTCCCTACTTGCTCTTGTTCATAGGCTTTAATTACTGCGGAGGATCTCACGACTTGCATAATTTAGAGTTAATTCACTGCCCCCATCACAGAACCAATAATGGCATGCATGAGCCGATATCGCGCATGAATAGTTTACTTATTCAAATCATTTACTTATTAATTTTGACATTAGTAAAAATAGTTTGAAGCAAAAGCTTAAAACCAGTGCATGATATTTTTTTATTATATAGTCTTGTTTGACTTGTTTATGTTATGGAGCTTTAATTTTTCTTTGATTTATTGACTTTATACGCTCTCCTTGTGCTGGTGTAGGCGTTTTACTAACACTTGCATTTGTGATGAAGAACGTAGATAAGTACGTACAGATGGGCTTGCTCTAAGCTCAATACGACTTAGTCTCTAAGATGCAAAAAGAAATTATTGTGCTGAAACGCCTTTTTAAAGGCATTTGAAGAAACTCATCAAAGGAAGTCGCAAAGTGTTAAGGTCGGAGTGAGTAGCTAACTGTCTCTGATGTCACCCAATTAACAAACAAATTTATACCGTACAGAAAAACATGATCTCACACCCAGCATCTAAATCCAACTCCACCAACATACCAACAAGAACGACCCCAACTCAGAGATTAACACATTTTTTAATTCCATTAATCAAAAGAACCGACATGACATTACTCTCACAAGATTAAATACGAGTTACTGAAATTTTCCGCACAGCCAGACCCTCCTATTGTTTTGAAAATCACTCTTGGAATGCTTAAGTCAACACAGCTAATTAAACAATTCTATGAATAAGATCATTTAAAGCCTTTTCTAAATTTAAAATTCCATTTGCAACAATATGGATCATGGATCGACAGTAAAAAAGAATTGACTATAATTAAATTCTGTCGGATATTTTTTGACAGCTATTTTTTAGCTGGCAATCAATTCAAGTCGCTCAGATTCATTAAGCAGAAAATGTTATTTACACCAAAGATGATGACGCGTTCATTTGCTCTGGAAGTTCTTCAACTTTTGATCGAATTTGGAAGTCGAGGTCATTGCGAAACGTTTTAACCAGTTTGCATGTATTTATAGATCTTCGTAGTTTACTCGCAGATCGTGCCTTGGGCTTGCAGACATTTTGGCGGCTCATCAGAAACAGTATGGAAGTTGCGTCTTTTATTCTAATTTAAATTGTCGTTTGGCGAAGTGAGAATTCTCTTGTTTTTTTTTTATGAGCAAACTATTTGATAATAATGAGCTGGCCCTGACCTATTCCATGATGTTTTCATTTTTTTCTACTTAATTGCAAACAGATTAACAACAACTAATGTCATCATTTCATTCGATTGTCATGAATGGAGTAGGTATTTTCAGTTTACAGCCATCTGGCACAATTCAAAATCGTGTTGTGATATTTTTTGAGGTCAGCTGTCTGTCAGTGAATTGAAATTGAAGCAGCGTTATCTGTCAGACAAGCCGACCAGACACCCCCATGCAAAAATATAAATTTCATAATGTAGGTCTACACTGTTAGTTGGTGATAAACGGTTTTTGTTGTGTAGTGCCTGCTTTTTTTTTCTCAATGAAATGTTTTTTTTTCAAGTTCAAGCCTCAACCTACTTGTAATAAAATCATTGTTGATGCTGCTTTTTCGACTTGAGAAATGCTGTAATTTGTTTATTACGTTGCGAAAGAAGTGATTGTAAGTTTTATCAGAAAAGGCTGCTTTAACGAGTTACCCCTCGAAAAATAAGATTACCACATAAGCGGCGAGGTTTCGTGGAAGGGGGTGAGAGGATTCTAATTTGATTCATGCAACTGATGTTTTATGTATTTACTTATTTTTTGGGTGCAGCATGCCGCTTTCAAGCAATGATTTAATGAAGTCATTGAAGGAAAAAAGATATTACTTTTGGGTTCAGTGTGCTCGTGAAGTTGCAGTTATGTCGACCTTTGATTTTTTTAAGCTCTTGAAAAAGTAGAATTCACAACAGAAGGTTGAGTATTTCTATATCTTTGATACGTCGGCGTCGCGTCGTTAGGTTTAATGACATGGCTGCATATGTGTAATATCAAATTTCCAATCACAAGTCTATTTCTAGTCCTTTAACCATAAAAAAAACTCCTGAAAGTACTGTGGAGTGGAGGCTTACAATATTTCTGTTGCGCCTTCCACTTGTCGTAATAGAGGCGACTAAATGAAAAATCACCTCGCAAAGTGAGTCCAGCAACATAGGTAACGCCTAAAAAGTTCCTCGCAAGAGTGCATGCTAAATAAATCGCCCAGCTCATACGAGTGGAGATCACCGGTGTAGTAAAAGAGAGAGCTCTAAAAATAGAGTATGCCTGTGTCGAAAAATTGAATAACGTTTCGCATAATGAAGTCAAATTTCGAGCACTATAAAATACTTGGAAATATTGATGACATTACCCTACCTTTGGTAAGCGTGGTACTGATCCTGACCCGAGCAGAAAAGCTCAGGGCAAAGTTACACGGATTCCGGGGTCTGGAAGAAAATGTAACAGATTAGACGAAGTTCAAGAAAAGCTAGTTGGAAGTTTTGAAGAATAATTGCTGAAGTTTCGAACTGAAAGAGATGATGAGAAGGAGTCGAGTTGAGATCTTGTGTGTCAATTAAACGAAATGGCGCTATACAGGAAAACGAGCCTTTTTTGAATAACCTAAAAAATGTTCTACTATGGGACAATTAAAATGGAATCTGTATTATCCTTGCGGAAGAGCTACTTGACAGCGTGTTGACCATTTCCAAGTTTAGTGACCATTTGATTTCTCTTGAATTAGTGATGCAATTAAAAGTGTGGAATATTGTGAAATTAAATGTTAGAAGTAGGAAAAAATGCATTTTGGATAGATTTTCACAACTTACCTAAGGATATTCTAAAGAATGAATTTTTGATTGTTGGCGCAGATTTGAACGAACTTATCGGGAAGACTAAAAGGGATTATGAGTCCCGCCGAGGAAGTTTGGCATACGATAATTAGAACCCTTCTGATGAAAATATTTGGAGTATGTGATAGTCGCACGATGTAATCGTTTCAAATACCATGTTCATGGATGCCCACGCAACTTGTCAAACATTGTGTTCAAACAAGCAATACATTTCCAACATGCAAAATTATCTGTGTAGCATCGTCAAAGCAATCGTAATGCAAGGAGTACAACAAGAAGTATGAGGGATTCCGTATAAAAATTGAACCTAACTTAACAGGAATACATGACATAGCCTCCCACAACGAAGCGTTCTAGAATCTTAGTGTGTGGATGATCAAGATATGTATGAAAGAGCAGTGACGACATATAGATTCCAACTGGAGTCTACGAAGCATTCCAATCCACAGTAGGTGTACACCAAAGACGCCCCATGCTCTTTATTACATTTTCAAACTACTTGCTTGACAACGAAGTGTTCAACACCATCGTAAATAAATAAAATAAATAGCGTTGTGCAAAAAAGCGAGGGCCTAGCGCAGTTCTCACAACCACGCCTTGTGAGGGAATGGAGGGTACCTACAATTTACTGCCGGTTCCGAACGTCTAATCGAGAAAGCGCTTTTCATGGCAATGAATTTATTATCGCAATACTTGCCAATTCCTCGCGAAAGGCGATACCCGTGGAAAAACATTTTTGCCCTTGTTGGAATTCGAAGCACGAACCTCTGTGTTAACAACAGACATGCTAACCATCACGCCTTAGGTACTACAACACCATCGGACATCAACTATTCTTTGCTGGCGATTGAACCATAAAGTCAAGGATCCTATCTGCATGGAGCACTTATCGTATGGCTAGACGTTTGTGAAAGAAATGGGTACCGTATTGGTTCAAAAAGACTGAGTACTTGCTTTACCCGTTTTTTTATATTGATCCAGATAGATGCCTACCAACGGCATTTATTTGAGTGAAAATGCGCTCCCCAAGTGTAAAATGTTAAAATATCTAGGATATACTATCAATAATAATGCAACTTATGATGACGACATTAATCACCGAGTAAACGTCATCTTCCATCTTCTGCAATAAAAACCCCTTTAAGATTTAGGGTTGTGCGTCCGGTACTCACATACGGTTTACAATATTGGGCAATGTACAAAAAGTATGTGATTAAGTTAAATTCATCTACATCATGAAAATGTTTCATACTTTAGGAGTAAAAAGGCTTGAAAGTATTAGAATTATTCAGATCCGTGGAAGCATTCACGTCAAAAATATAGTTTTCCAAAAATAAAGCACGGCCGACTCAGTAGGTGTAGTCATGTTTAAAGTTGAGGCACAGAGAACCCAGTCAAAAAGGCAATATCATACAACGACGGGACAAGATCGCGAAGAAAAAGTAAGAAGAGCACTTCCAAACATCCCTCTTACAGAAAATTGCTGCTTATGGTTGGCATCAGACATGGAACAACCTTAAACGAGGAGGCTTGTCGCAGCTTTCTTAGGTCAACGCGGCGTACCCCACGAGTGGATTACTATAGCGTGGAGCAGATAAGTGTTGCCTTCGACATAACGATGCTAGCAACGCTCGCCGCGCCATAAAGGGAAAGTATTCAAAAAAAACTTTACACTTAAAGGCAAAAGTTTATGATCGCAGTGGAAACTAATACTGACTTTGAAAATGAAAAATATCGGTTTCTTAAGGGTGGCACCACCTATTTGAAGCCTTTTTTGGGGTTTTGGAAAAAAAAATGTATACAGGTGGAGTTTTGATATCTTTTTATTTATATTTTGAGGAAGATATGGAATTTTTTCAGGTGCTTTCGATCGTAAATAAGCGAGTAACGCTTATTTAACGACAGGGCGTTACTGTCGAATGGTTCTATTGGCATAAGCGTTGCCAGATGTCCCGGTTTCCCCGGGACGTCCTAAATTTCAGACGTAAATTTAAATGTCCCACCGGCACACCAAATCCCGGATTTTCCATTTCAACATATCAAAGTATTAAGTGTAAGCTTTTCCTCAGGTTAGGTAAGGTTTAAATGGCTGTCAGGAAAACAAACTGACACACTTAGACCAATATTAGGTTCATTGTGATACCATAGAAATTATGCGAGTTAGTACCTCGCAGGGGATCTATGTTCGCACAGATCGCTTGGATCATCAAGAAAATATTTTCCTAGATGCCGTTTTCTTTTAAAGGAGAGTGCAGGACATGAGCAGAGGAGGTGTGGGATTGTCTCCTCCTCCTCCTCATCTAAACAACTTCTGAAGACGTCATTAGAGGAAACGCCGAGTCTTATGGCGTGTCTTCCTATCAGACAATGCCCGGTGATGACATTGATTGCGGAGCTAACGTGCAATCTGGTTATGGATAACAAATGTCTTGTACGTTTTTGATCTAGTCCTGGCCATATCCAGTTTGTTGTCACACACAATTTCTACTGCATTGTGGTTTACCCTTAACGCACTGTCATTGATTATAACCGAACGGACCCTCCTCTTTTGTTGATTGTTAATGGCATTGTAGATTGTATATGTACGATTGTACATATATAAAGAATAGCTCGATCTAACTCGATCTCGAATAACTCGATCTCACATTTAACAATGCCTTGGATCCAGGGCACGGAGGCGCATCAATCGCTGCTTTATGGAATGGAACATACAAGCTGAGACGCCGTGTGGTGCGCCACCACTCAAAACGAAAATCGAGTTTACTATTCTTTATGTATACAATGATGTCATGTTGCCACATTGACTGCTGTCAAAAAATACAAAAAGACTGTCTATTTTATTTTTAATACAATGTGGTTAATGAAGTGCGATTTTGTGTATTAATTAAAAAAAATTTACAAAAACTGTTTTTCTTTTTCAATTTAATTTGTCCCGTGTGAAAATTGGAAATCCAGGGATTTTCAACACTTCAGTAAATTTTCCCGAAAAGCTTCAAAAAACAAAAACTGGCAACCCAAATTGGCATATGCAGTCCTCAGGTCGTCAGTTTTTTCTTAAAGCAAATATAAAATTTTTTCACATTTTTAAATTTCTTCTTATAGTGAATATCATAAAATGGAGTAGAATTTTAGTTTTTACACGAGTTTGAAGTAAAAAAAAAACAGTGAATAGAGAATTCAATTGCGAAAAACTTCCTTTTTAATTTTTTCAAATCGGTTAAGAACTCGCTGAGCTAGGCTGCACGCCAATTTAAAAAAAAAAACTTTTTAAGAAAACTAAGTTTAAAAATGAGAAAATAAAAAAATTAAAAGTTTCACACTCTTAATACGCTTACAACACTCATCCGAGACATAACAAAGAGCACTTGTGACTTAATGTCCCGGAGTCACTTCACTTGAAAGTAAACAGATGAGTAACTCGTCCATTATTTCCGACAACACGATGGAACACTTAACCAGAGTATTCACTTTATCGCCCTCAGAACATATGAAAGTCTTTCAATATTTAAATTTCAGTACCGCCATCATATTCTAAGAAATATTTACTAATTTTTATGCAAATAAACATCGATTTTTTTGGCCCTCTGAATTAAGTACCCCCTTTATTGATAAAAATCGTTCCCTTGATATAAACGGGGGGTTGAATTCAAATTCATGTTCCTCATTCGTGAGCGGCAAAAAAATTGTTTGTCGTCGATCATTCGTCACAAAAATGGTTGAGGAAAAATGCATAGCTCCAAGCTTATCGAACCCAGATTACTTCACCAATGCAATTTCTACTCTTTATTGATTTATATTTTTGAACCTTAGAGTAAAAAAAGCTATCCAAGTAAGTAGGAACAAAACATGAAAGTATTAGGAAGTTGTTTGTTAATGTAAGTGTGAAATTCTAAGCTCCTTCGTCACATAATCATAAACAAACAAACCCCGTATCTCTTTCTCTTCTGCATAATTTATTTGTTTTCATTCCCACTAAAATTGATTTGATTTAAATTTCGTCATTTGATTAAAACCTCTTAAACTTGTTATCTCTTTTTTCTTTTCTAGTTCAACATTTTGCATCAACCAAAATAATAGTTGTCAACCGCTTCATAATCGCTGAATAAAATACCAACAGTTGTTAACTTTCACTTGTCACATCTTGTCACACTAAAATAATGCCTTCAAACAAGATAATCAGCAGTTCAAACTTCAAACATAATACTTCAGTGTTCTTAGGAGAACAATACAACTTAATTTTGATTCAAGTATCTTAGGGAGGCAGTTTTAACAAGACACAAGTACATAATTTTAGAGCGTTAAGATTGATAGGTGATAGTTCAATCGTAGAATCGATTGATTCTCTTGGACATCGTCGAAACGTCACCTGTCTCTCTCTCTTTTATCGTTTTTTCCACAAACAGTGCTCTAGTGAAATAGCCAGCTGCATTCCTCCCTTGAAACAATTTAGCCGCAACACCCGCCTCGCTAGGAATGCTCATCAGTTCTGCCTTGAGCCCAACTTCGGGCGTACAGTCAAGTATAGAGATTCTTATTTTAGTCGCACCACCCGAATGTGGAATGCTTTACCTGGCTCTGTGTTTCCCCCGCATTACGATTTACAAAGATTCAAAAGCAACGTGCATCGGTGTCTCCTTTCAAATCCTCTCCTATTTTCCTAAATGCTCGCACTGTGTTTTTACAACATTATAAGGGTAGTCATAACCCCTTGATGTGCACGCTAATTATAAAAAAAAAAAAAAAAAAAATAATATTTGAAAAAAAGCAACACAGCAGAAGATAAATGTTCTGAAGAAGCCTCTTAACAAGCCCCCAGCACCAACTCAACAGCTACCTCAAGCCGTGTTGCCATAAAGTTGCTATAAAAATACAAAATCTAACACTACGTCGCGTAAAGTGGAAGGGAAAATATTTATTCGGCCATAAATTATGCCCAACAACTTCATAATATTCTCACACTTTAAACGACTCCATTGACCACACATACAAATGTCGTGTGTGTGTGTGTGTGTGTGTTGTTCACTGTTCACTCTCTGTTCAACAATCAACACAGCAGCACATTCGTTTTGGCCTGTGTTGTGTATGTGTATCCCTGAAACAAATTTGAAATGAAAACTTACTGCAATAACTTGATTTGAGTCAGTCTTCGGCCGCCATTCATTCTAGCTAGCGAGCGAGCAAACTTCTTTTTACTGTTCACAGTCAGAGTAACAATAAATAATTTATTAAACAACTTGCATATACCGGATTCCAGTGTTAAATGCAGTTTCGGAATAAAAAAGAAATAAAATAAGGGAAGCCCATAAGAAAGAAAGAAAGATATTTACTTGTTCATAAAAATCATTGACAACAAAGTCATAGAGCAGTGAAAAACGTGTTTATTTTTACAAGTGAACTTATGAATAATGTTTTCTAGTTTGACTAGATTCAAGAAATCAGTGTAAACGTAAACTCAAAAATAAAATTTCAAAATAAATTGAAATAAAATAATAATAAAAAAAAATATAGCAACAATTGCTTAATAGTGTGTTTGACATAAAATTATGACTTCAACAATTCTACAATCATCAGTACAAGCAGCACCAACAATGGCATGGAGCAATGAAAAACTACGTTTATCTTGCATCGATAACATTGGATTACGACAGTTGTGGAAGTTAATTGTATTAAATAGTAGCAGCAACAATACAACAAACAATAGCCAGTCCATCAACAACAACAACAACAGCAACAACAACAAAAATGTAAGTTATTTTTTGTTTTAATGTCAAATGACATATACCTACATCTAATTATTCAATTTGAATATTAATTAATCTAAAAATTAACGGGGAATGTAATGAAATACTATAACTACACTACAAATAGTATAGGCTAGGCTAGGTACGTGTATTAGACTTTTGAGATCATTCGTGACTGTGTTTTTTAGTTGATTTAATTGTAAAGTAATTATGTATACCTACTACATCATTATGCTGCATGTGAATGAGAGTGGGCAGTAAAATTGGTAAAACTGATTTATAAACTGTCTAAAGCGGACATTCGAAGAAAAAAGAAAGTCGGTACTTATACCTATTGTGAGGTTTTCGGCTAACATTTCCTCTCTCTTACCGTCTTCAAAATCTCTTTGATGGAATTTTTGGTATTAAGTTGACATGCGTATCCGCCGTTTGATAGATTTTGTATTTAAAAATTAAGTAGACGTGACAACTTGAAAGTCTGAGTTCCGGGAGAAAACAGAGTCATACCTAAAGAAAAGTAACGCTCATGTTTACACTTGGCATTCTTGCCTTGTTTTGCAACTTCATTGTATCGCAACGAATGTGTTTAAGGTAAACAGTGTCAAATAAAAGTAACCGCAGTTTCTTTCTTTCGACTTCGTTCGAACCGCCGGAAAAATAAGAGTTTTTTCTTTCTGAAATTATAAGTATTTTTAGCTTGTTTACACATGCAATTATAGCAACTTAAATTTCTTAGCAGGTTTTAAGGTTCTTTGCAGGTTTGAAACCGTCACGGAACGTATGTCTTGTTTGGGTCTTTTTGGTAGGTGTGTAAATGATAAAAAATGTATTGTAGCCTTTAATTAGAGCATTTTTAAGCATATAATTTCAAAAACACTCAAAGATAAAGTTTTCAAGGCCTACTTTGCTGCTAATACCTTCGCTTTGAGAGGAGCAATAGAATTTGCATCAAACTTTGATAACATTCTTAAATTGTTCTTGTTTACACTTGCAATTTTGAAGCACCGTGCTTCATACTTTTGACTGGTTTTGACCGGTTTTTCAAACGCAATTCTTGAGTACAAAAACTTTCTGAATATTAGAAATAAGCAAACATTATTAGATTACTTTCTATAATTTATGCACCTTAAGCTTCACCCAAATCAAACGATTTTGTAGTTACTTCAGTAACAAACTCAGTCATTTATATAGCGCTCTATGAAAATGCCTGCACTGATGCGATAAGAACGACTATGCGTTTTCATACATTTGCAGTTTTTACGACGACAGAAATCCTGTCAACAAGGTTTCTCCCGCTGCCGCAACTGCAAAACTTCTTTGATTTAGAAGAACCTTTGGATAAATAATTGTGTTAAACTCTAAATTGACATCTGTCATAAAATACCTCTGCAGAAATATCTACTTAGTTGCTAATCCTTAAACATCCGTAATTTACAGCACAACATTTTTCACAAAATTCAATGAAACTTCTTCACAAACTGACGCATGTCAAAGTTATTTAATTTCACCGTTGAACTTATTTTAACTATAGTGGACTTTGGAGCTGCCTTGGTATGATTAAGTATCTAAATAAAGTAAAATGTTCATTCCAAAGACATAACAAATTATTTTTAACCTTTTTTTGGTAATTCCCCAAACACCTATTGTCTTTCTAGCCTTTTGTAGGCTGTGTGTTTTTTATTTTATGCTGTCAATCTTTTATTGTCTATGGGTGATGGAAAGACTCTCATTATACATTTAAGTACATTTAAGTATTTAAGTATTGAAGACAACAATAAACAGTTCTACTTGAAGTTTATTGTAATTTCTTGTTTCTGTATGTTATCGGAGTCTGACACTTTGAAATCCCTCGGTGGCATTTGACTTGATCTGTTATTAAAAAGATAAGACTGTGCCGGACAATTTCCGACCTTTTGACTTCTGTGATCATTGGTCTGCTTACGTCAAAGGGGGTTGGGTTTATTGACAGATCAAGACAAAAGCAGTGACTTTATGACTTTAAAATAACCCGACCTTAGCGATCTAGACAGATAAGCTTAAATGAGTTGCAAAACAAAGAAAAGGTGCACTTTGAGCTTTGATAAATGCTGCGATTGAAAACATGTTTACATTTTGGTGTCACATTTTCTCAAGCATATTGCACCATCAAAGTTACCTGATGAATGTTTATAGGTTCCTTCTATAAATAACGCCACTAGCTTCTAAAAGGACTGTGAGAGTTGCGATAAGTTGTCAAAGTGACATATTTTCGCACGACGACGCCTTTCTGAGGCTAAAACTCCTAGAACATCCAAATATTTGTTACTTGAAATCACAATGCTTAGAGCACTGTTAAGGAAAAATGAAACTGTTTCTATAAATTGACAACTAAAAACATCTGATTCTTCAGATGTTCTCTTAGAAAACCGCTTTTTCACAACTTGACACATCACCTGTGCAAATTTCTTACAAAGAGCCTTGATATCTCTTACTCGTGTGTTGGTAGCAACATGTCTGCAAGACACATGCCTCCAATATAATGCCTAAGACTTAAGCAAATACAATTCGAACCGCAGCACATTTCAAAACAAATACTATGCATAGGTGTCAAATTATTATTGCGACCACAATATTTGTACACATTTTATCTTATCTCGAAACCGTGCGAAGCTCACAAGCAATCAAACCTCAAACAAAACCAAGTAGAACCCGATGTGTTTTCTTCCCGCTGGTGAGCAAATATTTAACCGACCAATTGACAATACCGAATTATAATTCTGCACCATCGCGTAATCTTATCGCTACTTAAGACAAATAGAAAACCCACCTTCTAAATTTGTTTTTTATTATTATTTTTTCCTCAGTCGATAAGCCGAATAAAAAGAAGGAGTCAAGACCTCTTGAGAAATAAACTGAAAACAGAGTAGGAATGGTAAAAAAAAAAACACTGAACATCAACGACTCACATGTTCTGACTGTCGCGTCGTCCCCGTTCGTTGTATAGTGTCGTTTAGATGGTCTGGGGTCGAACATTTTTTATTTGTTCTTATGTAAATGACAATTAGTTTGGTGTTTTGTTTTTAAATTTATTTCCCTATAAGACGAGACACTTTGCATTTTATATTTGACCTCAATTGATGATTGCAGAGGCAAATCACTTGGCTATTTAAGTGATGCAAACAAATTGTTCTGACAGCTCTCTCTCTCTCTCTCCCTCTTAAAAAAGAGTGTCAATTGATTGAAATATTTCCATCGATAACAAAATGAATTGGGACTCCCTTGTGAATATAATTGTTTTTCTAAATAAAAAATATTCAGAAATAGTAACATTAGACTTTTTTTTTACCTATAAACGAACAGAATTTAATGACAGGTGCGCTGTTGCCTGTTGAGTATACCTAATGGCTGATTTGCCTCATTAGGTTTTCAATTCTTGTGTGGGAAAAAGGTGGGAAAGGAATGTGATTGGAATCATACATATGCGTCTCTCAAATCGTTGCGAAATTGTACATTAGTTGCGGAATTGTATCTAGATTGTGGTGTGTGGAGAGCGGAACTTGTGACGGAAATGTCAATTTTCTGTACAGAAAAAAATGATTGGCAACGTGACAAGCGACATATGGAGGTATGATGAACGTGTCGCATTTGTAAACACTTGGAAGTGTTTTAGATCGAATGTTGATGAATGTTGTCGTCATTCTCTGTTTTCTGAACCATTTTGTGTACTTTTCTAATCATAGGAGGTTATTTAGCGAAAATTGGCCTTCTACACCAAGAAACCTTTCTAAAATAGGCCTCGACTATGACACGTTTAGGGCTTATCTTGGTCAACAATCTAAATCAACCGATTAGATTCAATAGAGGATTCAATGTTTATCAACAAAATTCTATTTAAAATGAGGTTGTCGTAAAAATGAGTTCATTAGCATATTCCAAAGTGGATTTATCAACGAGTCCCCGAAAAACGATTCTTTTAACAAAAATAACTCATAATTGATATGTAAATTTATTTTTATTGCAAGCATATGGTTTTAATATTTTTGATAGCTCCTTTTGATGTTTTTTTATTATCACATAAGGCCACATTTGATTTCCACATCGCATAAAGTGGTCTGAGTTTATGGCTTCTTTCTTATTCTTCGCATCAGTCAAGTAAGTTGTTTTTTGTGTTTTTGAAGGATGAGAGAATCTACCATCTTTTTGTGTCGCATTTTTTTTCCAAAGAAAACGCAAATAATCATATGCCCCATTATTACAGTATCCCGGTTTGGCGGATATACTGAATAATACTTCACTGTTTTCTCGAGAATAGTTGACGTCCGAAAATTCCACTGTCAATTATTTTGTCAAATACTCCTGACAGTCATCAATTTAAAGTTTGCGCCGTCGCGTTAACAAAAGTCACTTGTCAAGTATTCATTTTACTCATTCAAGTCCATTTGGCAAAAGTATAGTCAATTAACTTTAAGTTTCTTCAACTCTCCAAACTCAATTCCCATGAACCGGCGACCTATTACGTCAAATCAATTATACATTTGATTCTCGTTAAAAGCCATATAAGAGGTGTTTTATCATTTCCGCTTACTCACCTCAGGCTATAACTGTCATTTTAAAGACGTCATTTCTTCTTGACTTCACCCACTTAATGCCATCTTGTCTGACACAGATTTTCCTTGAATTAAGATGAATGTCTGTCTGTGACTATTCGTTGGAATTGCTGTAATTTTCTGCGCAATTCCGCGACGTGATTCACCACAATTCCAAGCAGACACAGGTGAATGTCAGCTGTAAAAAAAAAAAACAGAAATCGTATCGTAACAACTGCGGACACCTGTTGAATTTTTTTTATTTATTTCTCTATGCATACGCCACGCCTTATTCAAGGCCTGGCCCTAGTTTTCGAGACACTTTAGTTGATTCAATTACATTGGAAAATAAGTTTTGCATTACATTTTTGAATAAAAAGGTGGCTAACCTTAAATTGAAATGAAAAATAAATAAAAACAACAAAATCACACACTTTCAGTATTGTTGACTCTTTGTTATTGTTGTTTGGACATTATTCATCCTCGTTGGTAAATAATAAAATGCATATTAGCATAACCCTTTCTCAACACACATACTTTATCAAACCGCAAGTAGAGGTATATTGTTGCGTTGTGTCTGCTGACGTCAATGCAAAACCAGAAAATCGAATAAACAATTATACAAATTTGATTTCAAACTCGAAGACTGGACGGTGTATGATTGAGCCTTGTTTTTTTTTTTTTTTTTTTTAAATACCACCAATCGTATTGTTGACATTTTCTTGATTAGATGTTGGTAATGTGACATAAGGGAGAAAATGTTTGTTATGTGTTACACACCAGTCATCTAGATTTTTGATAAACGGAATATTTTCTTATTTTCTTTTAACACCTTTTAACACGATTTTCATCAACTGCCATTATAACGAAGACAGTTTTTGTTTAAGTCGTACTCGTGTTTTGCCTTTGAAATTTTGATGTTTGTATTATACTTACTTACTTATAGGCCATTGACGTCAATCGAATATTTTTAGATTCCAAAGAGACAATGTTTTGCTAGAATAATACAAAATAAAAAGACACGAATGATAACAAAAGTAATTTCATGAATTCAAATTGGTTTGTGAAGTGTCAATACGACGAGTAGACTTCTTGTTGTCTTATTCTCATCCAATTTATAAAACTTCTGTGTTGATTTGTTGAAAGTTTTTCGAGTGCTGTTTAATGAGAAGAAGCAAGGTTATTTGAAGCCGTTCACATGGGGTCTTTTAAAGTCATGAATATTTTGTTGGACGATTTATACGATAAAATGTATCCAATCAGCGCATTCAGCCTTGAACTTTCCTTAGTTGGACATTAGTCGAGTGATGTTTATCATTTGTCGATGGATTTCTTGAGCATTCGCTTCACAAACTGTTCCGTTGGCATCAGATAATATTTTTTCTCTCATATAGAAGAGAAATTTCGCTTTTGAAATGGAAAATAGAATCAAAACCAAAATTGCCTACTTACACACTCGAAAGACATAAATTTTAATTGAAAGCCAAACCCCATAGTCGTAAAAGAATGAAAATGCATGATTCACAATTCAGCGTAAACATGAGTCAATTTTTTCGAGGAAACTTTAGTTTTTTGTTGACACATTAGCACACAGACAATCACCCCTATCACATAGGACCCGTCGTAGCGATTTCGGACTACGAATGTGAAATAGAAATGACTAAAAACATCTTCGTAAGGAACGCTTGGCAACAGATATTTATAACTTGTTAATAACTTTATTAATAGTAACAAATTTTGTGGCAAAACATTAACCATAAGGGCGTCTGTGATGCTTCCATTTTGGTATTCGTAGTCCGAAATCGTTACGACGGGACTTGTGATAGGGGCCAATGAGTGTCTCGCTAAAAATGATAATTTTCATTGAAAAGGTATTCAGCCTTATCACAGATTCCATCGTAGAAAACTTCCACACGGAAAGCTAAGTTACGAACTACGAAAATTTGTGTTCACAAAATCCGAAAGGAATCGAAGAAAGCATTGCCAGTTGCCACACTAAATACCGCCATACTGGTTTTCGACACAACAACTTCTTTCGTATATTAAGATGACGAATTTACATTCCACTCGGATTTGGTGATACCAAATCTACGAATTTCGAAATTCGTTCCACTCCGAATGGATTATGTGATAGTTACATCGTAAAACTTAGAATTTTTTCGATTACGATGGAATCTATGAAGGGGGTGATGTTTTTAGGGCAACTTCGTTTCCAGTGTCTCTCAATTTGAAAATTGGTGATAAAAAAAGTTTTCGCAAGGCATTGGCAAGTCCTCTGTTAGTAAATTCATTGTCATGAAAAGTGCTTCTCGATTAGCCGTTCGAATCCGGCAGAAAATTGTAGTTCCCCTCCATTTCCTCACAAGGCATGGTTGTGAGAAATGCGCTAGGCCCTGGGGCTAATCACTTTGTTGCACCACCCTATTTATTTTTTGATATAAAAAGTATTTTCTTAGAAGTGTCACGTGTGGTTTTCAATCTGGGAATCTTTTTTTCGGAGTTGGCTTTTTTGAGAGTTGTCACTTGATTTATGCTCAGTTCGGTTTGCCATCTCATCGCTTGGAAGAATTAAAGCCGCCACGACCACTGGGCACTATGTGTGCTCGGTAAATTGTCTCGAAACGAAATCGCTGTGCAAATTTTTATGAAAAATAATTTTTTAGATCGTCATTCTTCCCAATTATGATTCTATCGGGTGTTTTTTTAGAGGTTTGAATTTTAAATTGGCAACACTGCTTCTAGTATGGTTGGAAGTTTGACCATTGGTATTTTTGTGGTCAGTAAGTTTTGCTATTCCACGTTAGTACTGAAATAACAAATACGGGCCCCAGCTGCTTGAAAAAGTGGTTGAAAATTTAACATCCCGATTACGCTTCATCCGAGCCAGCCGTATAGGACTTCCAAATCGTTTTAAAGGACTATTGACACAAGATGTCTGATGCTTATAACCAATATTGATGATATTGATACAAATTTGTACGTGTTTTATTTCATTTTGAATTTGAATTTGTAAAAAACTAATTTATGGTTAACCAGCGATACCGCTGCATTGTGGATCGAGCATTCTAGCACGTTCACTTGGTGTATCACTCATACCAGGATACAAAGCCGAAGAATCATGGGTGTGGTTGTTTTTATTCAATATCAACTTAGATCAGAGAATTCTTCCGAACTATACCAATGAAAAGCGACATTAAATGTCTTTCATTCGATACCAAAAAGTTGGAACGAATCATTTGAATCGTAAACTCTTTTTTTAACAATCGTAATCTGACTTGTATGACCATATTGGTTTTTTTTTTTTTTTTTTTAAAGAGGAGGCTTATATGCTAATCTGGAGAACTCAGACACCTAATATCCAGTCCATTGTACTACCAGAGCAGCAGCCTTCCCTTTTTTTTTTTGTGTTGCAGTAGTTGGAAATAAGATGTTAGTAATTTCACATATATAACCTCAAGGGCGGCGTCCATATGAAACTGGGAGGCTGAAAGAAAAGTAGATGCCCAGAGCGGGATTCGAACCCACGCGTCCGGCCTATCTACTAAACACTCTACCACTGCACCACGGCCGCCCCATATTGGTACTTCATGTTTGATCCAGCCGATCTGATTCATATTTTTAATGTTGACAACTGACAGGGACTCAATGTATAATACCCCCATATGTGGAACATTCAGAGAATGGTTTAATCCACAGCCACAGATTTCAGTAAACGCTCCGCATCTCATCAAAATTTATTAATAAAACTAATGAGACAAATAACATAATTTCCGCAATAAACCATAACCGTTGTTTGCGTATATACAAAATAAAATACGTCTAACTCAGTCTAAACTGACAATTTCTATTTTATTACGGAAAATATTAAAAGTCAAGGAACTCAGTTGTCATACTGACACTACTGCATCTAAAATTCATTAAAAAAAAAACTAAAATAAAATTCTCTAGACACTAGACGGCAGTGGGGTTCATTAAAAATCCCACAAACGCATGTGTCCAATGAAACATATTCTCGCATTGATATCAATAAATCACTCAGAAAAAATAAATATTAAATGTTGCAACTCCCTCTAGTACAAACATAAACTGCTACAGCGTGCACATTGATATCGATTTTCTTGCACAACTAGCTAGTCTAACGAGTACTTATAAATTCTTATTTATGTCAACTCTCAACATGGCTAAAGAGTCGAGAGTAATTACTTAAGTTGTTGAAACATTTATTGCATTTTAATCAAATAGAAAAGCAGAAACTAGGTATACTGATAAATTGAGTCTATCGTAATCTTTTTTTCTTTTCGTTTTGTATAGAAGTTGCTTTTAAATCGTATTGTGACGTCAAAAGTCGCCTTCATTTAAGCTCAAGTCATTTATTAGATATGAGTTTATTGCTTTGTTTGGCTAACCTTCGCTACATGAAGTTTTTTGTTGGCATGTGTTTAACATGCAGTTTCATATTTACCACATACGCATGTTGCTATTTTGATCAGAAACATAAATTTTATAAATGACTTTAAAGTTTCTCTTCAATTTAAAGTTTTTAGAAACTTCGTTTTATTTAGTCTTGTGAAATCATACCGAGCTGCAAAACGATCACAACAACTTCGTTCAAAGATCAATACGCAGTTCGAGATTGAAGAGTTATGACTTTGTTTTCGTCTCGTTTTTTTAACCGATCATCATCAATCAACTCCCAATCATAAAACGATCTCCGTGTGAATTTAATGCGAGGTCGTAAAAGTAACTTCTTCTCCTACAAACTGTCGGTAACACAACAACAAAAAATTCCCAACGAATTTAAAAGAAAAAATCCCAATCAATTCGTATTCCAAGCATTAGAACTCCTATAACGCGACATTACCATATTCTGAACTCATTTTTTCTATCAGAGGGAGCACCCTAATCGGTAGCTAAGATTATCATCGAAATGAGTCACAAGGCGCCGGCAGCGCGCCCGCCTACATCTATTTTTATATTTTTGCCTTTCCGAACATATCAAATGTCTACTTTTTGCTTCGGCAGATTCCATCACGTGAATTAACAAAAGTTGTCAACTCGTTGTTGTTACCCGGGGAAGACATTATTTTTTTTGATAATCTGACAGAAAAAAAACTGTCAAGCCAACACTTACTTAATGCTTCGATTTGTATGCGCAACTCAAGCCTTTTTAAAGTGCTGGTGGTCCGGCATCATTGTTTTGACAAAACAAAGCACTTAACTCCTGAAACAGTAGCGTAGATTTGCATTTTTATTAAACTTAATAATCCCGATGAGTACAGCGAGCGAAGTGTATGAAGAAAACAAAAAAAAAATCTATGAAAAAAGAAAAGAAAAACAGTAAGCCTAGCCTAATCTGATAAAATTTAAATTAATTTGTTTTCCACGCCCTCGGATCTGCAAAGTGCTTAACTCTGATTAACTTGTGTCGCCAAGTGGGTCGCATATACACACAGATACAGCAAAGCTTAGGTAATTTTGTGATAATGAGAATATTATTTTTGCAAATATGTGTAATTAGGTTTTAAATGCTTGCTCACTTCATTAAAACTCGCACGCCAAAGAGTCGATTTGAATTTAATTGCCTAATCGTGCAAGTAGAGAGAGGCTAGGCTTTGTGATCGTTTATTGTTTATAAATGGCTTATTGAAGAAAGAGTTTGTATGTGTTGTTTATAAGATTGGGAAGTTTGCTGACCCATAAAACTTTGAGGGTGGTCGGTCGATTGTCTTAAGAAGGTTAACATACTCGAAAGTGGTGTCAGTTTATCTATTGTTTTCATGATCGGCGGGCGGTTAAGTCTTAACAGACTAAGACTGTGTTAGTTGTAGTTGTTGTCTTTGAAACGGTTTCTGGAAACGGCTGACTAATGAAACACGTACATCGAATATATACCTTTTTGCAATGTGTTGTAGGTCAGGCTTTGAATTATTATCTGTGTATACCTAACTAATTTCAATCGGTTTGTGAACAAACATCAGGCAAAACAAAACTATAAAATGTTAATTAACTGGTATTGAGTGAGTTTTCAAGGCGACTTGTCCGGTTTATTTCATGTCGAAGTGGTGTATCATAAATCATAATTGAGTATTTCGTCCAATGAACTTTTAAAAGCTAAAATTATGAAGGCTAAGTTGTCATGTTTATGTTGTCAAAATAAACGGAACCAAATGTGCTTGCTAAAAATTAGAGATAAACAGCCACACCTTTCCAGTAAATCTGGTTTACTGTCAATGGAGACAATTTTGATCAAATTTGCAGTTCTAAAAGTGCCAAGCTGATATTCGGCCTTATCACAGATTCCATCGTAGAAAACTTCCGCACGGAAAGCGATGTTACGAACTACGAAAATTTGTGTTCACAAAATCCGAATGGAATCGAAGAAAGCATTGCCAGTTGCCACACTAAGTACGGCCATGCTGGTTTTCGAAATCAGCTGTTTTATGCCAAATGTGCAAGATCATTCACATTTTTCTACAAACACAACTTATTTCGCATATAAAGACGACGAGTTTTAGATTCCACTCGGATTTGGTGATACCAAATCTACGAATTTCGAAGTTCGTTCCACTCCGAATGGATTATGTGATAGTTACATCGGGAAACTTAGACTTTTTTCGATTACGATGGAATCTGTGATAGGGCTGATTGTAGGTGTTTGGAAAAGCTTCAATGTCTTATGTGAGCCATACATTTCCAGTTAATCTGGATTATGGTCAATGGAAACGTTTGAAAGATCCTTTTTTGTTTTGTATAATTCGTCAGATTTATGAATTGATATATGTACAAGTGTCTGGGTAACATTTTGCCAGCTCTCACCGAAGGCCAGCCCTACCTTTCCAGTTAACCATGTTCAAAATGAATACTTACGGTGAACTCTGGCTACATCTGGAGGTTGACATTATGTGCCTTTTTCGAAAGCCAGAAGAAGAGATAAACATACAGAGTTACACATTTCGAGTAATTTCTGTGTAGGATCGGTAGAAAAACATTTGTAATTACTTTGGCGGAAATCTAAACTCAGAGTCTTTTTAAGTCAGGTGCTAGTTAATAACGCTCTGACTTTAAACTGAAATCATTAAATATGAACTATGTATAAAACCTCAGTAAATAGTGAAAACTTTGAAAAGGACTTGGTTACAATAAATGTGAGCAGTATCTAAATTTTGACAGTTCAGGCAAATAAAGTGAAGTAACAGACCTAAGAATAGGTTTGTTCGTTGAAGCCCTAGGGTCGCCCTGGGATCGCAACAAAGCGTTTTTAGAGAGACCTTAAGTCGCTTTGAATGTCAAACTGAGTGTTTTTTGAGCCCTAGGGTTGACCTGGATTTTCCCTCAACTCACCCTAGTTTTTTGTTGTGGCGATTTGAGGGCTGTCAAATGACATTTGCTTTTATTCAAATGACAGGGATGTGTAGTGATTTGGGGCTAAAAAAAAGTTTAGTTTTTCTTCTTAAAAAAAACTTGACTCAGAGCAAAGATAAATTCGAAAGCAAATGAAACTAAATTTCAAGGAAATGATAAACGTCAGATGAGTTAAGGCCCCGACCCATAGAATCAGTTGCGTCCGTTCGCTGCCGGATTCACCTGACAGCTATGAGTTTTGCCGGACACAACGGATTGGGGTGACCCATAGAATCCGTTGCGGTGTCTCAACTCAACAAGACCACTCATGTTAGCAGAAGAGAAAATTTCAAATTGGTTCTTACTGCGCATGTCATCAGAGAGAAAATTTCAAATTGGTTCTTACTGCGCATGTCTCTCTTCTGCCGGACGCAAAAAGTTAAAAGTTGGGCTACTTTTTGCGTTGCGTCCGTTGCATCCGATGCTTATGGGTCACCTCTCATAAGATCGTGTGTATTTAATCGAGCTGTCAGGTGAATCCGAGAGCGAACGGACGCAACGGATTCTATGGGTCGGGGCCTTTAGAGCAAAGTTTCAAGTAACGAGTGATTTTTTTTAAAACTATCGGTAATTAAAAAACACTAAAATTTAGAAAAATGTGTGAACGTTTATGTGAATCGGTAATACGATCATTTCAATTAAATGTTTGAAGATTATATCATGTAATTGTTGGCCGCGGCTGCCCCTCAAATGGTCTACTTAGTCCAGTTGTCGCATACTCTTTTTAAAATGTCGGTCGGTATCTCATCATAAATGCTTCGACTTTGGGTTTCAGTGCGTCAACCGAAGCGGTCTTTATCGCTATAGGCAACCTTAACAAAGCCCCACCAAAAATAGTCTGGAGGTGTCAAATTGCACGATCTGTGTGGCCAATTGACTTGGCCCCTAACGTATAAACTGTTCAACGAACTCGCCTCTCAATAATTGGTCCCGCATGTTAAGTGTTGTGTGACATGAAGCATCGTCTTGTTGAAACTTTACGTAACTTAGGCGTTGTAAACAATGTAAATTTGGTGCGGAATTTGCTCACAACGAACGGCCCAAATATCCGCTCCAATATGTCGATTAAAACTAATCATAATATGGAAGAAGCGTTCGATGAACTTTCTTAACAGAAGCCCTACTCTGTAATTCGATTCGAAAGCAAAAATGTCCGAAAACGAATATTTTGTACTCTCTATTTCGAAAGCGGATTCGAATCTACTGCACTCGGAAAAGCAAATTCGAAAACGGATTTTTAGCACCGTGCAAAGCGTTTTCGAATGCCAAAACCATTCAAAAATTAAAATTTTCTTTCGATATCTAAGCAGCCATCGAATTTCAATCAGTCACTGTAAAAGCAATGGTTGTTGGTTGTGTTGAGCGGTTACAATTTTCAATTAGTAAAAATATTTTGTAAGTTAAGTTCATTCCATAAATAAATAAAATGTAAAATTTTATCACAGTACACAGTGATTAATTAGGAAATTTTTTTTTAAACAAATCAAAAGCAGTTCAGAGTGATGGTGATGGTTTGCTCATCCCAATTTATCTGAGGAACTTTTAAACACCTCGAACGTCAAGTAAACTCTTCCAACAATTTGTAAGGCTGAAAACATTAAAACGAACAATAGTTAAAAACTGAAATAAATCTTTGACACCCATAAAACTCTAGCATACATTTATATCGCGAATAATTTTCCGCTCAACCCATTCTTTTATGTTTTTTGCATGCCGAAAACAATTAAGTTTTTATTAAGTAGTAAAAATGCCTAATTGATGTCTTGGTTGCAACTTCCAAATTTCTAAGATGTTTTTTACTTTGTTTGATTTGACAGATCTCATGAGAAATATGAAAAATACTTCAAAAATCTATTCCGTAAATGGAAATTGTACTAAGCAATTTCTGTTCGATGCGAAAGTTTTACGGGGTACGAATTCATATACGGATCGAAAATCACTTTCGAATAGGATCGGCTTTCGAAACGAAATACAGAGTAGGGCACGCATTTTGATAAAAAAAATTCAATAACTTGCAAGCTGTATTCGTTTGTAAGACGATTCGCGGTTAAATTGTAGACCAAACTTAAGATATTTGACAGTGACACAAATCACTAAACGTGCATGAGCTCTCAAAACCAGTGTTGCCAAAAATAAAATAGCAAGAAAATCAGCCATTATTGGCTATAAAATTGTAGATCCCCTCGATTCCATCACAAGGCATGGTTGTGAGAAATGTGCTAGACGTCGGGGCACCCCGCTTTATTGCGCAACCTCCTTTATTTTTATTTATTTTATTTAGTCAATGGAAACTCCCCTTTGGAATCATTTTAAAACTCTTCTGTAATCTGCGTAGTAGATATTCAAATCCGATATAGGGTTTATCACATCTTCCTTCAGTGACAATATCTCAAACTCAATTGTCAAAGTAACAAAACAGAATTATTTTGTGTATTTACATATTTTCCTATTCAAGTTTACCTTCTCCCTTTCTGCATAAATCATTAATAAATCTCGTAGGTAATGGAGTACGTCGTAAATGTCATTGTTGTGTCCGCACGATGGCTGTCAAAAAATTCTATCATAATTTAACTCAAGAAATGTGCTGTTTGCCCTTCCTTGTCTTTTCAAAGAATTTTTTATTTTGAATAAAATAAAATTCTTGTCTGCATAAAGCGCCAATCAACGAATTAAATTAGAATAATATTTAAGACCCCATTTTTAACCACTTTTATTTTCATGCTGTGTCAATTCACTTCATTCTTTTGCATTTTGATTGATTGAATTTTAAGTTGTATATATCGTTGTACATTTTTTTTTTAAGCTTGTGGCAAAGTCTGAAATGGCATACATTTTTTTGTGTTTAGCTTATGGCTGTCAATTTATTGGAATGTAAAAATACATTATCAAGTGATAATTGTAAGAACGCTTATTTTAAAATCAAAAAAATTTCCTTTTATTAACAACTTGGTTTGGATGGACCACAAATGAATGGATCACGGTAGTAATTTTTCGTTCAGTTTGCTTTTGTCAGACAGCCAATGAAACCGACAAATAAAACGAAAATTGTAATTGTCACTTGTTTAAACATTTGTCAGCATTGCGTGTGCAGATGTCAGCCATTATCTTATTGGATGTGATGTGAAAGTAACGGTATTTTTTGTTTGACATGAAAAGAGACTCATTTGTCAAAATTGGATTATGACTATAATTGAGTGGAAAAGCATGCAATGTTTTCACAACTTTTATGAATGGATGCCTGTCCCATTTGCATGACAAAAACAAAATTCCTTGATGAACACAAACAAGCATTGTTTTTATCTTCCACGTTACGCTTATAGGTATACTATAGAACTAGTTTCCTAATATGTCACGATCTCACCACCGTACCTTTCCTTAAAATTATTGAGTGCAAAGTTTATTCGCGAGAAGCACGTCAATAGTTTTTGTTGACAGATATTTCTATGATCGGTGTGGGAGCAATGTGATTCTCTGGCATAAGAAAAACAAATCAAAACAAACGGTCACGTTTATTGAATGCATGCAAATAATGAAGCATCCATTGACAAGTGCACAAAAACACCCCCTCCTAATAAATGGAATTGATTTATGAATTGATTATTCACTTGAGTTGTTTTTCTTCTTATTTTTTATTATCTTTCTTAAGTGAAAATCCGAAATGGTTGATTATGTGTATAGAAGTGATGTGTCAGATTATGACGTTTGGTGTGAATTGGTCAACTGAAGGGCGGTTGATAGATTGTAAATTTATTCATAAAATGGGGTGTGTTGTAGCAAAACAAGTATGATTTATCGTAGTTTTATTGATGCAAAACTCACTTTAGTCAATAGAAAAACGAAAACACGGTAAAAAAAATGACTAATGTTTACATAACTTGTGTGTGATGAGATGACCAGAAATCCATTTCGACCATTAAAAAGAAACAAGCCAATAAATCTTCCTCTTGTTTTTTATAACCTCAATTCATAAAACTGACAAGAAAGATTGAAGTGTAGATAAACAACAAGCAACCGTCTATTGCTCAAAAAAAATCGCTTGGGTTCGTGTCAGTGTTAAAAGAGTTCTTTAATTACTTAGTGTGAAAACTATTCACACAGTCATGAAGTGGAAGGCATTTCTTAAACACTTCTGTGGCCAGATACGAGTTTTTGACATCGTGATATTTTTGTCTTCGGAGACACGTTTTCCTTGCTACGTTGGTGTATTTTCTTTTTTTTTTTTTTTATTCTTTTTGATCATTTAAAATCGTTTTTTTTTACTCTCCTACTATTTCATGATATTAATTATTGTTTTTCTCTTTTTTTTTTGCAGAAAAACAGCGAAATTAACAGTGACAATTTCGCCGAGTTCTTAACACATCGTGACATACTGCCACCAAGTGAAATGTCATTGCTGAAATTTTTAGCAATTGTAAGTATTTATTGTTATATGTTGTTGTTTTTTTTTAAGTTTCTAAATGTAAGATAACCAGAAACGTGATCGAACCCATACACATTAGAAGTTGAAGCTTTAAGCCTTGCTCAAACAAAAGCGACTTGTGATTGCGATCTATGGAACGTATTCACTTTTCATGTACGTAGATGTGCGTCACTCCATGTGTTTCATTATGAGATCGATGGGATCGCAATTGCAGCTCGCTCGGGTTTCTGCAACCAATCCGAAGCCAAAGCGAATTTTCAGTGACGGCAGCGATCAAAACGCTGTTGACAGTAATTCTGTCACCGCGATAAATACAAATCTATGAAAACATTGTGGAGTTGTTGTCGCTTCAGTGTAAGTTCTCTCATATATCGCTATGAAAACATAATTTGATAGCTCAATGACGCTGTCACAACTATAAAAGCGCTTTGGTTTGAAAAAGCCTTTGCTTTTGTTTGAGTTGTCAAATTTATATCGATCGTATGACATGTGTGTCAAATATATTTGCAAATGAAAGTTGTTTTATAAGGCTGAAAACTCGGTAGAAAATTGAAAAAATCACAACACTTATGAGTTAATTGTGCTTCTTAATCCGCACCTAACCTAAGCTAGGAAGCGAGTGACCTTCTTTTGCGATTTTTGGTTAGTCTCCGACATGATTGCTATAGCAAGAAAATTGTGAGCGAATGCCCAAACTTCAATTCGCAATCGCTGGTACATACTAGCACGCCTTTTGTTGGTTTGAGATCAGCTCAGTCTCGCATGCCACTCTCATTGATGATGAATCACAGACTATTTTTACGTTGACAGCTGTTTCCCGCTCGAAATATTCAGCCTTATTATGAGTGAACAGCGTTTCGCCCGGAACATTTTTGTTCGCCCGGAATTTTAAAAGCTATTATGAGTTTCACCTGAACAAAATTCCACTTGGAATCAGAAAGTTCACTTCGAAAAAAAGACCACGTTCATTTGCATCCAATTTCCCGTCATTGCTCTCAACGTTTTCACATTTCACGGGGAAAATAGCTCAAAATAAGAGAATTTTTGCGAATATGGAAAATTTTTCCCCAGAAACTCATAATAAGGGATAAGTGAAATGGGATCTTTTTCGAGGGGAATAAGTTCACGTGCAACTCATAATAAGGCTGATTAACTTAAAATCAGTACGATTTTGCTGCGGAAACAAATGAATCGCGTAACATTTTAAAAAATATTGAAAACTTATGTTCAAAGTGAGTTCTGTGTAGCTCAAACAGTTGAAAAGAAAAAGAGCTACAGCCCGAAATAATTGACAAGGTCTTGGAAAATCGGATCGAATGGCAAAATGCGCTACTGCGAAGTCAACTAGGGCAGTCACTTGAACGGTTCTTGAATTAATTTGGGATATTTGGCCATATCACTGCAACGTTCACCTAGTTCGAAATAAAACTTTGCTTTTACTTTCTATCCGCCTACAATTAGACCACTTTTATTCGATATCCGATTCAACTCAATAACATCGCTAATTTAATATTTACACCACTCTCATCACTTTACAATAAAAACTGACTCTCCTTGTGCCAGCAGCCTTTTTGTATAGGAAAGCTTTTCACATATTAGAACATTCCAGCAGCTTTGAACAGTATATAGGAAGGCACGAGAACGTTCTAGTAGTTTAGAACTGTTAATAGGAAAGCTCCTCCCAATTATCATATGTGTGAACCGATTCGTCTACACACCGTCGGCGTCGCCTTCGGGTATACTTCTCAATTATATTTTTGTGCGCAACGCCTTCCATTGGATGTTCATTACAATACATTGAAAAATCTATTGCGTTTTTGAAAAGGAACTTGTTTTTAGCTCACCATTAATTTACTAACGTTTTCGCGGACGTTGGTGCAGTCGATAACTAGCGTTAGCCTGGGCGTTGGTCTTAGGAGTTAGAATGTTCTCTCTCTATCTCTCCGCTTTGGTATCATAAATTCGGAAAGAAAAATATCGAAACCGGCGTTTTTTCCAATTACTTGGATTTAAGAGTTTAACTCATTGCACTCGCCTCGTTAGATTAAATCTCTTATTAGAAGACACATTAAAAAGGACTTCCAGAGGCTCGCACTACTTGAGTTCCGTTGAACAATTTTGACAGATTTCTAAACATCTTCCATCTTTCAAATTGAATATTCGATGCTCGGCTGAACTGATTTTCAAAGCTGTCGTTTCACTATGTGAATCAGAACTTGTCATTTCACTATGCGAATCAGAATTTGTCGTTTTACTACGATCGCCTAAGCTTAACAATTCAATATTGTGTCTCCTCTTGATCCCACTCAAAATCTAATCTGTTTAACCTCATTCTAGTAGGCGATCTCCATTGTCTTTCCGGAATCATAATTAGTAAATCAGCCTTACCTAACATGTTACTGAAGTCAAAACAGAACAAAAAACAGCAAAAAGATTAAAACACTTATCAGAATGAGATTGATTAGCAGTAAAACAGTGTAGGAATTTTTTTTAGATCAGATGGTAGGGGTGTTTCCTCACAGATAACAGAGCTCCGCGAGTGGCGCCTTGTTATGCTAATAAAAATGCTTATCAGCCATTTGTCTTCTTTCTTTTGTTGATTTATTTAATTTTAATTCATTGTTGGTGATTTTTCAAATTCTATAAATCCCAACATTTGTGATTAATTTTAAGTCTTGAATCCAACAAATTTTAAATCTTTACGGACACCCGGTTGCCTTTGCAACGGGCAAAAGGAAGTTAAAAACAGAAAACATGTTTCCGCAAAAAAAACATCGTTAATTACTATCGTTTACACGTGATGAAATGATTTATCAATTATAAAACAGGTTCGCAACTTTATTTGGTGTGAATTTTTGATTAGCCATTCAAATAATAAAAACAAAAGATTTTTTTTCTTGATGAATTCTGTATGTACTCAAGTGGAAGGTTTGTTAATGAAAATCCAGTCAAAACACAGTGATGTCTTATCACTTATCAGAACTTGGGGTGCTTCTTTGAAGAGAAGACTAATTAGTATAATTGTTGTGAGTTTGCAGCATTTGTTTTGAGAAGGGTAACAAAAGCGGAACATTTGAAAAACGTATAAAAATGACTGCAATCATTGTTAAGGTAGTTAACTACAAACTACAGTTCTGTTAAGACATACATAGTTTGCTACTAGAAAGTTCTAGTAGTTTTGAACTTAAGCTTTGAGTTAAGGAAAGGTAGTTTCATTTCAAAAGTGATTTTTCTTACATCACATGCTGGCTTCAGTGTTCACCTTTGAAGCTTTGTAGTAGTTATCATATTAACTGTTAACTTGTAATGAAAAAATCTTTTAGTGACGTCCAAAAATAGCCTCATTTATAATTCGCTTTTAAAACGGCTCTCTTACAAAACACTACGTCAATGGCATCAGACTATCAGCAACAAAAACTTTCTCTTTTATAAAAAAAAAAAAAAATTCATCAAGCCCCTCAGACTTCGTTTTGGTGAATGTGAAGTATGTAATTGTTCCGGACCTGGAATTTAAATTTATACAATCTCTTCTTACGCACATTGTTCAGAAAAAAAAACAGCGAAAGTTTTGACCCACATTTTCCCCTTTCATAAAAACAAAAATAAAAGAACATTGAGCCGGTCATCGGTATTTTTGCATTCAAAGGAAATGCTCCGATTCGTTGTTGGCATCATAAAAACATTTCGACGTCGTCATTCCAAATGGACCATCTTCATTGTTGTGCTAATTGATATATACCAAGTCTTACCGTGCCACCTAATTTATAAAAAAAAAAAAACGAGATGCAGATCTGTTGTGCATTGCATAACACGTGTTGTTTATTCCAAAACACAAGCCATATCTACTTTGTATCCCCGTTCGGCGTTGTTGTTATCGCCTTTTACAACAACTACTGCTGCCGCTTTGTTTATAGATAGACACACCTTTTAAAAATTTACAATGAGCTTAGAACTTTCAATGACACAATTTTTAACTAAATATTTGCTAATAAAGTTTAATCATCGCACATGTACTAAAATGCAATTGTTTATTTTTTATTTACAGAATGCCTTGGAATTAAGTGCCCCTGCTTCGCCTGTATTATTGCAACAACAGCACCAACAACACACTGCAGCTGTAGCCGCTGCTGCGTGTAAACCAAAAGGGTGGATGCAGCTCTCAGGACACCCAGAAAGGTAAGAATCAATTATTAAAGAATATGAAGTAGTGTAAGATGTTCTTCAAACAACAAGTTTGGTTTGAATATGTCAAAAGCAGCAAGACCTTTTTATTGAGAATAAAGTAGTTCCGTGTGAAAAAACAAGATGGGTGGTGCTTCGCTGAGTTAAAAGCTTCAGAAAGACTAGTGTAAACGAGAGTTTTGCTGCCACACTATGCAGAATGGTGATTTTCAATGACCTCGTCTAAGAAATATTTTTAAACTTGTGCTATACTTCCTTCCAATTGAGACTAGGTCCGTTCGTTGAACTTTCCCCAGTGTTGACCCAGGTTTTCTTGACAACCCTATGAGTTGTCAAAAAAAACCTAGGTTTTCGATTTGACTCAAAAAACGCTCTATTGACATTCAGGGCGAGTTTAGGTTTCTCAAAAAACGCTTTGTGGCGAGCCAGTGCGACCCTAGGGCTTCAACGAACAAACCTTGTGACTCTAGTGACCACTGAAATACTTTTATCTTCTGTCAAATTTATAGTTTTGCAAATAAAATTCGTGTAAACCTTGAGACTTCTCCCCAATATGCTTTCTTATATGAAAGACGTGTGATAGAAAGTAGCAAAACTTATTTTGGGCAGCGAAAACAGTTGTTTTTCTTTTCTGCTCGAACTTATCACGCTGGAAGAGGTTATTACAGTAAAATCACTGATCGTGTGTTGTCAACAATCACAAAATGCACCGAAATTCACTTTGAATCTGTCAAATTCCAGCACAGACATTTTCGTGGAGAGCTCATGAGACAGTTAAAATTTGATGAGAAAAGAAATTTCAGGTCTCCTCGATCTAAGCCCGTTTTTTTTTTAAATATTTTTAATAGCTGACCTGCTCGGTGGTGCTCGAGTCTAACTTATTTTAAGTGTTCTTCACATAAAATCGCAAAAAAAAAAAAAAAAAACTTTTTCAAGAACACCCGCTGGGTGGTTTCTCATTCCCCTCGAAATATGTGGATGCAATGAAGCCTATGTTACTCGAAGATCGGATGAGATCGGTCCCGTAGTTTTTGAGTTCCTGTTGCCGTAGGAATATGAGGATAAATTATAGTCTGTTACTTGGAGATAATTTAGCATTCTAATGGTGAAAGAATTCCATAATCGGTTCAGTAGTTTATAGGTTCCCGTATACGTTTCTGTTGCCGTGGGAATATAGGGATGAAGTATATCCTTTGTCCTTACTGAGATTCTAAACTATCTCTGTACCAAAATTTATTTAAATCGCTTCAGTAGTTTAGTCGGGAGCTGGTAACAAAGAAAGACAGACAGAGTTACTTTCACATTTATAATCGTCAACGCATCATTTTTCGGAGATTCAATTTTGCTTCGAAGTAGTTGTCATCATAAGAAATTTTTCAAAAATGCGTCAACGCATTGCATTACCAAAATTAAAACTTTCTGCAGCAAAAACTTATCGGAGGACGTCGGATCGGTCGATCGGAGAACTACCACGAAGCAAAATGTCTCCGAATCGTAAGAAATCGGAGAGAATTCCGCTCCGACGGTTACCTCCATAGGGTCGAATATTAGTATGTTCCGGCTTCTGTGGGAATATTGTGATTTAGTACAGGCTATGTTCTTTCTCATGTTCTAGGCTACCTCTGTTCCTAATTTCATTTAAATCTGTTCAGTAGTTTGGGTGGAAACTGAGAAAAACAGACATACATAGTTAATTTACTAAGGACTATTTACGATTTAAATATCTATGATCCTCCTTTTTAAACTTGCCATAACTAATTTCCCCTTTTTTCTTTCTCTTTACAGCATAGTGCCCACATCTACTGGTATTGTACGCAAACGAGTCACCAGTCCCACAGACCACGAGGCCAACGCCTACGAGTTCATTTCAAACGATCCAACAGCCTGCAAACTTGTCCCCCGATATTTTGGAGTCACTGAATACAATGGCGATACGTTCATTGAATTGCAAGATCTCCTGTCCGGTTTCAAAGACCCTAACGTCATGGACATCAAAATGGGTTGCCGCACCTTCCTCGAATCAGAAGTCACAAACAAAACCCTCCGCCCCGATCTTTACCAGAAAATGATCGCTCTCGACAAAGATGCTCCCACTGCTGAAGAGCACGAACTGCAAGCCATAACAAAACTCCGCTACATGCTCTTCCGAGAAGCCATGTCATCGTCTCATTCAAAAGGTTTCCGAATTGAAGCGCTTCGTCGTCGTGGTGCCAGTCCAATCAATGATCTGAAAACAGTTCGCAATACCGATCAAATCGAGGAGACAATTTTGCAATTCCTCAATTCAAAGAAGACCATCACGAAGGATCTCATCAAACGCCTGCGCACAATGAGATCACTGATGGAGAAATCTGAATTTTTCAGACATCACGAGATCGTTGGTTCCAGTATTTTCATAATTTACGATGACGAAAAAGTTGGAGCGTGGCTGATAGATTTTGCCAAATCACGTCGACTCCCTGCCGATATCACAGTGAATCATCGACAAGACTGGATTCCTGGAAATCGCGAAGAAGGTCTCATCAAAGGCATGGATGAGCTCATAAGTGTATTTGAAGGAGTCTACGAAATTCAATCTGGCAAAAAGATCGCAAAGAACTAATTTGAGTCTCTACAAATGTTCTTCAATTTAAAATTATCGCCTCAAGACTGATCATTAACAACCACACATATTTTTCTTTCAACTGCGCTACGATAAGGCCGCATGCAGAGTTTTGTATAGCTTCATTGATTTATTATTTTATTTTCTGTTCCATATTGGAAAAGTTTCTTGTCGGCAGCATAACAAAATGCGCTTTCTATGTTTCGAGGAGTTTTTATCCTCTCTAATCTGTAATCAATTGTATTATTTATATTTCATATTTTTTAGTTCTAAAAAAACAAAGTTAATGCAGCAAAATCTTGTAAAATTTATTTGCCTTTGATGTTATTTAGTTAATAGTTGAACTTTGACAAAATATAATTCAAAGTATTTTATGTATATTGATTTGTATGTAAATAAAAGAAAAAAACAACAATTAATAAAGTTGATTATGTTTTATTTGAGATGGCAACACTTTTTTCCCGACGGACAGAAAATATAAACACTCGAAATTCTGTAAGAAAAATAAATTCCCCCATGGTCATCAAAAAGAAAATTCAAATTCAAAATAAGTAACGTCTGAGTAAAAACAATTCATTTCCGTTGATCGCTCACTCCATTTCCGCTGAAATTCTAATTTTAAAATTTTTCTGAAGTACCAGGCGCGCAGAACCCCCAGCAGGTATAAGAAATTCCCCCATGGTCATCAAAAAGAAAATTCAAATTCAAAATAAGTAACGTTTGAGTAAAAACAATTCATTTCCGTTGATCGCTCACTCCATTTCCGCTGAAATTCTAATTTTAAAATTTTCCTGAAGTACCAGGCGCGCAGAACCCTCAGCAGGTATAAGAAATTCCCCCATGGTCATCAAAAAGAAAATTCAAATTCAAAATAAGTAACGTTTGAGTAAAAACAATTCATTTCCGTTGATCGCTCACTCCATTTCCGCTGAAATTCTAATTTTAAAATTTTCCTGAAGTACCAGGCGCGCAGAACCCTCAGCAGGTATAAGAAATTCCCCCATGGTCATCAAAAAGAAAATTCAAATTCAAAATAAGTAACGTTTGAGTAAAAACAATTCATTTCCGTTGATCGCTCACTCCATTTCCGCTGAAATTCTAATTTTAAAATTTTCCTGAAGTACCAGGCGCGCAGAACCCTCAGCAGGTATAAGAAATTCCCCCATGGTCATCAAAAAGAAAATTCAAATTCAAAATAAGTAACGTCTGAGTTAAAACAATTCATTTCCGTTGATCGCTCACTCCATTTCCGCTGAAATTCTAATTTTAAAATTTTCCTGAAGTACCAGGCGCGCAGAACCCCCAGCAGGTATACTGACTGGTAGTTGGCATTCCCGCCAAAACTTGATTCCACAACACACTACCATGATGGACGCATTCAGCAGGCAAATTGTGTGGACACTATTGTATCCAGCAACCAATGTCGAAACTTATCCTGGACACCACCACTAGTGGATTTCAATTAAGCCTATGCGTATGCACCTTTCCATCAATTTAACAGAGCAAAAACTGCAAAATTGTTCATAACAGAAACAGTTTGCCTCAACATTTGCTGAACGCCTGTAGGTGAGCAATATTTTTTGGTCAATCTGAGGTTACTGCGAAATGTTTATTTTAGACAAACACCACAGTGAACGAAAATGACTTTTTAGCAAATGTCACAGCCTAGATTCAACCCACAAATATATGAAATTAACTATTTTTGTTTTTGCTGCAGAAACAGGCGGTTGACGCCAGTATTTTTTATAAAATTTTGTAAATTGGAACATTTCTAGCTCTTAAAAAATATATATTCTTTACATGAAAACAATTGAAAAGCCAACAGACGCACCGCAACTCACAGAAAAAGAATATAAAATTAATGCAAAACTAACCAAACTTTTTTCGCAGTTTTTTTCTTTTGTTTGAATGTGCATACATATATTTTAAAATTTCACTGGTTATTGATGAACAGTTGATTGTCCTTGATATTTTTCTTGATAGTGACATGTCTGGAAATTGCTTGGTAATACGTTCTGAATGAGATATTCTTGACACTGATTGATGAATGAATCTTGTGACGATGATTGAAGCTAAATGAGGACAAAAATGAAATATTTAGTTGCGAAAATGTTGAGAATCCAAAAACAAACAATCATAGAATAATTTTGTTCAGGTATTTGTTTGAAGGATTGAGTATAAATGTGAGGATCCAGGATAATTTTAACTCCCTGTGTGTGGTTTTGAAGACGGCAAACTGATCTGTCAAAACGGCATATTGCCACGACCTTTGGACGTTATGTTCTTTTGTTTTTATTTCCGATTTATTCACCAGAAACTAAGCTATGTGTTAATTGTTACGTTTGTGTGTTAGAAAAATATATAAACTCGAATACAAACATTCTACAGTTAGAAAACATTAAAGGACATTACACATGTATAGAGAAAAACATTAAAAACAAAGGCACTTTTTTTTGGGAATCAGAGAGGGGTCACTACTGAGTTTATCCTCGTACTCTTGACGCCTTCTTGCTCTTATCAGCCTTGGGTGGAGCTGGTCCTCCTCGTCCACTCTGCATGTGGCGATTGTACAATCTGTTTTGTTGGAAAAACAAACGACAATAAGAATCAATAACACTTTTTCTTTTTCTTTTCAAACTCACATCTTGTAAGTCTCCGTCTTCAAGTAGTCAATGACATGACTAATTCCAAGTAAATACTGCTCTGCGATCGGTTGAACCCATGGATTCTCTTCCATTTTCATCACCGATTTATTTCCAAGCAAATCTAATTGCGCCACCTCTGGCGGAAGGATAACTAATCGGTTGTTTTGAATGTGCAGCTCTCGCAGACGTGTCAGTTCGCCGATTTCGCGGGGTATGTCCAGCAAATCGTTATCACGTAGACCGAGAATTTGCAGATTCTTCAAATTACCCAACTCTTTTGGAATATATTCAAAATCGTTGTCACCCAAATAAAGAGCTCGTAAGGTCTCCATCATGAAGAAGTTACCAGGCAGTTGATGTTCATTTAGATTGTTGTAGGATAAATCGAGTACTTCCAAGACAGGGAAGGCACCAAAACCTCTTGGTAGTGTGTCCAATCGATTGATGGATACATTAAGAATCCTCAGCTTTGGCATTGAGGAGAGAGAAACTGGTAGTTCTCGAATGGCATTGTTCGAGAAGTTAAGTATTTCCAAATTGGCGAGGTTGGCAATGCCAGCTGGCACAGTGCTAAGTTTATTGTGGCTAAGAGTAAGGCGAGTTATGTTGATCATAGATACTATAAAGAAAAATAAAAAGAATTATTATTATTTTTCCTAGATAATTTTTTTTTTTTGGGATATTCTGAAGAAAACTGACTGACTTCAGCAGCTCCTGTGGTCGCCTGCAGTGTCTCCTTCCAATGTTCATTTTTTCGAACTAATCGAGCAAGAGGTTGTGGCACATGCCGATTGATGCCGCTCGGCATAGTGTGGACGCACCTTAACATACAAACATTTTTTAGGGTTGCTGATATTCAAAAAAAAAGGTGGTACCCGTGGTGTGATGGTTAGGATGGTTAGCATGTCCGCCTGTTAACCCAGAGGTTCGTGATTCGAATCCCAACAGAGACAAAAAAAATATTCCATGGGTATCGCCTTTCACGAGGAATTGGCAAGTCTTCCGATACTAAATTTATTGCCATGAAAAGCGCTTTCTCGATTAGCCCTTGGGAACCGGCAGACAATTGTAGGTACCATCCATTCCCTCACAAAGAATGGTTGTGAGAAATCTAGGCCTTGAGGCTCCTCGCTCTGTTGTGCCACCCTATTTATATTTATTTGATGTTCAAAAAGAAGAATTTCTCTAAGAATACTGATAATTTGGCACAGATAGGTTCGATCTTTGGCACCGTATGACCAATGTGTAGAAAAGAAGGTTCAACAACGAACTATGAGGTATGAGCTGTACCGCGACATGGACATAGCTAGATGAGTACAGATCGCGATGGGTTTGCGAAAGCACTTTCAAGGATAGTCGCGGGAGGGAAAGATTTCGTCTTATGTAGCGCAATAGAATGGAAAAACACCTCAACCGAATAAGAATTCAAAACTGGAGAGAGCTCATGTAGCCACCACAAAATGTTTTTGAGAAACCGCCCGAAATGTCAAACTCAGTGCTTTTTGAGTCCTGAATTTGTTTTTAACTTGGCCTAAAGTAACACCTTGTGCTATGTCAAGTTCAGGTACCGAACGGGACTGTCACATTGCATAATAAATTCCTTTTGAGTGATGTTCTTGAGAACGGGAAATTTCAGGGACTGTTAAAAAAAGGTGTTTTCATCACAAATGTGTAACACATTGTAATATGAGTAGCCCTCTGCCAACGAGGAGTGTCAGAGACCTATTTTCAGATGATTGAGGATAGGTTCGATGTTCAGCTAGAGTCACCGAAGAAGATGTAGATCAAGGAAGTGTCTTGAGTCCTCCGCTCTTTATTACAGTCCTAGACTATCTGCTAGAAGATAAAGTACAGAATACCAAAGTACATCAACCATTCTTTGGTGACCATGGAGCCATTACATGTGAGGTTTCTAAATATCTGCAAGAAGCACTAAATGTCTGGGTAGAAGTTTAAGAACATAGTCTATCTTATTAGTCCAAAAAATACTGAGTACTTGTGTTGGAAGGTTTGGTGATCCAGACCTGCCTATTCCAGTTATTTATTGGAATGGATATGTACCTCCTAAGTGTAAAAAGTTTAAATACCTGGGATCAATGATCACGAGTTATAAGCGACTTGTGATGACGACATCATACATCGAGTAAGCGCAAGGGTCTATGAAGCGGAGGGAAAACTTCGCTATCTTCTGTGATAGAAAGATGCCCCCTAAAGTGAAGGGATAACTCTACACCGCGGTTGTGCGATCAGCAATAACATGCGGCTCAGAAAGTTGGATAATATACAAAAAGGATGAGAGAGTTAATTTCCAACAACTGAGATGAAGGTGCTTCGTATGACAGCAGCAATTTTTGGTCGTATTAGAAGAATCAAGATCCGTGGAAGCCTTCACGAGCACGATCGCCTCAGTTGGAGTTGTCATATTCAAAAAAGAGATCCAGAAAAACCCGGCAATATTATTATATACGTTCAAGGAGGATCGCAAAGGAATAAAAAACAAAACAAAACACTCCTGGTACAGACAAAAAATGCAAGGAAATCTACATTCGGTTGGCCTCATACGTATTCTGAGGTCGAGGCGGCTAATCCCATAAACGGATCACAAGTGTGAGGTAACTAAATGGGAAAAGTGTGATCCATTCGAGATAATGATGCTCGTAAATAAGGAAAAAGAAGAGAAAGAAATATGTAAAATATTGTTTGGAAACAAAAGACCACATTTTCCAGGCATAGTTTTTGACTTACTTTAAATTCGATAATTAAGCAAAGCGAGGCGATACAAAAAAGAAATATTGAATTGAAAACGATCCGTTTCGTATTACATAACCAGACCACTGGTGAAAGCCCCAGCGGATCGCATGATCCACTAAACCTCGCAGAGTAGGTATGAATTAAAGTGAAACCACATTGGGGAGTCTGCAGTGCGTCGACCTCAATTTTGGCAGATACCAAAAGTTCAACTATACGAAGTCAAATAATCACGCAATCAAAGTGCAATCTGTGCAAAAAACCTTTAAGGGAATGAACGACATCCCAGAGACTATCTCCAAGGGTTACTAAATAACAAGATGCTTCCTATCTGTGTCGGACAACTTGCTATAACCTTGAATTAAAATGTTTTATATTTTAAAATTTAGATTTTATAATACGACTCATGGGAGTATCCTCACTCTCACAACTAAAATGTGTCATTTTAAGACCTTTGCTTTACCTGACCTTTACTTTGCAACTGTCTACTTCTTTTATAAAAATAATTTTTTAATGTAACCTATGTACATACCTTGAATCACTTTAAAGAAAAAGAATAACTTTAAGTAATAAAGTTTTACGAAGTCACTAGTATTTCACTGTTCTTTCTTCACCTAACATTTCATCAAAACGTTTTTCCAACGGTACCTTCACTCCAAACTGTTATACACAGGGTTGTAACTAAACTGCAATTGCAGTAGATTCGTATTACAGGAATACTCAGCTTTCGGCTTAAGACTTTTCAATGGAGATTATTTCATGTTTTCTTTTATTTATTAGTGCGTATTTATAAAAAATGACTTTCTTTGAAAAGAAAAGCAACTGTATTAAAATGTAAATTCCTGCACTTTTTTTGTAAATCTACTTCGGAAATTTTTTCAAACAGTGGCAACGCTGATACATCGTAATGACATTTGAGCTGATTAGCTCATTCCTGTCAATCTGACAGCTGGATTAGCACTCGGAAATTCACAAAAAGAAAACAAAAACAGCCCACTCACAAAAAGCCATGTCCCATGTTATGAAAAACATTGATGATCTCATTTCAGTTTTTTTTTCTCAGCAATATTCTTCAATCTGTAATTATAATTACTCCCTTAGGACTTTGTATTATTTTACAAAACGAAAAACACAACCCCAAACGAAAACAAATCACTACACAACAAAATGCTATGCGCCGTTCTTCATTCACCTGTCACTTCAGGTACACCTGGCTGGAATTTCTTCCAAATATGGTTAAGGAATTTCACTTTGAACAATCATTACAGAGAAACATTTTGATTCAATTATTTTGGTACTCACACAAACCGGGCATTTCCTCAAAAGAAGCTATGCCCCTTTCCACTAAATCAATTTCCCGATTTTGAGTTTCACGGGCCTCGTCTAGAACCTTTTTCGCCTTCGACATTTTCGCGTTGACTGGTAGACATGATTGGCTCATGGTGTTGCTTTGCTCCCGAACAAAAAATATTTTTTTAATTCCCCTCTTGCAATGCACACAGTTATGTTTTTCTAATTTATTTGTTTTTCTTTTTTGGATGTCGTCGTTATCGTTTGTTATCTTATCTATTGCCCCTTTCTAATGTGGGTTGTGTGATGGGCGAGCACTAGTTTCGTTTTGAGAGTCAGCCGTTTTCCAATGGTGGTGGTGAGGAATTTGTATTAATTTGTTTTTAGTTAACATCCGCGATAGAGAGTGATAGAGAAGAGTTTTCTATTTGGAACACAGAGATAAACAAAATACAACACAATGGTAAAACTCAGAGTAGAGCGATGGTCTTCACGGAGACACTTTTTTGGTTAAATTTTTAAATGTATGATGTGGTGACTCGATTTTGAAGCAGATGGCGAACGACAGTGGAGTGAGTCAGATTTGTTTGGCATCTTCAGGATGGGCGTAGCAGCTAGTGTTGCGGTTGGAAGAATTTTTTTGAGTACTACAAACTTAGTAGTGAATAGTTTAGTATGCTACCTTTTTTGGTGGGAGGCCTAATCAACAATTTTAAAGTTGAAACTTGTTTCAAAATGGTAAGGGTCAAAATTTCCTTTAATTTTTAGCTGATAAAGGTAAGCTTGTGGCCAATACCAAAATTAAATAGAATTCAGTTTTTAGGTGCGTTTTTGTCGCAACTCAGCAATCCTAGGATCGGTTCAGAAATGCACTTTTTTACTAAACACAAAAACAAATCATACTGAGCCAAACGAGCTCAGTAATGATCTGTTTTTGTGTTCTGGGGTAAAACCCACTGCTGAGGGGATTATAGGCAAACCCATATTTACCACTGGCCCCACTACAATCACCAAGGGCCTCCAAATAGCTGAAACATCACTTAACCTCAATTGGTCTATTTTCAAGAAAAAAAAATTTTAAGAAAGATTCAAAATTGAAACCTTTCTTCCCATTGTCGACACTGAGCGTTCATTAGAAACAACCATGCTTATTTTGACATTCTATTCGAATGAAGTGCATTTTGAGACTCGAATGATTCGAATGTTAACCATGTAAAATTTCGAATCATTCGAGTCTCAAAATGCACTTCTTTCGAATTGGACTAAACTTTCATTCGAATGGAATGTCAAAATAAGCATGAACAACTAGGTTAGTATACGAAGATTGGTCAAGGTATTGACTTTTTCAAAATTCATAAGACTAAAAAGAAAACTGCAAATCTTTGCTAAATTTTGCACGGAAATGAACTACATGCTGAACGCCTGAATTTAAAAGCATTTCAGTACGCTTTTAAATTCGAACTAGTCGACACCAAAATGAAGAAACTGAAAATATTCTAAAACTCCATAAGTTTTAAAAAAAAAAAATAAGATTGAAGATGAGTTTCCAAATGTTGAAATTGCTCTAAGAATTTTCTTCAGTATGATGGTGACCAATTGCAGTGGGGAACGTTTCTCCTCTAAATAAAAAACGAACTCAGAACTACAATGACTCAAGAAAGATTAACAAGTTTGTCGCTGATGTCAATCGAAAGCGACATCCTCAGAGCCATAGATTATGAAGATGTGATCAATGGTTTTGCTAATCTCAAACCAAGAAAAAGACTCCTTCAATAAAAATTCCTTTCTTTTTTACCTGAAAAAATACAGTCTGTGTCACTTTTTGCATGTCAATATAATGTTGTGTTCCTTAAATTACAATCTGAATAACTAATTTAATTTTCTGTTATGCAAATTTTGTTTATTTTGGAATATTTATATGAAATATTAATTTTTTTGATTTTATTTTAATATTGCTTATGTTTATGTTTCAAATACTTCACTAATTATTTATCTTTTTAATGAAGTCAAAAAATATTATTTATTTAAAGAATTAAAAGAATTAATATTAATTCAAAATTATGTTATTTTTAATACACAACATAAAATTTTTATATAATCGTACAGAGGCCCCATTTCCGAAAAGTGCCCAGAGCCCATTTTCGAAAAGTGCCCAGAGCCCCAAAAGGGTAAAGACGGCCTTGAATAAGGATCGGTGAGTTGCGACAAAATTGCACCTTGTATTCAAGACTGACCGACCGCAATTATCAATCAACAGCCGTATTTATAAAAAAAATTTAGAACCGCACAAGTTTGCGGTTTTGATGTCTCGCAAAAAGTTGAAAAACTACAATGCATACATATGCTTTACGTGAATCAGTGTAAGCAAGCTTGCATAAAGGGTGTTCTGATAATCTAAAAGCCATACATTAATGGCGTTGGTTTACTCGAACGTCAAGTGTCCGCCGACGTGTTTACGGAAAGATCCGCACATCGCGCATTGGTGATCTACAAGTGTGGGTTAATTTAATACATTGTTTGAAATTTATATTTTGCTCATGGTTTGCGATTATTGACAAAGCTTGAAAAGTACATAAATTTAAAAGTGCTGTCGAAAGCAAGGCTGGCTAGTATTGCTGTTTTGGCATTGGATATCACTGAAAAAGATGAAGAAAATGAAAGCCGCAAAGAATCGGGTATAGAGCATTTACGAAATACGAATACGGTACCTTCCAAGACTTCAAGTAATAACCACCTCAAGCCAAAATTCAAGCATCCCAAGCTTTTATTCTGCTGAACTGGCATCCCAAGCCTAGAGCGATTCTCCAGACAGTAATTAAAGCTTTTCCATTCTTCATCGGGCCTCCAGAAAGATCCATTTGTCGATCACTTTACCTAGGGTTGACCCAGGTTTCTTTGACAACCCTATGAGTTGTCAAAAAAAAACCTGGGTTTTCAGTTCTCAAAAAACACTAACCACTCTGACCACAGGACGACAACAGGGCTTCAACGAACGAGCCTGTAATATTGTTAAGTATGCACAACAAATAACAATTAGAGGAAACTTACATTTTAAAAAAGCTTTTTACAAACAAACAAACAAAAATTTGATGATTTCTAAATTTATGGAGTTCTTGTTTGATGTGCTGAACTCAAATCCAGAATTGCTCTATCAAGCCAGGTTTTCGAGAAATAAGATATTTGTTTCTTTTGCTTTCAACGGTAAAATGTCTTAAAATTTAATATCATATAGCCATTCTGAGTTCAAATTAAGTAAACCTAAGGAAAAATATTTTTTTTTACCTTAAACAACAACAGGTCCTACTCCCAATCAATGAACTTTTAAAGGTTTTGAGGGATCCGGTACACTCCGAATTTGGGGAATCAACAACAAGTCATCACTCTCGTCGGACATTCGCTAATCCGTATCCTTATCCTGTATACCTTTTTGAACGAGACAGATATCAGTATCCTGATGGTTAGCATGTCTGCTCGATACGCGGGTAATTCGTGGTTCGAAGAATTGGCAAGTCCTCCGACAGAAAATTCGTTGCCACGAAGAGCGCTTTCTAAATTCGGCGTTCGGAATCGGCACAAAATTGTAGCTCCCCTCACCCCTCAGTTGATCCACCCTGCTTATTTATTTTTAGATATCTGTATCCACAGTGCTACCGAAAACAGCTGTGAAGAATAAAAACTAAACGTCTAAACATAAAAACAAAAAATAATAAATATCGTCGCAAAAAGATAGAAATTCATTTTTAAGAATTTTCCTTGAAATTTAAAAGAAACACCAATTTTGTAACGAAAATTTTTCAGTTTCGCTCGCAGACAGAGATTTTCATTTTATGAAAATACATATCAGGTTCCTGAGATTTATGTATGTCCCGTTGCATAAATTTTAATTTTCTTCAGATTTTGTTGATAACTGAGAAATATTTTAAAATCAAAACCAAGAGCCTCTGCTTCAATATTTTCCATTAACCAAGAAAACGGCCTAAATTAAATTTACGTCTACTCAAAAAGGACTTTCTTTAAATTTTGCAAAATATATATAATATACGTTTTTAAATCAGTTTCGTCACTTACCTATTAGTTGTTTTCCATTTCCTTCTGATTCCCGTCAAATTTGCAGATTCTCCATGATGATTCATTTCAATCAGGATTCAGGATACATGCAAATCAAAACAAATCCTTTTGTTATATTTTTGTAATCAAAATTGTTTTCATTTATTCCTTCATTCCAAAAAAGTGTTTTGTCTTTTCGTTTTGTGTTTCAATATATCATATCTCAATAAATTAAATTCACTTATTATCTGTATTATTTTCGCGCACTCGTTTTTTTTTTTCATCTATGACTCGCTTCTCATTTCTATCAATAGTAATAGTTTTCCTTTTTTTTTAAATCTTCTTTATAAGTTGTTTGTTGTATTATGTATATGTATAATTTGCATTTTGTTTATTCTCATTGGGTTTTTTTACATGTAATTTGAATAAATTTTTAACTTTTTTGGTTTTTTTTAAATCAATGGACTTAAATGTTATAAGTAATATATAAGTATTTATATGTTTTTGTTTGTTTATACTTAAAATTAAGGAGTTTTTAAATGTTCCTTGTTGTTTTTTTTTCTGTTTAATTAATTTAAATCACAATTAAAACACATTTACTTTTAGTTTTCTTGTTTGGTTTCTGTTATGTTGTTTTTTTAACTTTGAAGAATCGCTAAAATTACTTTTTGTTTATTTTACTCATTAATTTTAAAATAGAAAAAATATTTTAGTAAAATAGAGGTATGTATATATCTATAAATATATATATATTTATATTTATATATGCATGTATATATAATTTTATTTATTTAGAATTCAAAATGGAACTGAAAAACGACAAATTCGAAATTAATCTTAGTAACTATGTACATCAATTTTTATTTGTTTTTTATTTTTTCTTCTTCTTTTTGTAATTAAATTTAGCATGCAGTTTAGCGCTATTTATTATAAACACTATATATCTTTTTTGTTTCTTTTATAGACACTTAAAAATGAACTTTGTTTTCCATCGCAGGAATTGAATAATGCTGAAGAAAATGTGATGGGGAAGTGGTTATGGGTAAATAAATCAGACGCATATTGTTTTTTTCATTGAAAGCAGGGCAACGATGATATATTGTTGATAAAGGTTCACTTGTTTATTTTTATATTTAATGCATGAACCAAATATTTCTGCGCGTACTTTTTTTTATTTTTGGTCTGGAAGTCTGATTCACATTTTTTTTTAATTTGTTTTATTTTTAGAAAGCGTAAGTAAAAGTTATTTGTTTGAGTTTTTATTTTTGTTTATATTTGGTTGTTCTACAAAAAGTAGTATGTGAAATCGTTTAGTATTTGTCACCATTTTGAATAGTTTTCATTTTTCTTTTTAAATATTTACAGAAATGTACACTTTTGTTTAAAATAAAAATTAGCTTCAGAACAATTTTCTTTTAGATTCCTTTGAATTCCTTTCAGATTGATGATTCCAACAAATAAAAGAATAAAGGTTCAAATTGAAAAGAAATAGTGCTGCAGTTTCACACAGACACAAATTAAAACTGAATTATTTAAAGTATGTTTAAAAAAATAGTGTTGAGGTTTCAGATAGACAAATTAAGTAAGAAAAACAAATTAGAACTGAATTGATTAAAGTATGTTTAAACTCTTTGAAGATAAATTTGATATGAGATTAGTATTTGCTAAAGCTTGATAGTTATCAGTATTTTCTCCGTTTAAGGAATAGAGTACAAGTGGCCCTTATTGCGAGTGTCGTTTGGTTGTCGATACACGACGGTTGTCGATAGTCGAACATCGAAATTTGGTACTGCGTTTTCTTATTGCTGGATACTTTCAATTTTGAATTCGGTTGTTACCGTCTGTATTTTTGCGTTCAACTATCACTGAAACTAAGTCAATTGTCAAGTTATAGGATTTATTCACAATGACTAGTTTCAGTAACAGAAATCTTTGTCGATAGAGATACACAATACCAAAAGGGAAATTTATCGACGCAGTTTCGATTCAAAATCGTTAAATGATCGTCATTGTTTGTATAATTTTGTTTAATAACACTTTGCAGTTGCAATTTATGATCAAAAAGAAGCCTTAAACAATTGATGAAAAGAGCATTTACCCCTTAAAATCTTTTTAAGCACAAAAGGGAGAATTGGTTTCAACTATGGAGATGATATAAACCACTTGGTAAGAGCACAAAAATAAGTATCGAATCAAATTAGAAATCCAAAGAGAAAATGTTGTGATGAAAATTCACAGGCATATGAATATATTGATTTTCGTTTTTAAATTTATCCGAAGAGAAAAATAAGTTGAGGCTGTGGAACAAATTTTATTTACTAATCAATAATTATTTTATTAAACCCTAATAAAAAATATATTTTTAACGTTTTACTTCATTGCAAACCTAACTGAAAACAGCTGTAATGTAAACTACGAAACTATTTACTTAACTGCAGGGGTGTTCTGTGAACAATCTCGAAGAGATAGAAAATAGAATCATTCATACACAACCTTCTCTTAGAAATAGTCAAGGTGTTGGGCAGACCTTATAAGGAAAAAGTTTCCCAAAAGTAAAATGCACGGTGTAAACAAACACCAGCGGCAAACACTTTTCTAAAGGATGTGTCAGCCGTTAAAGCATTTTTTCTGGAACTTTGAAATGTGATATTTTCAAACGTTAAATCAAACGTATTATGTGAAGCATTGGTTCAAAGCCATTGTATATAGAATCTACAGAACTATCAATTAACAGTAGTGCCAGAAAGCCATCCGCCGGATATATAGTTGACTTTTGGGCACCGCTACTGTTACATAGTACTATAGATTTCACATATGTACAATGGTAGAACTATATCTGGTTGAATTCAACAGTTACGAGCTCCAAAATGCAAACATGAAAATTTCCTGCTAAGCATACTATTCCGAAACGCAGTAAATAATTTTTTTTTTTCTTATGCAAATGAAAGCCCATTTGAGTAAATGTTAAATGTTGTTAGCATTGCAGTTTGCAATTCAACTGGGTTCATACTGCTGCAGCTGCAAAATGACTCAAAATGAGACTAATTTACTTCATACTCCAGAATATTTTGGCACTCAGTTAATAAATAGGCGAAAGATGGATGCCTCGCAAATTAGCTTCATAGTTTCTTCGTTTAAAACCAAACAAAATAATTCAGAGTTCTCGACCATTTGACAATGGACGGGTTTGTCAGCATGGGAATATGAAAAGTTTTTATACTATGGGTAGATCGAATTATGGCAGTAGAACACCAAATTTTAGACTGCAAGTAAATGGCGGCCACACGCATATTATAGTAACATATGCTTTCCTTTAACTCCTGTTTTTTTTTTACTATTTAATAAAGGAAACTCTAGTCAAAGAAAAACTACTTAATCTAATGCATGCAAGTTAGTCTCATTCTCTAGGTGTTAAACAAACGAGCTAAAAAATAGTAACAAATAAGAAATAAATAAACAAACTTAACCAACTTCTTTTTAAAAGATTTAAATAAATTTTCTTAAAATTATTAGAAAATAAGCTATTCATGCTTATTTTGACATTCAATTTCGATAGAATATTAGTCGAATTCGAAAGAAGGGCATTTTGAAACTCGAACGATTGGAATGTTAACATGTAAACTTTCGAATCGTTCGAGTTTCAAAATGCACTTCTTTCGAATTCGACTAACTTTCTATCGAAACAGAATACCAAAATAAGCATGATTAAATGTTTATGCTACTACAATACAAAATGTTTCACTGTAGCCCTGCGGAGTCACCTTTTTATTTCATCTTCATACTCAACAAATATAAGTTTAACCTTTCCAAATTGTTTTCATGGGAAAGGGATGAGAAAGAAAATAACGAAAATATTACTTTTAACGAAAATAATCAGCAAACATAAATAAAACAGCACCTGCCCTTCAATGTGGATTTGAAAGAAAAACTTAAGTAACATTCCAAAGAACAAAAAATAAAACATTTGTGGCACCATTTTGTATTTGTTTTTATTTTAAAAAATAAAAAATTATCTATGCTAAAAAATATATGAATAATATCGATTCTTATGTCTTACATTCTTTACATACTCTTCTTACACTTTTCGTTTTTGTTTTTTTATATATCTATGCATATTATGTGTAGATAGTATTTACATATTTAAAATCAACGGCAAAGTTCAACTTTAAAATTAATCATTTTGACTAAAGTTATTACAACATAGAACTTACACATAGCTAACATAAATTTCGAAAATAAAAAATATTTGATTTTTTCTGATTTAATTATACCAAGAGATTTTCAAATAAAAATAAAATAATTTCCTTGTTTCCAAGATTCAATAGTGTCTCAAAAAAAGAATTTTGCAAAAGAACCATTTAACCATTTCCTTGCAGTCATCAAATAATACTTATTGTGAAGTTGAAAATGTCTCAAATTTATTCTTAAGAATTTTTTTTACAATTTTCTGCCGATTACGAAAGTTTAATCGGGAAAGCGCTTTTCATGGCAATGAATTTACTTTCGAAAGACTTGGCTTTTCCCGCAAAAGGGGATATCTGTGGAAAAAAACCTTGAGGGATCCTAACCACGAACCTCCCGCGTAAAAGACAGACATGCCAACCTTTAAACCATACTTTCTTTTATACTAGCAAATGTTTAATATTTTGCTAGTATAGTAAGAATAAGTAGAATATTAAGCGGTCTCGAACGTTGACTTGCAATAAGACCTTATAATTTGAACATCATTCGATGTATTAAAAAAAGAGAGCAAAATTTGTGAGTTAGGGACCATTTACTTTTGTCGCCCAATGTTTAAAAAAAAGAATTAGTGTTACTTAAGTGTTTGCTAGCGAAAAGACGGAAGAGGAACTTATATTCCAGAGAACTGACAGATCGAACCAACATATACACATTCATTCAATAGGACAGAAAGTTTTCAAAATGAGTAATATTTGACATCAGCATCTTCAAGATAGATGGGTAGAGTTCATTGTGGGCACAACGAAGGAAAGTAATTTTTAGAGCACTAGTAAAGACAGCTTAAACCTTAATCAACATGGTTACACGACTTAGAAGAAAAAAAAACCGTCAATTTATTGAAGAAATGCGAAAGGAATAATTTGAGCTGTGCGAACGCTGCAAATTGCTGAGAGCGTCAAGCTGTCTGCCCATCACAACGTTTCATTTCCGATGATTAATTTTCTAATATGCTACTCTTGCATGAATTTAGGTTCTCAACCAAACTTTGAAGTTGCCGCAGCGACACAAACGCTGTTGTCATCATTTTTGCAGTTGCGGCAATACAAATCTATGAAAACGCTACGTTTTTTGTTTGTCGCGTCGGGGTCGGTATTCTCGTGTCGCTGTTTAACTTAATTTTGGACAACTGCAATTGCCGATGCAGCGACTTCAAAAACGCTTTAATATGGGAGTTCTTTTAAGCGTGTGTGTATTGATTCTAGAATGCTATTTAGAGTTTCAGCAAAAGATGGTATAATTGCATCCACCACATGTCAAATGTTGGCTCAAAGCGTCCTACAGACGATCAATGTTACTTGACAAGTATTATTGAGGTTTTCTCTTGTCAAGTAAAATTGATGAACAATAGCCACCACACGTTCAATGAAAATTGACAATTTTTTCCTTCTGTAGTTTCCTAATCGCACTACACAACGAAGTGACAGTGAAACTTGATGAAAACAAAATCAGATTTGATTTTCGTCAATGTTTCAATTTTACTTGACAGTAACATTGAAAAGCCTACAAACGATCAATTTTACTTGAACAGAAGCTCCTTCAAGTAATATTGTCAAGTAACATTGATCGTCTTTAGGGCGCTTAAGACTAATGAAAAGTATTTATCTTGAAAATTACTGAATTGCAAAAGACGGTTGAACGACCTTGCATATATGTACCTACCTACATATGTATATATAAAACGAAAATTAAAAAAGCCTAAACAAAATAAGAACATAACTGGAAATGAGCACACAAAACTTAGCCTTCACTTAAATTCGTTCTTAATCTCAATCGAGAATTCGAAAATAGAATTAAATCACACACGTGCATACAAAATAACAACACACGACGAGAACTTAAGAATAAAACCCAACATTAAATGTTCAATAACCCAGTAGTCCAAGGGGATATCAGTCAATACTATCGGGAGTATTTCAATTAACAATTATGAGAAAAAATTATTGGAGTAAATACTGGTTCTAAGCACTAGTTTCACGGAAAGACAAGTTTTTAAATTTACCTTTGGGCCAGTGGGAAGCAACTGAAACACAGTATAAGAAAATAGAGTTGGCAATAAAATAAAGACAAAAATTCTAATGAGTCTTAAAAAAAAGAATTTAGTTTTCTTGTTTTCTTTTGATTATTTTTAACTAAAAACGTACTGTTTCGATTAGCTATAAACCTTAAATTTTGTTTATTTTAAAAAATTTAAAACTAAAATTATAAAATCTTTTCCTTTAACAGAGTAAAGAATGAAATACTTGCATCGTTTTCTAAAAGTTTAACTAAAACATAAAATTTAGATTTAACGAGTACTTATAATGGACAAGTTGACATTAAAACAAGAAAATAACCTACTAAACACAAAGAAAATCTCAAATTCAAGAATACATAGGGTTAAAGTAAGTCGACACAAAAGAAAGAAAAATACTTCAACACACTAAAACAAGAATTAACTAAATTAAAGAAATAATTTTTTTTTTTTACTTTTTAAGGAATTCAATTGAAATTTGATTATTCTCATTCAGATTCTTTTCCTCTTTTGTTCCGTATATCATCGGCAATCATTTTTTATGTCATCATCATCATCATCTTCAAAGTTTTTCACACACAATTTTTATTTTGAGATTATTTTTTTTTTTTTTTTATTTGTTTGTTTGTTTTTTAATTATTTCATATTTCTTAAAACATTTACGTTGATATCAGTTTGGTTGTTAGCAATGTTGATGATGATGATAAGTATTGTAAAATTTTAAATTTAACATTAATTATAGTAATAATAGCATTAATAATAATAGTAATTACATTTTGATGATTTTTTGCAGTTGCTGTTGGTGTTGTTGCTGGTAGTTGTTGTTGTTTCTTATTGATCATTCGTCCATTTGGTTGTCAAACTTTACTATTTGGGACACGTGAGGGCGCTTCATACGCCCCTCGGCCAGTGTAAGCTTCCGCATATAGTTCAGGATTGTGCAACGATGGCGGTCGGTTATAATTTACTGGTTGCGGACCGACGGCTATATTATCGTTTGGTGAAAAATTGTTGGAAATTAATTACAGTTAATGCATTTTTTTTATAAATGAGTATGAATTCTGATTTACTTTTCGAATATGAAAATGAATAAAGTGCAAATATGAGTTTCAATTTAGGAAAGACATGAATATGAATTTACCAATGAAACTGAAAATCAATTGTAAATAAGTTCATATGCCAGGCAGCGAAACTTTTCAGTCGCAATACTTTTCTAAAAGAGTATGTGAGGTTATCCACTTTCTATTGAATCGATCAATTCAGCTAGTGGAATTCCGTGAGTTATAAGGTTCCCTCGTTGAACTTTACCCAGGGTTGACCAGGTTTTCTTGACAACCCTCTGACGTGTCAAAAAAACCTGGGTTTTCCAGTCCTCCAAAAACCCTAAACAACAAATCACCACACATCCCTGTCATTAAAAAAAATACATGGCAATTGACAGCCCTCAACTCGCCACAGCAAAAATCTAAACCTAGGTCAACCCCAGGGCTCAAAAAACACTAAGTTTGACATTCAGGGCGACAGACTCTGGAAAGTTAAGGTGAATTGCCCAGTAGTACAGGATACACGATCGCGAGTTACCCTTATCACCGAGAGGATGATAATGGGAACGCAGTCGATGATATTCTCCTCGAAAAACAACATCAACCAGTTGCCAAATGATGTTCATAGACAATATATCGCAAATAAACAAGGGGAACCAGTCAATATGAATGAAACTCAAGAGTTATAATCAACCATAATTATCAGAATCAAAACAACTATCTGCCAGACTCAAAATAAACCAAGCAATCGGAGGCGATGGATTACAAAGCTAAAGAAAATTTATCTACAAAACAAGGTCGGAGGATATCTACTGAACAAGGTCAGAGGAAAGAATGACCAGCCATTAGCGTTCAGTCAGTAAGAACCAATGTGGCTTAAGACCCAGAATGTCTACTACTGACGAAATATTCAATTCACGCCGGATACCGGTATAAATAAAGTAGTTTAAGTCTAATCCCACCATCAATTAAAAAGCAGCATACGACAGAATAGGAAATAGGAAAGATCTTTATCGTGTAATGGCTAGTTTAAGAAGTTTAGCTGAGGTATTCAACTAAATTGTTTTGCTGACGACATCTAAGTGATAGAAAGTATATAGTGAGCAATTGCCGCCGTTTTTACTACCATTGAGCCAGCAGCAAATACTCAGACAACGCAAGGTACAAGCTTTTATCAACAAATTCACCGCAAACTTATTCAGAATAAAAAAGTAGTCCATTATCAAACTGGGTTTGCTGACGCCTTCGACGTGATGAAAGTATAAAGTGAGCAAATGCTGGTTCACTCCCATGGAGCCAGCAACAAATAGTTAGACAATGCAAAGTACAAGATTTTATCAACAAATGTGGTGGAATTCACCGCAAACTTCTTCAGAACAAGACCATTGACAACGAAGTATTACTATGATATAGTCCATTATAAAACTGGGAACTGTAGTAACCACAGAAAACAACATTAACAACTTACTAGTCGCTAAGTAAACTATTGAGAAGAAGAAGAAAGCCTAACACTTAGCATGCGGTCCTACTATGTGGTGTAGAATTAAAGACATTTGATTAGTAGGATAAAAGCTTACTGGCTTCTCGAGAGAAAAGTGCTAAGTATGATTATTTCATATTCGTAGAGGAATGAAACAACGTCTGAAGACAATAAGTTGTTACATGAGCTGCACAGCAATGAAGCTAAACTAATAAGATAAGATATAAGGTTTGTGTAGCCATTGGCACATGATGCATTTTGAGAACTGGGGGTTGTGCGAATACTATTCGGTAAGGAACAGATTGGTGTTAATTTGGCGGTGCCGAGAAGTTGCAACTTATAGTACACATCAATTGTGTTCACTATACCTCCACGCGGTAACCAATGGGAACTGGAAACCTGCTTAACAAGTAAGTTCGAGTGTGACTGACTGCACGAACCTCAGTGGTCAACCAGAGGCTTCCGATTATTACTCAGCGGATGAATTCGACTTACAGAATCAACGGTAGACTTCAGCAGTCAAAGAAGCAAAAACTTTTTAAAGAGCTTCTCCGATAGATTTAAAAGTCTTTCAGGGATAATGACCATTCGCGTCAGTGCTAAAATCGCCAAAATTAGTCTAATATGCGTCCTAGCTCCACAGAAGAGAAAGACGAGATATCCAGAGATTGTTTCTACAACTTCCTCGAAGAAATCTATCAGTAGTGCCCTAGACATGACTTGGAAATCGTTCTTGGTGATTTTAAAGCAAAACTGGGGAAGAATGACATCTTTGGTAGCCTGCGTGACAAAACCTCGGAAAAAGGACCCAGGCTAATCCATTTTGCTGCAGGGCGAAACCTTGTTGTTAGTTGACCACGATTGCCGCTTCATTCATAACAGTACATGGCGATCTCCAGATCAACCAACCCTCAACCAAGTTGACCACGTTGCGATCGACGCAAGGCACTCTCCCAGTGTGTTAGATGTCCGAACTTCCCGAGGGGCCAACTTTGACTCGAACCAACTACCTTTTTTGTAGCCAAGGTATGAATGAGAATATTGTATTCACGACTCGCGCGAACCAACGGTGATATATGACGTCGGAAAGCTACAATCGCATAAGATTGCCAGTATCTTCTCCAATCGAGTGTCCCTCCAACTATCCTTGAATCTTATACCGCCAGCATTGAAGACCAGTGGCAGCAATGCCAAAAAGCTATCAGGACCGCTGCCTCTGAAGTTTTGGGTTCACTCGGCCTCCAAAAAACGAAACCCATTGTTCGATAAAGAATGCAGGCAGGCAAACAAAAAGTACGACAAATGTTGATGCAAAAGAGCTGCTTTCGACCAGTATAACGAGATTTACAAGGAGAAAAGAAGAGAAGAACACCAAAGTCTCAAAAGGAAAAAGAAGTAACATGAGAAGCGCTCGTTTGAGGAATTTAAAAGATACCTTACAGAAATGAGATTCGTAAGTTTTATCAAAAGGTTAAAAGATCTTGGCACGGAAACAAAGTAGGTAATGAGTCGCAGTCGCCAGAGAGTTTAAAAAGCAATGTCTGAGAAAGCATATTACAGCTCAATGGCATGGTAAATGTGCGAAAAAGAACCAATGCTCTTCTAAGACGATACGAACTCTCATCAATACTACTATGGGAATAAAATGTACATACATTTCATACAACGTCTTGTGTGCATAAACTTGTGAAATTTCGCACTGCGTTCGAGGGATTTACAACATAATAAAGTAAACAAATTCACTTTAGAGGCAAAAGTTTACACAGTGTGTGTCACCTTCGTAGTCGTTTGCGCCATCATCGTTTGAGCGCTCGTCGTTGTTCCTAGACTTTTTGGCTCTTTTGTGAAAAACTTTTCGCACTATGTATGCCACTATCTTACAAACTATGTGATGAGAATGATGACGATGAATTGTGTAAAGATAATTGGAAATGACTTTGTGTTGTTTGTTAAAGTTGGAGGTGTTGGCATTAAAAACTAAAGCATGCAAATAAGTTTAAAAGCTAGCTACTAAAAACAAAACTTAAAAGCAAAACAATAATAGCTGCATAAAGGTTCGTTCTAAAAGCCGAATATGAATTTGTTTTAACAAAAAAATTAAATTGCTGCACGAAGTAACGCCATTAGCATAGTTTCTCTTGGGTGTGAGTTATTCGTAAGATATATAATTGAGTTATCTTCAAGAATGTCATAAAAAACCAGTCCACTCTATACGCCTATTTAACCAAGTGCTAGAATAGGTCGGTAATTTAGCAGTTAACTGGAATACGACTTTATATGGCATTATTTCTTGCAGCTTAACCACACGCAGCACAATTAAACACAAAAATAGTCGTGAAAAATAAAAAAAGCTTCTCAGTGCTCGTATTTTGTGTTTGAAAAGCAGTTCATGGAAAGAAAAACAAAATTAAAAAGAAAATTCGTGAGAAACAACAATTAGGACGACTTTCGCAGAGGCTTAAAGAACACACCTTTCGGCGGATAATACTGTTGTGGCTGTTGGCTAGGTCCTCGACCATCACCGCCCCCTAAACCACCACCACCTAGATCTGCATACCCGTGTTGTGGTGCCGCTGATCTAGAGTTACTTGTCGGTCGTCCGCCATGACGACCACCAGCACTTGGAGCTCCTCCTCGTCGTCCATCACTTCGTGCACCCGGTCGACTGGGATGATGACCAACAGGAACACCACCTGGTGGTCCGTTGCGATCTGGATGTTGTCGACGATCCCAATCGGGTGGATGTGCCCGTGATCTTTCATGAGCTGGCGGTGGTATACTTCGTGGTCCAGCACTGCGATGATGCGGATGACGCTGTTTTGAATTTAAAAAAATACATAAAAGGGGGATATTGTTAATTTTTGAAAAGCTCTTACCATTCTTCGCAGCGTGTTCATGGGGCCGCGTAACGTTTCGCTGATTCGACGTGCTGGTCTCTTTTTCGGATTCGAACTTGGCGTATGGACAGCACAGCACTTTATAAACGCACCCATCACAATGATGAAACCAATCGCCATCAACACACAAAAGTACCAATTTTCCGTGACCCACTGGGCCACTGTCAACAGAGTTTCCTTATTTAGAAGGAGATTCTTTAACCGCACCAATGGACCATCTGCGTCGACAGCTCGGCACTTAAGAAAAACATCACAGTAGCCTTGGAAGTTGTCACAAGGTGAGCCTGGACGCAGGTTGATTCCCCCATCTGGCAATCCATACAAATGGGCAAACTCACTGGTACTTCGGCAGGTGTTGGTGTCGTTGCCATTTTGGCACGCTAATTCACACAGCCGCCTTTTATCAACTTGAGGCGTAAGAGTAGAAGTAAGGAAGCACTCAGACATGTTCCATAACAAGCAAATCGATCCCGAGCAATCGCCCTTGATGCATAACGCTGTTCCATTGTTACATTTCGTCTTGTCATCTCGTGGCTTGGGTTCTGGACATTCAGGAGTGGTCCCGTTGCAAGTACTGGACCAGGAACATTCTGTTTCCTCCTTGCACTTAATGTGATAGTGCGATGGAACAAATGTACACGAATCGCTCAGACAGCACGGTCCCTGGCTGGGACTGCACTGTGTATTGGCACGGCGAGTGCATCCTGTTGCACTGGAATTCAAAGACAGGTCATACTCACTAATTAACCGCGGATAGCAGCAGCGATCTTTGCATTCGTCGTCATTGAACCCACAATCGCACTCTTCACCACTTTCAACGATTTTGTTACCACAGAAAGCGCCCTCGGAAGCCTTGAAACAATCACGCTTTGTATTCCCGACTAGGACGTCGAGCACATTTGATATATTTCTAATGGAACATGGTGAGAATTTACTATTGTTTGGGCGATCGCCACTGGTGGCGCTCGCGAACATAATGTAGTTTCCGTTTGGTCCACCTGGCCGGCAACCATCGGGATAGTCATGCTAAAAGAAAGACAGTTTTTGTTTTAAAACAGATTTTCGATTGGTTATGATGTTTGTATGACTTACTGGTGATCCAAAGTTATGGCCAATTTCATGGGCCAACGTCAACTGAGAAACTTTGGGTGGTACTCGGCTATTGTAGTTAACAAATGTGATGATCCCTGTGTTGAGAGAACGTTTTGTGCTTTGATACTGGCCACCAACTGTTTCGGTGTAAGTCTTATATTTTTCACATATGCCACCAGAAGCACCAGAGGCAGACGCAACCCAAGCTAATCCAAGAGTTCCGCCAGTGAAATCTCTGAACGAAGAAAACAAAAAAAGAACCAAGTTGGTCATAGTTTTGAGAAAGCAGATTTTTGTTTTATTTATCTCACCTGTAAGTGAACACATAAGCCAGACAAAAGTCTGAATGATCCTCCAATGAGTGTAAATTAAGAAAGTTCGACACATCCATGTGTTCATTGCAAAATGCGTTGTGTGGACCGTTGTATGACTGTTTACACGCGGTATCATCATCAATCTTAATTCGTTGCACCTTTAAAAATAAAATAAAAACAAATTTAAATAAAATCATTGGAAAACATTAAAAAAGAAACTTTTGAATTCATTTAGCGAAATTGTTTTCATTTGTGATTCACTTTGACAATTTTCTTTTGAAATATGAGTTGAAATATGGAATTTCATCAAATGACCCCGAGTGAAGGCAAAGGGTATCAAGGTCGGATAACTCATACAAGTGTAAATAAAAGCATAGTAATTAATTATTAATTCGATAGCATACACCCTGGTAGACACACATCTATATATTCAGCAAAAACAAAGCAGCAACTACGAGAGGCAACTACTAAAATTAATGTTAGCTTGGAGGTTTCACATTAAACTAGGTAAGAGCGAACTCAAGATGATGTAGGGTCGAAAAACTAATAAAACCACATCGCAAAACATGTTGTTTCCATGGGCTTGACATTTTCATAGACTGTGCAAATGAGATGAAAAGTCGAATTTTTGCCATATTTCTGTACTGTGAAGACAAGTCATTTAGATTAAAACCTCTCAGTCGCTATTGAATCGATACATCAAAAGAACCACTTTCTACTCATATACACATGTTCCTGTGTCTAGTTTCTGAGACTTAAACTATTTCCGACCTTCTGAAAAGAAAACAAGTAAATAGACGTCCCTGATACAATAAGAAGTTAAAAATCTACAGGAAAATGTTGGCGCAAACAATGGGAAAGCCCGAAACGACTGGAAAGACTGTACCATTCACAAGAATTTGTCAAAGTGGCGTTACAACGAAAATCTTATTTTTATACTTTCATGTCGAAAACCATGACCCTGTGATGAGAGTAATCAAATTAGTTAATCAAATTGATGTAAGAAGACTCACAACTACTTGGTAACAGGTCATGGTGACGTTGTTCATAACGATGAGGTAGACAGATCGGCAGCAAACCAAGCAAAATAAGCAAACAAATTCAAGATAATGTGACTGCAAAAGTGGGGTTTGAGTAAAAAAAAAAAAACAAATAAAAAAGTTATATCTAAACAAAAACCTCGGGAAAGACACAATATTTCGCTACTTCAAAAAGAATATAGTTATGGGCTTACGACAGCTGAATTAATTCTCTAATGTATGTGGAATTGCACTCAAAAGGACGATATTTTTTGATTCCCCACTAAAAGCGTAATTTCATATGCACACGAAGTTCAAAACGATGACAGATTAGGATATTTGCTTTAACAATTACGATTTCGGCAAGGTTCTGAAGGAATCTATTCTGACTAATTGTTGAAAAATGAAACAAGCTTCAAATTTTAAGATAAAAAGGTTGTCGTTGAAAACAGTTGTTTAAATATTTTTTATTAAAAAAAAATTGAGTTCAAATTGGTTGCATGTTTATGAAATTAGGTTTATGAAAAGGAGCAATACACCGTGAACTAATAAGAACTATTTGTCTTTGACAAAATCCACACTTGAAAAAAGAAATGAGCGAGATTGAGCACCGTTTTGACCTTCATTCCAGTGTTTTCATTTGTGGAAGTTACACAAGCAATTCGTTGGTTACTGAAGTAAAAATGTCTTGATGCTCTGCAGAAAACTTCCGAAAATTTGATCTGATATTCGTGATTGGGCATTGTATTATTAGTGTAGACATTGGCTGACGTGAACTGGAGACGTTCAGATGTTCCAACTGAGAGGAATCGCATATTATACCTTCTCACGGTTAATATATTAACCGTGAGGGTTGGGGTCAAAATTCTTTTTTCAAAATTCTGCTTTTTAAAATTCTGCTTTTTAAAATTCTGCTTTTCAAAATTCTGCTTTTCAAAATTCTGCTTATCAATATTCTGCCAATTATAAAGAAAAAGAAGGTTTGGAAAATGTTCGCGCGCTTTTTAACATTTTCCAAACCTTCTTTTTCTTTATAATTGGCAGAATATTGATAACTCTAGCTTTCTCAAGAATTTCAAAGTAGAAAAGTAGTTTTTTGATTTCCTCATTGTCGCTCTCCTACTCATAAGAATTACATAATTTAGTTAGTTTATGATAAAACTGTGATAAAACTAGAGATGCATTCCCAAGAACGTAAAACAATGCAGAGGCTTGGAATCGTCTGCTTAAAGTAATAGTTGCCCTTACCCGTAGCCACGCAGGTGTCTATAAATTTATTGGAGACTTACGAAAGGAGCTTATCAGTGCCAAAACAGAAATTTAGCACACGAAGCATTGGGAAAAGATAAAGGAAAAAAGAAAGAGTATAAAGCGCGCGCTTAACATTTTCTACACCATCTTTTTCTTTATAATTGGCAGAAAATATTGATAATAAATTGCAAACTCTTACTTTCTTGTTGCTCTCCTACTTTGTTTTTGTTCTTCTGCAAGTAAAAAATAATATGAAAAAAGCAGAATTTTTTCTTTTTAAAAGCCAGAATTTTGAAAAGCAGAATTTTGTCAGCCAGAACGAAAAAAAACAGAATTTTGAAAAGCAGAATTTTCGTTTTAAGGCTTGAATTTTGAAAAGCAGAATTTTGAAGCCAGAATTTTGACCCGCTCCCTAACCGTGAATGGGTTTTGGTCCCACAAAACTAAAGACGACATGCACAGGAGCCTAGGATAAGCTTCTCCGATATATTGATTCAAAAATCGTTTAACGCTGAAGCAGAACAAATGGAACCGAGATGGTTGCTTATGAGCTCCTGATGAGCTAACTGCAATTTTCAAAATCCTTCAGTAGTGTACTGACCCCAGAATATCCAGTCCTTATGTCCTAAGCGAATCAAAAAAAAAGAGTAGAGAAGAATAAACGGAGACTCTAGACTGGTTTCCAACAGAGAGAACTTCATCCAGGGGTATCAGAGAATTGGTGGGGTAAAAAGGAGATGAAAAGCTGTAATATCTACTACGGGGTTTAACACAGGTATATAACGTCTATTTGGATACGAATTCGTTGTCCGATACAGACTTGGGGAAAAAGTCTTCAGCCAGCAGGAGGCAAGCAACCGCTTCATGACAATAAGCATCAAAGTCTTATTAGACAAAGGAAGTTTGCTATATGCATAGAATAGGAGGAAATCGTTGAAAGCACAATGCGCAGATACAGCCTGTTCAAAAAATTTCAAACAATGAGCCAAATTTAATAGATTTTGAAACGAAGCTTCATCTAGTAGTAATTGGCTCACGGGTTTCGGATCGATTTCAAAATTCGCATGAGACCACTTGGCGATCTACATTACTTATATCCTGACTTCATATCCCAAATGTATCAGCTAAACAAAAAGCCCGCCACAATAGAATAAATGCAAACTAAAGCCAAGGCTGCTTGTGAGAAAGACAAAAAATTATTTTCTCATTTAGTGAAAAAAATATCAATAGAAGGATTTACTTGAGGACATCGAAATATGCCATAGTAAAAATGAGGCTCGAAGCTATTGCAAAATGGAAAAACATCATTCCAGACTGATTCGAACAAGAACAGGACAACAAGAAGAATTGTTAGCGTTACTAAGTAACACGAAAGGCCACACTGCAGACTGCTTAATGGTTGCAAGGTGCAGTAGGCCTTGATACCGAGTTTCATCTGAAAAGGAAAATGTTCCAGATTATAAATATGGTAGGAAGAATATATGCACGATAATTGAATACCTAATGGTGATAGCATGTCTACTGTTAAACCATTAGAGACAAAAATATTTTTCCACGGATATCGCCATTCGCGAGAAATTGGCAAGTCCTCTGTTAGTAAATTCATTGCCACAAAAAGCGCCTTCTCGATTAGCCGTTCGGGAACGTCAGAAAATTGTAGGCCCCTCCATTTCCTCACAAGACAAATGCATTTGGTACTGGGGCTCCTCGTCATCCTATTTATTTACATATTTATTTTTATTTAAATGAATACCTAATATCATTTTAATCTTAAAAAACGAGGACCATTGCAACAAGACCAACTATCTGTAGAAATTAGTCTCCTTAGAGAACATCGACGAATTGGACCAAACGTCATATCATAACAGATAGCAATACAATTGATTTCTTTCTCTTGAAGAAGCCTCTCACACAGTTTGATAGACAGCTCATTAGTGGTTTGTTTCCCGAACTTAACCAGCCTTATTATGAGTTTCACGTGAACAGCTTTTCGTCAGGAACATTTTTGTTCGTCCGAATTTTAAAAGCTATCATGAGTTTCCCCTGAACAAAATTCCACTTGGAATCAGAAAAAAAAACCACGTACAGTTGCATCCAATTTTCCGTCATTGCTCTCAACGTTCACATTTCACGGGGGAAAATAGCTAATAATAAGAGAATTTTTGCGAATATAGAAAATTTTTCCTCTGAAACTCATAATAAGGGAAAATTGAAATGGGATCTTTTTCGAGGGGAATTAGTTAACGTGAAACTCATAATAAGGCTGAACATGAAAATACAAGCCGGATCATTTTGAACTTAAACACAAATATTCAAATGTGAACACTAGAGTGACCGCATGACATCGATTTTAGAAAATTGCACAAGGGAGATGATGCCGATACGCGCTCAAAGTTCCGAGAATCCTCTTTTTTCATATTATATACGGGGAAAAAATGCTCTAACTTCCACACAGCTAACCCCTATTATCGCTGATTATGCATTAAATTTAATGTAGTACTATACACTCACAATTATTTAATATTACTTACAACAATATTGAAAAGGTATATGTATTCTTAATCCTTATATGGAATGAATAAAATCTAATCTTAAAAAAAAATCAACCACAAAACACATTTGTAAAGGTTTTTGATGTGCTGAACTCAAAGCCATAGAATTGTTCTATCACATAGGTTGTAACACTTCGCTTGGAAGAATAAATGTTATTTTAACCACTTTCCACTTAAAACTAGCAAAAAGAATATATCAAGTTGACACGGTACATAAAGTACAAAGTACTTCAGAATAACTTCCGACAGTTAACTTACGAAATAACATTCAAACGGACAACGGACATACGGATGATGAGATCATCTCTTTGGGTAAATGTAAATTAATCCACTCAAAGATGATTATTAAGTCTGGCCCAATTCAGGAACAAACCCGCGTGTGGTTGTCACAATACGTTTCACTTAGAAACCGGAGTTCTTAAAGCTGCATCAGATTAACTCACTATATAATCTAGTCTATTCAAAAGGGTGTTTTTTAAAGACGTGTGATTTCCAATCTGGCTTTTCACGCTAATTTTTACATAACTCCCGAGTTTCAAGCGCATGAGTTACCTCCAAGATCGCGCGATTTAACACCGCAAGACTGTTTTTTGTGGGGTTAAATGAAGTCGCTTGTTTACACAGATTAGGGATGACCATCCTAAGGCAAAAAAAACCTTTAGGATGTAAACGTTTCATATTTCGAAAATACAAACTTTTAGCGAAACTCTGATCTGAATTTTGCTTGAAAAAAAACCTTTAAAAATTTGATATTTCACTCAAATCTGCCTTCAAAACTTAACCTAGGCTACAAACTATTTTAAGGTTTGTTGTCTTAAAATTAGGGTCGTGAAAAAAAATTAGAAAAACATAGTTTGATTTAGACGTCAAAATCCTAGTACCAGCTAATTAATTTCTCAAACTATCAAGATTTATGAAACATTGAGTGAGTATCGGCAGCGGCGCGGCGGCGGCGGCGTTAAGCTTTATCAAAACGAGCTCAGATCCAAACGAATGCAGATCGGTTAAAACCTTTTAAATAATAAGCTTACGGTTTTAATATCTTTAGAACCACAATCAATCAGCAGCAACAATTCAGCGAATTTAAATTTTGACAGTACTTTTCGGATACAAAAAAATTGAACTCACTCGGTTTATGCTGATAAGAATTCATTGTTGCAACAAAAAGAGGTTTTTCGAAACTTTGAGCAGGTATCAACACCATCAAGATATATTCAATCGACCTCGGTTTGTGGCTATTTAAAAAATTCAATTTTTGATGATTTTATGGCGTTCATCAGTAAAAATAATTTCCAAACACATTTCTTCGGGAGTTACCTCTGACCTTTCATAGTAAGGCACATCTGGTTGACATTTTGGCTAGTGAAAACCAAATCGGTTTCATGTACTTCTTTGAGCATCTTTCATTTAAGAAAAAAATTCCGACTAAATATTATTGAAAATATTGAAGTAGCGGAGCAAACTGAATTTACAAGGTATACAGGAATATTCACTTAGCAATACTTCCGACTGTAATTATACATCTTAATTTATGAAAAGAAGTACACGGTTGGTTGTGATAGCATCACTTGAGAACGCCTTGATCGAATGAAACCAAATTTTTGTGGTAGCTTAGGTAATGTTGGTAGATGGTTTTTATTTGAAATCGGTCGACCCGTTCCCGAGTTATGGAAATTTTCCTGAATGTCACTTTTGTCCATATGAAAACTACGGGAAACGAAGGACGAGACCGGAATCCTTAAAACTTAAACCTTAAACGGAACCGTGCAATGCCGGATTTAATTATAGCAATTTTATTTAAAGCTCAAATCCCCAACCGTGAATTCAAATGAAAAATCAGTCAGCTGTGTCAACCTACATAAATGATAATATGGGATTTATCCATTTCCTTTAATATCTTTAGATTTTTTTATTTATCAATTTATTTATTTTCATAAATTGCTATTTCCTTTACAAAGAATATAATTTATTGAGAAATCACCCAAAAACAAGCAAAATTTCATCATTCCACTTTGCGTAATTTTAGTTAACACAAAGGTCGTCGTTTGTAAAAACGCGTATTCCATTAAACTTTATTATTTTAGCAAGCAATTGCTTTTTTATCAATTGAAAAACGAGCTATTAGCATTATTATATTTTTAATCTCTGTGATCGACTTTCGTAATTAATGGGAAGTCCTTTCTTTTTTGATTTCAGTGTAGGAAGGTACCTACCTGCTAAATTTACATTTTATATTTATTCGTTTTTGTTTGAGGGATAAACATTTTTTCTCAGTTCGACTGATTTTATTCGAACGAGTATTTCATGACTCCTCTTTTATTTATATTTACCGACATATACATTTCCAAACGGGATAAAAGACAAATAAAAAATGAAAAATAAAAAACTACTCGAGAACTCACCTCGAATCGAATGTTCCGGTGCTCTACCCTTCCATCAAACTTGGTATTGCGATAGATATAGTTAACGGCAGTGACATGATGCGCAATCAACGACAAAATCTCCTCCCTCGTCTTCTCATCGATTTCGTGTTTCCGCCCTCTGTCATGCTGCAAACAGAAATAATTTCAAAAACAAATACAAAAAAAAAGACAGCAAATGAAAAAAGTTATTCAAACATCCCATTCCCGATATTTCCCACTGCCATTTTGAATGGAGTAGCATTCATCCATCCGTTTTATTTAAACTTACATCGGCTATCCCCTCTCGGATGTGTCGCCATATTAATGGATCCGTTTGTATAAACAGCGAACAGGTATTCTTCTTATCATCTCGTGAGCGTGGGCTACCTGCGTTGGATGATGAGGCTCGACGCGCCCTCTGATGGACACGCTCGTGCCAATCATTATCGGTAGCCATAGCGGCAGCATATCCCTCGTCTTCGCTATTTGGCATAAATTTCCAATTGGCCTCCTTTGTGTATTTCTGATAAGGATACTTAAAGTCGTCGCCATTTGAATATTTTTTCGGTGGATGTAGTCTTCTGTGGAGTCCAGAGGGTGTGGGTAGCGGTTGACTACTGTTACTACTACTATTTCTATTACTAGGACTACTGCTGCTGCTCCTCCTCCAACTTTCATCCGATTGCTTCTTCCTGTCGTTTTCCTGGTTTTTGTTGGCATTTTCTTGTGATGGAAGCACTACAACGACATCATCGGTTGCTGTTTCTTCTTCTACAGCCGAGTTTTGTATATTCTCCATCCATTGGGAGACTTTATCATTGATGCCACAACCAGCTACGTGTCCTGTGTTTTCAAAAAGAGCAGGAAGAGACAAAATTGACAGTTTGTTATTAACAGTAAAAAAAAAAAAGGAAGTTAAATAGAAAAACAGCAACAACAAATGCAAAACAAATAGGCAAGATGATTCGGAGTGAATTCTCTTGGGGATGTGTGACAAAAAAAAAACACAAACCAACAAATGAGTGTCCTTTCAATAGTCTTTTAAATCTTCTCCCACCCGCTGTTTCTGTTTTCTGCTTTTTTCATTTTCGTTTTTATACCTACATACGTTTCCCCCCAATTTCTATTTAAGTTTTACTGCTCTGAGGGCTATTTGCTCGTCACTGTTTTCTTCGGTTTATTAGCGCGCATCAAACTCTCAATGGGATGTCTGTTGTCTGAATATCTTCCAAAATTGGATGTATCGGTTTATATTTTTTAGATGTGTGTGTGAATTGAATTTTATGCTCCTGCAACTTGTACAATTCACAAACTAAAAAAAAAAAACCAGTAAAGGAAGTAGATTTTACTGGTTGGTAGATTGATATTGTTTTGCCATATTTTTGTTCCTGTTTAATATTCTTTCAATTCGGCATTGAAATGGAAAATATATTCATTCGGAAGAGGCCATTTCGGATTTTCGACTAGGGTTGAAGGAGGAGATGAGAAAACAACAAACTTGGTCGTAAAAAGATGTCGTCACATAAAAGTTTGAGTTGAATAATTTCTGGGTGATAGACTCGGAGGAAATCATAAATGAAAAGTTTGTGAATTGAATTAGAAGAAGAGCATAAAAGACGTTTGAGGAGGAGGTAGGTACTTTCTTGTCAGAAAAAGGTTTCGTAAGGTGTCTGTCAAATAAGAGAATTTTAATCAAAATCTTCAATTTTCAAGGTTCTTACATTGACAGGAATTTAAACTTTCTATTTAGACATTACAATTTTACAACCGTTCAAGTGTTTATCTTCAGTGTGTGGTAAAAACGAAACAAGCAATTTAATTGGTTCATTGTCATCAAAAATTGTCACTGAAAAACTCGATCCAGGACTCGATTTTGAGAGGAATACGTTTAGGGCTGTAACGAAGCCGTTACTAAATTTCACTTCCGTTTTTAGCTAACTAAAAAGAATTATAAGGTGAGCGCTGATTTGCACCACTTACAACCGCTAAGTTCATGGATTTTTCTACGATTTGCTTAGTAAAATAAATCTGTAAGCTATTCTGTTTTGTTCCATGAGTTGGGATCTTAATAATCCAATAAATCTTTTCATAGCTGAAGAATTACTTAAATTCGTGCAAACGTTAACCCCTTTTCTTTACAGAGTAATGCTGACCAAGAAATCAGTCCCCTACCTAAGGAAGAAGATGATACCAGGAGATTCGTTCTCTTAGCAGAGAAGATAATACAAAGAGTCAACTCGTACCCCTTTTGACGGAAACATTTCCAAATTTGTTTTCTGTGGTGAAATCAAAGACAGCATCTTATTTGAATTAACGGCTATATCCGGCTGCAATTGAATTTCATTGTTTCCACTTTTTTTATATAGCTTTCTCTTTGGTGGCAAATAATGTTTATTGCTACAGTTTCGAATGAAGCTTTCAACATTTATTTATTGATATACAATAATAAAGTGCAGAAAATAAGAAGATATGAAAATACACGAAATTATAAATCAGTTCTTCTCTGCTTTGCGCGAATCATTCGATAACTTCTTTCACCTTAATGTCAATGTGCCTGTTTATGCTCATAAGAGCAAGCCCATTCAGCCTATCTTCGCCTGTAGAATTCCTAATCCAATATTTTAGACGCCTCAACGTGGAAAAACTACGCTCGCTGCTAGCAATGGTCGCAGCCAATGTTGCACCTATTTTCAGAAACTTGAAAATGTTTGGAAAAAGTGCATCGTTACAAAGATTTAATGATTCTATAAATGTCTTTGGTTGAGTTTCTGGCCCAACCCAACGTTACACTTCATTTATTACGGTTGAAGCAGCTGCCTCAGTCGCTGTTGGCCATTGATTCATTATTACTTCCACGGTTTCATCAATATTCTCAACGTCTTTCCTGACCAATTTTTCAGGGATGGTATTTCCGATTATTGACAAAAATTTTTTGTGTTTCGCAAATCTGTCAGATATGGATGATATGAAGTGATCCAGGAAAAGTATGAATATTGATATACGGTAATAATCTTCTGCTGAGCTGCTTTGGTAATTTTGTCGGTGTTTTTGACGATGCACAATCCTGGAAACTTCAATTTTTTCTCCTATAGACTCGGCTATTTTTTCAGCATCAGCCAATTTTCGTTTTACATTCTGATGATGATGAGTAAAAGTTTGAAAACAAGGACACAGTTGAGCTGAGAATTATGTTCCACAAAACTGTTTGCGCTCCGTCAAAGTGACATTGAGCGCTCAGTGAGATTTTTCTTTGTGGAACTGGCGTAATAGATCAATGCGATTGAAGCATTGTATTGATTTATGATACATGGAATGCTAGTTGCATTAATTCTCTATACAAAAGTTGGATAATAATGATTGCACTTATTTTTGGTTACACTAGCCAATATCTTACTCTTAACTAAAACACTAACGGCATCTGCTGTGATTTAGCTAGCGTGATTATTTAGCAGTGTCAAAAATGTTTCACTAGTTTTCCGCTGAAATGATGCTCCCTAGTATTGCTTAGAATAAGTGGAACCATCTTGAAGTTGGGTCCTAGCAGTCCATGTTTAATAAGTCAATGATTTTAATAAATAGGAGCCCTACTAACGCATTTCAACTGTTTTCTATAGCTCAATGTAGGCAAAACACAAACATACATGTATTTAGATACTGATTTGTGAAAAGCTCGAACTTAAATTTGAAATATGAAAAACAAACTTGCATCAATAAAACAAAAAAAAAAAAAAATGAAGCGTTTAAATGTTATTCGACTGAAATATTTTCGGGGGGGGGGGGGGGGGGGTTTATCCCCCCCCCCCTATGCTACGCCACTGGTTTCCTCTTTGTTTCTGCTTTCATCGCCCAGAAGTGTTATGGCATCAATGTACGCTGTTAGAATGGTTCGGGTATCTACCGCGATATGTTTTCCAACTTGAATAGCGTCAATTTTATAAAGGGTTTGTCTTGCAGACAGATTCTTCAATTCTAGTGCGTTGATTGTTATTGCAATGCACTTTTCGATTTGTGTTTATAAAGCTCCGACTCGTCTTCGAGGCTTATGTGCTCACGTACGGGTGTTTTTTTTTTTTTTTTTAATTTAATATTAAGCCCAATAATTAAGCTTTACTGATAAGTGTTTGCCATAAAAACGATTTCAGGCAAGTGGCTCGGTTGGCTCAAATAAATTCTAACGGAAAGGACCAATTTTGAACCACTTTTTGCAGCATTTGGGACCGTATGTCAGCAACAACGCACTGAATATTCTTTTTAAAGGCTTGTATCTTCTCGAATTTCTCAAAAAACCAACAAAAAATAGTCTAGCGGTGAAAAATCCCCAGATCTTACAGGTTAAACCTCGATATTATGTAAAAATGGGATCGACGTCCTTTCGAGACAATTTACCGAACGTACGCAGTTCCCCGAAAGGTCCTGTGGTTTCGATTCTTCTGCGAAGGAGTGGCAAACCAAACTGAGCATAAATCAAGGGACAACTGTCAAAAAGACCACACGTCTAAAAAAAACAGCCTTTATCTACTTGATGATCAGTTTGCAGATGTCCTAATCTGAATCTTGTTTCAAAAGAAATTAACATTTTCAATTTAGACGACTAACAACTGGCCATTTGAGTTAAGTTATTGGTTTGTGGTTGGTAGAAGTTATAAAACCACAGTCTAAGCTTTATTCTTTGACCCACGCCACGGTTGGCTATTTGCTTTAAATCTGGACAAAAAAAGACCTAAAATGGAGAATTGAACGTTTGTTTGCATCAAAATGAAGTAGAGCGTAATTCTGTTCTCTGAAGCAAAGCTGTGGTTTTGGAATGAAAATGTGCCTTACTCAGAATTTCTTAAGCTTATGAAAAATTAGTCCTCCAAAAGTCGATATCTAAAAACGGTGTCTTTTGCACAGGCATGATCGTCACTTTTTTACATTTAGTGAGAAAAAAGAAGCCACTAACAAGGAAATATGACAAAAAAAGCATCGCTTTTTTTGACGATAAAGCAAAGAATAAAGAGAAAGCAAAGAATCATGTCAGATTCGGATGATTTTTAAGGACAATTTAGTTTCGCTTTTTAAAATCTTTAACTGATGGCTTAGAATGAACACATATGAATCATTCGAAAGATATTTGTGATCCCTTTTTCTGTTGGAGGTTTTTAAATACCAGCTGGATCACTCAGACCAAAATATCGGTCCATTGTACTACCAGATATAAACTTTCTATTTGTTATAGCTTTCCAGAAAAGCCACAAGACGCTGCCATGATAAGGAGCCTAAGTTACCAGCTCTCACCATGTCTGCGCCGAGTATCTGTAACCTCATGCGAGAAAAAGCAGGACATTCACAGAGGAAGTGCTCTGTGGTGCCCTCATCTTCTTCACAAGATTCACAGAGTGTGGTATCACTTAAGCCTAACACGTTTAAATGCTTGACAAAAGAGACGTGCCCGCTGGCAACGCCAATTAGCTTTCTACAGTCTTTTCTGATACGGGATAGCAAAAATGTTTGCAGTCTTATTAGTTCTTAAGTTCTTTTTGAGAAGGGCCTTAAGCACAGCTTGGCTGTCGCTGCAAACACAGATACTTCTCCCCGTCCAACCATTGTTCGTAACGTGGCCATTTGAATAGCATACGCCTCCGCTTGGAAAACGGATGCTTATGATCCTAAAGAGGCGTGCTGTCGTATATCGTCGTTCTCCACAAAGGCACTAGCGCCAGATCTCTAATCGGTTTTGGAACCATCTGTGAAGATTCGATAACAGTTCTTTCCATGCTCAGAATCTGGAGTGAACCAGTCCTGAACCGAAGGAAAGTTGACTGAGTATTTTTGATGCAGTTTAAGCCTTGGGATCATCGTGTCAGACGGCATATCCATTAGACGTGAGTTAAAAGATATGCTGCTTGCGAGTTCCTCAAAGCTCCAAAGGAATTGTGCCAGAGACCACATCTCTTTAAACGACAAATGGTCTTGAGAGTACACCCTATGATGTAGGTATCAAGGGAAGGAAGATTCATCAGTGCGTCGAGAGCAGCTCCCGGTGTGCTGTGGAAGGCCTCATGTCTTTCCAAAGGCCCCTCTACATTGCCAGAAGACTGACAGTGTTTTAGTAGTTTTAGACTCGACATGTTAAGACCAAAGAAGCTTGATGTCTAAGATTACTCCAAAATGTTTGACTTCATTTGAAAAGGAAATGTTGACGCCTTTAAGTGTAAGTTGGGTCATACCAGTCATTTTTTTCTATTTGTGATCCTAGTCTTACCTACGGGGGAACTACGTTACTCCACGGGAACTACCGATCACTAAACTATTCTTTACTTTCCAGATGGCAGGATATTATGACATTCATGGTTATCATTGCTCTACATTTTATAGGTACTCCAAGTTTTCGAAATCACACTGCAGGGAAATCAAGGAAGAGGAAGACCTCATCCTAGGTAGTCCCATCAACTGAACGAGGCCCTCAACCGACTTAAAGTACAAAACTGGACAGACCATCGCCTGCTGGCAAAAAATATCGCCAGACCCGGGCTCACCCCGAACAGCAATGCCTAAATATTTGAATAGACCTGATGAAAATTCTTTACGATTCGTACTACGCTTTTTTGAGACATGCTACTGCTAAAATTGTTTGAGAAGAATATTTTATAAAAACTCTCTTCAGCAAATTTCTAAATATATATCATCACATACCTAGATACATCTTTGAAGTCATGATGTTGTCATGTAATACGCTTCCGTTCAACAAATAGATTCGAAGTACGCTGTTTGATTCACTTGTTTTCCGAGAAGCCAGCACCAGTTTTCAATTACTTTTTGAATTGTCAAAGCCTGAGTCTGCTTTTCAAAAATAACTTTAAGAGCAATCTAGCTTATCTACTTCGTCATACGAATCTTCAATGTACTCATGTTATCCCGAAGGTCAGAAAAGGTCAATCATAAATCTAATATGCAAGCAAATGTCCCCCTAGCCTAGCTCCTATATCCTCTGCACTCAACCACTATTGATATCCATTTTTTGGTTTTGCTTTTATAATAAAATTCTACAAAATCATTATGATTTCTACTCACGCAGAATAGCACCGCCTGTTGAATATTTAATTACGGCAATCAATAACGTCCCATGAAATTTAATAAGTCCTCGTCTATATTCGGATAAATGTTTATTATTCTATCAACGCTCGTGCTCATGCATTTTTCTAATTAATTTCCATTCATTAACAATGGCAACGCCAAAGTTCCACCTGACTGCGAAATTTATGATCATACGTATACGTATCTCATACTCCAACAAGCGCTATTAAACTCACTTAAAGGTAATCCAACCGCCAGCCTTTAAAAACAAAAAGGAGGAAACAAACAAAACAAAAAAAAAACACACCTCTGGGACAGGGATAAACATTGCAATGCTTATTCATTCAAATCACCCCAGTGCCAGTGGCAGTTACCTATGACAACACAAACAAAAATAACAATGTTCCTATCCTATCACACCATATCACCATTATGGTGATACACCCCTCTTCACTTCACCCTCCCACGCATAACAATGAATACAACAAAAAAAAAAATACAACAACGTCGCCGTCGACGAGAACAATTGAGTGTACCCCTGCATGTAATTTCCATGGCTTGTGGTCGGTCTTACAGTGTGCTTTATTCCCTTGCAAATGTCTCGTATCTCAAAATTTCCACCTCTCTTGGTCTAGACAAATTGACTTGCACCGGAATTGCCCAACAGGGAGGAATAGGCAGATGGAAAGAACAATAGTGCGTGCAACTGTATGAATATATACCTTCTGCTGATTTTCTGTTTTCATGTCGTTCACAAGATTGGGGGTGAGTGACAGGACAGTAGTTGCCGTCGTCACGCAACCTGACAGATACAAGGGGAACGACCAAAAGCAAAAAAAAAAATGCAAACTATAACAGTAGGTTAGCTATGTATGTATGTATGTACAACCAACTAAACCAACCACATTCTCTGCTCTCTCTCTGGTCATGGTTTTGACAATCACCAATTAACTACTTCCGGTTTCGTGTTCTACCATTTAAATTCTATTTGCAATCAAATTGACAAGACAAGCCTTGGGTTTGGGTGCCTTTGTGATTCCTTATGTCACAGTTAGAAAATGGGGAGCTAACTTTTCATGTGTTTGTGGTCAAGCTAAAGTACACAAAGGGACGTTATTATGACGTTGCACAGAGATAACAATTTTGGTTTGGTTGAAATCACACAAACATACACACACATACACACATTTAAAAAAATACTATGCTAGGTGTACTCATGTGGCCTTAGCCTTAGATAAAAAAAAAATATGATCGCAATCATCAATGTGCAAATCTAATTAGGAGTAATGGATGTGTTGCGTGTTATAAATGCAACGAATTTGACACATGTAACTAACAACAGATATGCATCAGTGCAGTGCAGCAGATGTTTTTCGTGTCAACAGTGAACGTGTCATTAAACGCGGGGACTATGATGAATCGATGATACATGAAAGTGTGTGATTAGTTTAGTGAGTAGGAGTTGATGGGCTTGCATGGCGCGGCGCATGACTAGGCATTGCAGTTCAGCGACCTGAATACGACTTTAATGACAAAAGGAAATACGGATTTATAAATTCTGAACTAAAGAGATAAGGAAAAAAGAACGGATAGAAGTATGTCAGCGTTGGGAGATTATTTCAACTGGATGACATAGATTTGACATCAAATTCGATTACAGAGTGCCTACTCTTTGCATTTTTAGTTTTCTGTGCGTATCAAGGAATTTGTCTTTTATCTCCCTTACAATCAGATAACTTTTAAATGAAGGATGTAATTTAGTTGGCTTCTACATTTTATTTTACTATTCGTTATCAAATACCAAAGAATTTTAAATCTAAGGAACTTTATCAAACAAGAACACCGAGCAGAAATCGACTCAGCAGATCATTTAGGTAGGATGCCATTTTGTTAAATCAGACTAAAAGTGGAGGCCTTGTAGACTGCTGTAAAACACACATAACCGCCATTCAAAATCACCGAGCAGAAATAAAATAAACAAATAGGGTGGCGCAACAGAGCGAGGAAGGGCCTAGCCCATTTCTCACAACCATGCCTTATGGAAGAATGGAGGGGACCTACAATTTTCTGCCGGTTCCGAACGGCTAATCGAGAAAAAGCTTTTCATGGCAATGAATTTACTAACGGAGGACTTGCGACAGCCGAGTAGAAAGATTAAACTATTTTGGAGACTTCCAACGACCTTAGGAACAACGATTTTTAGTGGTTATTTGTCGTTTGAGGTCTACTAAGATGATAATTTAACAGCCGCAAAGAAGAAAAAGAAATTACCTACTTACCAAACTGTGTCTACTACTCCCTGAAAAATAAACAAAAATTGTATGTGTACTTATTGACGTTAGGATAGGTTAGGTTGAATGGGGGGTGCAGACACAAGTGACAGCACCTCACTCGGATCCCAAGGATCCATTGTGCTCCCCGGGAAAACAGAGGATGAGGAGGTGGGAGGATTGGAGAGGTAGAGGGTTGGACTGGTGATTGGTTTATTGGGGTAGGGGAGCCCCCACTGAACCATTTGGAGCCCTGAGTAAATTCAGGACGTTGCTCAATGGGAGGTTAGAGATGTCGCCCAGTTCGTCGAAGAAGTACTCTCCGAGGGCTTTTTTCCTAGTGTGGGCCAAGCTAGGACACTCACAGAGGAAGTGGAATGATCCTTCCTCTGCCTTTTCATCTTGGCATCCTCTACATAAGTCGGATGTGCTAATGCCCATTCTCATTATGTGGGTACCCAACGAGTTGTACCCCGTAACAATGCCAATCAACAGAGAGCCAAGGTCTGCTAAGCTGGAGCAGAAATTCTGTTCTGGTTTCTGGAGACTCAACATGTTTCTAAAGATGACCACCTGCCATTGGCGGATTTTAGAAATTTATGATTGATTCTGTTTTTTTTCTTGTTCTAGTGGCGTTAGAACTGAGGTATTCGTTTCGCTGGATTCGAGTGCTGACCCGATTTTAGCCAGCTTATCCGCCATTTCATTACCGAATATCTATGTCACGATGTTTGTCACGGTGTTTGTATCGCTGAGCCGTCTAAGATTACTGCGACAGCTGTCTACTACTTATTGACGTACTCACGTAAGAAGTAATAATCTCTTGTTTGTAAATGGCGCAACAAAACTCGTGGAACATCGGGGCCTAACGCACTTCAAGGGCCTATTACTTAATGCTGAATTCGAACGACTAAGCGAGAAAGCACTTTTCATGGCAGAGTAATTACCTTTGAGGGGAATTGCTCCCAAAAGGCGATACCCGGAGAAATAATATTATTTTTCTAGGCTTTGATCCACGAATCGCCACGTAAGAGGCAGACAGGCTAATCATTACTTTAAGGGCACCACAAGCTATTCGAAGTATTGGATTATAACATATTAAATTTGCCCTCACGTCAAAAATAAAATCTTGCAAAAAATTGAGCTTAAGGGCTCAGTGAAACAATCCAGCGAACCCTGAACAAAAGTAATAAAGTGTTCCGACAAGATCACGAACAAAAAGAAAAACAGTTGAGAAAACTCTAGGTACAAACAAAACCAAATGAATCAGCAAAAAATTGGCCGCAGACATGAATAAATTAAAGAAAAAATTAATATACAGGGTGTCCCGTAATTCGTGTTACATACTTTGGGATGTGATTCTTGGTCATATTCTAAGAAAAAAATTGTTCTACAGTAAAGTCCGTTTGTCAACTTTGACATCACTTTTTGAGAATTTAAAAAAAGGTTAACTTTGGTGTACCCTGACCTGTGTTAAATTTCTTTTTCTCTGTCAATACTCAAAAACCCTAACCCTTTAAGAGCTCAACTTAAATACAGAAATTAAGTCTAAAATTAGGTCTCTACTATCAGTATTGACAGAGAAATCGAATTTAACACCAAAGTTAGCCTTTTTTTAAATTGTCAAAAAGTGATGTCAAAGTTGAGAAACGGACTTTAAGGTATAACAATTTCATTCTTAGAATATGACCAAGAATCACATCCCAATGTATGTACATAACGCGAATAGGATTGAAAATCAAAGCTACAATTTTATGTCGATGACGAACAGTTGAGTGAGAGCGAAAAGTGATATCTTTGGAAAAACGATTTTATTTTTCTGGGATTCAAAATTTGAGCTCCCACGCATCAGGCAGACATGTGTACAGTACCGCCACGAATTCCACTTTGTTTGTAAGAGGAATGATTGAGTAATAATAATAAAAATCGAGTCTTGAAATAATCTTTGAGATAGGTTCAGCAGTTTTCGAGTTCTCATAGTTCCCAAAGGAATACGGGGATGAAATAAACCCCATGTTATCCAGATATTATGTAGCATTCCAATGGCGAAAGAATTTTGGAGATCGTTTCAGATAACTTTATCATGTCAGGCTTTGGGTGTCGGGTGTCACATTGCAAAATTTTTACGCTCATTATTGTTCTAAAAAGATCCAAAAAAAAGTGTGTGTGCAATTCAAGAACAACAGAAGTAAAGCTACAAGGAGTAGACGAAGATTATAAGAAATATAGGAAATACTTGTATTCTACTTTCTACCCCATTCTTTTGCAGACTCAATCTTGTATATGAATACTTTTGTTTTGGTTTTTTTTTGTGTTGTCGAATTTTCAAATCACACAGTGTTAAAAAGTTTTCGCTAAAAGAGAAAAAGTTTTTCGCTAAAACACGCTGGTGCTCGCTTTTTTACTTTCTTTGAAGTATGCAGGCATTAAAATCTTACACAGACTATTTGCTATATTTTTCATAAATTAACCTGGCGATGGCTTTCTGAAAGATTGAGAGAGAAACTAATATTCTTATAACAAGGTTCGGCTGTAGACATAGATGTGATGTACTTACTATCCGAGCACACAAGGCGCATATATATGGACAATTTGTAGTAGACGACAGTTTACTGTTAAATGCTAAAGTACGAAGCATCGTACAAAATGGCGACTGACAGTATAAAACAATGCGTGATGTATTCTATCTCCAACTCTCGTTGACTTAATTCTATACATTTGCGTGTTTGTTTTTCTTTATCGTGACGCATTTTCGTTTCATCGAGTTTCAAATCACAACGATTTTAAAAAGAATTTCACCTCAACAGCGTAAAAATAGTGTGAAAACCTAGGAGACTTTACAATAAAACTTTTAAGAGAAGACATTTAGAAAAACTAAAGATGTCGACTTTGCAGCGGCATTGAATCTTGAGGCATAAGCACACTCATCTTTAGATTCATAGGGGCGTCTGAATCTTCCGAGTGAGCAAAATTCATTTAGACCACATTTCCTGTAGCCACAATACAAATAAGAATATCCTCTCCCAAGTTATGGTGGTATACAAACGAGTAACCCTCCAACTGCTCCCTGAACCTATGCCCCCTACATCAAGAGTATCGAAACCAACAAGCCATCAAAATTGAAGACTGTGAAGTGTTACGGGTGGTATAGAAGGAATGAGATTCAAATGGTTTACTAAAGCGGAAAAAGATCAGGTCAGGCTGGCAAGTCTTAAATTAGTCCTGCTAATTCTCACAAGCACACAGTTTCCTTTGTCACGCATGATACCTCGATCAAAATGGTCGAGAATTCCTTTAACTAGTTCTGACAGAAATAAGAGCTGCCATTACATGTTATAAAACAAACTTCGCATGTCGAGCTATCCAAGGCATTTGGAGATAGATTTGAAAAAATAATGTCCCAACATTAACGGAGGAAATTTTATGCACGAATGGATCATATTGTTTGCCCGACCTTAAGGCTCGACAAAGGTTTGACATCGATATCCACCATCTTTTTATCGATGTCAAAGCCACGACGAACGCGACTGCATACAGAGAGCTGTACAGAGTCATGTCTAGTTTTGGCATCACTACTAAACTCCATCGACTTTGCAGGGTGGCTTTGGAGAACTCAGTCTGCTCCATCAAGTACGGCAAAGTGCTCATCGAGACCTCGAAAAAGGGGTTTTAACAAGGCGACTCATTTGGTAGTGATAAGCGATAAAGAATCGATTTCATTTCTAATGCGCCAAAAAATCAACGAAGTGGACAAAATGTTCAGAGCTTCGTCTACCTAGTCTTCGTTATGTTCTTTCTTTTTCATTTTATGTACTACGAGAATAGTTATCTTCTAATTTTTACAATTTTTCCACTTGTCTATTTTAAACAACAGCAATCCCGACTGTGCGGTGCATCGCGTACACCTTAGAAACAGTCGACAATTCTACCGGTTTTGAGCTGTTCCATGTCGGCGGCCAACCAATAGCTGAAGCATTGTATTTACTTGTTATAACTTTCTTCTTCTTTCTTCACCATCGCACCTTTGCTTTGCTAGAAATATGAAAAATAGCTTCAACATGGACAATAAACTCGCTCCTAAGAGAGTAGCGAATCAAGTGCAAAAGGGACATAAAAAAGATTGGAGTGCAAAACTATATAGACAGCTTGGCAGGAATTGCGCTTGCTGAGATATGAAGGGTAGCCAACTCCTTTGTAAACATTGTTGGGCTTCTCTAACAAAAAAAAAATGTTCGACATCACGCAGTAGACATTCCAAGAAGATGATTTTTCATACCACAAGCCGGGTATCACTTAAAAACATCCCACATGAACAGAAGATATGGTCAGGTGGACCAATACCAGGCTACCAGGTTTTAAAGGAAATAACTTACGAAAAGCCACAGGTAAAAATACTTAGTAGGACAAACTGTGTGAAAAATAGACAAATCTCATTCACCATTTCCCCTACAAAATGAACGCACATTTCATGAATCCTTTCCTATGCTTGGTCAGGTCATGCTAAGAAAACTAATCAAGCCATTACACCTCAGGTCCACGTCCATTAAATAGATTGCCTTCTGATCGCAATTTGTCCACCCCCTCAACCACATTTATCAATTTATATGGGTCGAATTCACTCAGGAATTGTTTTCTTGAACAAAAGGACTTCGGCTTCATTAGTCTAGCCTTATGGCATAGAAAATCTATAATGCGGTTAATAGTTCCAGCTATCTCTTCTCACAATACTTTTTAAACCCACCGCACCCACTTTCCATTTATAAGAAAATTAATCCATTTAAAACGGGAAAATGTCGCGAGTACAACAACGAATAGAAAAAAAAAACCTTACAATCCTTCGTGAACCGTCATTCATTTCAACCCCTTCACCCGGGCTATACCTATAGTTCATTCACTGTCATAACAAAGTTAGGATCCTTTTTCAAAATCAACTCAATTCGCCCCGGGGAATGCAATCTTATTCACTATCACTCTCCTTGGAGAGTTTTTCGTATACCGTCATCCTGTCCTGCTCGTCCTTCGTCTTCCTTTTCCGGACAACTAACTAAACTCTCTTCGAGTTTGGGCTTTAAGACGAGTTCCGAAATAACAAAAAAAAAAAAAAAAGAATTGGGAAAAAAACCGAATAAGAAATCTATTTAACTTTGTCTCTATTATGTCTGTTGGTGCTGCTGTTATCCTGTTCTCGTTGTTATCCTCCTGCGCCACCTAGCTTTTCCTTTTGTGTTCAATACAAGAGGGATGAGCGACAAAATGGTGGATGGATGCTTCGTATATTTCCAAAGAACAGAACAGATAAATGAATTTATTGTAAGTTTTTCTAAAGTTTAGTTGGAAGAAACAAGAACAAAAGAACTAAGGTAGATCAGGGACGTGTATATTTTTTTTCGAATTTCTATCCAACTCTCGTCAGCTCTTCTTCCAACGGCGAGGATATTTTTTGTATTGTGGTCTGTCTTTGTTTTATAGTTCATTATTCTTTGGTGCTTTGTTTTCCTGGCGCTGCATACACCCACACACAAAATGTAAAGGACACTCGATATACCAACCAAGGGTTTGGGGCGTTTGGTTTTATTCTTCTTCTTTTTTTTTTTTTTTTTGATACAAAGACCTCCATCTAGCTTGACTTTTTCGTCATCATTGTCACCCATTGTCATAGCTCATGGATCCGGATCTCCTATAGAACTTCTAGCCCCATTTTTTGTTTCGGTGCTTAATCTGCCAACGGAGGGTTGCCACATGGATCCTTTGTTAAAAGAATCCCACATTTTTCACACTACATGGTCTTAAAAGTGGGTCTTTAGGTTATCAGTTTCTCTTTAAATTCTGCACATTTCTTTATGTGAGTGAGGCATAAACATGATAAAAAACTAAACTTTCTTTTTTGAGCATTGTTCGTTTCATTTCCTTACAACATTTGATGATGAAAGGAGAGTGTTTAAGCCAACCACACGATATGTTGTTTGTTATTTTTGACATAAAATTAGGAGGTTCTTGTTACATTCACTATCTGATGAATTACTGTTCCAAAAATCTTAAAAAAAGCACCCAGGCATCATGAACGTGAATTTGTGTATCAAAGTAGAAGAACGAATAAACCTTCTTCATTCCTTTAAAAAGGCTTCAATACTCTCGATAGCAATATATATTTCCGAGCTTATCCAAAACCTTTGTGCTTTTTTGTTTTTTATATCCTACTTAACTCTGATAATAGCCAGTGGCAACCACATCGAACCGCCGCCGTTATTTTAACGTAGAACTTTTCCTTCTTCGATAAAAGGAACAAGAACTAAAACTATATACAAAAACTCGCTGTAAGTGTGTCATACAACAGAAAGGAGCTCCTTCAGTGTGCAAAATTTAGGATAAGAATAAACATTTTGTAACATTTTGTTGTAGCTTCATTCTTGAATAAGTTGCCACACACAAAAACCCACAAAAGTTGAGGCAAAAAGCTGAAAAGTGCACCCAATGACCCGTTTTGAATAAATATTGACATTGTTCCCGAAATTGTTTTTCGTTTTTCGGGTTTTCTCAGTATCGTTGTTTGGCTTTTTTTTCCTCTATCCTTTTGACTTAGTGCTGCTTGGATGATATTAAAGTGAGCTAAGATCAGAGAGCGCTCTGTAAAAGTTAGTCCATAAAGTAGCTCCTCTACCTATGTACACTGATACATATACCTACATAGTTTATCTTTTATTTTCTTTAAAATGTAAATTTTGATATTTACTTGAGCTTTTTTGCCCTTAGAGAATTTTTAGGTTTGTTTTATAAGGGAGATAGAGAGAGGGAGCTGCGCTTTGAAATGTTTCTTTTGAAGTTTCCGTACCCTTTATCAAAATGTGTACCTAGGAATGCATTATTTATATAGATAGCTTAACATAAAGCATTTCAGTGTAAATGAATATTTTGTCGATTTGGTTTTCTTATGCAACTAAGAAGATAAAGGAATTGTATGATCAAGTGGAAATAGTATACGTCTTCATTCAGTGCTTCCGACTTGTGTGGGTTTCCTTATATTGAGAAGGAATTCCTTGTTATAAAGATATGTCCACTATCTCAATTGACTTGCCTTCGAATTGAATTGAGAAGTCTGCCTTTCATGGTTTCATTGTTAGAAAAGATTCTTGAGGAACTATACGGGAAATCGGTTTTCTTGATGCATAATGTTGCAATCTGAATTTCCGATTCACTTTGAGGACTACATAGAGCAATATAATATCTTTCTTCATTGAAATTGATTTGATCGGAATTTATTTGCATCTTTTGATGAAATTCCACATTTTTTTGTGAAATAAGGCAAAAAATATTTCTTCGTCACAGGGCGTGGTGTTGACAAAAGTAATAATGACCAAGGCAAAATGATAACAAACTTTTGAGCAAAAAAGAAGATGAAAATGTAAGCGTGAATTGAAAAGAGTTTCAAAAATACTCACACAAAAAGTAAAAGAGAAGTTTTGTTACTTTTGGCGTATTTTCCAATTTTTAAATTTTTCTAATCTTGCTGCCTGCATTAGAAAACTGCGGAGAAATTGGTAGTTTTGCAGACCCAACGATGAAAACTATATTTTGGTACGAAAATTGAAAAACGAAGCTCTTTTATGATTACTTGTAGTTAGGAATAGGTAGGTATTCATTTTTGCTTAACATCCCTTACCACTGGTGGGGAAATTTTCAGTTATCGAATCATGATCGATTAATGCCTGTCCAGACGGGTTATGCTCATAACATTATATCTGTCATTTTATGGGCCAACGGGGTGAGGAAGAAAGTGACTGGATGCTCACGACGAAAACTGATTTTTCTGACTGACCAATACACTTTGCGTGTTCAGACGGGTTATGCTCATAACACAGAGTGTCCAGACGTTGACAGACAGCATAGCCCGTCTGGACAGGCACTTATGCAATAGCTTCATGAACTTACAGTTTTAATTTTCGTCCTTTGGTTGGTCTTGGTCATTCAATGTCTCCTTACAATTTGGACTGATTTCATGAGGTAAACATGTTCGAATTGCTTTTACACTTTTCAAGCACATTTTTTTTTTTTTTATATAATTAACGCGCACCTTAAGGGGTAATGACTACCCTTATAATGTTATAAAAACACAGTGCGAGTATTTAGGAAAATAGGAGAGGATTTGAAAGGAGACACCGATGCACGTTACTCTTGAACCTTTGTGAATCGTAATGCAGGGGAAATGCAGAGCCAGGTAAAGCATTCCACATTCGGGTGGTGCGACTGAAATACGAATCTCTATACTTGACTGTACGCCCGAAATTGGGCTCAAGATAAAACTGATGAGCATCCCTAGCGAGGCGGGTGTTGCGGCTAAATTGATCAGATCATTATTTACTTTTCAACTGCCGCTCTCGTCAAATCAAAGCTTGTTTCTTGCTGTCACGAAGAGCTAAGAGTTCTTGGCACACAGCATAACGTTGGACTCCGCTGGGTTCCCGGCCACAGTGGCATACCGGGAAACGAAAAAGCGGACGAATTAGCGAGAAAAGGATCAGCACTTGACCCTTCTCTCATTGATCAATCAATCAGGGTCCCACCCTGTGAAATTAAACAGATCATTGGTAACAAAATAATGCGAAAATCCAATGAAAGATGGGAATGCCTAAATTCCTGTGTCACTTCCAAGAAACTATGGGCAAAATACGATAAGAAGGGATCTGAAAAGCTACTATCCTTGAATAGGCCTTCATTACGATCGTTTATCAGTATTATAACAGGAAACAACCTACTAGGCTACCACAAAAAGAAAATGTGTCTTTGCACCGACGGACGACTTGTGCAGAGGATGCAATGACGAAGGTGAACATACCACTAACTTCCTTAGTCACTGACCAACAATCTGCCAAAACCATGAAATAATTTCTAGGCAATTACTTCTTCAACGAACTAGAAGAATTATCAGACACTCGCAGAAACAGCCTGTTGAACTTCATTAAGGCCACAAAATGGTTAAAAACTAACCAACCATAAACTCATAGGCTTATATTATAGGACGTTACAGTACTCCAGGGTATCACAATGGGTCTACATTGATCTAAGTGTGGTGGAAATAAGATCAACCGTCAGCCCATCCTACCTAACCTAACCTACAATTTGGACACAGAAAACTGAAAATAATGAAATAATCTGCTCTAAGAATCATCACTTGGCCGCTGCAGACAATTCTGCACTAGGATATGATTTATATACAAAGACCTATACTATAGGTTAGGTTATTAATAGGTTAGGATAGGTTAAAGTGGGTGTAGCTCGGCCAACACACTTAGGCCCGTTGGGCCTATTGTGATACCACAATGAATCTAATGTATACTCATTCTAATGGAACCTTTTTGAACTTACAATGAAGTGGGAGAGACGCAGGCCGTCGATGTGAGTAAGATCACTAGGGTCATTTAAGAAACACGAACCTAGGTGTATACTACGTTTGTGAGCTAAGCAGGGCATGAGCAGAGCAAGCAAGGAATATTCTTCTCCTCCTCCTCCTCATCTATACAGTTTCTGCAAAAATTGTTTGAGGCGACTCCCAGCCTTGCGGCATGTCTTCCATTAAGACAGTGTCCTGTAATGACATCTATCGTCGCACTAATGTGTTTTCTGTTGAGAGATATCAAGTCGCTCGACCGAAGTAGGGCCAGATTTGTTTCTATAGTAACACTCTTTTTATTCAAAAAAGCCATAGGAAGCAAGTGGGGTCTTCAAACCCCTATCTCACATTGGCTTTACATTCACATCTCAGTCATCAGACCTATTTTCACTTATGGTGTTACAGTTTGGTGACACACACTAGATAAAGCAATTTATCAAGACAGTCTCAGCAACGTCCTACGTTCAGCATATGTATGAGCGGTCCCTTACGCACCACTCCTTCAGCGGCACTTTACATCCTGTTTCACTTAGTCCCATTTGACATCTTCAGCAAATAAACAGCTGCGAGTTCGACTATTTGATTGGTCATACTGACATTCTGAACAAATTCGGAATCTCTAAATTAAAAACCGACTACGCCACACCTAAACTTGAATTTGGTACAAATCTCCGAGTGACCATTCCATCGAGAACAGATTGGGAGGACCAATCATTCTTGGCAAACTAATACGTTCATTTTTATACAGACGGTTCATCTATTCAGAAAAAATGGAATTTAACATGTCGTTTCGTCTTCCAGATCATTGCAGCGTGTTCCAAGCGGAGGTGATAGCAATCAGCGGAGCTATGTCTTGGCTAAAAGAAAACTTGATATTCAAAAGGGATCTTCCCATCAGACAGTCAGGCGGCCATCAAATCCCTGGCGTCAAATTCCCTCAACTCTATTCTAGCCCTCAACTGCCGATCATCTCTCAGGGAGATGTCAGAGCAGTTTAACATTCACCTGTGCTGGGTGCCAGGGCATAGAGACATTCCATGAAACTGCAAACCAGATGAACTCGCCAGAAATGGAACACTTCTGCCCTTCTCATCGATAACTGAGAGTATTAGCATACCAATCGCTACATTTAAAATTTTGCTCAAGCAGGATGCATACAAGAAAACTAATCAGAGATGGTCTCAATATGTTGCATCTGATAGAAAAAAAAATTCAGCTTAAAAACATATATCGAAATTCTCTTTGGAAGGAAATGACGGATTTTGGTATGTGAATTCGGTGGTGCACTATACAAATACCAGCTTTTTTTTGTAATTTTTATTCAATTTACATTACCATCAATAAAAAAATACAAGTGGAACCGATTGCTACCATGAAACAAAAATCTCTTGCGTTTTAAAGAACTTTTCACCAGGCTGTCCCACATTTATTTTAATTTTTCTTCCACCACCCACTCAGTTAGCTTATTTCATTTGAGAAATTATCACGCGTTGCATCAAAACTAGACAATCTTCAAATTCATTTTCATTCCGCGAACAAAAAGTTTCACATGTTTCCTTACCCTTTCGGGTCACAAATCCGGTGATGCAGTTACAGAATATTTTTATTTCAGAATTAGTAAAAACGCCTTAAAGCATTAGCAATCAATAAAAAATAGTTGTCAGATTCTAGGAATGTTTCAACCTTCCATTTCGAAAGGTTTAAAGTTGGACTTTTCAGGATTTCTCAGTAATTCATTACATTAAATAACAGTGCGTGTTGCTCAATGCGATTATGTCTACTCTAGACATAGAAACTAAGAAGGAATAAAAGCCATTTGATAACCCACTTAACTTTTTAAAAACTTGCGTACATTATTCACAAGGCAGCTCAATGATAATATTCGAAATGACCGTTATTAACGCCTTAAGGCACAACCGAAATTGCTTTGGCCTGAAAATCGATTCATTAGAAAATTGTTCACAGCACAAATTGAGTAGTTCTCATTAGCACATGGATTGATTGAAATTTCCAGCTAAAAGCAATTCTCAAATTGTATTTGATACCTGGAATCGGGATTGAAAATGCCTGCGAAGATTTCCATTAATTTCTTCAAATTACTGAAGGCTCAGCAAATTGTTTACAAATATTCTTGTCCATACATATGATCATAACTTAGTGAACTGTTTGTTCATGAATGGTTTAAGGATGCGGCAGAGCATCAAAAATGAGTAGCTAATTTGTAGAAGCATCAGCTTATTGAGTACATATTTACCTCGTGGAATTTATGCCAATTGTGATGAACATAGTTTCAAATATATTTGGACGACAGATATACTCATCAGGGATGAACTTAGTGCATTTCTCTCAAAGATTTCAGTCCATGGAATGGACGAACAATTTTTTGTGAGATTTGAAAAGATTTTTCATGTGAATACAACTCTCACAGCATTTGGCAATTTCCATCGAGTGACGATCCCCCCCCCCCCCCCAAACAACAATTTGAAAATTGCCTGAACAACCTAATTTTTACTAGCATGAGACACACAGTACCTTGAAGAGAGAAAACTTCAAAACAACAAAGAAGAAATGAAGAAGAAAATGAGAAAATTTTGGCTCAGCCTATTCTCACGTAATACATACGCTGAACTTCAATCAGTTCTTTCCGAGAGAAATCTTGGAATTTATTGAAAAGTACGAAGACTAAGATATCAGACAAAATGTTCCTTTTCATTTGCGAATAGCAAAAATAAGTATCCCTTAAGGCTTCACCGGGTGGCGGTAATAAACTCACTAGTCATATTAATTTAATTAGTAGGAACAACTTTTTTCAAGGCTTCATTTGCCATTACATAAACCTTCATATATAACGAATCAATTGAAAGAATCAATCACAGTTTATTGATTTTAATAATTGGAAAATGATTGAAATGGAAACCATTAATTCCGCTTGAGTAATGACTTTCATTCTCATTAAAAAATAAAATAAAAATAAAAATAAAAATGCAAAGTGGAAAGCACTAGCAAAACCAAAGAAATAGGTGCCTATACATGAGCTTTCTACAAACCTCTGAGATACAAAAATAAACTTTTTACTGGTCTAGATTTTTATCAATTAGCTTCTCAGTGACGGGATAGACAATATACCACTACAGCGACTTCCAACTTGTAGAAAAAGAGCAACATCGTCTCCTACTTACAGCATTTTTTATAAAGATAGTGAAGAAAATTAAATTTCAAGGGCTTATAAGAGAACTTGGTGGTATAATTTATTTAGCCAGAGGATAACACGAGCAATACATTTGAAGCATACAGAGAGATTTATGTAACACCACCACACAGTCAGTGATTGCCTACAGAAGTTGCTAAAGAAGATTCAAATCATTGCTATCAGGTTTCAAAGGCACACTACCAATAATCCAAAGAAATTTGTTGACAGAATGATGAAGTAAGAAGAAAGTGACTTTTAAGGCGAAGCAAAGAGCGAGGAGGGTGTATCAAGAACTGCAAGAAATTTCTGCTCCGTCTGATGATGCACACCAAGATACTCAAGAAATACGACAAAAAAACGTGAAAAAAAGGCGTATCACAGATATTCCAGAGGACACCTTCGTGACAAATGTCCAGTTGGAGGCACCGAAGCATTCAAAGCCACAAGAAGTAGATGTACACAAGGAAACGTTATGATTTCTCTACTCACAATTACATTCCTTCCCTACTTGCTGGAAAACAAAGTACAAAACACCAAAGCGCATAAAATATTCTTTTCCATAAAAAGCAAGGATCCAGATGAAGGCACCGAAGAATTTGAACACCTGACAAATCGGATTGGAAAGATGTTTTAGAAAAAAAATGGGTACCGTATGGGTCCAAATCCACTGAGTATTTGTGTTGCCCGTTTTTTGTTCGGCGCAATCTATTTTCTATAAACAAACGCAACGACATCACCATTTAATTGGTCATAGACATGGAAAAATCTAGAACCGAGAGGCTTGTCGTCACTTTCAGAGTCCAACAAGGCCGTTGGATCAAATGTGTGAAGCGGATAAGTGGGAGAGCAGAAATCTTTCCGTTGCCGTAACGCAGAAAAAGGATTAGCAAACGAAGAAAAATAATGATAATAATAAAAAAAAAAAAGAAAAAAGAGAAGAACAAAAAGGATATTCGGACAACCGATAAGGAACTTTTACTTTAATTACGCAAATAACTAAAAGTTCTCTAGCCACTAAACTCAAACCGCGATTAAGGAACTTTCTCTCAATACCTACCTACTTGACTTTGTTTCATTCATTTGAAGCAAAAAATCCGTCAACGTATTGTTTAATTTTTCATAAAATTAAAGATCGGCAAACGCTATTATAGCTCACTATTATTTTGAAGCTACTCTGGATATCCGACCACAAAAATCTTAATTGATTTTTATCAAAACGTTTTTTAGCCAATAAATATAAAAAAAATCACTGCAATGTACCATGACAGTAACAAATTGAAAAACCGCTGCACTTCTTTTTATATAATTGTAGACACAAATTGAAATTGAAGGCAAGAGTACAGCCATCAATGGGAACTTCCCATTTTAAGTAAAGTTTGACAAGGCAGCATAAAAGAGTCTTTTGTTTCGAGATTTAGACTCAACTTTTGAATAGACGGTGATCAAGGACAAGCCTTTTCTTATTTGTAGCAGTAACATCGAAGGGTTTAATATCGAGGTGTCCTTGTTTGATGTAAACATATACCTCATATACCCATTTTTGCCGCTTCTGTTTCAATGCTCGCAAAAGCACCTATGACATCACGCTTCTTTCTTCCCAATACGTCAATATAGCCTGTGTAAGCGGGTAATTGTACAGACATTTGAAAGATTTTTCCTCTGGTGTTGACGTTTGAGTTTTGTACAATCTTTTCAAGCATGATCTTAAAGAAATTGCATGACAGTTTATCGCCTTGCCTAAATAAAGCCTTTTCGACATAAAAGGACTCTGTGAGTTCTTTACCGGCCTTGACGGAATTCTCCAACATCATCCTGCATAGTCGAACGAGTTTTGCAGGCATGTCGAGACAAGACCTGGCTCTGTACAAAAATTCTGGGAGTAGTTTTTTGTGGTAATCTGAAATGGGACACACATGCAAAAAACCTGGTAAACCAGCTAAAACTAAGAAACAACGCTTTAAAAATGATTTGCTCAAAAAGAAAAGGCCCACATGTTGAAACTGCACTTCAAATTGCGAAAACCCTAGCTGCCGGTACTCTCCAACATATAGTATAACTATTTTTATGTGGACTTTAAACAAAAATATTAGAAACATCAACTCAGCCATTAATGATTGTTTTCGGACAGCCTCAGAAGCTTTAAGAACCACAAAAAATAAAGCTCTAAGATTGGAAGGAGGTTATGAATCCTTCGAAAACTATGGCAAAATACGAGCAATCAATCTTATCAGCAAAGCACTCACAGATCCAACACATCCTCTTTTCAAGGCGTCCGAAGAGGCAATTAAATTAGGACAAGAACGAATAAGAAAAACTCTTTATCAGCCCTTGCAAAAATGATATCTCTAGTTCCCAATCTCAGCTCTCTCTCATCGCAGTTGCTAGATGAAACCCCACCATCTTGGAAAAGAAATTTACTTCCCATCAATATAAAACTTGCAGATTATGAAAAAGAAAACACATCTGACGAAATATTCAAAATGCTTCACGAAGAAATGATTTCTGCCTCTAACGCTGATAAAATCTTCTACACCGACGGCTCATATAAGGAAGAAAATTGGTGTTCATACGCAGTAGTCCAGTTGCAGCCGAATGCACAAACATCTATTATTCACCAAGCACTACTACCAGAATCAGCAGGCAGCTACATTGCAAAACTAACAGCAATTCACAAAGCCATTTCTGTTGCCCAAAAATACCATAACCGATCCCTGATTTTAACAGATAGTCTAGGTATACTCAAGGGTCTAAAAAATGAAACAAATAATTGTCCGTCTCTGGAGGTTATAAGAAGATGTTTATACCCCAATAAAAACATTATGCTCGCATGGATACCTGGTCACTCTGGAATAAGGGGAAATGAAGCAGCAGATCTTGCTGCCAGGGCTGCTGTTAAGTATCCACTTATTGTAGAATACCCCAGTTTTCACCAGCTCTTACGCAGAACATTCACCGTGGACCATAAAAAGGAACTTATTGAAAGTTGGTGAAACACAGAAACATTCTTACGAAAACATCAACCTACTTACACGCGTATTCCTTACAACCGGTCCATTAACAGAGAAGACGGCATAAAACTTTTCCGAATCAGAGTTGGGAAAGCTCTTTTCAAAACCCAACATTATTATAATGCCGGAGATCCTAGCCAACGCTCGAATTGTCGGACCACACTCTCCATTTGGCACATCCTTGTTGAATGTCCTTTATCTCGCCAGATTGACGTATCATCACCACAAGCCAACATAACCGAAAAACTTGCTGAAATTTTGAACCCTTCTGAAGTAGGGTCCATCCAACACATTAAAGATGCCTAATCCGCCCACCAGAAATTCAATGAGATATAATTTTTTTACTTTTTTGTTTTATACTTTTTAAAAAAAATTTTATTTCTAAAAGTAAACATAGTTTGAAAGACAATAAAAAATTTAAAGACGGTATCATTTTGGTCTGGCTACCCCGATGCCTTTTACAAAATAATTTGTAAATTAATTTTGTGAATTATTTCAATAAAATAAATAAATAAATAAATATTTTCATACGCTGTAGGTAGTCGTCTATTAGGAATATCAATCAAATCAAAATTTTTACATCAATTATCTCTCAGTTCAGCTGGGTAAGGATTAAGTTCAAGCTCGTTTGGACAATATACGTTAGCCACTCACACAATTCTGTTAATTCAAATTCAGCTACCTACCCTCTATTAATGTTTTCAGGGCATATTTTCCATTAAAAAGCAAGCTCCTAATTCTCATCCGCTTCACTAATTTTGACAACATTTGCAAGATCTCATCCTATCGCACCTCCGCCTTTTAGTGCCACTCAACAAAAATAAAAGCACACAACTTATTAAAATTCCGCGTTGCTTTTCCTCTTTGAGGTGGCAAATTAAAAATATTTTCATTCTAAATCCCATAATATTTTAATGTTCACACACGTAATGCATGCATCATATGTACACACACATGACCACGACAATATCTATTATATTTTAATGGTGCCCTTTTTTCCCCCTAACGGGAGACAAAAGTTATGTAGATATCTATAAGTATAATCGTACTTCCTGTTTTAATACTTAAACGACACTGTGAGTATTTAATAATCGACACATAGGCAGAATTAAACGATTTTAATTAAAATGCTCGAGCCACCAACCACATTATTATCAATGACCCACCACCCCCAGTCCGATGGCCCGTGTAGGCCCGTTCATAACCTCGAAAAATCTGTGCCGCATTAAATGTATATTTATTGTTCGCTTTTCTATTTTATATGCCCTACAACTCTGCCATATGCAACATTAATTAGTAACGCATCATAATATTCGCAAAGCTCATTTTTTTTTTTCAATTTGTGTTGTGTGAATCGATTTCAGATTCCACTGAGAGAGCTTGAGGTGCTCATTTCTGTAAGGGTGAATGCATTTATCCATAAACCAATAGTGGTCCACTGGTGCGGTGGATGGGCATAGCACGTCTAAAGGGAAACAAACCGGAGAGAGAGAGAACGGAAATAATGGAATATAAAATAAACTCTTCAATTAATAATGCGAATGAAGGTAAAAACTGATTTTTATGATGATACCTGCCTCAACACAAAATACCACTATGCAGAAGTGCATCCTATAGATGGAGGCAACAGCCAACCAACCAACAGATGTGAATTCATCGTCAAACAAAAGGATAACAATCAATGCGTTGCGCGCGGTAAATGAAAGCGAGGTGCAACGGAAGGGTTCATATCTTCTGATGCTGATGATGGCTTCGATGATGATACTGTTAATGAATGTCGAGCACATTTTGAAAAAAAAAAGACAAAAAGAAATTATAAAAACGAAAATGAAAAAGAAAATCCATTGAAAAGCTATTGTTTCCAGTTCAACAGGACAATGGGGTAGTTTTGATTATCATTGAATGTTGGGGTCCTTGAGTTTCGAACAAGTGTTGCTCGGGTGCTTCCCCATTCTATCAAATTCTGCACTGAACAGTTAAAAATGTTTTATGATAGCTTTCAGCTTCTCACACATCAGGTCAAACTTATATTTGCATTCATTGCATTTATATGTATAATTGGTGGTCTTTCAATTTGTTTGCGTTATTCCTTTTGCTGCCGTTTTTTTTCTGTTTTCAGAAACAACTTTTGACAACTTTTCAAAAGGATCGAGATTCAACAGCTGCCAGCAGTTCAAATTTATCAGAATTTATTTTATAAAATCATCTGTAAACTGTGAAAGGATTTTAGTAGGCAAATTGTTTATTTTTCAACATCAAAAGTTTCATAGCGAAATGAGTCAAGCTGTTTGATCACGGAACGCACACACAAATAAATATAAATACTTAATATTGCAGGTATTATACCATTTATGTAACATTAATATGAGGCCTTAAGCGCAGAAGTGGCGTAACCCGAAATTTTTCATTTTTGAGTTTATTGCACTACCATCAAGAAAAATAAATGCTGTTTTAAAAATAATTAAATAGGGTGGCGCAACAGAGCGAGGAGCTCCTGGGCCTAACGCATTTCTCACCACCATGCCATGTGATGGAATGGAGGAAATGATGTTTTACCTTCATTTATAAATAGAAAATGACAAATCATTATTTTATATCCATAACTTAACAGAAATGGCGTGAACCACTTACATGTACATGAGATATAAGTGGTGCAACCCACAAAAAATCCTTTAATTTAATGCTTTTATGCTAATTTTATACTTAAATATAAAACGTGACTCTATTTTTGACGTACAAAAAGTTTTTCCTTGTGATCTTTGATCGCAAATATCTCAATTCCATGAACTTCGTGTTGCGGCGTTTCTGTGCTCTCAAGGCGTCGATGTATATGGACATTTGATTTGAATGTGCGCAAGGCACTCGCCACCTTACAACCCAGTGCAGCGGACTTTAGAAGAACTTTTCAAGACTTCTTAGTACTACCCTGCCTTGTTTTCTCTCATTTTCAATTCGTAGACTTTGACATAAGGCCCGTACACCTTATCGGCGTGGTGCAATGGTGTCGGACTGTTAATGATATTGTCTCTCGTCAGTATTTTACAGGTCCTATGAGAATAAGAGTGAAGTTCACATTGGTCGATTTGTTGAAACTTCGTACGAATAAAGCGTCTGTTTTCTGGATCTCTGGGACAAAATTACACATCGAAGATCACTTAAAATAAGGATCAATTCAGAAAGGGATGCTCAACGTAAATTAATTCTACGGAACGAGTATAGAGCATCTCATAAGACAGTGCAACGGTGTGTGAGGCGTGATAAGAGGGCAAGGGTGGACCAACTTGCGCAGAACGCGGAACATGCTGCAGGAAGAGGGGACGCAAAGGAGATGAAAAAAAAAAATCACTAATGACATTGTCGGACAGCGTAGTAGCACTAACACTAACCATCCCGTTTTGGATCTGAACGGCAACCTTTTAGTGACGATAGAAGATCAGCTGCAAAGATGGAAGGAACACTTTTGTGTGCTGCTAAATGACGACACATCAACATGCGCAGGTCTTCTAGGGGTATTGACACCAGCCCCCCAACAAGTACAGAGATAAGAGACGCGATCCATCTCCGAAAGAAAAACATAGCAGCTGGACTTGACGGTATTCCCGCTGAATTCCTTTAAGTAGACCCTGAAGCGGCTTCCCGTATTTTGCTTAAGCTGGTGCAAGCTGTTTGGAAGAGTGAAACTTACCCAAGGGACTCTAAGGAGGGAGTTATTGTGAAGTTACCAAAGAAAGGAAACCTCAAAGACTGCAATAACTGGCGCGGAATCACTGTTCTGTCCGTTTTTCCGAAGTTAATGGCAACTATTATTCTCGAGAGGATAAAGTCCAGGATCGAGTCTACCCTCAAGAGGCACCAAGCGGGGTTTCGCAGCGGTCGATCGTGCGTCGACCACATCAACACCTTGCGAATCATACTTGAACAATCGTCTGAGTACCAATCACCCCTGTACCTCATGTTTGTGGATTTTGAGAAGGCATTCGACAGGGTAAATCGTGAATGCATCTGGAGATCGCTTATTGCGAGAGGTATCCCTGAGAAAATTGTTGCTGTTATTAAAGAGTCGTACAACAACGCAAGGTGTTTAGTTTTGCACAATGGACAGCTATCCGACACCTTTGATGTTCGCCAAGGAGTGAGACAAGGAGATGTCCTGTCACCAATTCTGTTCTTGCTAGCAATCGATTACGTAATGATTGCCACTGTGGGTACAACTGAAAGACACGGTATCCAATGGGGTCTGTTTGACAAACTTAGCCACATAGATTATGCTGACGATATATGTCTCATGGCAAACAACACGGCTAATTTAAATCAAATATGTCATTCGCTGGTGGTACCAACTAAATGGAGAATTGGCTGGCTTAAGGATCAACGCAAATAAGACCAAAATAATGACCACGGGCCAAAGCACAAAACAAGTTATTCTAAGGCAGGGAACCATAGAGAAGGTCACGCAGTTTAATTATCTGGGCAGTTTTATTGCACTTGATGGCGGAACGGACCTGGATGTTAACAATAGAATAAACAAAGCCCGTAGTGCATTTGGAATCCTTTCTCCTGTGTGGAACTCAAGCAAAATATCGCTACGCACCAAGTTGAAACTCTTCGAAACCAACGGTAAATCTGTGCTGTTATATGCTTCTGAAACATGGAAATGCTCTGTCAACATCTCGAGCAGGCTACAGGCCTTCGTCAACCGTTGTCTGCGCTACATTATATATACATTATGAAGATCCGGTGGCCGCAAACCATATCAAACGTTGAACTATGGAATAGGACCGGACAGATGAAATTGGATGCAGACATCACCCAACGAAAGTGGCGTTGGATAGGCCATACACTGAGGAAACCTAACGACAACATAGCGAAACAATCATTCGAATGGAACCCTCAGGGTGAGAGACGCGTTGGAAGACCAAAAACAACATGGAGGTCATCTGTTTTAAAAGAAGCTCAGTCTCAAGGTATTCAATCGTGGTCATAGCTAAGACCCGTTGCGGCGAATCGGGACAGATGGAGGGATCTGGTTGCTGCCCTATGCTCCAGAAGGAGTTAAAGTGCTGCTACAGTTGCAGCCGGACAACATATATTTCTGGATCTCTGTCATTGTTCTTTTTTTTTAATTGAATGGGGCGAAGGTAAAACGTTCGTCGCCGTCGACCTGAAAGATCTTTTGTGCTGTTCCCTTAGGTTTAAACACGTAAAGTGTGGAGTTGTTCATTCGAAGTTGAGGTCATGTAAGAACCTAAGAATATTCGAAGAAGGTGTTTCTTATATCAAGAGGACTAGTGAATCCTTAATTGAATATCTTTAGCCTGGATCTGGCTATGGCAGGGCAATCACATAAAATGTGTTAAGCTGTTTCTGTGTCTTCGAGACAGAGACGGCAGGTGTCATCTTGGCTGGATGCCCATATGTTTTTAAGATGATATCTGAGGGAGTAGTGTCCAGTGAGGAACTCCGTAAGTATTTTTACGTCACGTTTGCTCATGTCAAAAATCTCTTTCATACGACTTATCTCAAGTCGATGAATAGTTTTGAATGGCGGTGGCTATTAGAATTGTTCCAGGTATGAATCATGTTCTGCACTGATTGGGAGACCGCAGTTGGGGTCCGGGCCTCTGAATAGGGATTGAGAGTCTAGCTAGGCGGTCAGAGTCTTCGTTACCCTGTACACCTTCATGTTCAAGCACCCAGGAAAGAGTTATTTTACTGTGGGTGGCTAATTGAGATAGACATGTCAGATAGTTCCAAACTAGATTGGATTCAATTTTGGTTGAGGACAATGCCTTCAAGGCTGCCTGACTGTCAGAGCAAATTAGGATGCGTGATCTTCGGAGGTTTCTTCTAATGCATTCCCTAACACAGAATTCTATAGCTATTACCTCTGCTTGAAAGATAGTTGTTGTGCAACCAAAGGAAATAGATGATGTGAAGTTGGGACCGAAAATCGCTGCACCTACACCGCTGTTAGTTTTTCAACCGTCAGTGTATCAAATGTATTGGAAGTTACTTGTAAGAATCACAGGGTTCTTCCATACTGAGCGGTTAGGAAAAATTACTTCGAAGGGATGGTGTAACATTATGCGTCTAGGCATAAATTCCGAAGAGTAAGCTGCAGCCGATACCAAAAATGTAACATGTCAATGTTACACCAACTTCTAGCGTCGATTCGACAAATTGGTGTAACAGAGAAAAAGAACAAGAAAACAGCTGCTTTATTCGTACGAAGTTTCAACAAATTGACCAGCTTTAACCAGACAGAGCCACATGCATCACTGCACGAACAACAATGCAACAATTGAGAGACGAGTTCGGTCAATAGTTTATTTGACTTTTGGGGCAGGTCAATTGTCCTATGCCGTGCGACTTGAGGCCTCTAAACTATTTTTTGTGAGACTATGTTAAGGCTCATGTCTATAGCGATAAGTTCGTTTCGACTGACGCACGGGAAGCCAACATTGAAGCATTTGTTCGTGAGATACCGACCGAAATGTTAGAAAAAGTATTCTCTCCAAACATTTTACATCGTTGCAAAATTCGTACGACTCTGCTTTAGAGAACTCACGATACTCCTTCAAGGTCAGTAAAGAACTCACAGTTAAACAAGGCGACACACTGTCATGCCATTTTTAACATCGTACTTCTTTGACTATATGGAAGTTATTACACATAATAAAGGAACAAGTCAAGTAAGCGAGTATTTCAAATAAAAAGCTTTTGTGGAATTCTTAAGAAGAAATCAAAGCCTGGCTTAGAAGTGTTGATCAGAATAAAAGAAGATTAAAAAAACAAAATCGCAGATAGAAGGATATTGAAGATAGCAAACAATGACGATGATTTTGTTTGCCAATTGATTGCCCCACCAAAGTCAAAATATACCCCTCCCGCGACTTCAGTGCAATGTGCTTTCAAAAACTCGTCGAGCTGGAGCGTTTATGTCGATCCGCTCTACATCTACATGTCCAATGTAGTCTAGTGATGAGTAGTCTTCTAGCTAAGCTCATACTCATGTCGCAGACTTCATTGGTTTTATCACACACGTAAATGACACTCGGAAAAACATAGTAACTTCAGGGCCGTTTTCTTCACTGTAGAGTTGAGGCAAGCTAGAGAGTGGAGAATACGTTTTTTCTTCACTTTAAATTTCTACTCGAGAGTTGAAATTTAAAGGTTCGCCTACTTGCGTTTTTATAAATTTCCTTGGGATATTTTTGACAGATTCATAACTTTCAACTTTAGATTTGAACTTCGATTGCTTGATTGTTTTGAAAATTAAAGTCTCGGTAGTTGAATCTGTTTATTGCGAAAATAAAATTAAGAAAAAACGATACATATTTGATTTTGCTTAGACGATGGAACATGTGTGTTACGAAACATTGCCATCGAATCTGAGCATTTCCGGTGGAGGTTGTGGTTCCTTTTCGTCAATGGCTATGTTTTGAAGGACGGCACAAGCTACTATAATCAATCGGTAACAATAACTCTGCATCTTAAACAAATTGCTAATACTGGAAACCGTCTTTTTAAAATTCTATGAGAATGCTGGACTGAATTTCGAGTACGAATCTGCTACTCGTTATATAAATTTCCAACACTATTTGAAACATTTTGAAAAACGGTTCTCTTCGTGTTTCGGGAATGCGAACAAACGGGGGTGTAAGGTTAGCAATTGCGTTCGACACCCGCTTTATCATTCGATGCGCTGTTGAAATGCTTACGCCAATAAAGTCAGTAATGGTCAATTGTATTGATCCGAGAGCAAAATACATCAGAACTATAAATAATTGGGTAATTGGTCGTAATTCGCGACGATTCATACTTTTCAAACTAAAAAATATTCAAAATATATCATTTCATACCTTGTCTCACAGCAAGGCAAACTACCCTCTATCATTTCACATAGCATCATTGTGATTCGCTTCAAAATGTGAAATCGGTGAATAAAATCATGGTCAAACCCGACCCGTGGACACATTGTCTTCTTTCAATCACCACCGATTCTTCTTCTTTTTCATCTTCGCTTTCAGAAGCAGACGATGGATAATAATTTTTTCAAAACATTTTATTTACATTTAAACGGCCCTTAAAATTCTAAAGCAAACAATCGAACCGAGCCAGACTACACTTCGATTCTAGAAAATTGAATGAAAACATAGAAGCCTTTCACTGCCCCCACTCAAAAAGACAACAACAAACCATGCTTATAAATGTCAGAAGCAATTGTTATTTAATTGCTAATTAAAATTGAAGTCATTCCAAGTTGACACCTATTCAAACAGATATCTTCGTTTTCATCCCCAAAGTCTAAGATTTAATCAATTGGTCAGCTTATTCCTGATCCACACACAACTTCCTCTTTCGTCTCCATTTCAATTATCTAAAAACCCAAACCATCTGACGCCGATGGACAACGAAACCTAAAGTGGCATTGTTCAATATACCATCCCCAGCAAGTTGTCTTCTACTATTCCATTCCAAAAAATACAATTATTCTTAGTCCTAATGTCTAGCTGCCAATATTAATCCCAACACTCAATAAAATTCAAACAATTACTTACTAACAAGAAGTCTTTGAGTTGTTGCCTCGTGTAATTTCCCAAAAGATGGTCGCTTGATACCCAATTTCCTAATGTTATTCAGCCTCTCATTTCGTTAATCTCCATAAAAGTGTGCATGTATGTGTGTGTGTATTTGTGTACTTGCGTGAAGAAATGCCAGTTTATTCCACATAGAACATTCCTTCAATTACTGTCTACATTTGCTAGCTCCACACTCTACACTGAGAGAAACAACAAGGATTGGAATGAGAGACAGAGAAAAGAGAAGGACGAACCTAGAGAAATTCCTACCCAAAACTCATAATAAGTTCACACCAAAATCCCTAGAGAGATCATCTCCCTTCTTAGCCTCACCTCCTCTTCCGGACTTCTTTGTCCTAATTTCGAAATTAATCTGCTCTCAAGCTTATTCGTATCTCATATCCTCTTAAGCCCAGCTAAAATATAGATACACACCGACCCACACTTACTCATTCGTGTCGTTTGAAATCCCAATCCAAACGTATAATAGGGAATTCGGTGATGGCCTAGATTCGACTTCCGAAATAGGTACACATATTTCTAACCCTCGTATATCCTCATTCTCATCCGCCTTCCAACATACTCATATTCCACCAGATGTGACCCGATTTTCAAACTCGCAGTCACATGAGATTTATATTTTGTGGTCAGATTTTGTGGTGGTTAGTTTTGTATATAATAACGACGACCAACACGCCGACCGACGACGACGGACGATGGCAGGCCGAGAGCTACTCTTTATTTTACACGATAGAGGCGGACCTTCAGGGAAAACTAACCGACCGACCAACCGACCAGTCGACCGACACGACGACAACTTCCTTGTCTAGAATTTAATTTTCCAATGACATGAAACCCGTAGTTTGCCTCAATATTCACGGCTGCCATTCCCTTGCAACGCAAATAGAGAACAAGAAGAAACCCAACTTCTAAGTGATAAGTCAACATCACTTTGGGCCTTCGGTCTTTGTATAGTACGTTGAAAAAACTATTGCAGCACAGATTTTAAAAGAAGATACGCTCTTTCTTTCTGTCTGTGATGGCTTGGGGAGACACTACTCTCAAAACGAGCAACTTCTATCGACATACTCGTACTTATAAAGGTGGGTGTCGAGAATTAGGAAAATGTTTTTGCAGGTCATTCTGCATTCACCCGGCAAACATTTCATTCTAAAAGTTTAATTGAAGCACTCTGGAGTCTGGACAACGACAACGACGACGACGACGATAAAATGTGGACGAGCATTAGTATGATTTGAAGGTGCAACCGGAACTACACACAGGACGAAAGTCAAAATCTCCATATCGATGGATAATGCTTTTTTGCTTCCTCTTCGGTGTAGCAGGTGTGGGCAAAACTTTGTCAAAAAGTCTATGAAATGGTTGCTTCGAAATGTTCATGTGTGTTTGTCTTGGTCCAATTCATTGAGAACTTTTAACACTCAGTGTAGTCTTTATTAAATTACCTCAAATGTGTCGGACAATGCAGTGCTCTGACAGACACCGACGCAGGATTGATGGAATTAACACTTTAGCAAACAAAGAGATCAGGTAATCCCAAAGTGTGGACAAAAAGAGCTAAGGTCAAAGATCCATTGTCATAGATGTGAATTTGGAAACAAAGAACTCCAAAATAACATAAAATACACAAAGCGATAGCGCACGGATAAATCTTGAAGAGAAGAAAGGTTGCGCACTTAGACCGGAATGATTAAAGAGGTCTTCAAAATGCTGTACCAATTTTAACATTTTTTAAAGAAGTTCCAGAAACAAGAAGAATTTTCCACTGATTACCATCACATCACCACTACTACAGTTGGAAGAAGTTAGATACAAGTCATGGTCATCTTAATTTCGACCCTCCAAGAATCGCTCAGATCAAACTGAGCTGCCAAGCGCGGGGATTGAACCCACAACACTCCAGTAGAGCAACCAGGCACGAGGGTTTTGGCGCTGGTGCCTTTGTGGAAAACGACCACACACGACTACACACCCCTTTGGGACCACATACGCATCCGTTTTCCAAGCGGAGGCGTATGCTATCCTAATGGCCTTAAGCCACGTAACGAACAATGGATGGACGGGGAGAAGTATTTTTGTTTGCAGCGACAGCCAAGCTGTGCTTAAGGCCCTTCTCAACCCTCTAACCACTTCGAAAGCGATCCAGGAATGCAAGAGCTCTCTGAATGCGATCGGAAGATTTAATTCCTTGAGTCTCATTTGGGTTCCGGGCCATCACGACATAACTGGAAATGAAATCGCCGATGAACTTGCTAGGTAAGGATCTCAGACAGCTTTCTCAGAACCTGAACCGTCGCTAGGTCTGCCTGCGTCCTCAGTGAGGGTTTCAATCAACGATTGGATATGTGAAGAGCACAACCGTAGATGGCATGCCTCCATTGGATGCAGACAGACCAAACGTAGGTATGCTCTCCAACGTTAGTAAGAAGACTGCAACATTTTTGCTAGCTCGTAGCTGAAAAGACTGTAGAAAGTTTATTGGCGTTGCCATCGGCACTTCTCTTTTGCGAAGCATTAAAACGTGTTGAATTAAGTGATACCACACTCTGTGAACCTTGTGGAGAAGATGAGGACACCGCAGAGCACTTCCTCTGTGAATGTCCTGCTTTTTCTCGCATGAGTGAGTGAGAGCTGGTAACTTAGGCTGATTATCACTGCGGCGTCTTTTGGCTTTTCTCCGAACATCTGGAAAGCTATAACAAATAGAAGGTTGATAACTGTTAGTACAATAGACCGGTATTTAGGTCTGAGTGCTCTAGCTGGTATTTTAAAAAACCTCCAACAGAAACAAAAAAACAGAAGAGCAACCAGGTCTCATCTCCTTGACTAGGACCGCCACCCCCTTATTTGTTTAGCCGTTCAACACGAAGTGAACATTCTCCTACTCAATGACGTACTTCAATGTAATTCAAAGAAACCCCAAAAAATTCTCAACCCTGGTAACGCTTGCCCTTAAACTTAAACTTTGGCACATTTTAAAGAGCAACGCATAAAATCGTTCCCTGCAGCTCGTTCCCTGTATATACAAAAATAGACGTTTTAGACACAGAACCAAATGAAAAAAGTCCACTCACCTTACTTCAAAATGTTTTGAAAAAACCTCAACTTGCAGACAGTTTGGTTTCCCATTTAAATCTGTTCCTATGGCAAATAGCTTCGAGTGGGAGGTAAAAATATTCCTCTGAGTGGATATTGGTGGGACCAGCCACACAGCACATGGTATGGGGAATGGAAAATTCGGAAAAATTAGGGCACATCCCCTTAAAACATTGTACTACCTGCTGCTGCTGCTGGTGCTGCTCCTGTTGTAGCTGCTGCCAGTGCTCTAGGTAGGTGAAACTTCTGCATCATATATGCATTCTAGCATAGGATATGCAATTGATTTGATCCCGTTGCCCATAGTCCCACTGCTGGCTGTTGCGGACGACTTAAACAAGAATAAAAAAAAAAAGAACCTAGGCTACGAAAATGAATTGATGCTTTGGGTCGGCAGTGATAGTGTGCAATGGTAAAGGTGGTAAAATGGTAGAGGTGGTTGGTTGGGTTCGGATTTTGGTATAGGATTCGGTCTACATGAATAGATCGAAAAAGGATGAGGAATGCACAGAGCTAGAGATGGGTTTTTGAATTAAAATTTAGTACCTAGCGTAGGTAAAGGGCGAAGAGGATCGCATAGTGTTAAAAATTCGTGTTTTTCCTGTAAAAGCTTGAAATGCCAAAACATATACATACCTACACATACAAATTGAGAGTGTATGTGTTTAAATTGTAGTAATGAAGTGAACAATGTTGGTTTTCTATTAGAGACTTGAACCCTTCTGACATTCGCTTCGCTCTGCATCTAGCAGTCATCCCATGGGCAGCCATGCGATAATTCTTGTTTCAAAATGTTGCAAATGTTTGCGAAATTTCCAAATTGAACCCCCTTTAGGATAACAATGTGGTTTCAAGTTGTTATATATAAATTTTATTACGAATCTCATTTCTTTTTTTTATGTTTTTTTTTTTACTGTAGGGCGTAGATACAACACTCACTATTCCTACCTACTTTCGGTAATGGTTGGTTAGTGAGCAGGCAAATTTAGGTTAGACCGTAGTATTTTAGAATTGAGAATCAAAGTTCAGAGTTTGTGTTTATGGGAATTGTTTTGTATACGGGTGAATAATGCTACTAGATATTGCCGTTGGGGATATGCTATGCGGGATAACAAGTGAATAGCAGCTGTTGGAGGTGCCATTTGGTAGATATTTTCTTTACAAATTTTAATTTGGCTTTGTTGCATAATTGGGTAATTCGAAGCGAGTTATTTTCAATTCGATATAGATGCCTAGTTTAGGAGATTGGAAGCACATCAGAGGCAGAAGTATGCATTTCGAAGAGATTCGTTTTCGGTGGGCGAAAATGAGATTTGGTATTACTTTATATTCGCCTGATTATCGAATTTGATGGCGAACAGAAAATGCCGTTGAGAGTATGACATCCGACTGGTACTTTTTGGCGAATGTGTTTTCGATAGGCGAAGAGAACTGTAATTGCCCTTTTTCAGTAGTAAGTTCAATTATTTATTATTTAGTGAAAAAAATTGATAAGTGTTGAACGAAAACATTGAACTCAAAAGCAAATGCACTTAATATTTCCAAGAAATAAAAACTATTTTGGAAATGAGATCTCCAATGACAGAAAAAATGGCAAGAATTGTTTTCGAATCGCCTCCAATTTGATAACTGGGCAGATCGAGGCGAGTCGAGAAGAAGATGACAAATTAAGAACCATTCGCATCGAATTTCTCTATCGGACCCCAGAATTCTTCGTTACAATTTTTCAGTTATTTCAGCCTTCCCCATGGTAAGGGTTTCGAGAAGCCTTCTCAAAAATCTATAGACTATTGGCGAAGAATTCAACTTAGCCCTTAAGGGAGGAGACCACTTTAAAAGAGCCTAAAAACCATGTTTTTTTTTGGGATTTTTTGTAGAGGTAATAAAACAACCCAATCTTTTCAAAAATTAAGAGAAATGTTTATTAGAGCTATCCAGTATTCAAAAAATTTTATCTTTTCGATGACTAACAAAATGGTGGCGTTATTGAAGTTTTCCGGATGCCTATTTCCGGCGACATCGAAAACTGCTGCAGTTGTCACTCTTTTTCGGTTGATCTGAGAAAGATTTACCAAAGTTCATTCTTTTACTGACATATTAAGGGGAAGGATATACCTAAAATAGAATGAAAAAATGCAAAATTCTAAATTAAGAAGCCTTTTTAATCCAAAGTTTGATTTTCGGCAACTTTTTCGACATATTTGACCCCCGAAAAATTATTTATTTATACGCTATCTTTCCAGCTTTAGGTATATCCATTCAATAATATTACTGAGAGTAATCACCTAAAATTTCATCTAAATCGGGCGCTTACTTTTTGAGCTACAACACGAGCAGTTTTTGAAAAAGTAGTTTCGAGATAATTGCGTTTAAAGTTTCACCACGAGAAAATTATTGGTTGTAGTAATTTACGGATTAATCGGCGATTCCAGGCGCGTACAATAGACCTTCGACTTCATTCCCCGAAACAGCTGCCTGACCATACGAAAGGTCAACAGTAAAGGGTATTGTGAAGCGAAGGTCGCTCCTCCTCTAACGGCTCAAGCTATCTAACTCGCCACCCGACCGCATGTTGTTCTCGCACTCTGAATGCGATAACTCTGCATCTATTCGATATTTTCAGTTTTCCTTTGGTCATAAGTCATAACATTCTTTGGATATTATACTTTTGAAATATGTATTAAAAAAAATTGATTTGAAAATTTTAAAGTGGTCTCCCCCCTCCTTAAGTGATAGAGTGGGTAAAAGAAGCACGAATGGGCGTGTGGTCTACTATCGTAAATCCCTTTATTTTATCTAAATCGACTTCAGATTTTAGAGGAACTTATTATTTTTTACAGCCATTCGTATCAGAGCTATCTCCCAATGGACCGATTATCATCGGTCACGCTACAATCCTGAATCTGTTCAGATCAATCCCTTGTCACTCCGACTACGCCATCCCCCAATTGGTTTTTGAAAACAAGTTCCAAGTCTCAATCCCATCGAGAACATTTTGGGAAGATGAAGAACTCTTGAAAGATGATTCAATTCATTTCTATACAGATGGTTCAAAAAGAAGAAGGGGTCGGCTGCGGGGTGTACTCAAACAGACTCAATGTTAGTCCCTCATTCCGCCTTCCAAACCATAGTAGCGTGTTCCAAGCGGAGTTTCCAGCAATCAAAGAGGTACTATCGTCGCTAAAAAAAAACGTGATATCCTCAGCAAATATCCGGATCTTCTCAGACGGTCAAGCAGCCCTCAAATCATTCGGCGCTGTTTCTACGAACTCAGTAACTGCCCTCAACTGTCGCCTATCTCTTAAGGAGATGGCACAGAGATTCCTAGGTAACCAGCACTAGCAAAGCCGGTGAACTCGCCAGAAATGGAACCGTTCTTACCGATCTCAACCAGCAGGTTGAATATTGGTATATCAATCGCTACATGCAAACTTATGCAAAAGTAAGAGGCAATGGATAGAACAAATAAATAGGTGGAACAATATCACTACGTGTGCGGCAGCAAAAAAGAGCTAGATCTAAAACGCAGAAGACAATTGTTATCCATAACCAGATTGCACTTTAGCTCCGTAATCAATGTCATTACCGGAAATTGTCTGATAGGTAGACACGCCATAAGACATGGCGCTTCGTCCAACGACCTCTGCAGGGACAAAGGAGGAAGAGACAGTCCCTTCTCTACTATTGTCCTGCACTCTCCCTGAAAAGAAAACTGCATCTAGGAAGATATTTCCTTGATGATCTAAACGATCTGCCGAACACAGATATCGTTCATCTCTATCGCTTTATCAAAAGCTCCAAATGGTTTTGTTAAAAGTGAGGTTCCCAATCACATAATCCTTAGGGTATTACAATAGACCTAATACTGGTCTATGTGTGGCAGTTACCGGCACAGTTGACGGCAAGAAAAAACCAAGAGAAGATCACGACCATTTCTGTCTCTCGAAATCCTTTGACTTTCACATTCAGTTTCAGTCCCAGGGCTAGAGCCTAGTTGCCACACAACTTTTCGACTAGGTTAAAACTTAGTCGCTATACCTGGACTCACATCACTTAGATCACTGTAAAATTAATAAACAAGGTGGCGCAACAGAGCGAGGAGCCCCTCTCACAACCATTGCCTTTGTGAGAGAATGGAAAGAACCCACTATTTTCTGCCGATTCCGAACAGCTACTCGAGAAAGCGCTTTTCATGACAAAGAATTTTTTTTTCTGAGGACTTGCCAATTCCTCGCGAAAGGTGATCCCGTGGGAAAACATTTTTTAGTTTCTGTTGAGATTCGAATAACGAACCTCTCACGTAAACAGACAGACATGCTAACAATTACACCACGGGCACCGCATTAGATCACTGTGAATACATAAAAGGTGGATAGCCATGATCTTTTTCAAACATTAAAAATCGAACTTACAAATTTAGTAGATATTTATCACAACTCACAAGCCTCCATCCAGTTTGAGTTACGAAGAGCTTTGAAGTGCGTTTATGATTCAAATCAGGACAGATGGTCTTAAGACACCCTTGCAAAGCCATCGTGATACGCCTTCGTAACTATGCTTAAACATAGCGTAAAGGGTTCTGAAAATCTTTGAATATGTCTGGAGAAAGACATAACGAAGGCAAATGATGACTGCATCCAATGCGTTTAAGACACCATCGCAAGGCTATCCTGAATCGACTTTATAATAACTGATTTAAACAACACATATCGTTGGAAAAAGCTGCATTTTTTTTTTTTTTTTTTTTTTTTTTCAATTCAATTTCAATTTATTACATTAAGTGGAAAATACAATAAGATTTTGTCTTTTATAGTACAAATTGTTTGGCGAGAAGTTAAAAAAAGAATAAAATATAAAATAAAAATATTAAATATAAAATGAAATTAACAACTAAAACTATGTCAGCTTCATTTACGGTTATAAACAAAAGCGAAAACGATGAATCTAATTGCTCGGAGTGATGGTAATCATTGCTACACATTTGGTCAATAGCTTCGAAGCAAATTTAAAACGATTCTAGACAGTCATGGACCACCTCCGGTTATTCACATAAGTGGATGGCAATAAGATCGCAGTAGGAATAGGTGCACTTGGGACCGATCCGTTAAACGTTAGAATATTTGAAAATTTGAAAAAAGGTAAATGTAGGAGGAATAGAAAGTGTGAATAAATAAATGATTTTATTAGTGAGTGATAAAACCCAATGTAATTTGTTTATGGTTGTTTGTATAAGGGATCGACACGGGACACCATGTCGTGAAGTCGAGTATTAAAATCTACAGATAAATGAAAAGAGGATTGTGAAAATAAAGTGTTAAGGAAATGTTTTGTTTGTTAGAAATTTGGGTAAAGGTAAAGGTAAAGGTGTAAAGAGTGAAGTTAAAGGTAAAGGAATGTTGGATTGTTTGTAAATAAAAAAGGTGTAGATTGTGAGAACGAATGAAAGTGGTTTTTAGAAAATTCCAATCTACAAGCAAATTTATGACTGCAAAGGATCGAAGCGGGTCACTGTGTCGTCGTTTGATAGGTATTCTATATAGATGTCCCTAAATAGCCAAGTACTAATATTTACGAATATAAATCAACAGAGGATTCTGAAAATAATCTGTTAAGGAAATGTTATATTTGCTTGAAAATTGGAAAAGGTTGAAAGATGCAAGTGCAAAGGATCGATGCGGGTCAGCGTGTCGTCGTTTGATAGGTTGTTGTTGTTGTTGTTGTTGTTGTTGTTGTTGTTGTTGTTGTTGTTGTTGTTGTTGTTGTTGTTGTTGTTGTTGTTGTTGTTGTTGTTGTTGTTGTTGTTGTTGTTGTTGTTGTTGTTGTTGTTGTTGTTGTTGTTGTTGTTGTTGTTGTTGTTGTTGTTGTTGTTGTTGTTGTTGTTGTTGTTGTTGTTGTTGTTGTTGTTGTTGTTGTTGTTGTTGTTGTTGTTGTTGTTGTTGTTGTTGTTGTTGTTGTTGTTGTTGTTGTTGTTGTTGTTGTTGTTGTTGTTGTTGTTGTTGTTGTTGTTGTTGTTGTTGTTGTTGTTGTTGTTGTTGTTGTTGTTGTTGTTGTTGTTGTTGTTGTTGTTGTTGTTGTTGTTGTTGTTGTTGTTGTTGTTGTTGTTGTTGTTGTTGTTGTTGTTGTTGTTGTTGTTGTTGTTGTTGTTGTTGTTGTTGTTGTTGTTGTTGTTGTTGTTGTTGTTGTTGTTGTTGTTGTTGTTGTTGTTGTTGTTGTTGTTGTTGTTGTTGTTGTTGTTGTTGTTGTTGTTGTTGTTGTTGTTGTTGTTGTTGTTGTTGTTGTTGTTGTTGTTGTTGTTGTTGTTGTTGTTGTTGTTGTTGTTGTTGTTGTTGTTGTTGTTGTTGTTGTTGTTGTTGTTGTTGTTGTTGTTGTTGTTGTTGTTGTTGTTGTTGTTGTTGTTGTTGTTGTTGTTGTTGTTGTTGTTGTTGTTGTTGTTGTTGTTGTTGTTGTTGTTGTTGTTGTTGTTGTTGTTGTTGTTGTTGTTGTTGTTGTTGTTGTTGTTGTTGTTGTTGTTGTTGTTGTTGTTGTTGTTGTTGTTGTTGTTGTTGTTGTTGTTGTTGTTGTTGTTGTTGTTGTTGTTGTTGTTGTTGTTGTTGTTGTTGTTGTTGTTGTTGTTGTTGTTGTTGTTGTTGTTGTTGTTGTTGTTGTTGTTGTTGTTGTTGTTGTTGTTGTTGTTGTTGTTGTTGTTGTTGTTGTTGTTGTTGTTGTTGTTGTTGTTGTTGTTGTTGTTGTTGTTGTTGTTGTTGTTGTTGTTGTTGTTGTTGTTGTTGTTGTTGTTGTTGTTGTTGTTGTTGTTGTTGTTGTTGTTGTTGTTGTTGTTGTTGTTGTTGTTGTTGTTGTTGTTGTTGTTGTTGTTGTTGTTGTTGTTGTTGTTGTTGTTGTTGTTGTTGTTGTTGTTGTTGTTGTTGTTGTTGTTGTTGTTGTTGTTGTTGTTGTTGTTGTTGTTGTTGTTGTTGTTGTTGTTGTTGTTGTTGTTGTTGTTGTTGTTGTTGTTGTTGTTGTTGTTGTTGTTGTTGTTGTTGTTGTTGTTGTTGTTGTTGTTGTTGTTGTTGTTGTTGTTGTTGTTGTTGTTGTTGTTGTTGTTGTTGTTGTTGTTGTTGTTGTTGTTGTTGTTGTTGTTGTTGTTGTTGTTGTTGTTGTTGTTGTTGTTGTTGTTGTTGTTGTTGTTGTTGTTGTTGTTGTTGTTGTTGTTGTTGTTGTTGTTGTTGTTGTTGTTGTTGTTGTTGTTGTTGTTGTTGTTGTTGTTGTTGTTGTTGTTGTTGTTGTTGTTGTTGTTGTTGTTGTTGTTGTTGTTGTTGTTGTTGTTGTTGTTGTTGTTGTTGTTGTTGTTGTTGTTGTTGTTGTTGTTGTTGTTGTTGTTGTTGTTGTTGTTGTTGTTGTTGTTGTTGTTGTTGTTGTTGTTGTTGTTGTTGTTGTTGTTGTTGTTGTTGTTGTTGTTGTTGTTGTTGTTGTTGTTGTTGTTGTTGTTGTTGTTGTTGTTGTTGTTGTTGTTGTTGTTGTTGTTGTTGTTGTTGTTGTTGTTGTTGTTGTTGTTGTTGTTGTTGTTGTTGTTGTTGTTGTTGTTGTTGTTGTTGTTGTTGTTGTTGTTGTTGTTGTTGTTGTTGTTGTTGTTGTTGTTGTTGTTGTTGTTGTTGTTGTTGTTGTTGTTGTTGTTGTTGTTGTTGTTGTTGTTGTTGTTGTTGTTGTTGTTGTTGTTGTTGTTAGTAGGTAAAGGGGCACTTGGACCTGGGAATTTTCTGAGCGAGCCAAAAGGGTGCCGTCGGTCTGATCAAAGGGAGATAATAGCGTCTAGAGTCACGTAGGTTGAAGATCCTTACGATGGGATGAGAGTAAAGAAAAAATGTGTGTCGTCGTTTGATAGGTATTCTATATAGATGTACCTAAATAATCAATGTGTGTCGGTTCATGTATAATAAAGAAAATGTTGTCAATTAGATTTTTGGAATTTATTTCTTTAATTTTATTCAATACATTTTATAGGATTTCGTTTTTATTTATCCATGAGTTATGTTCTGTTGGAAATCCCAACCACTTAACAAAAACTTTATTGCCTCTTGTCTGTAGAATTTTTTCCACCAGAAATACGTTTTTACTTTTTGACTTCATTAATTCTGCATTATAGAAACCGCCTTGTACGGGTTTTCCTTCAAAGTCTTCAAGAAGATATGTTATAGGGTTAGTTTCTTGGATTTTTCTTATTTTAAAGATCTCAGTTGTCCAGTTGGGGGTGTATCCTTTTTCAAATACATGTTTATGTTTGCTGATTCTTACTTTATCACCGACCTTAAATTTTTGTTTAACTATTTCTCTTTTCTTGGTTTTGAAAAGTGGTAATATAGATTTTGAATTTTCCTTCGTTACATCTACAGGATAACATTTAATGGTTCTGTGAAAAGAATGATTGTAATCATGGAGTAATTTCTTATAAATATTTATCCATTTATAGCTGCCATTGAAACTAAATTCTTTCCACATTTTTTCTTTTAAGGTTCTATTAAATCTTTCAACAATAGAAGCCTTTAATGAACTAAAAGTAGAGTAATGGTTAATTTTATACTTTCTCATTAAGCTATTGAATGTTTTGTTGTAAAATTCTTTCCCATCGTCCGTTTGCAAATTTTCGGGAGTTCTAGAAGAATCAATAAATATTTGTAAGTTAAAGGTAAAGGAATGTTGGATTGTTTGCAAATAAAAAAAGTGTAGATTGTGAGAACGAATGAAAGTGGTTTTTAGAAAATTCCAATCTACAAGCATATATTTAATTTATGACTGCAAAGGATCGAAGCGGGTCACTGTGTCGTCGTTTGATAGGTATTCTATATAGATGTCCCTAAATAGCCAAGTACTAATATTTACGAATATAAATCAACAGAGGATTCTGAAAATAATCTGTTAAGGAAATGTTATATTTGCTTGAAAATTGGAAAAGGTGGAAAGATTCAAGTGCAAAGGATCGATGCGGGACGCCCGCCGTGTCGTCGTTAGAGTGAAGTTAAAGGTAAAGGAATGTTGGATTGTTTGCAAATAAAAAAAGTGTAGATTGTGAGAACGAATGAAAGTGGTTTTTAGAAAATTCCAATCTACAAGCATATATTTAATTTATGACTGCAAAGGATCGAAGCGGGTCACTGTGTCGTCGTTTGATAGGTATTCTATATAGATGTCCCTAAATAGCCAAGTACTAATATTTACGAATATAAATCAACAGAGGATTCTGAAAATAATCTGTTAAGGAAATGTTATATTTGCTTGAAAATTGGAAAAGGTGGAAAGATTCAAGTGCAAAGGATCGATGCGGGACGCCCGCCGTGTCGTCGTTTGATAGGTAATCTATAGATATCTCTAAATAGTCAAGTACTAATATCTACGTATAAATCAACAAAGGATTCTGAAAATAATCTGTTAAGAAAATGTTATATTTGGTTGAAAATTGGAAAAGGGGAAAGGCAGGTTAAATAATGCAGTGAGTGTTGGGATTGGTAGTTTTTCGATTTTTTCTAGATTTCATATCAGGGGAAATTACCAAATTTGTCAGTCCATACTATAAAAGCAACTGTTGCGTGAGTTCTTAATTCAGTTTTCAGTTCAGTTCAGTTCAGTTCAGAAAATATTTAACAAAAATTTTAAAATGTCAAATTTCCTAAAAAAAATTAAGTCGGCAGTTAACATGAGAGATGGGTCGGCACCACCAGCTCGGAAGCCGATATTAAGTTTATCGAAGATGGTCCAGAGGAAGAAATTTCCGATTTCTTCAGCGAAAAGGATAAAGACCGCATATGGTCTTCAAATATTAGTCGAACTAGACGACTTTGTGGTAGGTTTAAACAATTTTTTTTTTTACAATTTCATATAAAATTTTTATTTTTAGGTATTCTTACCTAAACGGTGCAATGCACAAATGGATGAGGAAGATATTGCGGGGCTAAACACGCTCTGCCTAGAGGTCGTGGAGCCTTTAGGTCCTTCCTTCAGTATAGACTTCCACGACAAGGAACAACAACAACAGCAGGAACAACAACATCATCAACAAGAACAACAACAACAACAACAACATCATCATCATCAACAAGAACAACAACAACAACAACAACAACAACAACAACAACAACAACAACAACAACAGCAGCAGCAGCAACAACAACAACTACAGCAGGAACAACAATATCATCACCAAGAACAACAACAACAACAACAACAACAACAACAACAACTACAGCAGGAACAACAATATCATCACCCAGAACAACAACAACTACAACAGCAACATCAAGAACAGCAACAACACCATCAGAAACTCCGAAGAGGGAGGAAACCTAAACATGATGTGGTTATTCAAGAGGTAGAACATATTTTGCCTACACTCTATTTAAATTCAGAAGGCGAATTACTAAATTCGCAAAAAAATTATTTTAGATAAAATAAAAATTTTTTAAAAAAATTAAGTTTTCCCTGTTTTTTTTATTTTTAGCGAATTCAAATTTTGGCTGATTTCATTACCAAAATTAAGCGTTTTAGTTTAAAAGGGCGAAAAATTGATTTTAAAATCAACCCCATTCCAAGCAACGAAGAACCAACTTCATGGATAAGAAAGGCGATTGAAGATATGGTGCGATTTGCAATGGAAGGTCTTAATGAGTCCGACAAGGTAGGAATAACGTTTTCTGGGAAAAGTTTTGCTCATGAGCGGGGAAGTGGATGGATCAACTACAAAACATGTTCAGACCTCAGCATGGATGATGTTTGGGAAATGATTTCCAAAATATTCCAGAGCAATTCTGTTGGCATAAGTACGGATGATTTTACGTTGTCTGTAACTTCAATTAAAATGCCAGCTGGGGAGGGAAGAAAACCTTCCTCCATGTACAATTCGTTCAACGAAGAATGTGTCAACCGAAGAGGAATAATTAGTGTGAAAAATACGGATAATTTATGCTTGCCTCGAGCTCTGGTTATAGCAATGGCGTACACGGACAAGGAGTACAATTTTGCTAGTATCAGAAGAGATATAGGCAAAATCCAAACTGAGAGAGCGTTGAAACTTCTGCGCGATACTGGAATCCAAATACCACCAGGAGGATGTGGAATTGATGAGTTGAAATTATTTCAAACTCATTTAAGGAACTACAAGATCACTGTTTACGAACACAGAACAAAGGGCCGTAAATTAATCTACGAAGGGGTTTCAAATGACAGCAACGAAAAGAAAATATATTTACTATATTGTAATAATCATTTTAATGTCATAACATCTTTAACTGCCGCATTTTGCTGTACTTTCTACTGTGAGGTTTGCCATGTACCCTACAATACAAAGAGTAAACATTATGGATGTCTTGCTGTTTGTTCGCAATGTCAGAGTACTCCAAAATGTAAGGAAACGCGGAATCAAATTGTATGCCCCGACTGCAATCGAAATTTTAAAGGAACAGAGTGCTATGACAATCACAAAATGAACACCCCATCAACATCGTCATCATCAGAACAACAACAAACTATATGTGAGCAAATAAAAAGATGTTTTGCTTGTTTAAAATCCTACGGCGGAAGTCGAGAACACGTTTGTGGAGAGTTCTTTTGCAAAAACTGTACAAAACATGTACCCAAAGACCATATGTGTTTTATTCTGCCTGATACGAGAACACCTAAGTTGGAAAATTACTTATATGTATTTTATGATCTCGAAAGTCGTCAAGAAAAGGTAATTGGAGCAATATCAAAAGGTTTAATTAAAAAACATGAACCAAACTTGTGCGTGTTTCAAATCAAATGTAGTCACTGCGTAGAATTTCCTGACTTGGATTTCTGTCAATATTGTGGAATGTCAATGAACGTTATAAAAGGAGAAGACATTGTACCTAAATTTATTCAACATATACTGGAAATTCGGAAAAAGTTTAAAAAAGTGATTGTAGTTGCTCACAACGGTCAATCATACGATCATCAGTTCGTTTTGCATTATGCTTTAGAAAAAACACATCTTTTTCCAGGATTGATAATGCGTGGTACAAAAGTAATATTGATGGAAATAGGAAACTTAAAATTTATCGACTCCATCAACTATTTTCCTATGGCTTTATCGAAACTACCAAAAGCATTCGACTTACCTAATGTTTTAAAGAAAGGTTACTTTCCGTATCTTTTCAATACCAAGGAAAATGAAAATTACATTGGAACATTGCCAGCAATAGAATATTACAGTGCAGATACTATGCGAACGGAGGAACGTGCTATTTTCTTAAAATGGTATTCAGAACATCAAAATGATTATTTTGATATGGAGAAAGAACTTATAGAATATTGTAAAAGTGATGTCAAAATTTTGACAGGAGCGTGCTTAGAGTTCCGAAAACTTTTTCTAACCCAATGTAACGTTGAACCATTTATAGAATCGGTAACGATTGCTTCAGCTTGCAATTTGCTATATAGACGGAACTTTCTGAAAGCAGACACTATCGGACTAATACCGAAAAACGGGTACAGATGTGTTGACAACCAGTCACCAGAAGCCATCAAGTGGATGATTTTGGAAGAACAACAAAGAAAAATAAACATCAAACATTCTTATAAAGGAAAAGAGGTGTTAATCAACGGGGTAAAAGTTGATGGTTTTTGTCAAGAAACTAATCAAATTTTTGAATACCACGGGTGCTATTACCACGGACACCCTCTCTGCTTGAAGCATAAACGGGATGATTCTCTACACGAGAATGAAAATGACACATTGAACCAAAGGTATGAGAGAACAAAAGCAAGAACAGAAAGACTAAGAGATTTCGGTTACGAGGTAATTGAAATGTGGTCTTGTGTATTTCGGAAGTATCTTAAGTCAATCAAAAAAGAAGACATAAACTTCTTAAACTGTCATCAACTGATTCAAAGTTCTCCGCTAAATCCTCGCGATGCTTTTTACGGCGGTCGAACCGGAAATATCGTCGATTATTACAAATGCAAAAAAGGAGAAAAGATAAAGTACATCGATATATGCTCTCTCTACCCCTGGGTGTGTAAGAATGGAAAATTCCCTACTGGCCATCCTAAGATCCACATCGCTGGTGATGCAGCCTGCTCAACTATGTCGAATTTGGAAGGAATAAATGGACTTGTGAAATGTAAAATTTTACCTCCAGAAAACCTGCTTCATCCAATTTTACCTGTCAAGCAAAATAATAAGCTCATGTTTTCACTATGTCGAAGCTGCAGTGATGAGAAAAATATAGATCCATTGTGTACTCATACTGATGAGCAAAGAGCAATGGTCGGTACGTGGGTAATAGACGAGGTCAATAAAGCAGTGCAAAAAGGATACATCATACTTAATATATTTGAAATATGGGAGTATAATGTAGTTCAGTATAACCCAAACAAAAATTTAGATGACGGGCTGTTCACATCTATGATGAACAAGTTTCTGAAAATTAAACAAGAAGCATCTGGCTGGCCAAGTGAGTGTTCATCTCAGGAAAAAAAAGAAAAATATGTTTCTGATTTTCTTGAAAAAGAAAATATTCAGCTGGAATTTTCTGAAATATGTAATAATCCAGGAAAGAGGTCACTTGCGAAACTGATATTAAATTCGTTTTGGGGAAAGTTTGGACAACGCGAAAATCAACTTCAAACTATTGTAGTGAACAACCCTTCAACTTTATTTCATTTGCTAACACATCCGTCGATTGAAGTGCTTCACATTCTTCCTATAAATGAAGAAAACGTCGTCGTTAACTTCGAGATGAAAGAAGAAGCTATCGAGTCTTTATCCACAGTAAATGTCTGTGTTGCTGCTTATACAACAACTTTAGCTCGGCTTAAACTGTATAACTACCTGGAGAGGTTAGGGGAAAGAGTTTTGTATTACGATACTGATTCGGTAATATACATAAGTCGTCATGGAGAATTTGAACCTCCTACTGGACAATTCATCGGTGATATGACTGACGAATTGGAATCTTATGGAGTTGGAAGTTATATAACAGAATTCGTTAGCGGAGGACCTAAAAACTATGCCTATAAAGTATTAAGTACAAAAGACAAGATGGAACACGTTGTCTGCAAAGTGAAAGGGATTTATCTTAATTATGAAGCATCTCTAAAAATTAATTTTGACTCTATTAAAGACGCGGTATTGAATTCTTCTTCCTCAGACAGTGAAAGAATTGTAATTAAATCACAAAGCATTCGACGAACAAAAGACCATCAAGTGATAACCATACCAGAAGTAAAAACTTACAAAGCCAAATCCGAAAAACGTCGTTTTCTTGAAAACCATAGTTCCCTACCATATGGGTTTAAAAGACACCGATATAATACTGCTTAAAATTACGAAATAAAAAGAGAAAACTTAATTACGTAAAAATTGTACAAATTATAACAAAATGTAAAAATGTATGAAAAACTTAGTTCTGAAAAGAAAATAAACTAAACAAAAAAAATGTATGTTTGTTTTTTCTTGAAAAAAATTCAAAGCTCGGTAGATCAAAAATAAAAAATATCAAAACAACCAACGCAACGTTAAGAGTCCCAATGAGAACCTGAATTAACGTTTAAAGAAAAATAAACAAATACTTCTTTTGTTTTTGTGATGATATCAAAATTTATTTATTTTCTTTTAACATGTTTACATTTGTATGTTTATTTTTTGAATTCAAACAATTCTGTTGACTACCTGATCAAGTGGATTGTATTCAATTATGCGGTCATGGAGCATAAGACAGTAAGCTGATGTGTTTGCTGGTATATTTTTTGATGTTCTGATCTCCAAGCGTATGTCGACAGGACCTGTTTTTAAGGTTTCGTTTTGATGTCTACAGTCTATAACAAAAATTGGGGAACGCGATTTAAATAGCTCCCAGGAAAGTAATGGTTCGGTGTTAGCTTTATTATAGTATGTTTTCTGAAAATCGGTATACATTCTGTACAACAAACTATATCTGTTTCTTTCAAAAGAAATATTAAGGTCTTCATGTGGGTAGACATCGGAGTTTAAATGAACTTTTAAGTCTGTAAGATCACAGTGATCAAAAATTGTAGGATCAGCAGATATTCTCTTATTTTTTTCAGTTTGCAGAGCAAGGACAATGTAGCGAGGTTTCTCTATTTGTGTTGTTGTTTTCACGTTCCAGATATGATGGGTAGAAGTTGAAAGTGTGGGGTATTCATAAAGATCCCAGTTTCGAAAAGCAATTTTCATAAAACTATTTGTGTTTATAGATTTGTATAGAGTTAATTTCATAGCATCTGATAAAGTCACATGCGGTATTTTCCACTGAACCTTATGAAGTTTTATTTGAACATTTTCATCAGTCGGGGATATAAGAGCATTTTCATCCATTCTTGCACGTGTAATTATTAGATCATGTCGAGCATTTGGTATAATTTTTTTATAATCTTCGGCGAATCCCAAAAGTTTGTTCAGTGGTATACAATAATTAAAATGCAATGGTTTCAAATTAATAGTTGAGTCGGGTGACCAAGATGCATTCAGTAGCATATCACTTTCATTTTTGGATAAAGATAAATAATTTTTAATCGTTGATGTTATTCCGACATTTCGATTACAGTCAATTTCTTTGCCATTCAGTTCATATCGTAGTTCATCAAAGAGAAAAGCCATTGCATTATTTACAAGTTTTGTAGTGAGTATCTCTTTTCCATCTGCTTTTGAAATTGTTCCTTCAACATACAAAAAACTTTCTGAAGGAAGAACATTAAGATTTTGATGTTGTATAGAAATCTGAATGATGTCATTGCGATCAAAATTGTTTTGATACGGTGAATAAGTATGATATTCATATTTAGAAATACTTTCATTAATCTCCGGTTCTTGAAAAATATTAAGCATATTTCTTTTTTAATGTGTATCCTAATGATAATAAAAAGTCCCGAAGTTCACTAACACAGGAATTGGAAAGCATAGACGATTCTCTTATTTTCAGTACCCCAAAGAATATAACAGGTTCTAACAGGATGTCTTTTTTAACAAAAAGTATGGACAGGCCTGACAAATCATCTTCTTTCACCCAAAAAATATTATCAGAATCGAATCGCGATACAAATTATGGTCCATATTTTGATGTGAACACTCAAACTATTAAAATAGGCAAATGTAACTTTGAAATGAATGAAAATGATATTATAATTGATGGTGAGACTTTTAGCCGAACTCCTGGTCTCATTGAGTTGATGTTAAAGAAAAATCCACGTAAGCAGAAATATGGTGCTAATGACTTAGAAGAATATCGAAAAATTTTACAAAAAACCAACGCACATAGAATAAATCATGACAGTTCTTCACGAATCAAGGGTAACAGAGGTGCAAAATATACTCAAATAATTAAAAAACTTGCTGTCGGACTTAAAACTGAAAGCGAAAAAACAGGGGCATCTTATACTGATACTACTGAAATGACATACACAAACAAAAATATGGAATATGTGTTCTGGAATGATCCTAATGAAATTGTTAATAGACTTAGACTTTTAACAGCATCAAAAAATGCTGGCAACAATAACCATCAGAATGAAATCAATTCTATAATTGAAGAACTAAAAGAATCAAATATCATATATTAAGATTAATCAAAACCATAATCCTTGCATATACAAGATGAACGTTGACAAGTTCGGTAGGAGTTCCAAACTTTTTCAAAAAACCTTAGACAATGTAGAACCTCAAAAAATCGGATTTAAAATCCTACCATCGGGTGATTTTGATATGGGGCATAGATATTTAAACAACATAGGAAAAAAACCGAGATTTCCACACCAGGCCGTCTGCAAAGGATATGTTGATGATCAAATAAGTTTTACGGAAACAAGTATTAAAAACCACGTAAACTCTTCATTGCTGGAAGTTTTGTCAACTTTTAGTGAGGAAATTCGAGTACTTAAAAATCACATAGACTCCTCTATAAAGGAAACAATAACATCTATGGTCCATGAAAACATGAAATCATTTCCGATTTCCCAAAACCTTAAAGATGCTGCAGAAGAAAAGTATATTGATGATAAAATAGGAACAAAAGCTGATCATGTTATGAAAGTAGTATTCCCATTACACCCTATGTTCCATAAGTAAGAAATATTGTTGCATTTGTAAATCTTTGTACATGTACATATGTATATATATATATATATATATATTACATATATGAAAGAGACTAAAGAAAAGTTCAATTTCCATAAAATAAAATAAAATTTGTTATTTAGTATTCAGAACTTAGACAACAAGGAACCTTAAAAATGGACTCGGAAAAAATAATAAAAGATATTTGTGATTTTTTAAAAAATCATGGAGAAATATTAGATGAACACCATGAAGAGTTTAAAAGTTCTATATCTTTTCTTAAAAGATTCGAAAACAGATTTTATGTTGACTCAATTCATGGTCACCATTACTCCAATTGCTGTTGGTCATCAAATCAATGTCAACTAGGACCCGATACATGTGCTTGCTATATGATTGAAAATCGTTTAGTAAGAATTAAGAAATTAATGTTATTTTATAAAAATTGGAATAAATTAAATAAAAAATAATATATTTTATATAGCTATAAAAGACTTCTTTTTTGTTTTGTTGTATTCACTCCTTACAAATATGAGTAAACGGCAGGTTGTGGAAGAGTTGCATAAGCCAGCACGTAGAAATTTCAAACGTCGTCATGTTATCATTAAAGGTTATGATGATTTATGGCAGGCTGATCTTGTTGAAATGATTCCTTATAGTTCTCAAAACAAAGAGTTTAAATATTTAATGACAGTCATCGATACTTTTTCGAAATTCGCATGGGCCATCCCAATGAAAAACAAAAAAGGAATAACTATTGCAAAAGGGATGGAACAAATATTTATTGATTCTTCTAGAACTCCCGAAAATTTGCAAACGGACGATGGGAAAGAATTTTACAACAAAACATTCAATAGCTTAATGAGAAAGTATAAAATTAACCATTACTCTACTTTTAGTTCATTAAAGGCTTCTATTGTTGAAAGATTTAATAGAACCTTAAAAGAAAAAATGTGGAAAGAATTTAGTTTCAATGGCAGCTATAAATGGATAAATATTTATAAGAAATTACTCCATGATTACAATCATTCTTTTCACAGAACCATTAAATGTTATCCTGTAGATGTAACGAAGGAAAATTCAAAATCTATATTACCACTTTTCAAAACCAAGAAAAGAGAAATAGTTAAACAAAAATTTAAGGTCGGTGATAAAGTAAGAATCAGCAAACATAAACATGTATTTGAAAAAGGATACACCCCCAACTGGACAACTGAGATCTTTAAAATAAGAAAAATCCAAGAAACTAACCCTATAACATATCTTCTTGAAGACTTTGAAGGAAAACCCGTACAAGGCGGTTTCTATAATGCAGAATTAATGAAGTCAAAAAGTAAAAACGTATTTCTGGTGGAAAAAATTCTACAGACAAGAGGCAATAAAGTTTTTGTTAAGTGGTTGGGATTTCCAACAGAACATAACTCATGGATAAATAAAAACGAAATCCTATAAAATGTATTGAATAAAATTAAAGAAATAAATTCCAAAAATCTAATTGACAACATTTTCTTTATTATACATGAACCGACACACATTGATTATTTAGGTACATCTATATAGAATACCTATCAAACGACGACACACATTTTTTCTTTGGAAATCCCAACCACTTAACAAAATCCTCTGTTGATTTATATTCGTAAATATTAGTACTTGGCTATTTAGGGACATCTATATAGAATACCTATCAAACGACGACACAGTGACCCGCTTCGATCCTTTGCAGTCATAAATTTGCTTGTAGATTGGAATTTTCTAAAAACCACTTTCATTCGTTCTCACAATCTACACCTTTTTTATTTACAAACAATCCAACATTCCTTTACCTTTAATTTCACTCTTTACACCTTTACCTTTACCTTTACCCAAATTTCTAACAAACAAAACATTTCCTTAACACTTTATTTTCACAATCCTCTTTTCATTTATCTGTAGATTTTAATACTCGACTTCACGACATGGTGTCCCGTGTCGATCCCTTATACAAACAACCATAAACAAATTACATTGGGTTTTATCACTCACTAATAAAATCATTTATTTATTCACACTTTCTATTCCTCCTACATTTACCTTTTTTCAAATTTTCAAATATTCTAACGTTTAACGGATCGGTCCCAAGTGCACCTATTCCTACTACTGATCGCATCGCACTCCAAGAAAACTGAGGATCTATTGAAAATAACACTGTCGCCAAGCTAGAACAACCCCAGCCAAATTCAAAACTTCAAATCATGTCAAATTGTAACGCGAACGCAGACCGCACGGGAGCCCTACTCCAACCGAAAGGAAAACACATCCTTTGAGAGATAAAAATGAACAGCCCCTATTTTCTGAGTCACGTCGGCAAATATACAAGTTTAACGAAATCTTCTTATTTTCTTTTACTTTCTGTGCGTTATGAACATTGTGGTCTTGAAGAGATCGCAACTTTCACACATGTATATACTTCACACTAGTAATCCACCCATGGGATACGCCCCACAATTTCAAGATATGAGTGCTATAAATAAAAAATCCTTTCCAACCCTTGCTCAATACAAAAAAGTTTGTTTACGATTACCTACGGATTTAAATCCATTACATTCCGTGTGTATCGATTATGGAGTTCTCTAACTAGGCCACACTACTTGTCTATTTTTAACAATATACAAAACAATTCCAGAACTTCAGAAAATCCTTATCACAGCAGGCAACGAAAATATGTGACAATTCCATACACCTTCACACCTTCAAACCATAAAACATAACCAAAGCGATGCCGTTAAAACCTGGAAAATTATCGTAAATAATATTAGATGGAATCAGCATGCTTCCGTATATATCTCTATCAACGACAAACCTATATGTCTATATGTACACCACACCGTGTCTCTGCTAAATACCCATCTCACGACACCATACACACACACACCCATATGGCTCCTTAGCATGGTTTAACGACGTATTACCATTCAACCCCATGTGTGGCACTGAAACGTGCAATGGTTACTATATGTGATTATTTCGTGTTCTAATATTCCCAATCCAATTACGACAAATGGATAATTAAATTAAATAATATTTATATTTAGCTAAATGCCACATCAACAGATATATATAGATGTGTTTCGTATAAATATGTAGGCTTATAGAAAGGCCATTTTGCTACTGGTGCTTGATTTGATATCCTGGGTTACCGCAGTAATAACAAAAACTGGTGAACAACAATACACTACAGCATGCTTCGAAGGAACCACATTTTGTATACACTGAGAGGAATACTAGGCGTGTCTTTCTAAAACAAAGAACTAAATAAATCATCGTCAAGAAGTCACTTGTTAGAAGGATTTTGAGTAGGAACTATGCAATGAATTTTGGTGCATTAAGTTTTACTTTACGAGTTGAATCAGTTGAGTCACTTTGCAGGAGTGTGTTTGTAGTGTTGGTTAAAAACCTATTATGCTACTAGAACAGCTAACGATGCTAGTTTTTTTTTCTGAAACGATATAAATGAACAAAAAAACTATGTTGTGCACTTCTCCCTCAAAACACTTTCACAACAAAAAAAAGTTTTATGTAAAAAGATTACCTTGAAGACAAGGGAAAGGGTTTCATAGGTTTTTTGGTTCACTAATTAATACGACGAGGTTTATAAATAAGGCTGAGAAATATTAAAATGAAACGAAACGTACAGCTCAGGCCAGATATTCGAGGCATCAAGACAGATTTTATAAGTTGAAATTGTGGCTTTATTTGACCTTTCCTGTCTCAAAGAACAAACAACACTTACAACAAAGTTTAAAATTACAAAACGACACTAAATTAAAAAGATAAAAAAACAAACTTTGAAACAAAATTTATTTAAGGATTCAATATGGACTGTATCGCGACATTAACAAACCTAGAAGACTGCGCATTCCGTGACTACGATTGCTGGGGCAAGTAGAGCGGATGTACTCCAACGCTCCTCTTCCTGATCAACGGGTTTTTGAAAACACATCGCATGAAGATCACGGAAGGGGAAGGAAGACCTCGTAGAAGAAGGGGCTATGAATACCCTTACAACTTTTTAAAACACAGTTTAGGAAAATAGGAGACGATTCAATAGGAGACACCGATGCACATTACTTTTGAATTTTTGTGAATCGTAATGTGGGGGAAATACAGAGCCAGGTAAAGTATTCCACATTCGGGTGGTGCGACTGAAATACGAATCTCTATACTTGACTGTACGTCCGAAGTTGGGCTCAAGGTAAAACTGATGAGTATTCCTAGCGAGGCGGGTGTTGCGCCTAAATTGTTTCAGGGGAAGAATGCAACTGGCTACTTCACTAGAGCACTGTTTGTGAAAAAAGCGATGAAAGAGAGTGAGACAGGCAACGTTTCGAGGATGTTCAAGAGAATCAATCGATTCTACAATTGAACTATCACCTATCAATTTTAACGCTCTATTGTGTACCCTATCAAGTAGGCGCAAAGATGTTTGAGGAGCACCTGACCAGATATGGGAGTTATACTCCAGTTTTGGGCGGATGAAGGCCTTGTAAATTGTAGCCAGATCAGAAGGGGTGAAGAACATCCTGCATCGTCTCAAGAAGCCAAAGTATTTAGCAGCGTTTTTGGTGACTTCAAATATGATGTCATTCCAACGGAGATCATCGTTTACACTCATACCAAGTACTGACAGCTTTTCGGTTTCTTCGATGCAGGTACTGTTCATGGATAATGGCAATGGGGGGATGTTAAGCTTCAACGACAAAAGACAGCATTGAGTTTTCGAAGCATTGAATTCTAATCAGTTTTCATGACCCCATGTAACAATGCTGTCAAGGTCAGAATTCAATGAGCTTATCATATGTAACCGTTCCAGTTCCACATCCGAAGAGCAGGGACGTGAATTTGGAAACGAATATGAAAAGCTGAGGGTCGAGTCGTCAGCAAAACAGTTAGGCGGATTAGAAAATTCAGACAAAAGATCATTTATGAAAATGAGGAAGAGAGTCGGAGACAAAACTGAGCCCTGGGGCACACCAGCATTTATGAGGTGGGTATTAGACTTGAAGCCATCCAATACAACTTGTATTGAACGGTCGGAAAGGTAGTTTCTAATCCACCGAAGAAGAGACTCATCGATACCAAAAGCACGCATTTTAGATAAAACTGCCTGATGCCAAACTCTATCAAATGCTTTAGAAATATCAAGCGCAATAATCTTACTTTCTCCAAAACAATGTAAAGATTGGTTCCATTTTTCGGTGAGATATGCCATCAAATCACCACTGGACCGTTTGCTACGAAAGCCGTACTGACGGTTATTAAGAAGCTTTCGTTCTTCAAGATATTTCATAAGTTGACGGTTTATCAACCATGACCTTGAAAAGAAGTGACGTTAGTGCAAGGACGGTAATTGGAAGGGGAGGAAGATTCGCCTTTTTTAGGGACCGGCTGGACAAATGCAGTTTTCCGTTTGCTCGGGAAAATGCCAGCAGAATAGGAAATATGGAAAAGTTTACGCAGTGGTTTTGCCAGCGTAGAAGAACACCTCTTCAGAATAACGGCGGGGATACCATTTGGACCAGCGGATTTATGTATATTGAGATCTTTGAGGACTCTCGCAACGCGCAACCGAGCGAGTTCGAAAAAATATCTGCTTCATCACAGAATTTGTAGACTCGAGCTCAGGTGGAGCCAATATGCTGGTTCTATTCAGGAGCAGGAGAACTGCCCTGAAACCTCACATGGGCTGGCACAATAGGTTTCATTCAGACACCGCAGTGCCCAGAGCTGAGCAAGCTCTACCCGTCCCCTAAATCTAATCTAATTTAAGTATTTATCTGAAGAAAAAAAAGCCTTTTAGATCCTATTCGTCACATTTGCAGAATTTGTTTCTACAAAGATAATAAACAAAAATCAAAACATTTCCCGCAGTGTACTCATGAGTGGATGTGCTAAAAGATATTACCCTTATAACTGTAGCCTCTTCAGATTCTAAATCAAAATCGAAATATTTATGTAAATGTGGCAGATTTGAGCACCAACCACTACCGCACACACAAAACTCTTTATAGTTACTGACCCCAACTTCCACCCCACATAGAGCAATTCTAATTTCAAGGGATCATTCTGGTGGTCATTGCCGTCAACTTTATACATTGGATGCGCAATTATAATCACTGCTTAACATAGGAACCGACAACGACAACGTAGTTTATGTGTTTTTTTTCTTTTTTTTTATCTAAGCAACGCCAGTGTTATGTTGTGTGTGTGTGTGCATTGGAATTTAGTTGTGTGTCTGCTGTGTCCCGAGCGGTAATTGTCACTAGCAAATATAAGAACTTTTTCCTTGTCAAAGCTCGAATACGATCAAGCCCCAGTTAAAATGAATTATGCAAAGTTACCAGGCGTCGAATATGGGGTGACTGCCTTGTCGTCTACTACAGGCTACATCAACCGCAGAGAGATTCATACTCTGATTTAGATTTTAAGTTGAGGCAAATGAAATGAACGATGCATGCAAAGTGATTAGCTTAGCCATGTACTACTAATGTTGTTGACCTTAGAATTATGAAAATTGAACAACGCATTGTTGGTGATAATATAAGCAATTAAACGGAGTAGTGATCAAATAATTTAAGTGAGCTGATTATGCTGGTAATGTAGGCTTAAAGGCGACTGTGGTTTAAGGAGATTATAAATTATGGAAATATTTTTACATAACCAGAGGATTGTAGATAAGAAGCTTGAAAATGCAGAAGACTTGACTTTGGAGCGAGTGTGCTTCAAAGAAGCTGATAGAATATACACGGAAACTTGACAAGGTTACCATATGAGGATAATCAATATCCACAATTGAGGAACGTGATCAAATTCAAAGAACGGGTACAGGATGGGCCAAAGATAGAAAATACTTCCTAGAGCAACACGGTGTTAAAGAAGATTAGAATAAGGCTATGTTATTTTTTGGAGAAATTACCTGATGGGAAACCAAAACAGGAAGTGACACCGACACCATTTCATTTTTTATACGGGAATAAATGAATAAATAATCGTTGGGTCGCTTTTGCTAGTTGTTGTCTATTATGCGTTACGAAGTAAACATTTTTGAGGGATGAGAAATTGGGAAGATAAATTGAATTATAACTGTGAAAGGGTATTGAAATGGTCGGTTTTCGATGGTAGTTGATTAAGTAGTAGATTAAGGATCGACTATACCAACACATAAATGAATAGTTTGTCGAAACGTGATCAGTGTCGACATTGAGACTCAATTGAGTCTAATGGAACTCATGTTTTTTAACTTCACTCAGCGACTAATCTTTTTAAGAATTTGACTAAATTTTTAAAAAATACAAATAACAATTTATTAGTTCTAGTAATTTAATTTCATTTTATAGAAAAAATTCTATCGGAAAGATTAAATAGAGTCAACTAAGCTACTCTTTTCTTACCTGGTCACTTTCATTTGGATCGCGCTTGAATTTGAAACCATAGCTTTTCTAACTGCAAATTGTGTGATTAATTGACGACCTTACTAAAACATTTCACACGGTTCATCACAAAACACTTCTCAGAGGCACATAGTTCAACTGATTTAAATCCTATCTCACTCAAAGAAAACAAGTAAATGGAGAAGATACAATTAAAAGTTCGTATTGTGAAGTAGAAATTGTAGTACTGCTACCAACTGAAGAAGATACAACTAAAAGTTTGTAGAAATTGGAGTACCACAGGGCAGTGTACTTGGTCCGGCACTTTATTGTTTATACGTCAACGATATAAAAGAACCCAAACTGAAAGGAGAGATCTTTATGTTTACAAATGAAAAATGTCTGTGTTATGGTTTAAGAAATTCGAATCTTATTCAAATGAAGACAAAGAACCTCGAATGATTTTAAAATTGTATGGAAAGGCAAAAACTGAATGAATTAAAAAAAAGAACAAAGTGCAGTGAGTGCCATTAATATTCGCTGGGTGCCAGGGCATAGAGTCCTTCCAGGAAACTCCAAAGCAGATGAACGGAACACTTCTGCCCTTCTCATAGATACCGGAGGGTATATCGGCAATACCAATCGCTACATAGAAACTCTTGCTCAAGCAGAACGCATACACTAACTAATCATAGATGGTCAAGCAGTTTAACGTGTAACGTGTGTAACGTGTGTGTTTGCTTGGCAAAAATTTCCCGATCGAACCCTCCAAGTGGGTGCCGGGTGGGCAATGTCAGACCAAGATTAGGCTGGATCGCTGAGTGGTTCTGACTCTTCACTAGCACAACCCTCAGAAATTCAATCTCACCATAAGTCCGAGGTTCCTAGTTTCAGTGGTGGTGTGAGCAACTCTAATCTATGTCGCAGAATTAAATGTGGAGGGATAAGCCAACCACAAACGAGCTTCTCTAGATGCCGTGGCTGGGTCAAGAATATACATTGCCTTACCCCGGTAAACGGCTCTGCCTGGGCTGAAGCTCGAGGTCTGAATATCAAACCCCTTAAAACGGAGCTTGTTCTCTTCACGAGAAGATACAAAATCCCGGATTTTAGACCTTCTTACCATTGAAGGTGTAATTTTTGATAAAAAACTAACCTGGAAAACCAATATAGAGGAAAGAGTAAATAAAGTTAACATTGCACTTAAGGCTATATATCCGCCAATAGCCTGAAAAGGGGGTTTCTCTCCCAATATTGCTTGTATCTCGGTCATAAGGCCTATACTAACCTATGGGGTAGTAACATGGTGGACCCCACTTGACAAGGAGGTAAACTACAACCAGCTTGTCAAAGTCCAGCGAACGGGAAGTGTGTGCATCAGCGGCGAACTAAAGACAACTCCTTCGTATGCCATAGACATACTACTAAACATTACACCCCTAGAAATTTTCGTCAAACAGTCAGCAGCGAACTCAGCTACTCGACTAAAAGCAAATTGGTCACACTAATATTTTAAACAACTTAAGATTCATCCCGGATCGATTAGACTACACCACCCCAAGTTGGAATTTGATAATAATTTCCAAATAACCATACCCTCCAGAGAAGCTTGGGAAAATGGTACTCTCTTGGATAATGAAGTCTTACACTTCTACACTGACGGATCCAAAAACTGTGATGGTGTAGGAAGTGGAATTTTCTCGAAAGAGCTGAACTAGATGGACGCAGAGTAATACATGTATTATGACTAAAACGAACTTGGCCATGTATGAACTCGAAACGTTCAAGAAGCTTATTGAATATAAGTCGTCGGCACATTAGTTCCACTATAGGTGTCCTTACAGGACACTGCCTAATAGGTAGACTCGCCAAAAAATTTGGTGACTACCGACACACGAGGAGGAAGAGGAGACAATCGTTGTCCTTTGCTTATGGCCTGCATTTGCTAACAGACGGAAAGCTCACCTAGGTGATTACTTTTTCGACGACACCAGCGATTTATCTAATAAAGACCCTAAAAGTCTCTCCCTTTTCGTACGAAGTTCTGGATGGTTTAACTAAGTGGTGATCAACTCGTTAATCCAGGTTCGATCAGAAAGTGTTTCAACTCTTTAATCCCCTAGATGGGAACCACAGGGTGATCAACCTTCTGGTCTCAGTGGTATATCACAATGGGCCCCCTGTTGTTCAAGTGTGTCGGTCACCGTATACCGGCAGCCACATCTAACCTAACGTAACCTTAACGTGTAACGCAACAAAACAAATCTGGGCCAATTAAGATCTTAAGCGGGGCTTGATCTCCCACAACAGAAAACACATTTGTGCGACGATAGGTGTCATTCAGGACAATGTCTTATGGGAAGACATACCGCAAGACTAGGAGTCGCCTCAAACGATTTTTGCAGAAACTGCATGGATGAATATTCGCCACCTTCTCTGTTCATGCGCCGCTTTGGCTCACAAATGTAGGATAAACCTAGTTTCGTGTTTCTTTAATGACCCTAGTGATCTTACTCAAATCGACGCCTTGCTGCTCTTCCGCTTCATTGTAAGCCCAAAATGGTTCTATTAGGATGAGGATACATTAGATCCATTTTGGTATCACATTGGGCAAAATATCCTAAGTGTGTTAGCCGAGCTGACAGCCACTTTAACCTAACCTTGCCTACCCTGAGATGAGCAGATGAAGAAGAAATAACTAAGGGGAGGTTATTTATATAAAAAGAAAAAAGTAAGGCTCCAATTGTTGATCCTTGAAACATGGAATGATCAATAGAGACATATTAGCGATCAGTATTTTTTGACTCACTTCAGAACAATGATTGCAAATTGTTACTATACCATTTTACCGACCCAGTTGCTCGAAAAAGTAGTCGAATATTGGACTTCCCGATCCCGATTGCGCATCATTTGAGTCAGCTTTGGTGGCCATATGCCCGAAATCGTTTCTAAGCGCTAAAGCACAAGAACATCTTCTGTTTGAAGCGAATACCATGGTAAAGAAACTTATTTTTACGTGTTTTATTTTACTTAGAATTTGTGTACTTTCCTACTTTTTGTAGGCATTCCTGGTAAAATACGTAAAATACTCAACTTGAAAACAGTGTTATATGAACAATGCCAAAGAAGTGCAGTTCCTATGTATGTCTTCAGAAGGAGTCCTTTAGAAATCCTAATCGACAACCATACACGAGATATGGTCTCCTTGTGCGAAGAACAAGTTCGTAGAATAAAATTCCGAAAGCAAATCCGCATCAATGTGATTGAATTAATTCCATGCATTCGGCTACCGAATATTTGAAGGTCTTTGAGTCGTTCTACACATACACGATGCATATTTGTATCTATGCAAAGTCTATCTAAGTTTGAGAGCGTTGATTATGGTTACCAACACGTTCTATGTGATGTAATTTTGCGTTGGAATTCCGTGGTATGAAGCACAAAGCAAAAACGATTCAAATTGAGAAAGTTTGTGTTTTGTTGAATGAATCCACGTTTGACTGCGTCTTTCAAACTTTGGACTAAAGGAATGACAAAATACTGAACGGCAAAATTAGAATCAAATTGTCGCTTAAGGTGCTTTTCACTTTAGAGCAAAAACACTCTCTAGGGCAAGCTCTCCAGTCGAAACAGCCTCGAGAGTAGCAAGTGACATCTTACTCTAGACATTTGCATTTTTCGACATTTATTCGCAAGTGGAAAAATTTTTTTATGACTATCGGAGATCAGTTCACAGATTTCCAACACAGCTCGTATTTTGCGATTCAATGTGCCAAAACAGGGAACACGAAAAAATGAGTCTTTTCAGATTTTGTAGAAGGTAAATCATTCCGCTGCCGGTGATTGTGGTCCCCTTGGCGCAGTGGTTAGAATGTCTGCCTGTTACATAACAATTTTGAGTTCGAATCCCAAAAGAAAACAAAGAGTGATTTTCCACGGGTATCGCCTTTCGCGAAGAATTGAAAGGTCCTTCGATGGTAAATTCATTGCCATGAATCCTCTCGATTAGCCGTTTAGAATCGAGAGGTTGTAAATCGTTCCGAGACAGAAACAAAAGAAATGAAGTATTACAAGAATTTTCAGTAGAGTTTTCATGTACTGAACTGTTGCATAAACTTTGTTCTAAATTCTAATCTGCCGCTCATCAGTAGGCTTCACTCTCTCATATGAAGTTTAATGGACTCTTCTTAATGATTTCTAACTAACTTAAGAAATAGTCACTACGTTCTAATGAAACAAATTATTACGTCTAAAAATCCTAAAGGATTGTTATGCGTGTTTCGCATTTTATTGGCTTAGGTTTACAGAAAAGATACTTCCATAAAATAAATTGAGGTGCCTACCATTTGCATCAAAATGATTATAGGATTAACTTTAGAAATCTGCTATCAGCTCGCATAAGAACCTCAAACTTAAAACACTTACGACGATTTCACATCTCTAATGAAAATTCTCAACCTCTAGTTGTATTGATAGCAAATCCCTTCACACTTCCAAAATCAAAACAAAAAAAAAAATACCTTCCAACGAGAACGAAGGAAATTTACATTTATGTTCAAGGAAACAACTTAAATAAGTTTGTCAATCTCTTTTGCTTGAGTTCCCAAAGCCCAAACCAAGCGTATGGATAGTGAACTTCCTCTCATGTGCAACCATTCTGAAACTCTCAACGACTAACTAAAGCCCAGAAAATCCATTCAATTTTAAAAGAACACATTGAAGTCAATTTAAATATAATCTACCTACCTACCGACTATAAATCTACTACTATACGACGAGTACCCTTGCAATGTTGTTGCTGGTACGTTCGTTGTGGAAGCCAAGAGCAAGAGCTCACGTTAACAACACCCCATCATCATAGAGAAGAGAAAACACTCACTCGCCATGTTTATTCTTCCATAGTTTTAAGCAGAAAATATATAGGTACCTATATATATATGTATTTTATAAATTCATTCGCACTTACCTTCTCTAACATCCTTGTAGGGATCATCCACGTGCTTTTCATTATAGATAATCGAATGAAAGCCATCCGTTTTGTACGTATGATTTGGGAAGTAATGCTTGGCATTCTCCACATAGTATGCATCACGTTCGGTTACGATTTTACCCTCAAATACCCCATCAAGTATTGAGCCAAATGCAAAACTTTTACGTTCACCTATCACATCGCCCGCATAAATGTGTGATGTTGACACATCGATGGGGTCATTTGTTGAACTATGTATCTGTAAAGTGACATAAATTTTGTACATTAAAAAAAAAATAGGAAAACCACCTTGATGCGTATGTATAAGAAGATTAAACTTACCTCTAACTTATCACTAAATGTTTTTAAATCACGTTTTAATCTAAGATGGAAGTGTTTTCCATGTGCTAAAAATTTTAAATTTACAAGATGATCTTTGGTCACTGATCTTTTAGCCCTACTGTGACTAGCCCTAATGTGTTCATGATCATAGCTGAGGGTTTCATAATGCGATATGTATTCATTGAGGCGTGTGTAACCTGAAAAGAGAAAAGTAAAGCACAATTAATATTTGATGTTGAGTTAGGTAAATTTGTAAATATAAGTCAAAGAATTTTTGAAAGAATGATTAGGTGAGAATTGAAGACAGATAAGTTTAAGTAACTATTTCAAAGCGTTTAGATAGATTTTTCCTCTGTTACCTACATACATAGTCATGATACTCAGAATGAAAAAGTTTTCGGAGAACACCAATTCGTTTCTGAAGCATTGCTTTTTTTCAAATGTTGCAAGACTATCGAATACAGGAAAGAATTTTTTCGTTTAGACGCAAATGGAGAATAAGGTGAACGTTGTCACAACATAATCCCACAAGCGGTATCCCAACTAAACTATGCATTTCTGAATAGCTATGGAAAATAGACTCAAGATTAGAAACTACCTTTCAGACCGTTGAATTCTAGTTGTATTAGATGATTTTAAGTCTGACACCCTTTTTTCAAATGCTGGTGTACCCGAGGGTTCGGCTTCGTCTCCGATTCTCTTCCTTATTTTCATAAACGATCTCTTGTCTCCTTTTCTAATCCTCTTAACTGTTTTTCTTATACTCATATTCGTTTTCCAAATTCATGTTCCTGTTCTTCGGATGTGGAACGGGGTCGGTTGCACATGATTACCTCCATAGATTCAGACATCGACCGTAGTTTTACATGGGGTAATAAAAGCCGAGTAGAATTCAATGCGTCAAAAACTCGATACTGTCAACTGTCGTTAAAGCTTAGCATATCTCAATTGCCATTATCCATGAATGGTATATGGTACCAGCTTCCAAGAAAGCGAAAAGCTGCCCGTACCTGGTATTTGTGTAAACGATGATCTTCGTTGGAATGACCACATGTTTGAAGTCACAAAAAAAGCTGCTAAATGATTAAGATTCTTAAATTGAAGCAAGTAACTTTCCACCCTTCTGACCTGGCTACAATTTATGTGCCGACATCCGCCAAAAATTGGAGAATTTTCATATCAGATCAGGAGCTCCTTCAACATCTTTTTGCCTATCATGTATACGGTACAACATAGAGCGTTGAGATCGATGAGGTGATGGTTAAATCGTAGAACCGATTGATACTCTTGAACATAGTTGAAACGTTACTTGTTTCATCTCTCTTTTATCGCTTTTAACACGAACAGTGCTCTAGGGAAATAGCCAGTTAAATTTCTCCCTTAAACAATTTGGCTGTAACGCCCGCCTCGCTAGGAATGTTTACTAATTTTACCTTGAGCCAAACTTCGGACGTATAGTCAAGTATAGAGATTCATATTTTAGCCGCACTATCCGTATATAGAATGCTCTACCAGACTCTGTTTTTTTCCTACATTACGATTCACTAGATACACTAGATTCTCTCCTGTTTCCCTAAATGCTCACACTGTGTTTTAGATCGATGAGAGGCTAAGGTTGTTCTGAGGGGTAGTTGTACAAACGGATTGACATAAATTTCTAAAAAAAAAAAAAAATATTAAAAATCAACAAAGCTACTTGCTACCACACACTATACTGTTTTTGAAAGCCAATGTTGCGTTCTTTGATTAATTTTTTATTTCAAGACAATTAAGTGAGTTGCTTTCGAGTGATCAAGTCTCAAAGTCAAATAAATCTTATACAATACTTTGTCTTCTTAAAGATCAATGCTCCTATTAATTCTTAGTAAAACACAAAAGACCAAACAAAAAATTTTTTCTTAGTTTTTGAGAAATTTAAATAAAACGAAAGCTTCTCTTTTTCACAAAATCGAATTTAATGAGTTTTCCGCTGATTAGACATTACTTTTTGAGCAGAAAATGGGTTTTCTGGACAATGGACCTGTTTTTTTTAAATTTCTCGAAAACTAACAAAGTTTTTTTCGTTCTGGTTTTTGTGTTTGACTAAGAATTAATAGGAGCATTGATCCTTAATAGGGCAAGATTTTCAAAAAAATTTAAATTTAAGATAAAAAATTTGATTTTTTTTAAAGTTTTGACTACTTGATTGCTCAATCGCGCATTGGTCTGTGAGACCGAAACAAATAACTTTTTCGCAAATATTTTAGTAACGGTGTAATGGAACGCAGTGTGCTTTATGGTAGCTTCGTCCCTTATTTTAAAAAGGAAACTACAGGTTCATGAGTTTTGGTCCCTGAGACCGTGCGCGTGTAAACGTCTTATTTTTTTTCACGCGGGTATGGAAAGGTTGAGTTTGTGTTAGTAAGTGGCGTAGTTGATTTTTTAATATTTTTTCTCAAACTGCCCCTCCCGCCGAAACGGAGGGAGATAGATCCCCCTTTTCCATTGCATGCCATCATCATAAAATGTAATAATAAAACGTTTAGTTCCTTGATTTTCAGTATTCTTGGTGGTTGATGAGTGAAGATGTAAAATATTCGGCTTTAGTGAGCATTTTCATTTACAGCAATTATCAGTGCATGGGTTTTTCTATTTCCGAAGTGCTTGCTTCTGATTTATCCGGTTACTGACTTTTCTATTTTAATTCTTTAAGTTTTTTCTTCTTGTACTCTTTTTTTCTTCATACTTCTCCTTTTGCTCTTTACACCCCTTTTTTGATCTCTTCTTCTGTACTGCAGGGGACCTTATATGTAACTTGATTCTACAATCGAATCCGAACCAAATTTGCGTCTTAGAAGGGTACGGAAAAATCTGAATGATGAGCCCATTGCCGTACCTAGACGAAACGCAATATGGAGTTGAGGTGATCTTTTCGATCTTCAACATACATTTTTTTTTTTTGAAATTTATTTCTTTTTAAATGCTTTGTATAACTCAATTCTACAATCAGCCCTATCACAGATTCCATCGCAATCAAAAAAAGTCTAAGTTTCCCGATGTAACTATCGCACAATCCATTCGGAGTGAAACGAATTTCGAAATTCGTAGATTTGGTATCACCAAATCCGAGTGGAATGTAAATTCGTCGTCTTAGTATACGAAAGAAGTTGTGTTTGCAGAAAAATGTGAATGGATTCGGATTTTGTGAACACAAATTTTCGTAGTTCGTAACTAAGCTTTCCGTGTGAAAATTTTCTACAATGTAGTCTGTGATAGGGCCAAGTAAAAGTATCCGAATGCCCGAGAATCCTTCTCCCTAGTTCTTAAGGACGTATGTAGTAATAAATGGGAAGCTTGAACGAAACTCGGAAGTTGTAGTCAAAAGGGGTTCGAATAATTCTCAAATTTAATTCTACTTTCGTTTTTATACACGAAACATGTATCAATTTCATGTATCAATTCTAGTTCTAGTTCTGTTCATCACTCTATTACATCTTCTTCTAATCTTAAGATTTTTGATTTTGTTCTTATCGATTTTCTTTCTGGTCTTCTTACACTTCTTCTTTTGCCCTTTCAGCATTCTCTTGTTTTTATTTATTCTTCAGTCTTCTGTTATCATCTTTAGCATTATTCTTTTCTCATCAAAATTCTTTTCGTCTCTTTTGTTCCTCACTTATTAAGAACTCTTTTTAAGTCCCTTAGATTTCTTCTAAATCTGCTCTTCAAGCTTCTTTTCTGTTTAGACAGAGGGCCACTTTTTCTGTTCTTCAGCCTTTTACTTTATTTTTATTTTTAGAGTTGTCCTACCAACGCTCTTTGAACCTCACTTCCGTTCTTCGGTTTCATGTTCAAACAAATTCTTCATTTCCTTAGGCAACAAATTTTGCTCGGGGTTCTATTCGCATTCTTTGAAACTTTGAATTCTTAAGGATTCTTCTTCTATTACTTTTGGTTTTTTTATCGTTCGATTCAGTTTTTCTTCCTTCCGTTTATTAGATGTTTTCTCTTCAGTTCATTATTCTCTTCTCCTTTTCTCTGTCTTGCTCTATAGCTCCAAAAGTCACGCAGTTACATATACTGTATACAGTACCGATGAACTACATACAATAGACAAACATAACTAATAAAAGATTCAACAGTCTCATACTCAAATCCCTTCAATGACATGATAAGCCCCTCCTTGAACACATTTAACAATCCCTTAAGTTTAAACAACAGTACAGGAATATGGTCAAAAGCTTTCAGGGGTTAATTTTGTGGGAAAAGGAGTGAGGTAATTTTCATTCATCTCAAGTTACCTACCCTACCTTACGTTCAAAAACAAAAAACAACAACAAAATGTGTCGGTATTCAAAAGTAATAGAGAAAATAGACTGAATCCTTCAATCTTTTCTCAACCTGACACTTTGTTATCTTCTTTGCTGTCGTCTCTCTACGTGTAAAGCACAAAAATTTAATTTCACTTTCTGTTTACAAAATATTTAGAATTTTAGAGATACCTTCACTCTTTTCTTTGACAACAAATACCATCGTCAAATGACTTAGTTTCCTCTTCTCCAGATTGAATCAATCCATCAAACCACTTAAGAACTATCCCTTTTTAATTATGTTTTCTTTGAGCTTAATCTTTCATCGTCAACTTCTATAGATAGATACTCAGACTCTGACTTACTTTTCTTGAAATGAAAAAGAAAAAATTAAGAAGAGCAGTAAAAAAAAAAAAATACGCTGACTGCTCTGATTCCCTTTTACAATTACCCACTTGTTATTCATCGTCGAGAACAAATTTACCTCAATCATCTTTCGTTCTTCGCTCATCCTTTTGTTTTATTCATCTCAATTTCAAAAACCAACCCATCTTCTTAATTTCGCATTTTGTGAGACTCTGCCTCTGCCTTTACCTTTGTCTCCATTTGGGTTTTGGTTCTCTATTTCGCTCTTTACTCTCCCTAGATAATTAATTAAACCCTTTTCTCTACTTTTATCAACAATATGAAAACACCCAGCCCATCAACTCCTTTCACTCCACCTTTACCACTCCCACAATCATACATCGTCGTCATCGTCCTCGTCCTCGTCCTCGTCCTCGCCATCATCATCATCATCTTGATCTCTTTCCCTCTCATTTAAGCAAAGTACCTACAGCTCTATTGGTATTTTATACAGGAAGGTGCACGTAGAAAAAAAATATACCTACAACAAAAAAAATCATAGCTGCAAAAAAAGGGATAATAAAGGATGCTAATTATGGCAATCGCAGAAAAGTGTAGTGGAGACGAAATATAGAATTTTGAAAAAATGTGTAGGCAAAATGTTGAAACAACACCGCACTACTACACATACAATGCGCGACGATTTTTTTCTCCTTTTTTTGTGTATTTTCAACTAATTTGGTGGCTAAGTTTAAGTGCACTTTACAAATACATGTCCATCCGAGATGGCTTCTTTTGTTATTTGTTAAATTTTAGCCACCGAATTGTGAGTAAAAGCCATGCTTTTGGCAGTTCCTATTCAGTTCCGTCGTCATCATCGTCGTCACCGCGTCGTCGTCGTCTTTCCTTTCATTGCCATTTCCAACCTCCCACTTTTATATCTTAATTAAATCCGAGCAAACAGAAACAGGAGGACGCTCGCTGCATGAAACAGGAAGGTAATTATATAGCATTGTAATTAGTAGGCAAGGATAGTGTTGTTTGTCAGAAAGCCAGATAAGGATAGAACAGTCGTCGAATACAGGTAAAATAGAGATAAAGATACCTACTACAAGAAGCAAGAGCCAAAAAAAAAAATAGCAGCAAGCAAACGAACTTTTATGAAGCAATCACTAGCAGGAGCAGAAAAGCAGGCAGCAGCAGACTTTTGTAATTAATTAAAATGAAAGATGAATAAAGACTATAAAAAGAAGTCGCGATGCGAAATAGTAGATACCTACAAAGAAAAAGAAAACAAGAACAACCAAAGTGTGTTTGCACGGGTCTTATGGCCGAGGATTATCTAAAATGTATTCAAAGTGGATGAGACCCGAAAGGGTTTTATTTTTACTACTGTCTTTATATAGTGGCTGCGGAGATTTCTTTTCGCTTTGATAGAAGACTGAAAAAGCTTAGAGTAATTAAAGTTAGTTTTCAGGGAGTAACTAAAACTATATGCAGTACGAAAAGTATACCCGCAAAACGCTTTGTCTGTACCTACACTTTTAATGTGAAAAATTCATAGAGAATTTTACTAAGTTAAATTGGAATACCACGTGCTTTGTAGTGTTCACTTCACAACAAAGACAAGATTGTGCGGGTTTGGGGCTTTATTTCATAACAAAAACCTTGCTGTGTAAGTTCTGAACGTTGAAGGCAACAAGAGCTATCGTACGACTTTAGCTTTCACGCTCATAGGTTGGAAATCTTAAACTGAAGTTTATCAAAAAGAATGACAAATTGAAATTGTTGAAACCGCTTATAGTTCATGACGACATCATCCTCACTGACATGCAAAATTCTAAACTTAATGTGGTCGATGGAATCCTGGATTAACTCGCAAATAAGCGTAAGCACACAGGAACTCACTCCAATGAACCTGGGCATTAAAAAACACGAGATCATATTAAATAAAAACCAAATTGACAATCAGAATTCATTTTATTTCGGTATCAGTTGAAAAATAAAATTATTGTTACATTCAACTGCTATGACATTAAGACATCAAAATTTTATCTGCCGAAATAGCTCAGTTGGGAGAGCGTTAGACTGAAGATCTAAATGTCCCCGGTTCAATCCCGGGTTTCGGCAATGGTGTTATTTTTTTTTTATTTCTTTTTTCATTTGTATGAATGAAAATCATTGATACCAAAGTATATGGGGTGAGTCTTGGCTCTTTGACGACGAACAATATGAAACAAGAATTAAGAGTCATATGAAGAGTGGAAATATGGCTTTCCGTCGCACGCAGCTCTATAGAGAGCAGCACCATAAGGTCCGTTTCCAAATTTTTAAATAAACGGGGAAAAATTTTGTTTTTCTCAGTTCATTTGGTATTTTTAATAAGACACGGAAGAACTCTTTTGGTAAGTCACATATTCCAGCTTTAACACGCTGTCAAAGTTGATTAGGTTGGTGCGAAAACCAAAAAAACAGCTTTTGGAAACAGCTTCTTCTTTAATTTTTTTCTTGAACACTTTGAAAACTGAAAAGTGATATTTTTGATATTGTTCGAGGTTTGTTGTTTTTATTTAAAAAGAAAAAATTGGAAAAACTTGTTTTGATATAAAGGGTTCGCCATCTAACGTTTTTTTCCCCCCCTAGTGTTTATTTCGTGAATGGTAACACTTAGCTCATGTCTGATTTGACAGATAAAATTAGTTTTATCTTTCCGCTGAACGAATATGGTTGTGTATACCCTTGAACAACGCTGGGAAATCGACTTAGAGGAGATGCCGATTTTGCCAAAAAAAACGTCTTATCAGATGAAGCTCATTTTGATCTTGGCGGGTATGCAAACAAGCAAAATTGTCGCATTTGGGGCAGAGAAAACCCGCACGCATACATTGAAAAGTCGATACACCCAAAATGAGTCACTGTTTGGTGCGGATTTTGGTCCAGAGGCATAATTGGGCCATTTTTCTTCGAAAAAGACTAAGGAATGGCCGTTACAGTCAATGGCGATCATTATCGGGCCATGTTGAACGAGTTTTTGTTCAAAAAAATTGAAGAGGAGGGTATTGGCAGCATTTGGTTTCAACAGGACGGCGCTACGTGCCACACAACCGAAGCTGCACTCGATGTTTTGCGCCCTGTTTTTGAAGATCGGACTATCAGCCGCAGAGCTGATGTCGTTTGGCCACCTCGGAGCTACGATTTGACACCGTTGGAATATTATTTGTAGGGTTCCGTAAAAGATAAGTGTTACGCCGACAAGCCAGATACAATTGACGCTTTAAAGGACAATATTCGTGAAGCCATTGGTGAAATACAGTTGCACACAATCGATAATGTGCTTAAAAATTGGACCGGACGTGTAGGCTACTGCATGGCCAGCCGAGGCAGCCATTTCAATGAAATTATTTTCCATTAATAACCGGAAGTATTGTACTTTCAAATAAAAAAAGAAATTTGAGAAAATATTCAGTAGTTTTTTTTAGAGCATTTTATAGCATTTGGCGGACTCCTCAGAATGAAGGTTACAAAAATTAGCTTCTTTCTAAGGTCTCACATGAAACTTAGGGTAAAATCAGAAACAATTCTGTTTAGAGCCCCGCTGAATGTGACTTCTAAGGATACAAGAAAGAATTTGCGTAAGCTGGTGGTCGATCTACGACTATATGGGCGCCCATTGCCAAGCAAAGTAGTAGTCAAATACCTGGGCATATGGCTAGACCGGTATCTGTATTTTAACAAAAATACAATAACAGAGGGGCTTTTGCGCTGACAAGACGGTTGTTTTACAGCAGCCAGCTTGACAGTAGAGTGAAGGTGATCTGCTACATGGCCCTTGTCAGGCCAATGCATTTCAATGGGAGTCCCGTATTGTTCAACGATTCAAAAGATTCGGGTGTTTGAGAGACAATGTCTGAGGACATGCCTTGGAATGTTCTGTGCACCAGAGTCGGAGTACAAGAAATACTATCCCAACGAAGCTCTACACAACGGGGCCAATATAAACAGAGTTGATAATTTTATTATCAAGTTGATCCGCGGTCACGTTGCAAGAGCAATGAGTTCGACAAATAGGATTTTTCCTTAATAATTCATACTACGAAAGTACGCGCCAAAGTGGATTCATCCCACCAGATGCATTTCTCTGTTTAGATAGTTTAGGGTTAATCCATCAACCGAAAAGCTGTGGAGCAGCAGCTCCTTTGCGATTTTGACGTTGGCTCGCAGTATCAAATCGAGATCAACGAAACGCTGAACGACCAAAGCTTCAGTTTTGGTGGCTGTCTGATCAAAATCAGCAATAATAAGATAAAAAAAAGAAAAACAACATAAACATTCAAAAGATTTAAATTGGTGATGCAACGGCTTAAAAGCACAGTTCCAACGGATGAATTTGTGTTTGCAACTCAAATGAGATTGCAAGCAACGGGTTAAAAACAGGAAGATGATTTTATAAAGCTGCAACATTATCTCCACAGAAACTTCAAAAACGGGCAAGTATGGACAAGACACAAATGATTTCATCATTAAATGCGTTGTCGATGATGATGAAAGCAAAACTGTCACGGAATTAATACAACATCGCAAGAAGCTATGCAAAAGATGTTTTACCGTCTCTCAAAGAAATTCAAAAGGAAACAAAGAATTGCTATCGTCATAATATTCATGTTGAGGAAACTTTTGCAGAAGTTCTTTTACAAAATCTACTTGATCACAGAAGTGAAAAAAAAATTATGTAAACAAGCAAGCGTTTTAGAACATCTCGGCTCAGAAACTAATCAATTAACACTCATATCAAAGTGGGATTTCGATGGCAGTTTGGGGCATAGCCAATACCATCAAACATTTTTGGATAGCCAAGATACAACGATAAATTTGTTTTCAAGAAGTGTCTCGTGCCATAGCAACTAATTGCAAAAGCAGACAAAAAAAAAATTCGGTCCTTCGTCTGCACGTTTTTGTGTAGATGAAAGATTTGAAAATAATTTTTGAGGAAGAAACCGATGAACTTGTTCGAAATGAAAAAAATGTAACGGAATCCCAAATTTAAAACATTCAAAGTTCAAAAATAATACTTGCAAATATTAATAAAAAAAACAAAACAAAATTTCATCTCGAAGCTGCCCGTATTCAAATTTTTGAAGTAGAGAATTTCGTACATTACGATTCAGATTGAAAATACAAAAATAAGTTAAAATAAAAATTTATTTTATTACACTGGCCTCAATTTTTTTACCAAAAATTTGTTTTTTTTATTACTCAATTAGATGAAGTAGTGATGTCACAAGAAGTTATTTTTATTGAATCAAAAACTTGAAAAATATCAACTTTACAATAAAATGATTTTTTTCCAAAATTTTAACCTTAAAATTTGATTTTTTTAAATACTATACACTTAAACAAATTGAACTTGAAATCAAATTAAATAATGGAGTATTAGCTTTCCAAAAAGCTAAAGCGGATTACAATGTGACGTTTAGTTAACTTTTAATTTTTTTTTTTTAATTTACGTCAACTTTTCAAAAATCGATACCCCCCCCCCAATTTTTAAATTAGGCTTTATGCAAGAATCTTCTTGGATTTTCATCATAAAACCACAAAAGATTGCAAGACAACTCTCAATTCATAGTGAAAATAATTAATATCACAAAAAGACCAATCTTGCCCCACTGTGGCGTCGGCTTTTTGATCGTTGTAGTTTTTGTGATGAAACAATTAAATAATTTCTTAGGTTGTAACGTTATAAGAAATAAAAAAAGGCACTTTTCACAGAAAATCAATTTGTAAAGTCCAATCAAGGAAGAACTTCCAAAAGTGGCATTTCTTGAAAAAAGTACGATTCATTTTTTTTTTTAAATTTAAGTTTAATTAATTTTAATTGCTTTAAGTTACAGTTCCCTCCATTCCCAAGGCGCAGTTGTGAGAAAAGCTCTAGGCCCCGCTGCTATCCGCTATTTTGTGCCACCCTATTTATTTATTTCATTTTAAACTCAACATTTTCATCATGGCAAACTACAGGAACGAGCAGCAAATTTAAAAATTTTGCACCGAAATTCGGAGACGGTAACAGCAACTTAAAGAGTGTTTACTCCAATTTCCGGCAGTAATTCTCGCCCTAGTAGACAGGCAACAACAAGTTTAGAGAAAAAACTTGAGTTTAGATATTTGTTATGCGATGTTGCGTGTCAGTGAGGCAATGGGTTTTGTGTCAAAAATATTGCCTCCGTTCATGCGTCCGTCCGTAGAAAACGATCGAAATCATTAAATACTACGGCGTCTAATTGGGTGCAACCATGTAAACAAAGTCGAGTTCCATTTATAAATGTTTTGATTGAAAAATTTAGGAGTGTCTAGAGCTTAAGTGGTCCTTCTTGCCCCACTCTCCCCTACTTAGGTTATAAAGTTTTGAAATAACTCAAACGGATTGCCTTTCAAAAAAAAAAATGGAAAGTCCTTATCGGAAAACCGGATACGTCCTTAAAACGTATACACTTTCTATTTAAAAATATTTGATAAAACAACTCATTAACTACGATACTAGTACTATACACACGCGAGTACTATCCTACTCCCTAAATCATGACGCGAAATGAATGTTAGAGAGTGACCAGCAAAAACAATGAAAAAACTTAGGTTTCCAAATCCAGCAATTGGAAGCCTTTTTCAGTCTTTCAAAATACTTAAAAACCGCTTAAAGAGTGAAAGCCCATACTAACGTCTCTCTTCATGATATCATCAAGAGACTACTGTGCTGCTTGAAACATCCACAAACTGTCTTAGCGCAAGCTTCAAGTGGCCTTTAATGATACGTTGTGTTAAATTTACGATACCCGAAGACATGAAGACATTTCTGTATATGCGAGTCCCTTATTGGGTACCCGAGAGCATACATCAATTACAGGAATTGCATATTTTTACATAAGATATTTCCTCACAACCCATTTTTACTCTCTACAAACACATCAACGACAGGAATTGCATATTTTTACATAAGATCTCTCACCACACACGATTATTTTTGTAACTGACTTAATTTTACCCTCTCTTTAAGAACTATTTACTTTATTCCCTACCGTATGCCAACTTCTTCAATTCCTCGCGCTTGTTCTTAATTCACAAATTCAAATGATATAATTCTCTGCCGTCTTGCGTGTAATGAATATGAATATATGACTTCCAGTCGTAATAATGGCTGAAGCTGCTTAAATCTCACCAACAGTTATTATCAGGGATGGAAAATTAACCTTTCCAAGTGTATCAAAAACAGTTTTGAAAGTGTACTGAAGTGGCATTGAAAAACTGTTGAAAACCCAACAATAATTCAACAAATTTTTCTTTCAATTCAACTCAATTGTAATTTTGTTTAGAAACATTTTTGTGTTGACTGTTTTTTTGACAAATAACTTAATTTCGTTTTTATTAAATTTCCCCCGAAATGTGCATTTGCGGAATATATAAAATGTTTCATTGCTAAAATTTAATTAGTCTTTTATTTATTTTCTTTTATTTATTAAACTCAATTCCAAATGCAAAATAGGTCTAAAGACAGGTTGTTGCTCGTTGTAGCAACATTTCTGGCACATATAATAAAAACGTAACAGTTTGTTTGTTTGTGCACGCTAATCTCAGAAACGGCTTATCCTATCTAGATGGGGTTTTCAGTAATATAGTGTGGTAAGCTTCACTTAACATTTAGTTTTTATTTCATGTCAATCGGTTGATAAATAAAAAAGTTATGCCAATTCTTGAGGACGAAGTCGCTGGCACAGTGAGAAAATAAAACAGCGAAACTTAAATTTCAATAGGAAAATTTTTCTTTGATACCAGGCGCACAGCAATGTTCAGAAAGCAGCAGAAAGCAAACGAGTAGAGACAGTGGGGGAGTTATTTCACCATAAAAGCAACAAGGAACTAAATTCGACCAATCAGCGTACGGAACAAGTGTAAAGATCTTGCGATGACCCCATTGGCTTTCCTATTCCCTGTTCGCTTAACAAAAAACTTTTCTTTCTAAGTGTGCCAGCGACTTCGTCCGCACGAATTGGCAAAACATTTTTATTTATCAACCGATTAACATGAAATACAAACTAAATGTTAAGTGAAGCTTACCACAATATATTACTGAAAATCCCATCTAGATAGGATAAGCCGTTTCTGAGATTAGCGTGCACAAACAAACAAACAAACTGTTACGTTTTTATTATATGTATAGATAGATAGATATAGATTTTGTTTAGTAGTGTTACTAAACTAGTTTAATTTGCTCCATTAATGTTAATGTTAATTTAATTTTAATTAAATTTTTTTCTTTGTCATATTTTGAAATGTCTTTAATTTTTCATGGTATACGTTTTCTTTGTGTTTGTGTTGTCGTTATTTAATGATGAAGAGCTTAGATAAGTGTGTACAAATTAGCTTGCCTAAGTTCAGCGCCGCTTAGGTCTCTGAGATGCAGAAAAAAGAGCCAACATTTCCACTGATTATGGAACAAAAATTCGGTTTTTCAAGTGGCTGCCTCGGATGAGTTCGCAGTAAAAAATTCTGTCAACGTTAATTTACAAAACCGAGTTGTTGGTTTCAGGCTGAAGCTCACGGATTGGTTGCTATTGGCCTTAAGTGCTTGATGGGGTCAAATCGCAGTTCGCAGCTCCGCAAAATGACATCGTAAAGACGGCTGACAACAAGATGGATTGTGACATAGGTTGTATGGTGTGGCATGGTGCGCAACAAATCCAATTCATTAATTTCAGTAAAAAAAATCGGTTTTTAAACATTTTTCTAAACGGCTTAACACAAGTTCAAATGGTCGTCAGCTCTGGAAAGACCTACGCAGAATCGGAATCGGTAAAACAAAATTTGGTACAGTCGAGGAAATTGATGGCAATCTACCGTCACAGGTCTCACAACCTCCAATTTGTTTCACTGATCAACGCGATCGTAACGAGCCTGGTTTTGAATATTCTGCAGTAAATAGTACTGATGTTGTCGAAAGTGTTTTTTCCATTAAGTCAAAAGCTTTTGGGCTCGATGGTATACATTCTTCCTTTTAGTGTATGATATTGCCACTTGTATTACCATATATCACTTTTGCTTTCAATACTATTTTGACTACCGGTCTATACCCTGCGTTATGGAAAGCTGCTAAAATCAATCCACTTCCCAAAAACGCTAAAAGAGATGAGTTTAGACCTATCTCTGTATTGCCATTTTTATCAAAAGTCTTTGAAAGGATCCTTCAAAAGCAAACTAATGTTTTTCTATCTAACTCATTACTCAGCCCTTATCAATCTGGCTTTCGGAAGAAACACAGCTGTGTAACTGCCCTTTTAAATGTTACTGATGACATTAAAAAAGAGGTGGATAAAGACGAGGTTACATTTCTAGTTTTGTTGGATTCTTCGAAGGTTTTCGATTCTGTTCATGTTAATCTCTGTAGAAAGCTCATGCTAAATTTTAATTTCTCATCTAGTGCAACAAAGTTAATTTTTTCGTATTTAACATTTAACTGATAGGAAGTAGGCAGTGCAAGTTGGTGACTCTGTCAAATTTTTTGCCGAACCTAATTGGTGCACCTCAAGGTTCAATACTGGTTCCTCTTTTGTTTTCTGCCTATGTAAATCTTCCATTTTCACTAGTAAATTGTAGCTGTATGCTGATGACGTTCAGCTGTATTTCAGCTGTCCACTTGGCCTTATTGAACATGGAGCTTTCGAACGGACTTCAAACGGACTAATTTTGAACCCAAAAAAATCTAAATGTCTTGTCATATATAGAAAATCTCTTGACCTTTCTTATTTTCCACCGATTGTTCTGAGTAATGCTCCAATCGAATATGTGTACATATGTGGTTACAGCAAAAAACTTTGGTGTGACTTTTAATCGTTTTTTGAATTGGGATGATCATATCAATGGACTCGTTGGCAAGGTTTATGGTTTACTTCGTACGTTATGGGTACTTTGGTAATTCCTATCCTGGTCTATGGTTGTGAAATCTATTGTAACTGCAATTTCGCGAGCAAGCGAAAACTTAATGTATCTTTCAACTCATTCGTTCGTTACGTTTTTGGACTGCGTAGATACGATAGAATATCTGATTTTGCTCCGCGCTCACTAGGCATGCCTCTCGATAAATATTTCGAACTTCGTAGTTTGATTCTGCTTTCCGATATACTCCTCACACGCCAACTACAATATTGTTTTGAAAGAGTAAGAACTGGGTCCTCAACCAGATCTCGTCAGCTAATTATCCCTTCTTACACATATTTAACATCGGAACGTCAGTTTTTTGTAAATTCTGTTAAGCTTTGGAACACTTTACTTCGTAATATAAAACAAAATCTGAACGCAACAAGTTTAAAAAGAGTGCTTAGATCTCATTTTTCAATATGAATATTTAATAATTGATGTATTTTCTTACGATAGTTTTAATAATTATAGTAACTTTTTCCTTTATCTCGCTCAGCAATACTATTTTTGTAAAATAAGCTTACAACTATCTTATAAGATTTTAAATCTTACAGTTGTTAAGCATTAACGATATTGAAATAAAAATAAAAAAATAATAAATATAAAAATAAAATAAATAATATGACACTATAACGCCCACCGTTGACCGAAGCTCTCGGCTACAGCAGCCATGTTCCCATCTGTGTGCGAGATGCGAAGATGGCGTCCGTGATTGTTATTCACCAGCATGCCAGTTTCACGAAGATTTTTTTTTTCAAAAAATTTGCGTACAACAATCGAGGTAGTTGTTTCACATCAGCCAAAGCTTCTTTTCGGGAATAGCCTAAATGGCCTATGATTTAAAAGCAAACCACTAGATGGCCAACCGTCAAGTCGTTAAAGACTGTGATGAATATCCGAGTTTGCTGAGCTTAAATGGTTGCGTGTAAGAAAACGAATAAATTCAAGATGATGGCTTCATGGTCAAATTTCCAAACCAATTATAATTTTTTTTTTGTTTTTATTTCCTTTTTTCACGAAAAACATAGAAGACGCCAATCTGCAAATTGTTCTGAGGAAATGTACTTTTGTTCTTGCAGAAACTGAACTGTATCGAAATCGTCACAGTTGTAATGAATCTTCCATCCCTGGTTATTACGATAACCCGAGTTCACTCTGTACAATTAGTTGGACAGACTTTGGCTTGAACGACCAATGCTTGATAGTGTGAACCCTCAGACGACCGCTTGGCCAGCTTGTTAAATGGTTTTCAAATATTTTTGAAAATTTAGAAGTTGGACGGAGTGGAAGAGTATATGACATAAAGTTGGACGACAAGCTTGATAAGTGTGGCACTGATTTCACAAACTCACTTTGAACATTACATCAGTTGATAGTAAATTGCACTTTTCTCGTTTGGTATAACCCAAGCTCTCAAAGTGGAAAAAGTTTCCGAATTCCCTTGATTTTTCGAGGCAAAAATGTTAATGATACAACATTTTGACGTTAATTTCAAGACACCAGACAGTCTGGATCATCAATTAAAGTTTAGAAGCAAGAGTATTTATCATTCTGTCTTTGCTCGCTCATATGTTTGTACATTTCTTAATGAACACTTTAACGTCGTCTCAAAATGACAACAATGCAAAGCCAACATTCGGATAGACACACACATTACAAAACATAATATCCTGTCTAAAGACACAAACAACACATTAATAAACATACAGAACCTTGCCTGATGCTTTAACGCACTTCCATCTTTCAACAGCTTGATAGCATCCTGTCACAGGATATCCAAATAACAAGTCATACTGTCCAAAAACGAAATCATGCCCAAGCTGTCTTTCTCTGTTATTTGGTTTTATGGTTTCATTCTATAATTGACTTCTGTTTCCTGTGCTTCAGCAACATTACCTCTCATCCTCATTCAAACATACATACGCAATACAATTTTAATAATGGACTAATCCCGAAAATCAAATCCCAAGTTACACAGATCTTGTGTTACATCTTCTACAATGTGTCTGTTGTGACAAAACAAAGAATACCTGTCAAAACTTTTCCAATGGTAATAAAACTATTGAGTTTATGTGTGGCCTTTACTTTGTAACAAGTAGTCATGACATTAAAAATTGTTCTTCCGTATTTTTTTTTTTTTTTTGTATGCCATGCCATCCTTTTCGGTGTAAAGCAATTACAATAACTGGTCAGAGAATTCCCTATAAAGCTTTAAAAGGAGGACATGAGGCACACGTTTCGTGACAATGTCACATATAGGAATAAGCATGTGCAATGCATCTATGAAACAGAGCAAAGGATGCCTTAAGCTTCAACATATTTGAGGAAGAAAAATATTTTCCACAGTAGTAGCATACTTTGAACGAGATGCGATGCCGCACAAACAAAAGTTTTCCCTATACAAATATTCATGCGATTACAAATGAAAGAAGCTTAAAAACTTTCCATCTACCACCCATCCAACCATCCATACACCCACCCACACCGACACCGACCCGACACCATTAAGAGGACAACTCCGACATCAGAGGGGGCGGGCATCAGAGAAGAGAAATATTGTCAAGCTTCTCGTTCGTTTTTCTTCTTCCTTTCCTTCAACCCGAAAAACACAGCAGGCTTGCTTGTGCAATGTCATACCAAGCGTGTTTCCTGTTTCCTCTTTTACACATGCACATACACAAACACCCATTCACACTCACACAGAATATAGGAAAATATTTAGCACATATTTCATAGTTTTTTTACTTCTTGATGATGGTGTAATGCGACAGAGGGCGGTATTGTCGGTCGTTGGCAAAATTAAGTCTTAGCATGTGTGTTCGTTCGCTTTTGCACGTACACGTATAACGCTTGCGTCGGTCGTGCGAGTGTGTTCTTCCTTACGAAAAACTATTTGTTTTTCTTCTAATATTTAGGTTTATTCATTCAGCCCTCGCAAAACCCTCTCAGGGACACACAAACAAACGAAAAACAACCACACCACACATACACACTAACGCCCTTGTAAAGTGGCATAAGCTTAAAAAATTAAGGATAAACCTCAAGAAATTAGATATAAACAGGAGTAGAGCAACATAAACTTGGAAGTTTCACTATAATTCTTAATAAATCACTTTTAGTCTGCATTAGGGGGGGGAGAGGAGGATTGAGCGATGAAGCAGATGGAACGACTATAGAATCTAGAGGAGAGTATCCTTAAAATGGATTAAAATTGGGTAAAGACTTGCAAAATAAGAACAAAATGAACAAACTTTGCCCAAATCCTTGGAACACATTTCACCAGAAAACAGAATGAATATTTATTTTAGTGAAAGTTTTTTAGTCCCTTCAGGAGAAGCAAACGAAAGATCCACCACGACCACAACGAAGGTCTTTTTTGTTTTGTTTTTTGTTGTTTTGTATGTCTTTTGTTCCTATAGTATTTCCTGTTTGGTTTTGGGGTCGCGATAAAAACTTTTCCCAATCCACATCATGATGGTGATGATAATGGTTTCAAAATAAAAACACAAAAAACCTTTGCAAACAGGGGGATCACGCGCAAAACAAAAAAAAAAATAAAAGAAGATTATTAGGAATTCTGTAAACATATTTTATGGCCGAGTTAATGTCGGGCGAATGGAGAATGACAGCACGACACACAGAACACCAGCCAGCAAACCAGGATACAAAATACAATAAGGATTTACTCGTAAAGTAATTTTCTTTCTTTTTCGCTTGACTTTCAATATATGTATGTATATAGAGCAACTTTAGTATATAAATATATAAGGATCCAATAATGAAATCCAATTGGAAATCCTTTTAGGCTTTTTTGCCATTGAGCCATCATCTTCATTATCATTAACGTCACTATTCAATTGGGAAGGACTATAAACAGAAGTCCTGGCTTTTATTTTCCTTGTATTTTGGGGAGGTTTTACTTTCTTTCTACTTTTTCCTTTTTGCTGTTTTACTTTCATTCTTTTTTTGTTGTTATTGTTGCCCTATGATGGTTTCATGATTTCAAGGACGAACAATGAATACTGGGACCTGGGAGCATTTGTATTGTATGTCACATTTTGATTAAGGAATGTGTATTTACGCACATTTATAGATACATTTCATCCAAGTCCGCAGCAACCAAAAAAGAAAAGGACAAGGATTTGTATCAATAAAAGAGTTGTCTGGAGGGTTTAAATTGCTCGGGCATCGTTTTCATTGTCCTGTGTAGGTACTTTGTCTTTTTTTTCTTTTTTTTTTTGTCCAACATAAAATACTGTCAATGAAATAAATTTCAAGGACTTTGCACAGGAAAACGAAACAGAAAAGCAAAGAATGAGCTTTGTATGTGCGTTCGTGTTCTTTTTATTCTCTTTTGAGTGGTGTATAATAGGTGCCTTCTTTTTTTTTTACTTTTTTTTGCTAAAAGGCGTATTATGTTCGAAGGACAATAATGCTGCATACGTGGTTCGAAAGTAAATTAAAATCTTAACAAGGATATAGATTATGTCCTTCTCTTCCGATTGTGCTGCAAAATTTTTTTTATTGTTCGACAAGGAACAAAACCTGTTGATTAAGTATTTTATATTCAATCAGGACGGCCAACAGAAGGGTATGACGTACGATGAGTATTTCAGGAAATTCGAAAGAACAAACTTTCTTTGCTTAATCCCCTTAAAGTCTTTAAGGATTTTAATTAAAATATGATTAAGGATACCAAAACTTCTTCAAAAAATATTTTAAATTAAAAGCATTGGATTAAGTAAGCTCCCTAAACCGATTTCATATTTTGTTGTTTGTTGATTCCTCAGAAGTTAAATTAGTTTAACTTAAGATAAATTAATGAGGCCACAAAAGCTATGTTATATGCATAATTGAAATATCATTGTTTCTCAGTAGTTTTAGTAGTTTGAGGAGGAACATGATGATGATGATGTGAAGTCTACCCACAAGTAAGTTGAGTATTTGGGTATACTTATAGCTACAATGCACGTACTACAGGAACTGGTAGGACGTTTGGATACTTCAGCCTACCTTGGAGGTGTGTTTCACATACAGGGTGTTTCCGACCGCAGCAGTCATATTCAGGGTAACAGTTTTTATGACTTTTTATATTTTAGAAAAGGGATTTTACCTCATTTCGTGAAGAAGAACAATTCGAACAAAGACAAAATGAGTTTTAATTTTTGTAGAGCTAACATCATATAAATAAGATTGAGATATATTAATACGCTTTCTAGAACATTCCTAAGCGAACTAACTAAACACTAAATTTGACTTTAACTAACCCAATAAGGACGAAAGATGGTGTAAGAGGCGGGATTTTAGACAGCAACTTTATAGGTTGAAATCGAAAAGTGGCAGGTGACAGTCAGCTTGGAAAGAAAATTTCTTCTTGTTTCAGCCATGGCACGTTTTTCCGCATTTGTCAGATGTCAATTTTATACATATCCGCCGAATGTATTCGCTTTTTTGCAACCAGCACATAATCGTGAACACACCTCATAAAGCTTCCTCCTCACTTTTCTATTTGTTTAGTCTTTCCATTGAATTGAAACAATTATAACCCACGAAGTTTCAATAAAAAGAGAAGGGATTGAAATGGTTTTACTCAACATGCGAGAAGATAGAAAAGGAATCTTTGGCATCTGATACTTTCCAGGTTAGTGCTGAAGGAGATAAGATCAAAAAGATAAAAGCAATCAGTGACAACTTCATTATTATATATTAATGCTAGAGAGACGTTCAAGATAGGGCGGCAGGGGGAACCCAATCGTCATAGAGAAAACGAAGAGCAAAGATCATAGGAAAGAGTGAACTTGAAAAAATAAATAGGTTTAATTACTATATCGGTTCCAAAACTCTTTTAACAACTTCTCGGTATATCTGAGAGCAAATACAGCTCTTGTTATGGCCTTGTCAATAAAAGAACGAAAGTTAGATTTAGTCGCAGAGGACCTCTAAACTCTAAGTCACGTATAAGCTGTACAGTGTTTACGATGTATGGAGGTGGTGAGAATCACGACTAGAAGAAATCATGTGTAAAATGATTGTTTCATCAGAAATAAGGTGCGGGGTTTATTGAATAACCCTAACGAACAAATTTAACGGCATGGTAAGCAAGAGGGGTCCAAAAATGGTTCCAACGCAAATGCCACAAAAACTAAATCATTACGAAACATAAATATAGGTAGTGGAGGACTTTAGGATCCATTGCGTAAAAAAAGACAACAGTCTCAATATAACCGTAGAAGTGGCGATGAGGACCATGCGTTGTTTAAAAAATAAAGCCTTAATTTCAACATTTTTAATAGTCATTACTAAGTCGAAATTGTATGGAATAAAAATTTAAATAAATGAACTGTCGAAACAAAGCTATAGAAACTTCAGGGCTTCCACTCTACAGGTTTTTTTCGATACCGAATGGCTAAGAGAGAAAGCGTTCCTCATGGAAGCGTTATTACTCTCGGAGGACTTTTAAGTTCCTAGCGAAGACGGCAATCGTTTAAAAATTTTTTACTTATGTTTCTGGAACCACGAACTTCCCACGTAATATGCAGGCATGGTAACCATTACGACACGAGCATATCACAAATGAATTGTTGAATATTGAAAATTACGACAACTACTACAGATTTAAGTTAGAAAAACAGCGTTATCTCAGTTACAACGAAATTGTCGCTAACATCACAGCACAGTCTCGAAACGACGGAACAATCGAATTTACGAAAGCATTGTTGCGATTAAGACAGATACGCCGTCGATTAGAAAAAATCATCTAATTCTCTATCCGCTGTACCACGAAAACAGTCTTTTCTACCTTTCCACTCCTTAGTTAGTCTGTTTTAGAATTCACGCTGTTCCATTAAAGCTGGTAAAGAACTCACCAATTGTACAGACATAGTTTTTCAAAAGCCTACTATTACTCGCTTAGGCAGACGATATTGAGTAATGGAAAGAAGCAGGCTTGACAAAAGGCTGACCTAACTTCGAGGTAGTACAGAACTTTCTAGGTTTCACTACAGACACGGAAAATAAAATAAGTGAGGAAATCAAACGGGGAATCACTTTTGCTAATTGCTGATTCTTTGGGTTAGGAAGGCAACTGAAAACAAAATATTCTTTAGAAAAACTAAGGTAAACCACTAGAAGACCTTGATCATCCCAGTCTTGCTATACGGCACGGAAGCATGAACCTTATCAAAAGCGGTTCCTTGGTCGTTTCGAATGCAAAATAGTCCGAATGATCTTTGATCCCGTATGTGATGTCAATGTGTAGAGAAGAAGATTTAAGGGGTTAGGGTTAAGCCTGAACTACATCGAAACACAAAGTAAAAAGTTTCTTAAAAAAGTCAAATGATATTCCGAACTCGTCTATCAAAAACAAATTTGTATTTCTTCCTCTCAGTTTTAAAAAGTGTGTTTGAAAAAAGCTCGCACATATCGAAGCTTTCACTTTAGTTAATTTTTTGAAAACAAACACAATCAAATAATTTTGTTTATTTTTCTTGAAAGGTAGCGCTTTCATCACTAAAATCCTGTAGTTTTCATAACAAAAGCTCTTTCAAAGTTTCAAACCAATTTTGAAAATTACAAAATTGAAGTAAATGTCAACTGTGTTTTTAAATTTTAAAGCAAATTGAAGCATATTCAATTCAATTTATTGAACATTAACCGTAAACAGCTCCCGAAAAAAGAAATTTTTCTTTTTTGACAAATTGTTTATTGTTTTGTTTTGAAATATTTAACCGTCAAAAAGCTTTTCGGAGTTTTTCTAATGTTGCCAACAGGTGTCACGTAGCAATATGTGTGTATTTTAAAAGCTTTTACTTTATTTAGTTTTTTACTTTTTTCACTTTGTGTTTCGATGTAGTTCAGGCTTTAGTCAGAATTTTCAAAAAATCATTTTTTTAAAGTATAATATCTTAAAAATATTCTCTGAAAGTTTGAAGTGAATCCGACAAATATCTTTCGAGTTATTCAGCATTATTTTTAGTTTTCATTACTGTACATAAATCGACTGTAAAACTTTAAATGTGTTTTTCTCAAAACTATGTTTTTTGAACTGGTGACCACTGTAACTCAAAAACCGCTCGATAGATTTGCATGAAACTTATACAGCTTTTAGAAAACATAAAAAGCTAGTGCCTGTTCGAAGGATTTTTTTTTTTAAACTTAGATTTTTTATAAACAATTAATTGTTGGTTTTCTCCCGAAAATCAGAACAAAAATTTCCTGAGGGCCGCCATTTTGTTAATTTTGAAAAAAATGCTTTAATCAGGCACTAGTTTCTAATGTTTTCTAAAAGCTGTATAAGTTTCATTCAAATCTATCGAGCGTTTATGAGTTACTGGTCACCGCAAGGACCCATTGTTAAAACCTGTTCAACTTAGACCGCCGTAACTTAATATTAATATTTTTTTTTTTTTTTTTTTGAAATTTTAGTGAAGTAATGTTAAAGTATGATGAAATGATACTATATTTTTACTTATGTGAAAAAAAACTTAATTACTAGTAAAAGAAAATAAAAAATGGCATTTTTTCACGCTATTGACTACACCTAACCCCTTAACAACTAAGTGTACAACGGCATAGCAAGAAACTACTGTAACTGGGACATGTAGAGCGTATGGATATCAACCACCCCGGCTAGGCGGATTTTCGAAAGCACATCGCAGGCAAATCACAGAAAGAGGAGACCTCGTCTTAGGTGGTCCAATCAAGGGAAAGACCACTCAATGGACTTAGAGAGCAAAACAAGAAAGAGCTCGCCCGAAATCGAATTCGTTATCGAAAGATGATGGTTGAGGCCCAAGTTCACTCCAAACTGTGATGCCTGTGCAAGTAAGTTAGTCTTGAATAGTGTTGTGAGTCGTGCAACCATAAGTCGCATTCGAAACAACTAATATGAAAGACAGACACATCATGTAGTTCAAATATAAAATTTTTGCTATGTCACAACGAAACCAACTCTATCACGACAGAAATTCCGGAAAATTAATACAATTACGGCAGAAATGTGGCAATTACGATATAATTTGTGACTACAACAGAAGTGTCGCAATTGCGATGAGCACTGTCTACTGTCACAAGTACAAAAGAATTGTTACGTTTACATTGATAATATTGCCGTAATTACACCATCCATGTTGACGTTTAGAATGGATTGACAAAACTTTTACGTTTACGATAGAATGGACCCGATTGCGACTGAATTAACCCCATTAGAATGGAACTGTCTAATTAGGGCCGAATTGTAACGATGCCGGATGCGTTTTTGTTTTACTAAGAACTAGCTCAGCCCTACAATAATCCTATTGAGTAAATTAAGCAAAGCAGTTTCCAAGTTTCCATTTCAGTGAAGAAAATGGGAATAAAATATAGTCTATGTTACTCAGAGGCAATGCGGAACTTTGACGGTGAAAACATTTTTGGAATCGGTCCAGTATTTTCCAAGTTCCCGGTTATGTTCCAGTTGCCGTTTCTCAGGTTCTAGACGATTTTGTTACAAATTTCGTTAATATTTGTTCAGTAGTTTTGGAGCATTTTCAATACAGACCATAAGTTTTCGTTAACGTTCTCGTTTCCGTGGGAATATTTTAATGAATTGCGTTCTAGAGCTGCAAAAAAAAAATAACTAAAATAAATAGGGTGGCGCAACAGAGAGAGGAGCCCCAAAGTCTAGCGCATTTCTCACAACCATGCCTTGTGAGGGAATGGAGGGGACCTAAAATTTTCAGCTGGTTCCGAACGGCTAATCAAGAAAGCGCTTTTCATGGCAATGAATACTAACGGAGGACTTGCCAATTCCTCGCGAAAGGCGATACCCCTTGGAAAAAACATTTTTGCCTCTTTTGGGATTCGAACGACGAACCGCTGGATTAACAGGCGGACATGCTATCCATCACACCACGGGTACCACAGGGCTGCAAAAATAGTCACATCAAAAATACGTTGCGTAGTTTCAAGGATCTAAGTATACACACAACACAAGGAAAAGGATTCAAAATGTTTATAGAATCTTGAAAAATCAAAGAGGAAGAAATGAACAGCAGATTAACTATTCTAATACAAATATACAAATACCTGATTGTGGAAGACAGAGCACCACAGTTTTCTGTCAATGTCAATATTTTCAATTTCGTTTTTAGATTTTTGAATTTTTATCTTTATTCCTGTGAGAGTGTAGTTAGCTCGAAGAGATCACAGCTCTACCACTTATTAGACTCACACTTGTGATCCCCTTTGTGGTAAGATTGCTGCACCAACTGCTTAATCGGCTAATATAAAATTTATTTTTACTTGCGGTTATAGGCACTATAAGACAAGTTTAGCCTGTCCGTCTATCCAGATATGGATCTACAGCCATAACTGCTTGATTTTGCTGTTAGCGTCTGTGGGGCAGTCAACAGAAGGTTTTGGAACTTGGTTATGAAATAACGGTACCTGTCATACAACCTAAAATGACTCTCACAGTTTCAATTTAACATTGTGCAAGGGATTAAATTTTGGTTATAATGAAAAAAAGTCTAATAACGTTTTTTTTTTTAAACCGACTTTCTCGTTAATGATTTTGCCGAAAGTATATCTTCTAAAAGAATTACTAGATTGGATAGTAAATATCGCCTATCAACATTTGACAAATTTCAATGTTGAAATTTTTAATGATTTTTTGGAATATATTTCTAAACGGTGCCTATCTTTGATTTTTTTAATTTTTTTGTCAAAACACACTAGGAAGATTTAACAGCTAGCAAATTAAAAAACTGGTCCATTTTTTTTTATTAAATTTTCAGAGTTTACAGTGGTGGCCACACAATTAGAAACGGCACTGATATAGTAATATAAATATGCATAACTGTCTTAAAAGAAATTTCTTCAGGTTCAAAAGAGGTTTAATTTGTAGCCTATGAATAAGAGTACACAACACAGTAAATAATTAATACGAGAAAAAAGCTAGACAATATCAAATACAAAAAAATAAACATGATTTAACTCAAATTGTGTGTGACCATACAATTAGAAACAGAACATAAAAAATGATATTTCATTAAAAATCTTCAGTTTAACATAGAGTAATGTCGATTTCCTTTGCAAAAACAAAAGCACTCTAAAAAAGTGCTTTTTTTTCGTGCTCACTGGAAACGAAAAGACAAAATTCTTTTTTTATCATTGTATGTGTGCTATTTTTGACAGCCAACTCTTCCCGTTTGTTTTGTTCTGCAATTTATATAGAAAGAATGTTTTCGAAACTTTATTAATAAATGCACTAGGAAGAAACCTCATCATCCGAATAATTATACACAACACTTTCAACAAAATTATTCACAGAATGCCTTTCGTTTTGTCCGAGCAATTTTAGAACATCAAACACTTCTTCGTCAGAATCGGAACTAGACGACGACTGTTTATATATATTTTGATAACTTGCAGCTAAAATTGAGCGATCCATTTTCACAAAATAGTTTATTGTTTATTTTTATTATCTCTCTTTCACAGTCCTTTAACCAAAAATGGAAAATAATCAGACTGAAAACTGGTAAACGTCAAATGTTTTGTGTTAGTGTGCGTGAAAGTGCGTGTAAATCTTGCCTCTGAATCGAGATTCGTAAAAGTGCTTTTTCGGGGCAAAAAAAAAAGTGATCTAGTGCCTCAATGTAACATATTTCGAGCAAAAAAGCACTTTTAAAAGTGCTTTTGTTTACCACTGGAAATCGACATAAGTATTAATATTTTGTAGGGAATCCATTACTTTTAGTAGGGGAGCCCAGGAAGGGATTTTGCGCGTTATTCGAGCGCGTCAGAAAATCATATGGGGAGAAACCTTGCACCCTGTAATGTACTCATACCATATATGAAACCTTAATGTTGGGGCGTTCGTTGTGGGCAGCCCGTCAGATTAGTAAAAAAAAAAAGTCGATCCTCGGAAATACTCGAGCGCGTCAGATTAAGGCTGTGTGTGAATTGGGTTAAAATTGGGTTAAATGGGTTAAAATATGACACTAGCGTGGTGAAAAAGATGGGATAAAATTTTAACCCATTTAGCCTGCTCACGGAGCAGGCTAAAATGGGTTAAAATTTGACGTTTGTCAAGAAAGAGAGGTGTGTCTAGTTCTTGTTGCATTCATAACTTTTTTTTGTCGAACAAACAGTAAACAAAGCAGAAAGTAGTTTTTAGCAGTATGGACGGCACACGGAAAATTGGACAACAAGAAATAATTACGTGAAAACCTTACAATAAATGTAAGTTTGACCTTTTTTTTATCGAAAAACATATGTACATATTTATAAAAATAAAATTATTGTTTCTTAGGGTTTCCCGAAGAAAAACTAAAACTCATTCAAATACGAACTGAGCAACAAATGCGAACATGAATGTATCTATGCAAAATTATATTTTCAAACATACTTCAAGAATTTTTCATTGCGGTTCAATAGAATTAATTGATAAGACATTTCTCAAATCGATGATTTTTTTTGCTGTTGTTGTCAGTGCTGCAAAAACAAGTGTTCATACACCCATTATCAAAATATCCGTGATGGGAAATATTTTTGACAAAATGCGGGACTATTGTTTCAACATATGAAAATAGTAGTACAAGAACAAGAGAAAATAGGCAAAATGGAGATCTTAACACTTTTTGGAACGTAATATTAAATTTACATTCTTAAAGTTGCTTTATTTAAAGTAAAAAGTAAATTAAATTCAATGATAAAAAGGAATTTTGCAGGGAAATTTCTTTAACTATAAAGGAATTTAAGAGAAAATAGTGTTTCAAAAAAACCCTTTTAACCCAATTCACACAGCAAAAATTTAACATCTGAATCCACCGCAAAACAAATGTCAAAATTTAACCTAGGTGAGAAATTTTAACCCAATTCACACACAGCCTAAGATTATTAGATGGTAGGTTGATTACATCCAGAAGAGTGTATATTTCAATAATCTGACAATTTGAGCGGGGCCTTAGTAAGTAGGCGAGTCACAAAGATGTAAAAAAAAATCGATGTTTTGAAATACTCGAGCGCGATTAATTTTTTTTTTATTTTGAAGGTAATTTTATCAGGATTACGGAAAACATTTAATCTGACATTTTGCTTGGGGCGATTTAGGTAAAATCGTCAGTAAAATGTATAATATATGATGGTTAATATCTCGGTTAATATTGACATTAGCAATGGGTCCATGGGACCTTTATCGTAGGAAACTAAATTCTCTACAAGTTTGTAATTTTCAATTTTTCTGTAGCTCTTGTTATTTACGAGATAACTGCGACAAAACTTGAATTTTATGGAAAAATCTGGTTTAGTGGCTCGTACCACCTGCCCGGTATGAGTAACGACATTGCTACAAGGAACATTTTTGTAGAGCGTTCAATTTCGAGAAAAAAACATCTTCGGTTAAAGCGATCCCATGAAATGCCGCTGAGCTATAGAAATTTAAAAATAAAAAATCAGTTAAAATTGTCAGATTAAGAGTGCGCCCCTATATAATTGTCAGATTATCATCCTGGAGGACGAAGACATCAAGACATCACTCTGTGTAAAAATCTGACGCGCTCGAGTATTTCAAGGTCACGTGTTTTTTTTACATTTTTAAAAATCAGCCATGACTTATTGCCCCACTCAAATTGTCAATTGAGCATCCTGGGCCTCCCCTACTATTTGTATAACCGCAGCCAAACTTCTTTCCATACTTTCAACCAAAGCGCGGCATCTTGATGGTGCTATACCGTCCCAGACCCCCTTAATGTTTTTGAAAATCTCTTCCGAATTTTTAGATTAGACTCTCTTGACGTCTGCCCATAAGTTCTCAATCGGATTCTGGTCCGGACTTTGCGCGGGTCAATACAAAACACTGGTTTTTGTATCCGCAATCCACTGCTTTACAAGTATGCAGTATGTTTTGGGTCGTTGTCCTGCTGAAAAACATAAATGATGGGCATGTTTGCGAATAAATAAGGCTCTATGACATTATCCAGTATGCCTTTATAAACATGTTGATCCATTCGACCGTTTATCCTTACTACCCAACACCAACCAACACCAACGCCACTCCAAGAAAATGCACCCAAACCATTATGTGGAGTGATGAATCTAAATTCAATTTGTCTGGGCCAGACGGTAAAGTGTTCGTTAGACGTCCTCAGAAAAAAGAATTAGACCCTAAATACACGCTGAAGACCGTGAAATATGGAGGAGGAAACATAATGGTTTGGGGTGCATTTTCTTGGAGTGGTGTTGGTGTTGGTTGGTGTTGAATAGTAAGGATAAACGGTCGAATGGATCAACATGTTTCTAAAGGCATACTAGAGAATGTCTAGCTTTTTTCTCGTATTAATTATTTAATGTTTACTCTTATAGCCCATGACTACAAATTAAACCTCTTTTCAACCTGAAGAAATCTCTTTTAAGAAAGTTATGCATACTTATATTACTATATGGGTGCCGTTTCTAATTATGTGGCCATCACTGTATATGCAATAAAGTGGCGTTTTATATTTCTTTCTAAAAACCTTTGGAATAAATTAAATAAAAATTTGTTTCGATATTTAATGTGATTTTATTAAATTTTTTAAGTTAACGTGCAGTTGGAAGGCTGGCATCAACTTGAAAACAATTCTAATAAAAGCAAGAACCTTATATTCAGAATTAAGATCTACCTACTTGTTAATTTTAATGAATGTGTTTTAAACACAAGTTAGTGTTCTTTAAAGGACCTTTTTTCAGCTCTTAAATTTTCGCATGAACAATCAATTTGAGATATTTTCGTATAAAATGACACAATGAGAGCTAAATCGATATGACTGATTCTCAAAGCGATCAAATTCTCGAGAAGGGAATTCAACATTCAACATAAATCCTTAAAGTTCAGTGCATTCAACATTAGATGAGCAACCATCCTCAATCATTTCTTTTTTTTTTATAAAAATCTTACAGTAACAAAATAACAAAAAGGTCTCACAAAAATTCATCAGAAGATACTGGTTTACAACAAGTTGTAATACCACCATAAAGCTCCTCAGCGGAATTCCCTTGCGGCTCTGACGATTTCCGAACGACATTCTTTGAACATTTTCCCCTCTAAAAACATTTTCTTTTCCATTGAAAACCATCATAATCGCATCAACACTAATGGGGGAAAACGCGTAAGTCGGTGTCGAGGAGCAGTCTTGTCTTCTTTTTTCTTCCACATAGAAATCAAAATCAAAATAGCTATACAAAAAAAACTGTTTCTTGCAATAATACCAAAGAGAAGAAAAAAGAACCAACTCCACTCCTGCTATCGATACTTAACCTATTTTCAAATTTTCTCTCTCCCATTTGCAACGAATACCCGTATTCATCTCTGTCATCGTTTCAACTTTCCGTCGATACTTTTGAATGATTTTTCTTTTCCTCAATTTTGTGTGTTGTTGTAACACTTCAACGACAATTCTCTTTTCTAACATACGAGCGCGTATATCGTTTTGCTTTTTATGTTGCCTTTTATTATACCAAAATTGAACTCTTCTCTTTCAAATAGTATGCCCCAAGACCTATGAAGTGCTCTATATTACATTGCCCCATGCCATGGCTCATGTATTGATAACAAAGCAATCGAAGATCTCCGAAAGGAGCACCAAAAACCCCCCTTTATCCACATCATGGCATAAAAGACGAAGCACCAAATCAATTTTCTTCATATTTCCTTCGATAGATTCTCCTTCTTTTTTCCTTACCTATTTTTATGATTGCTTGGTTTGGGTGACTGTCTGTAAGGAGGCAGCACAATTTCCGTACACTAAAGCTCAACAGCGGAACTAAAGATTGAAAAGATCGAGGCAAAAGATTCAAACTAAAAAGTGTACAACTCAAAGTTGCCGGCGCGACGCTTGGGAGATGAAACGAATTGCACTTAAGTGGTAGTGCATGAAAAATAATAATGGAAAGTGTTTTCTCAACGAAACGACATCCTTTTTTTTCTTGCCTTTTCTTTTCCAACTCCCCTTTAAATATTTCTTAGTTGCTCTTCACTTAGCAAATTCTCATTCCAATTCTGAGTACAAAAGCCGAGATACTCCATTGCACAACCAAAGTCGATGCTGCGGTGGCGTTGAAACTACATCATCTCAGAACTCTCAGCAAAGAAAAAAAAAGTACAAAAATAAGAGAAAAAAAAAATCGGGAAATCTGATTTCGATCAGAGAAGTTTTATCATCATTTTTCTCATGCTTCGTTGGTGTTTGTTGCTCCTTTTTTTATATTCCATATACCAAGTGTTGTGTGGGAGGAATAAGATTGGCAAATCGAACTTATACCTATCGATGAGGAGATATTTTCTTATGGAAAGGATAGACGAACAGTTGAAGTTAAGTTGAAGGTAAGTAAAAGTAGCAGACTTTGAATTGGGATTACATGAGTGCTGCATACTACGTAATATGTTTTTAAGGATTTTCAAGTTGTTTTCCCCAAAGAAGCGACTTAAAATGAAAGAAAACGGAAATCTTACAAAAGTTTTGACGCGACTACCTACGGCAGGCAGTCGATGATGGGTTTGGTGCGGTGCGGTACGGTGCGGTGCGGTGCGGTGCGGCGCAAGAGATGAGTGTCGCCATACCTCGAAAAAGGATACACATATTTGTTGAAAAGTAATTAATTTGGAGTTCAGGGATGTTGAAGCAGACGTGTAATTGCATTTTGTAAACACACTCATTAATTGAAGAAAATCTGCTGAACTTAACTACGTTCGAGTTCGAGAGCTCGAGTATATATATTTTACTCGGGGGAAAAGTTTTCTGAGGAACAATCTTTACCGAGTTGTTTGTCGTGTTTGTTGTTTAGCTGCTAATGCAAGGCGTTACTATTTTGCCGTCTTATTTGTTGCTTAAGAGTTTTAAAAGATTACCGACATTTGTTATAAGGTCTTGCTAGCACTTTCTTAGTTCAAGTCAGTAGGTAATGGATGACTGCTTACGCTAGCTGAATTATTTATAAAGTAGTCATGCATCTGCAACATCAACTTCTCAGTGAACTCAAAAGAAAGTCTTTAAAAAGTGTGCGTGTGTGAGTGTGAAAGTGTTAAGGGCTGTAAAGTTGAAGTTGACACTTCACAAACAGGTCGTTTGTGTTGCCACTCATCATTATCAAGAAAAATCTTGTAGAGCGTTTTCTTGTTTTGAAGGGTGCGTATGAGGACGCAGCTATTGAAAATATGTTTTCGACTATAGTCACACAAGAACTTTATTGGAAGAAAGTTGATGGAGGAACCATCATGCGGATAAAGGCGTCGAAATAATTTTTATTGTCATCTGTCTTCTGTTCTGATCTTACTGCCTTTGTCATTACTAATCAAACCCCTCTTTTATTTTAAATACCTACCGACTTTTTGTCAACGTATTTTATTTTGTTTTTATAATAAAAAAGTCTCTGTACCAACTTTAAAGACGGTAAGTTCCACCAATGATTGCCTCTGTTCCGTTGTCAAACACGTTGTAAATGTGAAGCATGCCAACTCTTTCTTCTGTAAAAAATTATGAATTTTGTTATTTGAAAAAATGAGAAGATTGGCCCTCGGTTTGCCCGAAGAATAAGCCCAACTCGGGACAGTTTAAGATTTGCACTTGCTGCAGTAAACAACTACCTACTTCAATGGCACTTTGACGTTTGTATATAGAAATCACCCTCAGTATATCTTAAGAGGTTTCTATTTTTGGAGTCATTACATCTCGCAGCATGTTGGTGGCTTTCAAAATCGATCTGAACATAATGCCCCTTGCGGAGCTATCTCTCTCTACAAGTTTGAAGTAGGGTTAGACAAGATTTGAGGTGACTTTTAGTTTAGCTCATACAGATAGACACAAAAAAAAATAAGAGCGAAACTTCGGGGCCCAACCCATTTCAAGGACCTAAAGTTTTATGAGGAGAAAGCGGTTTTCGTGGCAGTATGTTATAACTCTCGGAAGAATTTATCAATCCCTCACGAAAGACAATACTCGCGGAAAAACAATTTTAAGTTCCTGATGGGATTCGAAATATGTAACGGTCAGTGCCGATCTGCTATCGAACGCGCAAACACGCATCGCGCTAAGTGTCCACTAAATTAAAACTTTTCTCCTTTTTCCTCCACCCAAAAAATAAGAAAAAAACCAAAAAAAAAAAAAACAACAATAAATCAATCAATAAATATTACTAAATTCCGTTCCGTGCCACCGCAAGAAAAAACAATAGTTCTCGTGCAAAAAAAATAAAAAACATCTAAAAATTCTCGTGCAAAAATTTATTCAGTGCGCTATGCTACAAAAATTAATTAAAACAAAAAAAAAAAAAAAGCCCATCAATAGACCAAACACTTTGTGCATACCTCCTTATCTTCTCCTCCCCCACACCACTCTCATAGTCTCAGTGACTGCACACATTTCTTCGATTTGATAATTTCTTATCTTATCTGGGTGGTGTGTGCAGTCAATGAGACTGTGGGTTTGCTAGGCGGATAGTGAGATCAACGGTGTTGATCCCGTTGGTGAACCAAAATCAAATTGCATGCTGGGCATAACACCGCTAGTAATTTTTTTTTGGTTTCCCAATAAGATTTGCACTTGTTGATTTTACTTAGATAGCGTCTGCGTTCGATATTTTGTTTTGTGTGTTTTTGTGAATGGTGATGTCGGGTAAATTTCGGGTCGATTTTAGCAACATTAGGGGGTTGCGATCGAATTTCTTTGCTGTGTACGCTCACACTGCAAAATGCAGGCCAGCTGTTTTGGCACTAAGTGAAACACAGGTGGGTGTTGGTTCTGATCCCTCAGAATTCAACCTGCCTGGATATAGCTTAGTGCCACTATTCTTTTCCTCCCATGGCCTCGCCGTATATGTTAGACATGATATTGCTTACCAACTTCTACCACAATACGGCCTATGTTCTAATACGAACTTTAATTTCATGTGGTTAAAATTCACCGTCCGTAAGGAAATCATTCATTATTGTTTTATTTATAGAAGCCCCAATTTAGATAGCAATTCAACCTATAACGAGTTTGATGCGCTATCTGAGTCCATAATAAGAATTGTCCCCCTTTATCCTCACACTGAAATCGCAATTGCGGGCGATTTCAATGTACACAATTCTGGTTGGCTTCGACATTCTGGCCAGACAACACCCGAAGGAAAATATGTTGAGATCTTCGCTGAGTTTAACGAATTAACTCAACTTGTTGATGAGCCCACTCGGGTTCCAGATATTGAAGGCCATGCGGCCAACACTCTTGACTTATTTCTCACTTCTCATCCCGAAAAATACAGGGTTGTAGTATCATCTCCTTTAGGCAAATCGGACCATTGTGTCATATCGGTAGATTTTTCGTTCTCCGTCACGGTAAAAAAAGATAAAGTCCCCAAAAGAACTGTATGGCAATACGAGAAAGCCAATTGGGACGGCCTGAATAATTTCTTTCGAAATTTTAATTGGTCATTGTGCTTTCTCGACGGAAACGTTGATGCATCAGCTGATATGATATCTAACGTAATTCTCAACGGCATGAGAAATTTTGTTCCTCACAGATTAAAAAGTATCATCCCCAAAGAGAATTCGTGGTTTGATTCAAGCTGTAAAGAGGCGATTAGGGATCGAGAAAGTAGTTTTCGAAAATTTAAAGACAACCCGACTGTAGAAAACCGAAATTTGTTCAAACGGGCTAGAAATATCTGTAATGCTCAAATACAAAGGGCTAAGTTTTTACATGACCAAAAAGTAAGGCAAAAAATACTATTGTGTCCAAAAGGAAGTAAAAACTTTTGGTCTTTTGTCAAGAACATTAAGAACTCGACCACGTCATCGGTCCCAACGCTCGTCTTCAATGACTCTCCGTATGTCAGTTCCATCGACAAAGCCAATTTGCTAGCAGCTCAATTTGCTGCCAACTCGACACTTCCTCATAGCATATTGGCTCCGCCTGAGCTCGAGTCTACAAATTCTTTGATGAAGCAGATATTTTTTCGAACTCGCTCGGTTGCGAGAGTCCTCAAAGATCTCAACATACATAAATCCGCTGGTCCAGATGGTATCCCCGCCGTTATTCTGAAGAGGTGTTCTTCTACGCTGGCAAAACCACTGCGTAAACTTTTCCATCTTTCCTATTCTGCTGGGATTTTTCCGAGCAGATGGAAAACTGCATTTGTCCAGCCGGTCCCTAAAAAAGGCGAATCTTCCTCCCCTTCCAATTACCGTCCAATTGCACTAACGTCCCTTCTTTCCAAGGTCATGGAAACGTTGATAAACCGTCAACTTATGAAATATCTTGAAGAACGAAAGCTTCTTAATGACCGTCAGTACGGCTTTCGTAGCAAACGGTCCACTGGTGATTTGATGGCTTATCTCACCGAAAAGTGGAACCAATCTTTACATTGTTTTGGAGAAAGTAAGATTATTGCGCTTGATATTTCTAAAGCATTTGATAGAGTTTGGCATCAGGCTCTTTTATCGAAAATGCGTGCTTTTGGTATCGATGAGTCTCTTCTTCGTTGGATTAGAAATTACCTTTCCGACCGTTCAATACAAGTTGTGTTGGATGGCTTCAAGTCTGATACCCACTTAATAAATGCTGGTGTGCCCCAGGGCTCCGTTTTGTCTCCGACTCTCTTCCTCATTTTCATTAATGATCTCTTGTCTGAAACTTCTAATCCGCTTAACTGTTTTGCTGACGACTCGACCCTCAGCTTTTCATATTCGTTTCCAAATTCACGTCCCTGCTCTTCGGATGTGGAACTGGAACGGTTGCGTATGATAAGCTCATTGAATTCTGACCTTGACAGCATTGTTGCATGGGGTCTTATGAACCGAGTAGAATTCAATGCTTCGAAAACTCAATGCTGTCTCTTGTCGTTGAAGCTTAACATTCCCCCATTGCCATTATCCATGAATGGTACCTGCATCGAAGAAACCGAAAAGCTGTCAGTACTTGGTATGTGTGTAAACGATGATCTTCGTTGGAACGACCACATATTTGAAGTAGCCAAAAACGCTGCTAAATGCTTAGGTTTCTTGAGACGATGCAGGAAGTTCTTCACCCCTTCTGATCTGGCTACAATTTATAAGGCCTTCATCCGCCCAAAACTGGAGTATAACTCTCATATCTGGTCAGGTGCTTCTCAAACATCTTTGCGCCTACTTGATAGGGTACAAAATAGAGCGTTAAGATTGATAGGTGATAGTTCAATCGTAGAATCGATTGATTCTCTTGGACATCGTCGAAACGTCACCTGTCTCTCTCTCTTTTATCGCTTTTTCCACAAACAGTGCTCTAGTGAAATAGCCAGCTGCATTCCTCCCTTGAAACAATTTAGCCGCAACACCCGCCTCGCTAGGAATGCTCATCAGTTCTGCTTTGAGCCCAACTTCGGGCGTACAGTCAAGTATAGAGATTCTTATTTTAGTCGCACCACCCGAATGTGGAATGCTTTACCTGGCTCTGTGTTTCCCCTGCATTACGATTTACAAAGATTCAAAAGCAACGCGCATCGGTGTCTCCTTTCAAATCCTCTCCTATTTTCCTAAATGCTCGCAGTGTGTTTTTATAACATTATAAGGGTAGTCATAACCCCTTGATGTGCACGCAAATTATATAAAAAAAAAAAAAAGACATGGAAACCATGGGCACCATATAGATAAAACAAAGTTGTTATTTGAGCTTCTTGGGCAGTTTAATATCGACAATAGTTTTGATTACAAAAATTTATATCGCAAGGCGATCTAGGCCACACTAAAAATAACAATTTTGCATTTTCTTTTTTCATGTCATTCCATCTCGTAAACACCCTGTGATTCCATTAGAGTCGTTACTAGTTGATCGTACTTGGAGAAAGTACCAAATTGATCTTGTAAAAAAGTGAGCAGGGGGAAACACATAAAGCTCCGAAGACTTGAGTTCATGGACATAATCAAAAATTAGGCGATTTTCGGGAATCTTTTTAAAAGAAAGCGCTCGATAGAATGTTTTGAAGCTTTTTGCACATAATAAGGTTTATTTTCAGCAATGTTTTACGAATTTTTTTTCACAAATACATTGAAGAACAACGGAGTTATATGCTGTTTTCAGAGCTGCCAAAAAAAATTCCCCAACTGCTGACATGATTCCAAATGAATAAATGAAAAAACAAAATTCAAAAAGGTTTTTAAAGTTAAAGGTATTTTCTATACAATGACATACGAAATTTGAAAAATATCAAAAATTTCTTGGTTGACCTAGTCGATGACAAGTGGCTTTCTTGCGATTTTAAGATAAAAGTGAAAGTTTTAATTGGTTAAGTTGGAAATAATTTGAAAGGAAGTTTTTTTTTTGAAAAGTTTTAGAATTTTGTGTAGAAAATTGTATAGAGTCAGTGGAAGGAGGAAATTGAACAAGCTATAGGAATCGTCAGACGGACGAAAATTGAGAACATAGAAAGAGGAAAGAAAAGTAGGAAAAAAGATAAGTAGAGTGATAGTTGTTTTTTTTTGTGAGTCTTTTAAAAGATAGTTTCGGTTGATCTTTGCCACCGTAAATTCTTAATAATTGTGAGACACGCGACCCCTTTATAATTCGTATTAATTGTTCTTTTCGAGAAAGAATTTATTTAATTAATTAATTGGACCCGGAAGGTCCAAACGCGTTTAGTAGTTTCGTTCATCATAAATTTAGTTTATCGTCAAATAAAAATGTAACAAATTGGCGTACTTCTGAAGAAGGTATCGTTTTTTAATGCCAAATCGACAATTTTAAACTAATCGAAAAGATTGTAGATCATTGTATAGTAAATATATTCAAAAATACTAAGTTTCAATTTAAAGTCGATCGGTCAATTTCTCCTCTTTGAGTTACGATGTCAGAAACTTTGAAAAATGTCGTTTCGAGAAAAACGCGTTTAAAGTTTCAACAATCGCGGCTTATACCTGTGGACGGTCACTATTTAGAAAACTGCCATTCAAAAGCTATTCACGATATGCCGCTTTAACAGGATATTTTCGAAAGTATAAACTTTCGAATGAGCCAAACAAAAATTTGAAAATTTTTAATGTCGCACTGGTATAGCCCCTTAATGTACCTACTACCTTTACATGAAAAAATTTTTTTATTATTAAAAAATTTTTTCATGTAAACATTAGCCAGACCACGGGCAAACATATTTTAGGTGCATGAATGTAACCACATTGCCCTAGAAATATAAAGTTTACAGTGTGTTTGCACTGTAGACTGTAAACTTTATATACCTAGGTGTCGGTAAACATCGACCAAAACATTGCGTATTAGAAGGGTGCAACAACATCTAACTGATGAGCCCATTGTTGCACCTGGGCGAAACGCATAAATTTAGTGAAGGCCTACTACCTTTATTTTAAGAGAATGAGAAATTTAAAATCACTTGTTAATAATTTTTTTTTTAATTGCAAACATATAATGTCAGAGCAAATAAAGGGTTTTTCAACAGGGACGCTACAAAAGTAGAGCGACAGGCCATATTTCTTGCCGCTCTTTTGACATTTCTCTTTAGTAAGCTTTGTCATTTTATGATGGAAAGATATACGAGCCAACAACGAGTCGAAATTATTAAAATTTACTATCGAAGTTCAGTGGCCGCAACGTTAAGAACGCTACGTCCAATTTATGGTCGTCATATTCGTCCTTGCAGATCAACAATTGAGAGTCTAGTGGAAAACTTTGAATCTTCAGGCACAGTACAAAATTTTCCCGTGCCAGTGAGACAAAGAATTGCCTGTAGTGTCGAGAATATTGCTGCCGCTGAGGCTTCATTTGCAGAAAGCCCAAATGTGTCTCTCACCCGTCGTCGTTCTCAAGCGTTGGGCATCTCTGTGACGTCGTTGTGGGGAATTTTGTGAAAAGATCTTGGCCTACATCCTTACAAGATTAAATTGACGCAAGAACTGAAGCCGCTTGACCTCCAGAAGCGTCGTATGTTCGTGAATTGGGCTAAGCAACAACTTGAAAATGATTCGGATTTTCATCGAAAAATCATTTTCAGCGAAGACTAATTTCTGGCTGAATGGCTTCGTCAATAAACAAAATATGCGGTATTGGTCAGGCAGAATTCCACACATACTCCATGAGTCATCATTGCATCCCGAAAAATTACGGTTTGGTGTTGTTTATGGGCCGGCGGCGTCATTGGGCCGTACTTCTTCCGTGATGATCAAGACAGGCACGTTACTGTGAATGGGGATCGCTACCGATCAATGATAACCGAATATTTTTGGCCTCCAACATTGGATGATACGGACTTGGAGGACATGTGGTTGCAACAGGACGGCGCGGTGCCACAAGCCACACAGCGAATGTCAAAATCAATTTATATAAAGTTGTCTTTGAGCAGGCTCAAGGTCTTGAGCCTGCTCAAAGACAGCTTTATAACATTCAAAAGGTCGCGTAACAAATTCCTCAATTTTAAAATCAATTTATTCGAAACCAAGTTTGGAGAACCTGTTATCTCACGAAATGGTCCAGTCGCTTGGCCGCCTTGGTCGAGCGATTTGACGTCGTTAGACTATTTCCGGTGGGGCTACGTCAAGTCTATGGTCTATGCCAACAAGCCAGTGACGATTGATGCACTTCGTACGAATATCGAACGTGAAATTGCAGCAGTATCGGCCGATTTATGCTTGAAAACCGTCGAAAATTGGGTTCAGCGTCTGGACTTCTGCAAGCGTGCCCGTGGTGGCCATGCAAAAGAAATCGAGTTCCATACATAATTGCATCAAACGTACTTTCACAGGAATAAAGAATTTCATTGATATCCAAAACCGTTTTTGTTTTATTTAAAACTTTTGCAGCGCTCTTGTTGAAAAACCCGATTCATAGAGTGACTGAAAAAAGAATAAGAACGTATTCGACTTCAATGATCGGTTTTATTCAAGTAAAAAAGATTTTATTGCTTTCTGTCCCTCAAATCACACCAATAAGAGCTAAAACTTTCTGGACTACACAATGACTTCTTGCAAATATGATTTCGAATTTGATGATAACAAAGGGTATATGATTTGCTTTCAATACTCTATTGCTCTTAGATGTAAGAACCAAGGCTTACAAGATGTTCTACTATGGAACAGAACAAGGTAGGAACGGAGTCGGTATCATCCTTGACCAAAGTTTATATAACAGCGTGTTGACCATTTTGAAGTCCAGTGACCGTTTGATGTCTCTTAAATTGGTGATGGAAGGAAAGGTCTGGAATATCATCAGTGCATATGCTCCCCAAATAGGGTGTGAGCAGGAGGAAAAAGATGCATTCTGGCTTGATTTTCATAACCTACTTAAGAACATCCCAAAAGAAGAGTATTTGTTTGTTGGAGGAGATTTGAATGGACATCAGGGACCTGCAGTGAATGTCTCATTTTGTGAATGCATTCACTTATTCATTGCCTTCCACACCATTCAGACACCATTCATCTTAATCCAAAGCAATACACACACTGCACTCTCTTTTAGACAACAAAACAGGTTCTCATTCTAATTCACTTAACTGCAGCAATGGCAGGCAATGACAATATGTGTATGCGTATGAACTTGTGCGGATAGTGTCGATGGCAACGAATAATCTACAAGGCAACGAATAATTTCAAAAGGCAACGAATATTTCACAGTGCAATGCTGTGATGAAGAACACATCTGTTAAACTGAAATATCTGAAAGAAGAGTATAATTTTTTTTTTCCTTTAGCAGGGCGTAGTGTGTGGGGTAAATAACACTGATGAGGATGTATTGAGTAGATGCTAGATGTGCGGCTGCTGAAATCTAAATCGCAAAATTTTTTGAAATAAAATTTTTATTTGGGATAAAACGTGGTTCTAAGAAAATTAAGTAGGTACGTACATAGTTTATTATTTACCCCTTAATCTGGTTTTTTTTAACCGAAGTATAAATTAATCTATGGGTAGGGTTATATAATTTTAAATCCTGAAAAACCTACTGATAATGTTAAAAACAGGTACTAAAGTGTTTGTTCCTACTTTTTTATGCATTTCCGGTGCAGGTAAAAACTGTCATATCTTTTTAGAATCAGGTATGTCGTTCGCAATCGACCTGCTATTAAATTTTTTGCACTACTTTCCCTTTATAGTGTATTAGGAATTCAAATTTGTTTTTTACGATTTGAAATAAGTATTTAAAGGCGATCTGGTTTAAATTACCTATCATTATTTGAAAGTATAACAGTGAAGAAGTTCAATTGTAAGAAGACAAAACGCAACCATCACTTCTATAATTAACAAAAAAAAAAACCCCAATATAAATAACGCCCAAGTCAGGTCAAAAAATGTGTACCTTTCTGTGCGATCTCGGAAAAACAAAATAGTTTCATCTATGAACAAGAACATGAAAAAATATTCGTTGTCATCCCTTATCATTCGTGAATGTTTGGTTTTTTTTTCGAATGAAGTGAATGGTGTACCTGTTTGAGTTTGAATGGTCCATTCTTTCATCATTCATGGGCACAAGCAATGCGAAGGCATGTATTCACGAGTGTTGTGTACTTTTTCCACAAGCATCACACTTGTTTCATCGTTGTGAGCGTGAAACTGTGTACGGCTTGTTTTTCGGGGGATGATTCGAAAGCGCAAGTGATTGCACTCATGCAGTTCTCTGATGGACATGTCGGGAAGACAAACGAGGATTATGAAGACTCCCATGGAGGTTTGGGATTCGGCACCAGGAACACTCCTGGTGAAGATATTCTAAATATGTGCAAGTCATACGGTCTAATCGTACTAAATACCATGTTCATCAAACAAGACCGACACCTTATCACTTACAGCAGTGGAGGAAATGAAACCCAGATTGATTACCATTTGGTAACCAATTACATGAAATCTCGGGTGAAAGACTGCAAAGTGATACTAGGAGAAGCTGCCGCTCAACAACACCGTCTTCTTTTAACAGAATTTTTTACGGATGCGGTGAAGGAAGTCAAACAAACAAAGGCTCCTAGGAGAATCAAGTGGTACAATCTGGAGAAAACCAAAGGACAGCAATTCATTTCGTATATGCGAAGTCAGCTGTGTAATACCATCGACGCAGTTTCAAATACAATGACGGCACAAAATATGTGGGATCGCCTACAACGAACCTGCTTAGAGAGAGCCAAATCACTGTTAGGAGTCTCAAAAGGACACCACCAACAAGCTAAAGAGACCTGGTGGTGGGATGATGAAGCTAAAGCAGTGATTAGAAAGAAGAAAGCAGCTTTCCAAGCTTGGTCGAAGTGCCCCTCAAGAAATACAAATGAAAAAGAGCGTCTCAAAATGGAATACAAGAGCTGCAGAAAAGAAGCGAAGAAAAAGTGCGCCCAAATTCAAGCAAAAAGCACGGAGGGCCTGTATCGAGAGCTGGAAGAGATTTCTGCCCCAGCTGCTGAAGCAAATCAGGCAATCCAAGAGCTAAGACAAAGCAACTTGAATAAGGGAGCAACCATTTTCAAAATAGCCGCTCAGAGAAGGAGAAATGCGCAGGAGATTCGTTCGCCAAAGTTCATAAATGATGCTCAAGGACTGCTACTTGTGGATGACGACAAAATTCTTCACAGGTGGCGACAGTATTGCGATGATCTTTTGAATGAACAGTTTCCTCGGCGCCACTTTCCAACAGCTGCACCTAACTTTACGGAAGTATCCGACGTCACAGTCGAAGAAGTTAGGGAGGCAGTTAAGAACTCTAAAAAAGGCAAAGCGATTGGGCCAGACGAGGTACCATATGAGTTTTGGAAAAATATGGGAGACATCGGGTTGAGATGGCTCACGATTCTCATCTCCAAACTTATAAGAGGTGACAGTTTGCCTAATCAATGGAGGGAAAGTTTTCTCCTTCCAATGTACAAGGGAAAGGGAGATACCAGAAGCTGTGACAACTATCGTTCGATCAAGTTGATGTCCCACACTATGAAGATCGTTGAGCGGGTCTTGGATAGCCGACTGCGGAAAATAATAAGGCTTTCAGATGACCAATGCGGGTTTGTCGCGGGTAAGTCAACTACAGACGCAATCCAAAGTATAAGGATCATTATGGAAAAACACCGAGATGCCTTAGAGGATTTGCATATTGTGTTGGTTGACTTCGAAAAAGCATTCGATCGACATCCACGAGATCTGATATGGGTGGCCCTCAGACACCGAGGAGTTCCTGAAGCCTATGTGCGAATAATTATGGACATGTACGAGGGAGCAGTTACAAAAGTGAGATGCCCAGCTGGAGTCACCGAAGAATTCCAAATTACAGTAGGTGTACATCAGGGAAGTGTCTTGAGTCCACTGCTCTTTATTGCTGTTCTGGATTAATTGCTCGAAGGAAAAGTAACGGACAATAAAGTAAAACAATTATTCTTTGCTGACGATGGAGCCATCATAAGCGAGGATCCTACATCCCTGCAACGAGCACTTGACGTTTGGATTGATGTTCTGGAAGGAAATGGGTACCGTATTAGCGCTAAAAAGACTGAATACCTGTGCTGCCCTTTTTCTGATCCAGACGAGCCTATTCCAGACATTTATTTGAATGGAAATGTGCTTCCCAAGTGTGAAAAGTTTAAATATCTGGGATCTATGATCAATAGTGAAGCAACTTGTGATGACGACATCAATCATCGAGTAAGCGTAGGGTGGATGAAGTGGCGAGAAAACTCCGCTATCTTCTGTGATCGAAAAATGCCCCCTAAGCTGAAGGGAAGACTCTACACAGCAGCTGTCCGTCCAGCTCTGACATACGGTTCACAATGTTGGACAATGTACAAAAAGTATGAGAGCAAATTGACGGCAGCCGAAATGAAGATGCTTCTAATGACAGCAGGAGTAACAAAGCTTGATCGAATTAGAAGTACTAAGATCCGTGGAAGCCTTCATGTCAGAAGTACCATCTTGGAAAAAATTCAGCACGACCGGCTCAGTTGGTATTGTCATGTTCAAAGGAGAGAATTCGCAGAACCCCGTCCAAAAGGCAATATCGTACAACGTTTCAACAAATTCGCGACGAAAAAGAAAAGGCAGGCCAAAACACTCCTGGTACAAGCAAATGCAAAAACAGCAGCATTTGGTTGGCCTCAGACATGGAACAATCCAAAACCGGGAGGCTTGCCGACGCTTTCTGAGGTCAACGCGGCGTACCCCACAGGCGGATCACTAGTGTGAAGCAGAAAAGTGGGAGAGTTGTGATCGCTTCAAGATCACTACTCGTAACGCCAGAAATGGAAAGAAGAACTCTATTGCTCTCATAGTCATTGGAAGACTCAACTTGCAATTTAATACGCTTTGCTCCGTACGCAAGGTCAAGAGGCTTGGTCGACCAGATCTCAGAAGTCATGCGATTTCTTTATACTTGAAAAAAACAAAACTTAATCGTCATAATAAAACCAGAGCCATAATCTTTCCAAATTATTTTATATTGACATAATGGGAAGAAGCAAGCGTGTTGTAAAGGCAGTTGCATTTGAGAGCATTGAGACAGAGGCAGCAAAACGAAGTAAGCACTATCAACCACTTCAAAATTTTCACAGTATGCAATTAATTGTCGTTATTTTGTCGTAGATTAATCGTGAAAACAAAAAAATTTTAGATTTTCATTTAAAAAAAGGAGTGTGTACTGCTAAAATCAAAAACTGAGTACGCCATTCATTGTCTTAAATTTGTCTTTCAGAAGATATAAAAAAAGATGTTTTGTCACGACCCCCCTTCAAAATACTCCCCATATAAATGATTTTCAAGCTATGAACGAAATAAACCTAAATTTAATATGTAGGTACTTCAAAAAAAGGTTCAAATCAATTCAATCCAATTGAACACTGCTATGTATATGAAGAAGACAAACGCTATCAAATGTCTTAGAAACATCAAGCACAATGATATTACTTTCTCCAAAACAGTGTAAAGATTGGTTCCACTTTTTGGTGAGATATGACATCAAATCACCAGTGGACCTTTTGATACGAAAACCATACTGTCAGTCATTAAGAAGCTTTTGTTATTTGAGACACTTCATGAGTTCTCATTTTATCAACGTTTTCATGACCTTTAAAAGAAGGGACGTTAGCGCAAATGGACCGTAATTGGAAGGCAGGAAGATTCACCATATTAATTGGTATCGCTAAACTCACTTGTAATAGATGGGGATTTTGCCATCTCCTTTACTCTTTGTTATAACGTCTTCAACTAATCAAAACTCCTTTGAACAACATTTTAAGATGGTTTCAGTAAATGGAATTGAACTGGACATCAGGCCATTTTCTGAATAGTTCACTGTCATAAACGCTTCTTTGGACAACCAACATTAACAACCCATTTCATGGGATCTAATCTGGCATGGTGATAACATACTGTGTGTATTCATTTAAACTTTCCAAGTTGTTGTTGTATTGTCCGCCATCATCTGAAAAATAAATATGTGCTGAAAAGGCAAAAGCTAAATGAAAAATAGCTAAAAACACTTAAGTCGACTTAAGAGCTTTTACCTTTTCAGCACAGAAATAATAAAAAAAAAAAAAATACCCACTGCACTGCTTTTGACTAGTCCAATAGTGATTTTCATCTTTTCAATGACTGTCAATGACACTACCATAAAGAATGTTATCTCAAGAAGTTAGGAAACATCCCTCCTGGAGTATTTTTTGCATACTTGATCTCTCAAGGCAATTTTTACATAATACAAACTTTCCACTCTTTAGTATTTCCGTTCCATCAATCACAGAATCAATGCCAAAGTTTCCAAAAACTACGAAGCCAATAGTGCAGCCAAGCTTGAGACTTGTAATTCCATAAACTTTGATTCAAAGTGTTACGCAGTCGGAAAGCCCCATTAAAGAAAGTGGAAATGAATCACTTCTTTTCGGGTGATGAGCCTGATGCTATCTACTTGGTCTAAGAAAAGAAATTTGAATTGCGGCCTTTGGAGCTAGTACTCATCATTAAGTTAATTTTGGTAAAATGCATACATATGTGTTTCGAATGCAATTTTAATTAATCACATTGGCCACAAGACTCAAAAAAAAAACTTAACTATCAATGGAATATAAATTCAACAGCAGTTTTTAACTCTCCGTGTCGACATTGTAGAGGAAAATGTTCTTTAATGATATCATTTCTTTGTTTTATGATGCTTTGCTGCTATTGAAATGGTAAAGTACAATGGACCGATAAAGAAAAGAAAAAATAAAAACTCTTTCATTGCCAGTCTCCACTTTGCAGTCCATTATCCCTGTCTTGTCGAGAGGGATTTCTGACTTTTCACAGCGATAAATCGACACACAAAAACAGTTGATGAACCCAATTTTGTACTTTATGATTTTTTATAAAGTGGTAGTACTTTGTACAAAAACAGCTTATAACACAAAAACAAATTTTTCAAAAATAAAAACCACCCTCTGTCCGCTTATCCGTTCTCGTGAATTCATAACCATAGCGATTCGCAATTTCAGAACTCACTTTCAACCTGACCCAATTGGCCTTCCACATTAATTGAATCTCTTGCTAAAACATTTCAATTCCCAAGTAGATACAAACGTTGGAAGGATAACAAATTGGAATGACCTCATTGCGTTTGCATCACAAACTTTAATTTGCAACGACTTTTTCTCTCTGACCGACCCTTTTTCGTCATAAAACTAAAACTAATATAATTGAAACAATCCGAACCAAAACCAATCCAACCCCATTTGACATTCTCTATTAAGTGATCCTTAAACTGCATTCGACAGAACAAATCCTAAATCCCTAACCTACATCCCTAGATCCCTTACATTTTCACCTGTACCACTCTCCTCGCTCGTTTCCTCTTCTATCCTGAGTCCTGACCAAAATACACATTTAACATGACACCAACAACAACATAAAAAGAAGGAAAGTTATACCATTTCCATTGCAGCAACAAATTCAGGTACGGAAGGACGAAAAACGTCGATTTATTCATTGTTGCATTACGTGGCACTTCAGTATATACGTTTCCAACTGGGGGAAAAAAAAATAAAAAATAAAACAAAAGAAAAAAAACAGGACAAGGGCTCTAACTTCAAACCCTGGGTGGCATGACAGTTGTTGTTAGCAAACTCATATATATGTGGAATGGAGAAACTATAAGGTTCTTTGTGCACTTTGGCCCTCTATTCTATCTCGCTCGTTCACTCGCACTCCCTCTAGACTAGAGTCTAGGTGATGTGCACAGCGTTGCCAAAGTGGCACAATTGTGCCATTTTGGCACCCTTCAGTCTCGATTGGCACCTTGGCACCTTTAGCTCTCATTTTGGCACCTTAAGAGCTTGCTACATTTTAATGAAGAAAACTCAATAAAGTCACTCAAAAAAGACTTTTTTCAAGTAGTGAAACATACATATAGTGTGTTTTTTTTTTTTATAATTTACGTGTGTGTACTAATTCATGCCCAAATAATCGTAATGATACTTTATGGGAAAGTATTTGTTTTTTGTGTTTTTAAATATTTCCCTACCTTTGAAGGGCTGGTGGCACCCAGTTGGCACCTTTGGTTACCGAAAATGGCACCTTAAAAAATTTTACTGCGGCAACGCTGGATGTGCATCCGCACATCAGTCGTCGTACACATGTGGAGAACCTTCGTCGACGACGTTCTCCTTGTTGTCATTGTGCTTCAAGTCCTTGAAGTCAAGTGAAATATGCAAATATACAGTAAATCACTTTTGTTGTTGCATATTCGTTGTATTCCTTGACTGGGTTTGCTCTGTCAATGTGTAGGTAGAATATGGGTATAGCTAACTATCAAACATGATAAATGAACCTGTGACCTAGTTTTACAGTCCCTCCCGCCTCTCGGGATTGTTGTTGATTTTAAATATTTATATTTTGCTCCTTACAGTTTTATTTATTGAGAGTTTAATCTGAAGATATTCGACATGACGAGTAGGACCGTCGACGAAAGGGATAAGTAGGTAGGATGTAAAGCGGGGGTAGTAGCAACATCACCAGAGGACACGTTGAATGGCATGAATGAAATATTGAGAGTTACTTTGCATTCATTGTGTTTTGTGGAGATTTATGAACGAGGCGAATTCACAGGCGAACAAGGATGAGTAGCAGTTGAGAGTTGATCGTCCACCATTTGAAAGGCGCATTTAAAAATTTGAATCAAGTGAATAATAAATACGAGTAAATCTTATTGCGAAAATTCTTCTGGCTCGTTGCTGCTTCTTGAGTGTTCCCTCAGTAACACTGAAACCCTGAAGTGGGGTTTTCACTTCTTGTTTTTTTTTCTTCCTCTCTCTTAAAATTGTGTGAGATGGTCAAGGAAAATAGTTTGGAAAAGTATTCAAATCGTAAAAATGCAATAAGCAGTCAAAGTTGCACGATTCGAAATTCGAAAAGGTATTTCATTAGGACTTCAGAGTTTTTGTGTTGATTTTTTTTTCTACTTCTTCTTTGTGTTCTTATACAAAGTTGAAAAATTTAATGGAAACTAAAAAAATAAAACTCTCAAGAGTAAATCGTAGTTGGGAGAGAGAACGAAAAAAAAAATGACACATCACCACGGCACGAACGAAAGTTTGACTATGCAGTAAGGTAGATGGATGGAATGCTGTTTTTTTTTTGCTTTTCTTTTAACCAAAAAAAAAAATTAAAAAAGTTTTGAGCAGGTGTTAACTATCGCTTTGCAGCGACCTCATTAAACCTTTGAAATGTTCAAGAGGGAGAATGATTTCAAGTCCAGGATGTTGACAATTTGTTCTTTTTGTTCAAACTCAAAGCGAAGTTGCTAACGTCGTTATTGTTACATTGCAATTGTTGGAAGGAAAAAGAGAACTTTTTTCTCTTATGAGTTTTTTTTTGCAAATAGTGCTCTTTATTTGATTTGTATTTGTTAACTGCCTGGTGGCGCAAAAGAGCGAGGAACCCCAAGGCCTATCACATTTCTCACAACCATAATCTAATGAGAAAGCGCTTTTCATGGCAATCAATTTACTAACGGAGGACTTGCCAATTCTTCGCAAAAGGCGATATCCGTGAAAAAACATATTTGCCTCTGTTGGGATTCAAACCTGAATGCGAGGACTTGGCTACGATCCGATATGCTGGAAAACCGTCAGCAACAGAAATCTTTATAAAGATCTTAGGATCATCCCTATAGAGAAGAACATGACGTAATCTGACTCCTAATGGAAAATCTCGCCAACAATCCAAATCCCTTAGTAAGAAGGATAGCAGAAAATACAGACACTTGGACCCAAGATACATAGATGCGATGACCCTAAAGGACGACGACACAATCAACAACGATGAAGCAATGATCTTCTACGCTGAGACAGCGTCACCCCGCTACCGTGGCTAGTTGCAAACCCCATCCCCGCATTTCAAACACAACTAACTCCAAGGCCAAACATAAAGGGTCCGCCATCTAACGTTTTTTTTTTTCAACTAGTGCTTATTGCGTGAATGGTAACACTTAGCTCATGTCTGATTTGACAGATAATTAGTTTTATCCTTTCGCTGAACGAAAATGGTTGTGTATACCCTTGAACAACGCTGGGAAATATTGCGACATTACTTTGAAAATCATGGTAATGTTGCAGAATATGTGCCAAAATTGCGTACGGATTTTGGAAGAAGAGAAGCACCGTTAGCTCCGTATGTTCGTTATCTTGTGAAAAAAGTGAAAGAAACTATGGCATCCTCATCGATAAACCAAAGCGTGTAAAGCTAAAAACAGTGCGTACACCCGAGAATATTGCTGCTGTGGCAGAAAATGTGCGTGAAGCGCCATCAACATCAATTCACCGTCGTTCTCAACAATTGAACATTTCGGAGACATCATTGCGAAGAATTTTGCAAAAAGATCTTGGTATGACGCCACACAAAGTCCAATTGGTTCAGGATTTGAAGCCAACTGAACCTCCAATGCGTTTTCGCTCCGCTAAGTGGGCCTTCGATCAGCTTAGAGAAGATGCCGATTTTACCAAAAAAAATCATCTTATCAGATGAAGCTCATTTTGATCTTGGCGGGTATGTAAACAAGCAAAATTGTCGCATTTGGGGCACAGAAAACCCGCACGCATACATTGAAAAGCCGATACACCCAAAACGAGTCACTGTTTGGTGCGGATTTTGGTCCAGAGGCATAATTGAGCCATTTTTCTTCGAAAATGAGCAAGGAGTGGCCGTTACAGTCAATGGCGATCATTATCGGGCCATGTTGAACGAATTTTCGTTCACAAAAATTAAAGAGGAGGACAATGCCAAAATTTGGTTTCAACAGGACTGCGCTACGTGCCACACAACCGAAGCTACACTCGATGTTTTGCGCGCTGGTTTTGAAGATCGCATTATCAGCCGCAGAGCTTATGTCGTTTGGCCACCTCGGAGCTGCAATTTGACACCGTTGGACTATTATTTGTGGGATGCCTTAAAAGATAAGTGTTGCGCCGACAAGCCAGAGACAATGGACGCTTTAAAGGACAGCTTTCGTGAAGCCATTGATGAAATACAGCTGCACACAATCGATAATATGCTTAAAAATTTAACCGATCGTGTAGGCTACTGCATGGCCAGCCGAGGCAGCCATTTGAATGAAGTTATTTTTCAATATTAACCGAAAGGATTGTACTTTCAAATAAAAAAAAAAATTGAGAAAATATTCAGTAGTTTTTTTTATAGCATTTTCAAAAAAAAAAGTTATTTGGCGGACCCTTTATATCGTTATTTTCCAAAATTTTCAAAAAGGGTTGTAAAAATCAAATCTTGAATTATCGAACGATAGCTAAGCTTTCCGCAATTCCCAAACTTTTCGAGTGTATTGTGTAGGACTCTCTAATTATTTTTTTTTTTTTTTTAAGGAAACTAATTGTTTCTCCACTTCAACATGCTTTCTAAAAGGGAAAGTCTACCACGGTTAATCTTACCCAATTCGTATCAACGACTCTCTTGGCCTTGGTTTTCCAACCAAGGCGAGATCGATGTTATTACTACCGACTTTAGTAAAGCATTAGATAAAATTAGCCATCAAATTATCTACCTCAAACTCAAAGCCAATGGCTTCCCACCATCAACTATCGAATATGACGATAGGCACTTCTGTGCCAGCTCGTAACTTGTTAAAGTCGAGGATTGTCGATGTAATCGAAATCGTCCGTCGATCTAGGCAGTGTTTTTGTTAGAAATGGAAAACACTAACAATATGTCAATAAATTTAAAACAAATTGAAATATTGACCACATTTATGTGCAGTCACCTCGAAGCTCGAATTAGCAAAGGGAATCCTCAAAATAGGAATGTGAGTGCCATCAACAAAGCCTACTTATTCCCGGCAACTTTAATTTACAATAATAATACTCCTTGCTTTCTTGACTTGAAATTGAACTATTGAACTTTATCCATTGAGAACAAAATTTGTTTTCCAAAACAAGCAACGTATTTCGGAAGAACTTTGACACTGTTGTTTGTGCCATCTTGGAAACTTCCACTGGCTAGGAAATTCAAAGTGGCGCAAAGCTGGAGAACTGGTGGAACCGATGTCCTTCTAACGCTGTTTGGTAAATTTAAGCAGCCTAGTACCATCAGGAAACCTTCATTCAATATGACTGCTGTACAAAATTAAAAAACAAATGGTTTTGTTTCGAGTCTAATTTTTTTCCTTGTACATGAACATTTACTCATTGTCACGCAATTCTAATGGATTATTTTAATCTCTAAGTCATCTTCTTTTGATTTTTGCGTTAAATACTTCCTCATCGTCACTCTCTGAATAAAAAATTATCTATTTTGAAATTTTGATATTTCACTTTGAAGTTCACAATGGCATTTTTAAGTTGATATCAAAATGAAACTCGTTTCAAAATACATGCTGTCAAATATAATTTGTTTCGAGTTTGCCAACGATCGACAATCCTGGATTGTATCAAGTTACGTGCTGGCACCCTAGGGTAGTTTTTAGAAAAGCAGTTTCTGACCAAATATTTGCTTCTTCTGGTGTTCCTCAAGGTAACCATATCGGTCCACTCCTGTTTCTGCTTGCAATCAATGATATTTGATATTTGATATTTATTGTTTAAATGACATCTGTACATCAAGAGAACTTATAACTAGTACAGGATATAAGATTAATTTCTTTTTGGAATGTGCAAGAACATATATATATAAAAGGAAAGGAAAACATTGAGTCGCATTTTCACTTAAACTAATTAAATTATTATAATTTTTAATTTTTAGTATTAAAGGAGATAACAACTGTAATGAAAATTAATTGTAGACAATATTTGACATTACTAGAGAAAATAAAAACAAAAAATATAATTAGATATATGCATTTAAGTCTATTATTCAGCTACAAAAATGTTGAAAGGAAAATTTATGAAATTTTCTGTGATTGATTCCAGATCTTAAGTGACTGGGTAGATTATTCCACAGCCTGACAGCATGAACGAAAAATTGCCTGCGTGAAGTTAAAGAGCCAAATGTGAAATAGCGCAACAATATATAACGATTTGAGGAGCAGAAATCTAGTTTTTCAAATAGATAACATGGAGTCTTGTTGGTAATAAGTTTGAAAAGAAAAGAACAACAACGATATTTTAAGAATGCTTCTAGGTTGCAGCCTAAAATTTGGTTAGCCTTAGATGACACATGATCGTATTTACGAAGATTAAAAACGAACCGAGCAATCGAATTGAATGCAACTTTAAACTTTTGAAGTGATTGCGAATCGGGGTCTGCGAATAACTCGCATCCATATGATAATATTGGTATGATTAGTGCTTTAACCAATTTCAATTTAATATCTGTGGGCAGGAAGGTTCTCGTTACAGAAAGTGATCTAAGTGAAGCATAAATTTTAGAAATTACTGAGTTAATGTGCGTATCCCAGGTTAAAGTATTGTTAAATATTAAACCAAGGTTTTTAGCCTGAGTTACATACTGGATTTGGCAAAAATTTAAGTAAAGTGGGGGAAGATCTGTAAAATTTATTTATAAAGGTATATTTTTTGAAATTGGAATTGCTTTTGTTTTTTCAGGATTTAGCTTTAGCCCATTACGTGTTGACCAATCAAAAATTGAACGTAAGTCAGCGTTCATTTTGGTTATAGCATCTTCGATCATTCCGATAGGAAAACTGATGTACAGTTGGACATCATCCGCGTAAATATGAAATTTACAAAAAGACAATACTGATGGCAAATCATTTATAAACATGGAAAACAGCAAAGGACCCAAAATGGATCCTTGTGGGACACCACTATTTACATTAAGAAACGAAGACAATCTACCATTGAACGACACAGCTTGAATACGATTGGTCAGATAAGAATAAATAAGGTTTTTAGTTGTGTCAGAAAAATTAAAATAGGTAGTCAGTTTATCACAGAGTAGGTTTGAATTTACGCAATCAAATGCTTTGGAAAAGTCAAGTAGTGTTATCACAGATGTATATTTATTATCTAGAGCTTGTCTTATGTCATCAGAAACTTTAATAAGTGCTGATGTGCAACTATGTCCAGATCTGAACCCTGATTGAAGTGGGACTAGGAGCTGTTTTTCGTTCAGATTGTTTTTTATTTGGTTGCTAATGATGATTTCAAAAGCCTTCGATAAGAATGGGAGAATCGCTATTGGCCTGAATTCATTTTTGCCTCCCTGCTTTGGAATGGGGATAATCTTGGATTTTTTCCAGGAATCGGGGTAAACAGATGTCATTATAATAGTGTTAAAGGTGTGGGTTATATATGGAAGTGTAAATGGTAAAAGAATTTTTATAAAGTCCGGATGCATATTATCTAAACCAACAGATTTGGATTTTATAGAGAATATAGCATTCCCTACTTGATATTCATCTACTGCACTGAAATAAAATGAATGATCTGAATTATTGTCAGCTTCTGAAAAATTGAAAGCAGAGGAAGATGTAGGTGGAGAGGAAAATTTTATGTTCAACTGTTCTACATCAATAGAGTCGTCGGAAGTAGAAGTGCGTTTGCTGAGACCAATATTACGAATCTCCTTCCAGAAGAATTTCGAGGAACGATTGGAGTTGAATTTGTTATTATAAAAGTTCAGCTTAGCGTTCTTTATTAAATAAGTAACCCGAATGCGTAAAGTTTTGAAATCTTTTAACATTTCTGCACAACGAAAACGTTTCCAGCGACGGTATGATGTGTCTCTGTCTTTAATTGCTTTTAAAATTTCATTAGTGATCCATGGACAACTGGTAGATCTAACCTGCTGAGTCTTAATGGGAACATGCTTATCAAAAAGATATTGGGTGGCAGCAGTGAGAAAGTCAACTTGATTATTAACGTCAGATGTATAAAACATAGATCGCCAATCAATTTCAGAACAATCACTGAACAGAAAATCAACATTAATATTACGAAAGTCACGGTACTGGAAAGTATTTGAAATTTCAACCTCATTATGTACATTAAAAGTTGCAAAAACAAGCTCATGGTGAGAAAAAACAGGAAGCGATAATTGACTGGAACACATTACAAGACTAACATCGCTTACAATAAAAACATCTAGGAGTGACGGGGCACAGTTTGGCATAAAGTGAGTTGGCTCCGAGTTATTCAAAAACGATAACCCAAGAGAACGCATAGCTGTTTTGAAGGAATTGGATGAAGAAGAAAGAAGGTTTATATTAAAATCTCCACAAAGTATCACTTTCGGTGCACGGAAACACATTTCTTCTATAATCGGAGTTATTACACTAGAACTAGCTATACGAGGTGGCATGTAGATAGCACCTAAGCTGCATTTATTTTCACCATCAAATAAATCAATGAAATAATATTCGCAAGCTTCGGTGCCATCTGAACACTTAACATGACAAGATTTAATATTACTTTTTACATATATTGCAACTCCTCCACCTGTTGTTCGAATTCGATCAGCTCGATAAGGTTTTTTAAATCCTCTTAAAGCGAAAAAATTACTATTAATAGTCGGGTGAAACCAAGTCTCCGAAACACAAATTACATCAATTAAGCTGTCTTCAAATATCATCTTGAACTCATCAAACTTATTAACAAGACTTTGAGCATTAATATGGCACACATTTAAGCCATTGTGATTTTTACACAGAGTGTTTAATAAAAATTTGTTTTTTTCGCTTACACTGATAAAGCCATAATCATTGTTGGTAGCCATCCTGGCAACAAAAGTCTAGCTTCAAATCAAGCACAGAAATTTTGTAAACAATCAATTTTAAAATTGAAGAGTGAGACAAAAAGAACAAACACAACAATCAGAGCTGAATAATACTGGTAATATACCTACAATAAGAACAAAAAGAGAAAAAGAAAAAAAAAAAAAAAGGTGCGACAGAGAAAAAAAAGCTTAAGGTAAACAAAATTACAAAGAATTCTTGCACTAAAATATTATTATTAGCAAGCTACCATTAATTTACACTTGCAGATTGCAGATCAACATTAGCGTCAGGACCGACGGCATTCCTCAGATCGTCAAAGTTGTAGATTATGAATGGATGTTCGATGTTGGGCGTGCGATGTTGACGCCGGTAGTATTATTTCTTTCTCTGTTCTATCTACTTATGCATTCTCAAAAATACCCAAACGCTTTTCTGACTTGGTGTAATAAGAACTTTCTTGAACTTAACGTTATTAAATGGCAATCCGCATGACTTTTTCGCGTAAGCGCTCTTCTAGCCTTCGAACGTATAACTTCTGCAGCGTTTCGTATATTCGAGATCTTGGGGTTATTTGTGATAAGGAGCTGAGTCTCTCACATTAACTAAATGGTTGCGAAAGTAAACTCCTCTCATAGGTTTATCAAACGCTGGTCTAGAGAATTTTTCAATTTCATAAGTCAGGTTTGGTCTCCCAAACGCAATCTCGTAGAATTGAAGCTCTGCAAAGTGGGTTTCTAATATTCGCTTTGCGTAGGTTGCCTTGGTCTGATCCATTCATTTTACCTCCTTGACATGCTCACCCTCTCTTAACGTCAACATATCGTTGACATAATTTTCGTCCATCGGGTTATAGTTGGTACCATGGAATTCCCAGCGACATTTGAACACAAATCCACGTAACCTATGTCATGCTCGGTTCATCCACCTCCCTACTTTTCAACATACAGAGAATGTAACGGCAGTTTTTTTTTATTTTCTATATCAAAATGATAGACTTTAGTTTATATACTACACAAAATATTACCCAGCGAAACTTTTTAGCAATTATTTGACGATGGCGATTATGTTTGTCTAAAAAAGAACTCCAATAAATTGGACAAAACTTTTCTCGCCCTTGTAACGCATCAAGAATGCTACGATAGCATACATTTCAAACAACATTACATACCATGAATGAAAATAAATAGAGTGGCGCAAAAGAATTCGAGGAATTTCGGGACTTGGCGCATTTCTCTCAACTATACCCTGTGGGCAATAGAGAAAACCAACGATTTCTGCAGATTTCAAATGGCTGATCGAGAAAGCACTCGCCAGGGTAGTTAATCGTAGGGCTTGACAAGTCAAAGACGATCGACAAAACAATTTGATGTTTTTGGAGTTCGAATTTCGAACTCCCATATAATAGAAAAACAAGCTAACCATTATGACATCGCTGGCACCATATACATACAATATATGAATATACATACCTCGGTTTCAAGAAAATTGTTACCTGATAATCCAATCAAAAATTTAAAGGACTCACCTGAAAAGAAAAAAAGGAAGAAGGTTAGATTTTGTTCAACAAATTCAATTGAAATAAAACTAAGCTAAAATTAGGGAATCGAGACAAGCATGCGATAAAAATGTTAGAGAAAAATTAATGCAATATTTGTCAACAACAATCCAAAATAACGCAATCTTGTAGAAAACACAAAGGTTGAATAAACTCGATATGAACTTAAAATGTACAGCTTATCTGAGCGTGTGTTTGTCAACTCGAAAATTGTTTAGCTTTATCAACAACTCAACACAAATGACTCAACTGAATTTCCTGTAACACTCCACACATTCTTAGGCGGGCGCCGTTAATAATCATATTTCTATTATACAACAAATTAAACACAAGTAAAAATGGGACTCTCAAGTCTCAACCCATTTCATTGAAACTCAAACATCGATGACTATACGTCGACTACGAAAACGCCAGTCCAAAAGGCATCAATCAAAGCGTAAACCGAAACTCACTGCCACAGCGCCCCGACCCAAACACTATTCAACTTACAAATTTTGTAGTGAACGCCTGATATGTCAAAAAAGAACGCCAAAATCGTAAAAGGCAAAGCTTATCTGCACTCATCGACTTCGCCCATACTCAATTCGCCAAAAATTGTTTTGCTTTATCAACTAAACACGAATGACTCAACTGAGTTTCCTGCATGACTTCACACATTCTCGGGCGCCGTTAATCATATTTGTTTTATGAAACAAACAAAAAAACCAACAAAGTAAACATAAGTAAAAGTGCAACTCTGAAACCACTTCATCATCATATTATGACGTAAATTCAAAACTCAAACATCGATGACTACGACGGTGACGGTGAAGCCAGACCAGGCATGAAGAAGGCATCAGCCAAAGTCGGAGCCTAAACTGAAACTCACTGCCTAAGCCAGCGCCAGCACCACAACCCAAACACAACTCAACTTCCGGATCGTATGCTAATCCTTATGCAGGATGCATACTGCATACGTTAGGAAATACATTAAAAAAACAAGTTCCATGACCCCAATTTCTTTTCCACGTCACGCCACCTTTCCCCTCACAGTCATCCATCCTTCCTCGGCTTTATAAGAGGAAGAGTATGAAGAATTTCCCTGCTTTCGTCAAATGGCTCAGCAAAGACTTTAAAACCATAAATCTCCACCATCTTTTTGGTATTTTTTTTTTTAGTTTCTTCCTTAAATGTGGCACACATCGCATCGTTTCAATTGAATTCCACAGAGCAGCAGCAAGGAAAATAGAAACATTCCTTAGCGTCGTCGTAAGGAGCGAATGGGGGGTTGTAATTTTAGCCAAGTCCTTATAATCCTACTCATGTACCGTTTCGAAAATTCCATTCAGCTCAAAACCAGCCACAGGCGACTCTAAACGTTGTGTAGTTGGCCTCTGTTGCAGCTCAATTCTCTACCGACTTACTGTCATTCGAAGTCGCAAAATTTATTAACCTTTTTACGCCCCTAAATTGTCCAATCGTTGTGTGCTGTGCTCGCAAAGGACCTTGCCCCATAGCTAATCTCGTCATATCGATTTCCCGTCATCGTTTCATATTTTAACGAACGTTCATCGGGGGGATTTGACTCGCTCTGGTTCATTCCATGTATGCATGCAATTGCCCAAGTGGAAAGTGAATTCATTGAACATTGTTATGGTAGCGACATAACCTAATACTCTCCTCAGGATGACTTCGAGAACGATGGCGACGAAGGACGACAGTTGCAACAAGAAAATACCGGAGGGAGGTGGTAGGTTGTTGGTATAATGGCACAATTGGCTAACAGGCAACAAAAAAAAATCAATGAACTACTTTCCGGGTCGATTTATAGTTGCTGCACGTATTCGTCTTGTTCTTCTTCGAAAAAAAAAAAAAATAAAGAAAAACCAGAAACGGATACGTCCTGCCAAGTCAAACCAAGAGAATTCTTCCTCTTACGGTTTTTGTGTGCATTGGCTCAGTATCATCTTGGTTTCGTGTTGAAACCACCCGCGGGCCATAGTTTTTTTTATTTTTTTTTTTTTTTTGTATCCATCGTGAAATCGTTTTTGAAGGAATTGGATTGTCACACAGAAAATCACAAGAAAATCCACAGGAAATTACAAAACGATGAGGGAGCAGCAGCAAAGCACCCAACAACACGAACGAGGTTGCGATATTCCCCCTTTAGTCCTTCGCCCTTCGCCACCTACATTTCCTCTATACCCTTTCCCCCGAAGAAACAAATTGGCTTAAAGGAATATAGACTATAGCAAACAGTACAGACGTTTGCTCAGAGCAAAAGCAAAAAAAATTAAGAAAATATTTGGTAATGGATGAGTGGAGTGCCAACTGCAGGACAAGTAGTCGAGTGCGGTGTATGTTTGACTTTATTGAGTTGTTTTACACGGAAGGGATGCACAGATGGAAGGAGTTCTTCAGGGTTTGGAGGACGACAGATAACACGTTTGAAGTCAAATGAAAGTGGTTTTCATCTAACGATGGGATCCACCTCATTACTGAGAAGAATTTTGACCTCTCATTCAATGGTATGCGAGCGAGCAATTCAGCTTTTGTTATTGAGTGCGTCTTGAAGAATATTAAACGAAAAACTTTGCAGACGTTTGAATGGTAATGGCTTTGACAAGCTGAATAGGTATCATTGGATTTTATTATGAATCAAGTAGAATAAAAGCATCAAGGATCAAGAGGACGGGTACATGACATGGTTTCTTCATTTTTTTTTTTTTTTTGTTTTTTTTTGTCTGAAATAATTGAGTTCGGTACTTTGGACACAAATGTCGACGTGTTATTTGTTCTTAAGAGGTGGGTGTTTAGCAATTCCGCCTTGCCTCGCATCAGAAAACAAAGAGTGCTTATCTCCAACCATAGAGAAAAGCTTGTTTGAACGACGAATCCTGCTTTGTAGGATAACTTAGGAGTCTGCTGTGAATTTGTGAACTTACAAACGGGAAGAAAGCCATTCACAGGAATCATGAAAAAAAAACAAGAGGAGAAGCAAAGTCAAAGTAGATTTTTATAAGCTTCCTTAGCAAATCGCTTAACTTCAGTAAGTCAAAGCAAATGACTAATTGATTTGGAAAGTCTCGGTGCATAAAATGATTCACTTATAGCAAACTTATCTCTTTACAATTTTGATAATATTAAACGTGTCCCATCACCCAGGGCATACAATCTAATTTGAAAAATAGTTAGGTAATAGTTCAGTAAGAGTTTCGTAACATCATAATTTCTTAAGGTGCGTCCACACTATGCCGAGCGGCATCAATCGTCACCTGCCGATCGGCAATACCAATTTAGTGTGGACGTCCTGATCGGCCTTCCTCCTTACCGAAAGCCGAATTGAATTCGAACGGAATGAAATGGATCCGTATGCCGCTCGGCATAGTGTGAACGCACCTTTAAAGTTACAGAGTTGAGTTATAAATTTAGAGTTTTTAGTTCGTTCGTTAGAATTTTGTAACGTTACAGCTCTTTAACGAAACAGTTTCGTAATGCTAAGGTTTTGCTAAGTCATACTCACATTCAAGGGATAACGTGTGTTGTACGACTTCCACACCATCTCTAGGATATTGACCTTAATTTTCAAGTTGATCCCAGCAATAGCTTTTTAGCGAAAGCCTTGAGAAGTCACGCTCTCGAGATCAGTTAGCCTTAGCGCTAACTCGAGAATTACTCAACTGATTTTGATGAGATTTAACACAGGTCTTCGAAATAAAATTCGTAGGGACATGGACGAAATAGTCTAAGTTTTTTTTGATTACAACTATTTGTAAGAAAAAAATTGGGATATTTAGACCGAAATTTCAATTTTTATGTTAAAATGTCTGCTCCAGTTCTAGTTTACGGTCTAAATTGAAGCATGTTTTTTTCTTTAACTAGAGTTTATCCTGTAAAGAGTTTTGCTTACCATGCAGACAAAGCTTTTTTCCGAGGGGTCGACGGAAATGATGTCGCGAAGTTTTGAACATATTTAATGAGAATTTCTGTCCCTCTTTAGGTGGACTGTCCCTCTTTTAGGTGGACTGTCCCTCTTTTAGGTGGACTGTCCCTCTTTTAGGTGGACTGTCCCTCTTTTAGGTGGACTATCCGCATTAGGTGGACTATCAGTTATTAGGTGGACTATCAGTTATTAGGTTTACTGTTGTCCGTCTTTAGGTGGACTGTTGCCCGTCTTTAAGTGGACTGTTGTCCGTCTTTAGGTGGACTGTCCTTCTTTAGGTGGACTGTCCTTCTTTTAGGTGGACTGTCCCTCTTTTAGGTGGACTGTCCCTCTTTTAGGTGGACTGTCCCTCTTTTAGGTGGACTGTCCCTCTTTTAGGTGGACTGTCCCTCTTTTAGGTGGACTGTCCCTCTTTTAGGTGGACTGTCCCTCTTTTAGGTGGACTGTCCCTCTTTTAGGTGGACTGTCCCTCTTTTAGGTGGACTTTCCTTCTTTAGGTGGACTGTCCTTCTTTAGGTGGACTGTCCCTCTTTTAGGTGGACTGTCCCTCTTTTAGGTTGACTGTCCCTCTTTTAGGTGGACTGTCCCTCTTTTAGGTGGACTATCCGCATTAGGTGGACTATCAGTTATTAGGTGGACTGTTGTCCGTCTTTAGGTGAACTGTTGTTCTTCTTTAGGTGGACTGTTGTCCGTCTTTAGGTGGACTGTTGTCCGTCTTTAGGTGGACTGTTGTCCGTCTTTAGGTGGACTGTTGTCCGTCTTTAGGTGGACTGTTGTCCGTCTTTAGGTGGACTGTTGTCCGTCTTTAGGTGGACTGTTGTCCGTCTTTAGGTGGACTGTTGTCCGTCTTTAGGTGGACTGTTGTCCGTCTTTAGGTGGACTGTTGTCCGTCTTTAGGTGGACTGTTGTCCGTCTTTAGGTGGACTGTTGTCCGTCTTTAGGTGGACTGTTGTCCGTCTTTAGGTGGACTGTTGTCCGTCTTTTAGGTGGACTGTTGTCCGTCTTTTAGGTTGACTGTCCCTCTTTTAGGTGGACTGTCCCTCTTTTAGGTGGACTGTCCCTCTCTTAGGTGGACTATCCGCATTAGGTGGACTGTTGTCCGTCTTTAGGTGGACTGTTGTCCGTCTTTAGGTGGACTGTTGTCCGTCTTTAAGTGGACTGTTGTCCGTCTTTAAGTGGACTGTTGTCCGTCTTTAGGTGGACTGTTGTCCGTCTTTAGGTGGACTGTTGTCCGTCTTTAGGTGGACTGTTGTCCGTCTTTAGGTGGACTGTTGTCCGTCTTTAGGTGGACTGTTGTTCGTCTTTAGGTGGACTGTTGTCCGTCTTTAGGTGGACTGTTGTCCGTCTTTAGGTGGACTGTTGTCCGTCTTTAGGTGGACTGTTGTCCGTCTTTAGGTGGACTGTTGTCCGTCTTCAGGTGGACTGTTGTCCGTCTTTGGGTGGACTGTTGTCCATCTTAAGGTGGACTGTTGTCCGTCTTTAGGTGGACTGTTGTCCGTCTTTAGGTCGACTGTTGTCCGTCTTTAGGTCGACTGTTGTCCGTCTTTAGGTGGATTGTTGTCCGTCTTTAGGTGGACTGTTGTCCGTCTTTAGGTGGACTGTTGTCCGTCTTTAGGTGGACTGTTGTCCGTCTTTAGGTGGACTGTTGTACGCCCTTAGGTGGACTGTTGTCCGTCTTTAGGTGGACTGTTGTCCGTCTTTAGGTGGACTGTTGTCCGTCTTTAGGTGGACTGTTGTCCGTCTTTAGGTGGACTGTTGTCCGTCTTTAGGTCGACTGTTGTCCGTTTTTAGGTGGACTGTTGTCCGTCTTTAGGTGGACTGTTGTCCGTCTTTAGGTGGACTGCTGTTGTCCGTCTTTAGGTGGACTGTTGTCCGTCTTTTAGGTGGACTGTCCCTCTTTTGGGTTGACTGTCCCTCTTTTAGGTGGACTGTCCCTCTTTTAGGTGGACTGTCCCTCTTTTAGGTGGACTGTCCCTCTTTTAGGTGGACTATCTGCATTAGGTGGACTGTTGTCCGTCTTTAGGTGGACTGTTGTCCGTCTTTAGGTGGACTGTTGTCCGTCTTTAGGTGGACTGTTGTCCGTCTTTAGGTGGACTGTTGTCCGTCTTTAGGTGGACTGTTGTCCGTCTTTAGGTGGACTGTTGTCCGTCTTTAGGTGGACTGTTGTCCGTCTTTAGGTGGACTGTTGTCCGTCTTTAGGTGGACTGTTGTCCGTCTTTAAGTGGACTGTTGTCCGTCTTTAGGTGGACTGTTGTCCGTCTTTAGGTTGACTGTTGTCCGTCTTTAGGTGGACTGTTGTCCGTCTTTAGGTGGACTGTTGTCCGTCTTTAGGTGGACTGTTGTCCGTCTTTAGGTGGACTGTTGTCCGTCTTCAGGTGGACTGTTGTCCGTCTTCAGGTGGACTGTTGTCCGTCTTTAGGTGGACTGTTGTCCGTCTTTAGGTGGACTGTTGTCCGTCTTTAGGTGGACTGTTGTCCGTCTTTAGGTGGACTGTTGTCCGTCTTTAGGTAGACTGTTGTACGTCCTTAGGTGGACTGTTGTACGTCCTTAGGTGGACTGTTGTCCGTCTTTAGGTGGACTGTTGTCCGTCTTTAGGTGGACTGTTGTCCGTCTTTAGGTGGACTGTTGTCCGTCTTTAGGTGGACTGTTGTCCGTCTTTAGGTGGACTGTTGTCCGTCTTTAGGTGGACTGTTGTCCGTCTTTAGGTGGACTGTTGTCCGTCTTTAGGTGGACTGTTGTCCGTCTTTAGGTGGACTGTTGTCCGTCTTTAGGTCGACTGTCCTTCTTTAGGTGGACTGTCCTTCTTTAGGTGGACTGTCCTTCTTTAGGTGGACTGTCCTTCTTTAGGTGGACTGTCCTTCTTTAGGTGGACTGTCCTTCTTTAGGTGGACTGTCCTTCTTTAGGTGGACTGTCCTTCTTTAGGTGGACTGTCCATCTTTAGGTGGACTGTCCTTCTTTAGGTGGACTGTCCACCAGCCGCTATCTTCACCATCTACTAAAGCAAAACTAAACCGTTCTTTGGACCACAATGAGACAACATAGGCATACGAGTATGGTACAAAACATAGAACAAAATAGGCTGATTCAGAAAGTACAAGTAAACATAGAGTTATACTGCGGCTTTATTGCAAGCTACTGGTAAACTACCTGTAACTCATTGTGACTTTATGACAGTCTCATCTGCCTTCCACATCCAGTGAATAAGTCAGTGCAGTGTTTTATTTTCTGAGTAACTTAACAGCCATATGATGTACCTACCTAATACGAAGTTTTTCGTCGGTTAAATAAATCAAGGTGGATGTGAAAACAAATACACGGTTTCCCAACATACATAAATGTAATTCGCATTCTCAACAAAACGTTCCTTCATTCATGTCGTCTTTTGCCCAAACAATATGATCGCCTTAATGAAGGCCAAATCCCCTTAAAGTTCTCATTTCGTATTAGAAAGAAAAAAATGCCATTTTATCTCTAACCAAGACTCTTTCCCCCTCGAAAAGTTAAGATTCAATCTGAACTAATCAAATTTCTCTTAAAAAGAATAAACTTTCAAAATAAAAGACTTCCCAACAGCTGGGGCACTTCATAACAAAAAAAAAATTCCAAAGACCCTCTGCATTTCAGAGATTGAGATCTCTCTCTCTCTCCTCTGTCTGAATTTCGCCTCATTTCAGTTAAAACCAATCTGTTGTATACCTGAGATCACGTGCCAGGTACCTACCTACCGTTCTTTTACCACGGTTTCCAGATTCCATCTAAGGAAATTTCCAAAAAAGCCTCCCAGTCTTATTTAGTTTTACAACAACTGTGTTTTCCTCAATATTCCTTTTTGTATGGTTTATTCCACAACAGTTGAGTGAAGATATTCCTTTGCCATAGGTACTACCTACCCACAGGTATATTGAAACACAAAAGTTTCAGAATAGAATGGAGTACTACTACCCAAAAACATACTCTGCTCCATCATAATTTCTGATTACAAATCCCTCGAGAGTTTGTCATTGATACACTAACAGAGAACAAACACCACTCTTATAAAGGGCGTGTATATGTATTCAAATACATACAGCGCCACACACACACTCACATTATGCTGTGTACGTTTTACTTTTATCTTGTGGATGAATTACCAACGGTAGCATCATCAGCATTTGTAGCAGCTCTGTCCTCTGTGGCAGCCGTATCTGGCAGATAACAGATGCTACACATCTAACTGAATACTGAACACAAAAACGAGAAGAGAAGAGCCAACCGAGCACAGCAGAGCAGAGAAGCAAGCCGTCTTTTCTATCCTACCTATCTGTATTACAGCACTTTTAGATGAAGCAAAAGTCAGCGTTTTAAGGTGATTTGCTATATTTTTGCACACACAAAGGTGGGCGGAGATGGAAAAACCAGGCACAGTTGGCAGAGGAGTGTAATTACTTTTCAAACTCTTGTGCATGTTTAATTGATTAAAAAAGCTCAGTATAGTCCATGCATGTAAGTCGTACATCTTTTCTACTCTTTTCTAGTTATGTACAAACATCTGTCTTGCGTGGGTATGTAGAACGACAACACGGAGCTTCTTTTGTAATCAGTAACAAAAAAGGGGGGGGGGGGGAGTCAGAAAAAAATGATTTTTCATACTTTCTCGGTGCCGTTATAATCTCTTACAATGGGACATGAAATATCTCCGCTGCGGTAGCAAAGATTTTTTTTTTTGATGATTGCTCAACCACCCAGCACCCAACACCACTCACCACTCACCACCACGACCACCCTACCCTACCACCCTGTTGCTCGACTGAATCCGATTAAAATTCAATTCCAGTAGTTCGTTCGCTTCATATTTTCAGCTTTTTCTTCTTTCATTTTATTTATTTTTTTGTTGTGCTCAGATCATCTTCACATTTTTGCGCTTTTCTTTAATTTATCTCCTTAAAGCTGTTTGAGTTATTTATTTATCTCTTTGCGTGAAAGAAGGATAAAACTAGTGTTGACCATGACATGGATATTTCGCTCCCCCGATGAGATTTCTTGCATCTTCTTTGGCCTGTTGAAGTTCATGTTTTATTATTATTTACCCAAGGCGTACTTCAACTTAAGTCTTTCTCTCTACGATGCCATTTCATCGCAGTGTTTAGATACTTTAAGAGACGAGGAGATGATGAGTTATGGCAGACTTATTATGTATTTTTTTTTTTTTATTTGTTTTTACTCTGAGAAATTTCATAAACACTTCTTCTTGGCGTGACCTTCATCTTGAAGATGGAATTATGATTTGTTGATTAGTTAGAGGGAACGAGAGAGAGAGAGGGTAGCGCATTTCAAAGAAGTTTAGATCAGTCAGACTTTTCTTCCTTGCGATGCGACAGCCAGAGGGGATTATGTTGGTGGCAGCCAGCTAAAAAGTTCGGCCTTCACACCGTGGCTTCCGAGAACTGGAAGCGAAAGAAGTTGTGCGTGAAATTCTACGGTTGAACTTTGAAATTGAATTTCTTGTGGTTTCTGTATGTTGAGCAAAAGGTTCAACACAAAGGTTTTTTCCCTCCTTTTTCTTTTCTTTATTTTAGTCTTTCGTTTGCGAAGACAGGTCTAACTATGCGGAGGGACAATTAAAAAAAAAAGAGAAGAAAATACCGCCCCCAGAAATACCTCTTTTGATTAGGGTTGAAGTACGTTCATCATGACTGATTAATATAGTCGAGTCAATTAGAGCTAGGGATGTTGTTGTTCTAGAAAATACGACGCCGGCGGCGGGTGGGAGGAGTATTAATCTGAGCTACGTTTAAAGAAGGCGGTTAAAATGTATTTGGTCTTCATTTGACGAGTCAAGGTCTATTAGACTTAACTGCTGTCAAGTCGTGTATTGAAATGGTTTTGCTGCGATGGGGTGGCATTAAAAAAAGAGTAGGTATATGCTTCGCTGGATTTTTAAGAATTCAATGCTAATTTCTTCTTCTTTCTGTCGTTGCAGAAGATTTTCTTCAGCAGAAATTTCAGATTATGTATATCCAAAAGTTTGAATACGAGTGTGTATTCTATCGTAGGCAGAGTGTCTTGAGTATGACTTGAAGGAGGGAATATGAATTTAATATATGTACTCACTGTTTCTTACCTTATGGAAAATATGGATATATGTATGTACCATCATCACACTGCTTCTTACCATATGGAAATATGCAAGGCGTGTGGTTTCATAATTGAACGGGAGTAGAGTGGGTTCTTATAATTTTGCGGTTACAAGGAACTTCTTAGGCAGATTAACTTTGAAAATTTGATATTTATAAAGCTTATAATGCCAAAGGTCGGCCATGATTAACGATTAGAGTAAAGGTGTATTGACAACAACCTTGACACCCCGAAAACATCGGTATCTTTTCGAACACTGCGGGGTGAACGAGTAATTGGTAATTGGGAACCTGTCTGAAGCAACTGCGTGCTCTTTTCATTTTCTGTTTGATGTTCACAGTGTTCGTTTCGTTAATGTGTAGTCGGGCTTTAGATTGTTCAATTTTATCAGTAGAGTGTAGGTTTACGTAAAACAAAAATGTGAAATGTTGTGTTCTGTATTGCGATTGTCTTTTAAAGTGCACAACAACCAGGTGCTAACCTGCAAAAGGCACTTGTATATTTTCGTTGAGAGAGATAAGAAATGGGTTCTCGAGACCTCAAGGCAGCGGAAAATATCCGAACATCCGAATTCAATTTTCAAATTATGTACGATAGGAAAGGTAAAGGTAAATGAAATATGTAAACATAGTTATATAGAATTTTGGAATTGGACATCAAAAGATAAAAAAAAGACGAGTATAAGATATCCTGGTGATGACCGTAGTTCTAAGGCCGCCATTTTGAAAAATACGGGAAGTTTATCATAATGTATTCTTGTACGACCTTAGTTCCAGATACTATATGAGTTCTTCAATAGAACAAAAGTCATTATTCTATGAAATGCAATGGAAGCTAAGAACAGAGCAGGCACTGCCATTTCAGTCATAAAAAAACACCGCAAAATTACGACAGAGATTTTATGATAGTTGTCGAAATAGCAGTCATTTAAGAGAATTTGGAGCTTGACCAAAGGAAACCAAATACATAGGAAATGCCATTTAGTGGCTGCTTTTTCAAATCATAGGTTATTTCGATATTGATAGTTGTTTCCGGAACTCATAGATTTATTAAACGTTCAAATGTTTTGTTATCATATGAGACCCAACCTTCTACATCCCCAATCCTCTCACCTCCTCACCCTGTTTTCCCGGGGAGCACAATGAATCCTTGAGATCCGAGTGAGGTACTGCCACTTGTGGCTGCATCCCCCATGCAACCTAACCTAACCTATCATATTAGAGCAGCGATTGGAGAAGAGGCAGAATAAAGCTCAAAGTTAAAAACGTCACAGACACAAGCTTTGTCCTGCTTGGTACCAAAATTCAAGTCCTGGGAAGTAATCAAAACCATTAACACTCTAAAAGAATCATACCCGTGATGTTGGAACGTCGCCGTCGCCGTCGGCGTTGGGCTATTTCCTCGGAAGCCGAAATTCAAGTCCCGGCACAATGACGGCGGTATTGTGATGCAATGTCATTTCGACTAGGTGTAGCTGTTTGAAGCTTTAGTTTTGTTAAATCAGATAGGACCTGGTTGTAAAATCAAAAACATGTACTCAAATCGGTTCTAGGTGATTTTATCACAAAAGTTTTTGGGCCCATTTCTGTTAAATTTTTGCCGAGTTTTCCTTAGAACTCCATTTCGGTTAGAACTTCTAAATTGACATCCAAATTTTATTGAGACTCGGAGGTTTTGGTCGAAAGCAGTAGGAAGAATTTAAATTCGATTCTATTTTCATACCCGTTGGCATTTGAAACTAGAATCAAAAATAGCTTTAGAGTACGTCTATAGCTAATTCCTGACCATTTGTTTGTCTTCAGAAACAACCATTCAATTGTTTAGAAAAACAAACAAGATCGAAAAATTTCAAGAGGCTTGCGACATTGTCCAAGGTTTCTTTAAGACTTGACATTATGGCTTCAAGCTTCTTTAGTTGCGACAAGTTCCTTCGAAATAAAACAAGGAACAGAATGTTCAGAACTCAAATAAAAGATGTTCCTCAAGAAAGCCTATTCTAAAGAAGAGGAAACTGTACAATAGGAACTCACGTCGAAAAGAAAAGGGTTAGGAGATGCACTTGAAATAAAATTCAAAACAAAAGAGTTGACGTGCTTTCAACAGCTGTAATAAAATGACTATTTTTTGGAACACCTGAAATTGTTTGTATAGGTTGTATTGTATAACAGTCAGACAGGGAAATCATTGCCCCTCCAAAATATTTCGAATTATTGCGTCGATCTTCCAATACTCGTTGAGGCGCTCCCGAAACTTCTTTGATTTTAGACGCTACGATGATGATTTGACGTCACCCTACGAAAATGATTTTAGAAGCTACTTAAACGTTTTGCATTACCGAAAATTTGCAGTATTACATTGTTGTTCAATAGTTTAAAGATTCGGCGGCAATTTAAGAGCTGAATTAGCAGCGGCATCCTTCTATTAATATGACTGCGCTTTTTCAGAAGAAGTTACTGCTACAGTGCTACCGCTTTACCGCAATGTCGCATGTCGCAAGAACAGTAGTTAAAACCAATGGCAGGTATGCCTCTCAAGTACGACTGGGGCATCCAGGAAAAATGAGCTACCATTACCAAAATTAATTGTCTTGTCAATGTGTAGGAAACGCCATCCATGAGTTAAGTTTTTATTTTAGTTTAGCCAAAACTCAAACCATTTAGGTTAAACATTTTTAATCATTTTGCTCGTATAAAGGTATAGACTATAGATGATGATAGAGGGGAAATTCTCTGGTGCGGTGAACATAGGTTAGGTTAGGTGGAAGTGGCTGTCAGTCAATGAGTACATTGTCTAACACACTTAGGCCGCAAGGGCCCATTGTGATACCACAGAGATCAGCAAGTTAATCACCTACTGATCTCAGAAACCCGATGTAAGATTAACGAGTTGATCACTTATTAATCTTCCATTACGGGACTAGCCGGTTATTCACCTGCTAGTCGAACCACGTGGAACTTTTAATGTATTTTGAAAGACTTTTAGGGTCTATGTAAGCTAGGTCGCTAGTATCATCGAAGAAGAATTCACCGAGATGAGTTTTCCTCCTATGAAGTAGTGCAGGGCATGAGCAAAGAAGGTGTTGAACGGTTTCTTCCTCCTCCTCGTCCATGCAGCTTCTGCAGAAATCATTGGAAAACACACCAAGTCTTTTGGCGTGTCTCCCTATTAGACAGTGTCCCGTAAGAACACCTATGGTAGAACCTAGATACAGACGGTTCAGGGCCAACAAACTCTTCGAGCGTTTTGAGTCAACACACGGCCAAACTTTTTTGGTTGCAAGGCAGTTGTTACTCTCAGTCCATCTAGTGTTTGTTATCCTTGAAGCGTCTTGTCTAAGTAGGAGTTTACATGTAGCGATAGGTACACCTATGTTGTTCCATTCTGAGCGTGGGGAAGTGGTCGTGCCCTTTTTGGCTAGTTCGTCTGCCATACAGTTGCCTGGTATGTCCCTGTGCCCTGGCACCCATGAAAGGTGAATGTTAAACTGATTTGACATCTCCCTCAGAGACATCTGACAATTTTGGACCGTGATGGATTTTGTAGAGACAGAGGCAAGAGATTTAAGGGCAGCTTGGCTGTCTGAGAAGATCCGAATATCCGTGGAGGATATGACGTTTTCTTTGAGCCAAGACAGCACCTCCTTAATCGCCAGAATTTCCGCTTGGAACACACTACAATGATCGGGTAGGCGGAAGAAAAGACTGAGATTCAGTTTTTCTGAGTAGATTCCACTTCCCACACCTTCGCTGGTTTTTGAACCATCGGTGTAGAAGTGTATTGCTTCATTTTCCAAAAGAGCGCCATTTTCCCAAGCTTCTCTTGAAGGTATGGTTACTTGGAAATTATTGTCAAACACCAACTTGGGGGTGGTGTAGTCGCATCGATTCGGTAAGAATCTAAAGTTATCTAGAATGGTAGTGTGGCCGATTTGATTATTGGTCCACTGTGATGTAGCTCTGAGTCGAGTAGCTGAGCTAGCTGCGACTTGTTTGCTGAAGATATCTAGGGGTGTGAGATCTAGTAGTACATTGAGGGCGTCCGATGGAGTTGTCCTCAGTGCACCACTAATACACAGACTAGCCGTTCTTTGAACTTTGGCCAGCTTGTTGTAGTTGATCATCTTGTCTAGTGCTGTCCACCAGACTATCACCCCGTATGTGAGTATCGGTCTAATTACCGATGTAAACAGCCAATGGGTGATTTGGGGGGAGAAACCCCATTTCCCGCCAATGGCTTTTTTACAGGAGAAGAGTGCAACGTTGGCTTTATTTACTCTTTCCTCAATATTGGTTTTCCAGGTCAGTTTTTTGTCAAAAATGAGACCTAGATATTTAGCCTGATTTGACAGTGTGAGAGTTACCCCTTTAATAGTTGGGGGTCTGAAGTCCGGAATTTTGTATTTCCTCGTAAAGAGAACTAATTCCGTTTTGTGTGGATTGATGTTCAGACCACACTCTGCAGCCCAATTGTTAAGCTTGTTAAGTGCTGTTTGTAGCAGCTCAGCTAGGGTTTGTGGGTGCTTGCCTGAAACGGCAATTGCTACATCATCGGCATAGGCTATTGTTTTGAAACCTTCGTCCTCTAGGTCGATTAACAATTTGTTAACGACCAGGTTCCACAGTAGGGGAGATAAAACTCCTCCCTGCGGGGTTCCTCTATTGGCCATTCTGCTTGTTTTGTAGTTCCCCATTTCGGAACTAATGATTCTGCTGCTGAGCATTGTTGTTATCATGTTTTTGATGTGTTCCTCTATGAGCAGCCCATCAAGAGCATTAGTGATTGCTGAATTTTTAACATTATTAAATGCACCCTCTATGTCTAGGAATGCGACGAGAGAGTATTCTTTGTAGTGCAGGGATTTTTCAATGGTGCAAACCAGAGAGTGGAGTGCAGTTTCCACTGATTTACCTTTTGTATAGGCATGTTGCGCCGTTGAAATCAGACTAGGTTTAATTTCTTGTCTTAAGTGTATGTCAATCATTCTTTCCAGTGTTTTAAGGAGGAAGGATGATAGACTAATAGGTCTTAAATCTTTTGGATTTACATGGGAGCTTTTGCCGGCTTTAGGTATAAAGACGACCCTAGCTTCTCTCCAGGCCTTGGGAATATATGCATAGCTGATACATCCTTTCATGATCATCTCTAAGTTATAGATGATGATGTCTGAAACCTGTTGCAGCTCCGCAGGAATGATTCCATCAGGCCCCGGTGATTTATAAGGGTCAAAGCTGTTTATTGCCCATAACAGTATATCTCTAGAGATAAGACCTTTTCCTGATTGGTTTGCGAGTCGGGGCAAGTGCTCCTCGTCTGTTATTGTCAACGAGCTACCAGGGAAATGAGTATCCAGTAGCAGGTTTAATGTTTCTTCATATGAGTTGGTCCAGTTGCCGTTTTCATCTTTTATAGAACTTGGCATGTTTGGACTCGTTGATAGGATTTTCCTAAGTCTAGATGCCTCTGAGGAGTCTTCAATTTTATTGCAGAATTCTCTCCAAGAGGATCTTTTGCTTATTCTTAACCTCTTTTTGTAAATCCTAAGGGATTCCTTATAGAGATCCCAGTCTATGGGATTTCTGGAAGATTTGGCTCGATTGAAAAGCTTCGCACAACTTTTCTTGAGCGGTTCTAGCTCCTTGGTCCACCAGTGTGGTTTCTTCTTCCCTCTTACTATGGTAAGAGGACAGGAGTTACACAAGGCATGGTTAAGAGCACTAGTTAGATCGTCGACTTTGCTGTCAAGATCCTTGGGGTTTGAAGGGAAGCTATTGTCATTGTAGTTGTAACAATGTTTGAAGATTTCCCTGAATTTTACCCAATCAGTTTTCCTATAATTACGGAAGCCTATGGGTTTTGGTGTGTCATCTGTTAGACTAAATTGGATGTATCTATGATCAGAGAAGGAGTGATCCTTAGATACAGCCCAATTTTTAATCTTGTTATAGATTGATTGAGATACAAAGGTAACATCTAAAACCTCTTGTCTGTTTTTTGTGACAAAGGTTGGTTCGTTACCAATATTGCAGATAAGAAGGTTAGTACTTAGTATAAAATTAAAAAGAGACTCACCCCTTTCATTTACGTCCGTACTCCCCCATACTACGTGATGTGCGTTGACGTCACTTCCTATTATAAGGTCCGCTTTGAGCTTTGTTGCGCTTTTTATTACGCGCTCGAGCATCTCTCCTGGTAGCGGCCCCGGTTGGTCATGGCCTAGATAAGCGGACGTGAGCCAGTAAGTCCCACTGTTGGTCTGCAGTTTTACTGTTGTGGTGTCGCAATTGCTGTAATTAGGTAGTAAAAATACGTTAAGTGTTTTCTTTGCCAGTATGCAGGATCTTGGTTCACCTTTGTCCGTCACATACAGCAGAGAATAATCTTTCGTCCTGAGTCCTTTTACCACGGATTTATTAATCCATGGTTCCTGGATCAGGACTATATCCTCGCCAGACTTGCTTAGTTGGAGAAGGAGTCCGGCTGAGGCTTTGATCGAGTGTTGGAGATTAATCTGGAGTATTTGCAGCATTGCTACAATCATCCAGCTTAATCTCCAACACTGTAGCATTAAGGTCCTCCATATCTGAGGCGGAGTCTAGCAACTCATCCTCAGAAAGGAGAACCCCAAGCATTTCATCGTCGGAGTCTAAGACTCCACCTTTGTTGTTGTCATCCTTGTCGGACGATTTGTTGTCAGTTGCGTCTTGATCAGACACTATTATTGTAGTCTTTTCGACCAGTTTCGAGCAAGACAGCTGTTCCAAAGAATCAGAGCAACTTGCCGCGTCTGTCTCCATGATGGAAGATTCGACGCTCGCAGTGGACTCCTTGGCTTCGGATTCAGCCGCTTGCTTTGGAAGCTTTGCAGCGTCCTCATCTTTTTTGTATATTTTCAGCACTAGGCTATCAAAGCCATACTGCGGTGAACATAGACTGGGTCGTCAACGACCGGAGACATCGAAATGACAACTGACATGACAACATCCATTTGCCTAATAAACTTTTTAAGAGAGAATTCGTAAGAGAGATTAAATACACAACATGGCGATGGCGGTCGAAAAAAAGAAGAGAAAAGCCAAACGGAATTCAGTTTTCTTACATGGCAGTGTATCCGCGATGATTTGTCTATGTCGTTTTTGAACAAAGAATCAAAATGATCTCACACCTACTTTCAATAAAAAATCATGATTTTTTGCTAAGAAGAAACTAAGTTTAAGAAAAATACTCTGGGAATCATCTCCAACGACATATCGAAAAACATTTTCGAAAAGGTAGAGCCTTTTGCCATACTACCTATACATAAATACAGGTGGTTCGCGAGAACTCGGGTCTTCTTGGATGTTAAACTGTAGGTAGAGGAACTACGGATTGTTTTATTTTGTAGTCAGTTTTAGAAAAAAATATTCTCAATTTTTATTAGGGGTTGTTATAAACATGGAGGACATAACAGCCAACTACGACTTTCGTGTTTAGAAGTTAAGGACAAATTTGAGCATCGTTTTTGAACCCAATTTTTTCCATTTTAGATATCCGGCAAGTAATATACGTTCTGATCTGACCATTCAGTTTCAAGTTGGCAAAAACCCACCCATCCGACGGACTAGGGCGTGCAGGAGCTAGCATACCACGCCAAAGCATTCTGAACCCCTCTCATTTCTGCTGCCGGGTTCAGTCTGTTCTTTCTGGTGGACTTGTTTCTACCATGTAATCTAAATCTTATGCGCTTAGATCATAGCACCTAACCTGAAGGTGAGACTAGGGAACATGTTAATTTTAACAGGCGTTACGCCGTCTACACTTCGGTTACGTTATAAATTCATCATAGACTTTCCTCTGCTGGGAGGTACATTCATTTTAACACATTCCTTTGAATCCATATCAACCATACTAAAGTTCACGCTCCAATTAACGATTAATCCTTTAATCATTTAATCAGCGATCTGAAGCCAGCATTGCTGTTCTGTCCTTTATCAGATAACACAGATGTTATCATAATGATCATGGCCAAAGTCTGGTTATGCACCGCTTCATACGTCTCAAGGGATCGCTTAAACGCTCACGAAGTTGATGTAATGTCCTCTGACATCTTATCCTTGTATTTGTAATCCAGGTCACGTATGTTCAATGGGAAGCATGTGAAAATGGACTATAGCAAATAATGAAAACGACATCATTTTACATAAAAACATGGTGTTCATATGATGCGAAAAAAGCTCATGATTGATAAATTGGACAAGAAAAAAATCATGTGGGAGGGGGGTACATCCTCAAACCGTTTAGGCAGAAATAGCAATTTTGTAAAAAAAAAACTTAATTTAAAAAAAAAAAATTTAAATAAATAATGTTTTTGAAAGCTAATAATTTAACTTACATTTTAGTTTAAGTTGGCCTCGTGAATAGCTTTTGAGTAATCAAGTCAAAGTCAAAATTTTAAAAACAAAATAAATTTTTTTCTTTAAGCAAAATTCTTACACAATTGTGCTTTCAAAAAGGGTCACTTCTTCTTTAAAAATCGATGCAATCATTGATTTTTGTCAAACTTAGAAAACCGAACGAAAAATCAATCTTTGTTTTAGAGAAATCAAAAATTAATTATATTTAAGGCCCAATATTGAAAGATCTATTTAAATAACTTCAATGGAAAGCAAATTTCTACCCAAAACCATGAACACAGCCGTTTTCGTCGTGAAAAAAAAACAAACAATTTTTTCAATTAAACCCCCACAGTACGACGAAAGATTTTCAACTAATGTAGATACAAAAGATATTCTAAAGCCCACTCTTTTTTCATCAGAAAAATGAAAAAAAAAAAAAAGCAAAAAACACCCCCTATGGTTATAAAAATTTCTTTTTGACTGTTGAAGTCTCGTATACTCCTCAGATTTTCCAACTGACATTCAAAGTCATCACATAAAACACAAGCGCTTTAAGAACAATGAAAAGAATTTCTAATAAATGTTCTTCCCTTTTTCTATAAACTTGATGAAATGCCCATGGAGACTATTTCTACTCCTGCCTCTACGCCTACGCTAACGTTAGGAAATTTGTAAAAACACCCCCATGGTGTTCATGTGTATTTTGTGTTACAACAAATGCTAAAAGCTTTCAAAATATGAATGATTAGTCAAGTCCTGGCAAAAGGATAAAATCATTTGCAGCTTATTTCAGAGATAATTCAACACACATACTACACGTCAACACTCATACTTCTACATTTACAAGTGTATCCCATCCCATAACCCCACTCATGTTTAAACTACTAAAGTTTGCACATTAGGAATATGTATCAATTCAATATGCTAGTCGTTTCTCTTTTGATTGATGTTAGTCAAAGTAAATATTGAATGATAAGTCCTTTTATATTAACAGCTTCCACGTGGACTCACATAGATAAAACAAACATAGAAAAAGAAGTAACATTTGCAACAGAAGAGAGATATGGTGGTGCGTTTGATGATGATTTTGAATCAATACTCCAGTGGCGTAACTGTTGAATCAGTTTTGCATCGGAAACGGATTGAAATGGGAATATAGCTGGATAGGAAACGCTGCCGTCAATAATGTTTTCAGCAAATATTGATTTTAGTCTTCCGCCATTGCAGCCGCGTTTTAGAGAGAAAATTATATGCAGAGTTCTGAAATTGAGTTTCGGTACGTAAATTGGTTTTTTTCGTTCTTAATTAAAGTGAAGGCTACAAAATTTTGAAATCATCGTAGCTATTTGTCTTGTTTAAGGAAGTGGAAGCAATTAACCGGAAAATTGATCTGAGAACATATGCTTATGCTGACGACTTCATTGAATTGAGATAATGCAGAACAAATAAACGGATTTAGAGTTCGTTTTTTTTCGCGCCTTTTCAGACTTATAGCTCAAATTTACTTCTAATTCAGTATTTTAGAAGTTGTGGAGTTGAATCCAAAGAATTTTTAAAGGTTGGGTATGCTTATGATCATATTATTCAATACGGCCAACTTTACTTTGTTTCTACAAAACTGAACCCTCAAGTTGGTCTTCAGCAAAGCTTTAGTCTTTCAAACACATACAGGATGAGGCATCTAGTTGCTGCATTCAAAATCAAAGATAATTTTGATACTGCGTTTTGGTTGCATTCTGGTCTTACATTTAGTGATCCTACGAAATACGTTGTAGTTGCTTCATGAGTAAACGATACAAAAAAATCCAGACAATGTGAACGTGCAGGACAGTGAATTGGTTCATTTCTGCCTGTTCATCGACCACCGTATTTTTATCCAGCCCATCCTTAATTTCAGGACCATAGTAGGCTGGAGGACCATCTAGTTAGAAACATGATGAAACTACCTGAAGCAATGGTAGGTAGATCCGTAAGAAGGTGTGGTAGATTATTTTGTAACCACTCCAGATAGTTAGTAGAATTAAGTCGGGGTGGTTATTTGAAAGGCCGGATAAATTTGTTCCCAGTTACACCTGCCCACATATTGACACAAATTCTGTGCTGAAACTATCTTCGCCGTCTTGAATGTGGATTGCTTGAAGCCCATGTATGGAGATTATGGAAATACGTTATACCATCTCTTGTGAGTTGAGATTCGTTTGTCCAAATAACTAATTTTATGAACTGGTTGTCATTCAAGCTTTTATCTAGAGACTAGGTAAAAAATTCGAGTCTCATTTCAAAATCATTTGGAAACAGTTCTTGCACAGGTGTTAGGTGATATGGATGCATATTTCTGTCATGGAGTGTTCTGGAAATTCTCTGTTTGAAAACATTAAACTGTAGAACCAAGCCCCTTATGCTGATGGAAAGATCGATTTCAACATCTGCCAGTATTCTTCCATCGACCGAAACTCTTATTTTAGTTGCAACTCCCACGTTAGAAATTGCAATTAATATAGATCCAGTTTCTCAAAGCCTTTTAAACGCATTTCCAAAAAGAATTCGAGAAGAGGTGGTCTGTTAGGATGAAGTTCCGGGAATCTTCGTTGTGCTCTTCTTGAATTTCCACAAACCATAAACGAATAAAATGTCTGCGTATATTCTCCCTTCGTAAATGAAGACAATTCAAAAAGAAATCTTATCCAACTCCAACGGTGTTTGAACTTGATGATCTGATGAACATATTATTATGATTTTTGTTTTTATGCCACTTATTTAGTAAATTTACCCATTGAACATTCACACCTCAAATTTAAGTCTCCCTGAGTCTATTAAGATTTTGATAGCAAGTCAATATGGCATCAGTAAACTTTTAATCCTTCTCATGAAAATTACCCTAAAACTATCTTATTTGAAAATGTTGCAATAAGAGTCGGTAAAAAACCTAAAATTAGATTTTTTACATTTTTAATCCTTTAAAAGGATCATAAAATGTATGGGTTTTTGGGTGCACTTAATTATGATTTTTTTATTATTACTTTGTTCATCAGAAAAATATAATTGATAATTGAGTTTTTATTGAGACTTTTTTTTCAGAAAAATATGAAAAAAACTTTGTTTTTTAAGCATTTTTTGAAAAAAAAAATTACTTTAAAGTCAAAATTTCGTTGGGGGAGTAAAGCTTAAATGAAAAACCTGGCAGCCTTAAATGCAGACCAGTTCAATGAGAAATGAGGTCTCTATCATCAGTAGGTACTAACAGAGATCTCGAATTTACAAATCGACATTTTAGTTTAAAATTTCTAAAGATTGTAAAGCAAGGGGAAAATACAGGTGGCTAATGCATTCCACATTCGTATGGTGTTATTGACACAGGAATCTCTGTATTTGACAGTACGTCCGAGATTGGGCTAAACTGTAAAGTGTTGGACATCCCTAGAGGTGTGAGTATTACGGTTCAATTGTTTAAGAAAAATAATATCACTGGCTATCTCATAAGAGCAATGTTTTGTAGAAAAATGATAAAATATGAACAGACTAAACCTTACGATCATGTTCAAGTGCATAAACGCTCTTCTCTGAATACTGTCGAAAAGATTCAAGTAAGTTGTAGGAGAACTTTCACATGTACGGGAGTTATACTTCTCTTTACGGCAAACGTATGTTTCATAGACAGCGGCCAGGCTAAAAGGAGAGAAACATTTCTTGCCTCGTCTAAGAGAGACTTGGCATTCATTTTGCAGTATTTTTAACGGTTGGTAATGGACACATCGACAATTGGGAATTGCTCAGTTCCTCAGTTACACCGATCAAAGTTTCGCTCATGGACAGTGGCAGGTTAGGTTAGGTGGAAGTGGCTGTCAGCCAATGAGTAATGCCTACGTACATTGCCTGACACACTTAGGCCGCAAGGGCTCATTGTGATACCACAGAGATCAGCAAGTAAATCACCTACTGATCTCAGAAACCCGAAGTAAGATTAACGAGTTGATCACCCATTTATCTTCCATTACGGGACTAGCCGGTTAATCACCCGCTAGTCGAACCACGCGGAACTTTTAATGTATTTCGAAATACTTTTATGGTCTATACTAGCTAAGTCGCTAGTATCATCGAAGAAGAATTCACCGAGATGAATTTTCTTCCTATGAAGTAGTGCAGGGCATGAGCAAAGAAGGTGTTGAACGGCTTCTTCCTCTTCTTCGTCCATGCAGCTTCTGCAGAAATCATTGGAAAACACACCAAGTCTTTTGGCGCGTCTTCCTAATAGACAGTGTCCCGTAAGAACACCTATGGTAGAACCTAGAAACATGCGGTTTAGGCCTAACAAACTCTTCGAGCGTTTTGAGTCTACACACGGCCAAACTTTTTTGGTTGCAAGGCAGTTGTTACTCTCAGTCCATCTAGTGTTTGTAATCCTCGAAGCGTCTTGTCTAAGTAGGAGTTTACACGTAGCGATAGGTACACCTATGTTGTTCCATTCTGAGCGTAGGTGCCCTTTTTGGCTAGTTTGTCTGCCATTAACTTGCCTGGTATGTCCCTGTGTCTCGGCACCCATTGGACAGTGTCAAGAGGGTTAAGTTTCGCTCCAACGAAGCATTAAATTCTACGTGATTTAAAAAAAAAAAAAACTTAACATACGTTTAAGTTCAGCGTCCGAAGAGGAAGGATGTGATTCTAGAAACGAATATGGAAAGCTGAATTAATGGATTAGTAGTTTGAGATAAAAGATGGTTAATGAAAATGAGAAAAAGATTCGGACACAAAATTCAGCCCTGGGGAACACCAGCATTTACTTTATAAATTTGGTCTTAGAAAATCGGAGAGACAGAATACGCTACTACAAAGCCAACCACACGACGTTGTATTCGATAAATAATCGACATGTTGCTTTTACTAAAGGGTCATTCCATCGTGTAACACCCGAAACGCACACTTTTCGACTAATAAAATTGTTAATCCTAAAATCTACAAGTCTTACAATTAAGATAAAACAACTAAAAACGTAGAGAATAAGACATTTTAATCGCTAAAATGTCATTTCAAAATACATTAAAATTTTGGCTTTATGTGTGTCCACACAAGCCAAATAAGCCAAAATATGTAATGTAACACCCGAAACGATGGAATGATCATAAAGAAAAAAAAAATAAATTCTGTGTATGTATTTCACTACTTTCTAAAGAAAAAAAAACTAGTATTTGACGCACTCGTTAAAAGATCGCCCTGGGCTTAGGGACACGCTGTTTTGTATAAAATATCTCCTCAACCCAAAAGAAGTTATGGCAGGAAACAATCTTGCAGACCAAAAAAAAAAAAATTCTGAACGTAGTAACACCCAAATCTTCCAGTCACGGTATTGCCAAGCCTCCTCATCGCAAACAGCTGCTTTTTGTTTTCTTCCAATACCATTCCATGAAAATCCCGACCGGATAGCATAAATCAACGTCATCTCTATACACAAGCGTTCTTTTAAAACTATTAAACCAAGCAACGAAATGTCTATACAGAAATACCTAACCCAAAAGCCCTTACGATTCAACAAAACCCATAAAAACGAAATAAAAAACCCCAAACCAAGCGAAATGCTTTTAAACAAAACTTAGTCGACCCCGACATCATTTCTACTGAACTAAAAAAGCAAAAAAAAAAAAAAATACAAAATAGCTACAAAAAAGAAAACCGACTCCTTCACAAAACAACACTATTCCTAAGTGAAATCAAATATCCGAATCAAAGGCCGCAGGATACTATTTCACTCCTCAACAGACGCAAACATACACATTCATACACACACAAACATATAAATACCGTCATAGAAATAACAGCATCTGAAAGGATTGCTTCAAGCCATAAAAAGAAACACAACTTTTCTCATGACTTCCTTAGTTTGTTAGTACTTAAGACAAGGCGAAATACACCAGTCAAAGAGTGATACAGAGAGGAGTGCCCCCCTCCTCTCTGTAGCACGGAGGGGGCGAAAACACATGAAAAATGTGAAACGAAATGTGTGCTAAATACTATCATGACTGGGTTTATAGTTCCCCCCCTTCCCCCTTCCACTTACATACCCTTCTTTATTCTTCGGATAAAACACGGTACTCCATTTTCATAGCACATTACCGTAACACCAGAGAAGAAAAGTATTTTTGAAGGAGAATCCTTTGTTTTTTCAAAAAAGATTTAAAAAAAAAAACGGAAACCTCAGAAACAAACATACACGCGCGCGTAAATGCATAGCTAAAGTGGAAAATCTGTTGAGAACGGAACGCCTTTCTTTATTTTGTTCTCATTTCTTTATATTTTCCCCAAAAACGAAAACCCAATCGCCACTTGTCACTTTCTGTTTTAGAACAGAGCCAGAACCAGAAGCAGAACAAACGAGCTCACGTAATAAGAAGTCTACAGAGGAAAAGTAATTGTGCACACACAGGTCCGGGTCGAGCGACAAAAAGAGTAGGCTACGACGACGACGACAACCACTACCACGATAAGGACGACGAGAACGACTTCAAACTTCGACTACAAAAGGATACATTGTTCCATATTTTTTGAAAACAGCCTGCCAAGAGAACTAGAACTATGGAGAAAGGGCAGAGGGCGTATGGCTTACTTTGCCACAAAATCAAATTTTTTCTTCTTGGCACTTTCTGTGTATAGGTCCTACCTACCCACCTACCTAAGCCGAGCCAGAAGAAAAATTTGCATTCTGTGCGCTCTGGCACTTGAAAAAGTGGCCCAATTCTTTTAATTTGTTCCAACGCTTGCTGGCTGGCTGGCTGGCTGGTGTGGTAAATGTGATGTGAAGCGACTGGCACACTCACCTGCCAAACGAATAGAATTAGGATTATTTCTTTTTCTATAGTTTTCACCCTTCCATAACAGACGTAATATTAAAATTAATGCACAAGTGTCTCGCTCATTAGTTAAGGATTCATTTTCTTTTTTTCTCTCGTTTTGTGTCTTTGAAATATGTACATATTCTAGGCCGTTTCTGACCCTGTGCTGTGAGTAGAATATATTTCAAATTTAAGGGCCTCACGTGCATCGACGGCACAAATTCTGCATCTGTTTCACTTTCACTTTCATCATACATTTGCGTTGTATTCTTTCGTGGCACGTTTTTCCTGTGTACCGAAACCAACCTAAACCTACCTTCAATTCAATTTTACTTTTTTCTCTATTTTTTTCGGTTTTTTTTTCTTTTTTGTGCTGAGGATGCATTTTGTCGAATTGCATTCAAGTAGCGAAAGGAAAGTGTGAATGTTTGTATGTGATGGTTTGACTCGTTGTCCTTGCAACAAGAGATTCTTCTCGTCGTTTTTTCTATGTGATTTTCTTTTTTTATTTGTTAGTCAGTAAGAGGATGATGGGATGTGTAGAAAGAAAGATGCATACAGAGAATGAATACCTATATAGGCAAGTGTTTGAAGGATGAAAAATGAAAATAATTGAGGCCAAGTACCTTGTCGTCACGTACATTTGCCATTTAAGTTGTTTTTTGCAAGAAAGCCATGTTGGTTATGGGCAAAAACCCAAGCGTACTTAGCCTTGAGTTTGGGGAAAAAAAGTTTTTGCGTCTTCTCTTCTTCTTTTTTTTTTGTTGTTGAGGGAATGTAGTAGGGGAAAAGGGCACAAATCGGGGTCACCGGTCATCATATGTTTAAAATTAATGGCGAAGAGGAGGTTCTTTTTTCATCTCTAACATCGTTAGGACAGTTTTTAGTCTAGCAGAAGAAATGCAACTTAAGAGGGCTATCGCTCTATGAGGGTATTATTTTCAATAGGGGAGGACGTACTTGGGCAAGGAATATATAACTTGGGTCGAACTTGTAAGTGGCATTACCGCATATAGTTCGAGGACAGTTGGTTGAAAAATGAAAAATATGTCTCCGAACATAAGTTTGAATAAAAGTAGGTACGAAGTATAGTTTTTCATTTTGAAATGACCCGGTGCTTGCATTTAAAGAGGACGATTGCTGTAGGTAAGGTAGGCTAACTCGATGATAAAGTTTGCAGATGTTTAGTTAACGCATCATTTTTTTAAGGAATGAGCCGTTCATTCGAAAAGGAGCTAGGCAAGCAAGTCTCCACTTCCAATTTAACCGTCTCGGTACCACGGATGAATACTTTTTTTTTTTTTTTGATATTCTTGGTTTTAAAATACTTCCTACTTGGAGACCATATTCAAATAGGTAGGTATATTTGGAGACAATAACTGTATCACATTTTAAGTCACCCACTCTTGAGTGACGAAAGCAATCAATTCGACACAAATATGTATGACCAATTTTGTGAAACATTATTGGCAATTTTTTAAACTCAACGGTCTATGGCAAACTATCCCATCGCGAAGCCATTTACTATACATTCTCTGTTTTATTAAAGCAGGCCGAATTTTTTCTAAGCTGGAGTGAGTTAACACTGCACGAAATGGTCGGTGTAATTTAAAAAAAAAACACATTTATGAAATAAGTCATGCAAAAAGTTCAATGAATAGGTAATGGCCCTTTTTCTATGGACCATTTGATTTGGGGAAATTGGAGCACTATTGTCTATTCGCTCAATTAACCTAACCCTCTTAATAGCTCATTATGCAATTGGTCAGAAATATTTCTACAATAGAACTCGTAGGGTTTTGCTTTATTGGGTGAATTATTCCACAGATATTGATCTAGGCACACGTAGAACATTTATCACAAATGTGGGATTGTAATGAGAGGCTACTAAACAGGATTTTCAATTTCTTTTGATGCATTTTGAACGAAATCAAGAGTACTTCTATTTCGCATACGATAGTGAGGACTTATATTGCTCTTTTTATAAAGGGTGTTATTAAACGTGTGGTTTTCAAGAAAAAATAAAACGCATTTAATTTAATGGTATGGCCAAAAATGCAGCTTTATGATAAAGAGATGTCCACACGTACATCGCCTTTTTGAGTAAGGTATACAAAAGCTTGTGGGACTTGTGCAGAATCGTTTCAAACGAAAACACGCAATCGTTTCTGATAAGAAAAGGTTTCCAATTGATCAATAAAAAATGGGCTCATTGCAGTCGTTTCTGCAGACAGACGAAACGTATGCTCTCCAACGTTAATAAGAAGACTGCAACATTTTTGCTATCCCGTAGCACAAAAGACTGTAGAAAGCTTATTGGCGTTGCCAGCGGGAACTTCGCTTTTGCCAAGCATTTAAACGTCTTAGGCTTCAGTGATACCACGCTCTGTGAATCTTGTGGACACGATGAGGACACCACAGAGCACTTCCTCTGTGAATGTCCTGCTTTTTCTCGCATGAGGTTACAGATACTCGGCGCAGACATGGTGAGAGCTGGTAACTTAGGCTCCTTATCATGGCAGCGTCTTTTGGATTTTCTCCGAACATCTGGAATGCTATAACAAATAGAAGGTTGCTAACTGGTAGTACAATGGACCGGTATTTAGGTCTGAGTGCTCTAGCTGGTATTTTAAAAACCTCCAACAAAAAAAAAGTCGTTTCCGTTGAAAATTTCTTGGTGTTGCCAGAATTCACGCGAATTAGACGATGTTATTAGTTTGGAATGCAAAACCATTATTTTTCTTACTCCAAGTTCTGCGATTAAATATAAAATTATCTTAACATTGCAGTTAGAAAAATAATGGGTTAAAATCAGCGAGTGACAATTTTTAAATATTATTTTTCTAACTGCACGAAATGCGATTGAAAAACTGAAATTATTTTAACTCTTCATTTCAATGAAAAAACAAATAACACATTAAACTCGCTCGGTTCTGTCAATACTATGAGATTTTCAACTTAAACGACTGCAAAAAGGCGGTGTTAAACTAACCAACGCGAGCCTATACGACCATTTTTATACTCAAATTACTCAGAATGTGGTGTTATACGAACGCACTCGACCCATACCGTGGGCACTCTCTTATTACAAAAAAAAGAGTTTGCCATTATGTTTAAAAAATTATTTCGCGCAAGTGGCTCAGATGCCTAATCTTCTAATACTTATTTTTAGTATTTGGGGCCGCAGCAACGCACTGAATATTCTCTTCAAAGGCGTCAATTGCCTCGGCCTAATCTGCGTAAACAAGCGACTTCACATAACCCCGAAAAAAATACCCCAGCGGAGTTAAATCACTCGATTTTGGAGGTAACTCACAGGTTTGAAACTCGAAATTGTGTAAAAACCGGCATCAAAAGCGATTTCGTTGAGACAATTTAGCGAACGTGCGCAGTTCCCAGTGATCGTGCGGCTCAATTCTTCTACGATAGAATGGCAAACCAAACTGAGCATAAATCAAGTGACAACTGTCAAAAAGACCAACTCCGAACAAAGTATTGCCAGACTGAAAACACACACCACAACGATGTACGTAAGAAATTCGATCAGTTAAGGCCCCGGCCCATAGAACGCGGTGCGTGCGTGCGGCACCGCTTTCAACTGACAGCTCGATTAAATACACACGTTCTTGTGAGAGGTGACCCATAAGCACCGCGAGCAACGCGCCGCTCGCGCCGAGTAGCCAAACTTCTATTTTGCCGCGGCTCTCACGCGGTGACAGAACCAATTTGAAATTTTCTCTCTGATGACATGCGCAGTAAGAACCAATTTGAAATTTTCTCTTCTGTTAACATGAGTGGCCTTGTTGAGTTGAGACATCGCAACGGATTCTATGGGTCACCCCTATCAGTTGCGTGCGGCAAAACCCACCGCATCAGTTGCCGCGCCGCTCCTACCGCCGCTCCTAATCGTCAGGTATGTCAGATGATCTCGGCACGGGTTGAAGACATCTTTGGAAAGCGAAATTTAAGAGCAGAGAATTTTTAAAGGAGATGATAGAGGTAAAAAAAATTCTCCCTGTGCTTAAGATAAATAACTTACTTATTTACATACTCGCATAAAGCTCTGTCTTTTTGTAAATAAGTTGATCTGTACGAAACCATCGTCCTTTCTCATGGTTCTGAGAAAAGGTTCGGAGAAAACGCCAAACATCCGCATCTCCCCGGATAGCCAAGCAGAGCTAAAATAACTAAATGTTATTTGTTCTATGTAGTATTTGTGTAGTTAGTCTTGTGGTGTATCAGCCAAATGGTCTTTGTTGCCCGGCTTCAACCCCATATTCCGTAGATTTATGTACGGAGTAGGTTTGATGTAAATGTAAATCGGTAATGAGCGAACTTTGGCATCCCTATCGCTATGTGCACACTCCAGTAAGTGGACAAACATTATCATTTTTCAATGCATCTTGCTTTTGTCGGAATAACCAAAAAGGTCTGCACAAACTTGGATTTAAATCGTACCAGATATTTGCTATCCCTATTCTCTAAGCTTGATCCACTTTAGGTCCTTAAGGGGCTCGGCTAGTTTCTCGAGCTCAAATGGTGGTGATTTTTTGAAGGCGTGAAAAAAAACTATAGCTTCAAATATTCTGTAATCTTAGGAGTTTATTATACATTACATTACATACATATATTCATGTAAATTGTCAGGAAATTTCGAGTTAAAATATTGGAATCCAAGAGAGATATTGACCATGTCTTGAACTCCTTGAAATCAGAAGACGTCAATTTGCCGCAATTTTTTGAATTTTTCTGGTACCTGTAACAAAAAAATGGTGTTAAAGTAGACCCTTTTCCCATACAATCATCTATAATTGGAGTGAAAAATTGGAAATCGAAAAAATGGCCGCAATTTAAAAAAAGAGGTCCAAATTTCGTAAAAAAAAATCGTCTTTCGATGGATGCCAAATTTACAATTTTCATTCGATCGTAAAAGTTGTAGATGGTTGTATGTAAAAACATATGGAGAGTATGCAGTTAAGATTTCAAGACGATTCGTTAATATTTGCTTGAGTTACAGCTGCGGCAAAATTGAAAAATGCAGTTTCGAGAAAAAAGCGTTTAAAGTTTTCAGAGCAGGAGTTCGAGCGCCCGAGATGCTTCTTTTCATGCCATTTCAAAAATATCATTCCAATATTTTAGGACATCATTTTTTCGATGTTTACTTATCGAAAAATGAAAAAAAAATCGATTTTTTGAAAATGAGAAACTAGCCGAGCCCCGAGCCCCTTAATAAATTTAGAAGAAGAGGAAATCGTCAGCTCTCTCTCTCTCTGCTCTTCTCTCTCCTTGCTCTCCTCTCTCTCCTCTCTATCCAATTCAAAATACAAAATATTCATTTTAAAAATTAAGTCTTTGAAACTCGAAAAACCTAAGCAAAGTGAGATAGACAAGAAAAAAAAATCGAATGGAAGAAGAGGCATACGATTTTTTTCTTGTCGTGACCCAACCTATCCGTCCTAAGCCCTTGTCGCATCTTATGCAAAGCACCCTGTATAACAGCACAATCTCAAATCCGTTTACCAATTACATGGGTTCCATTGAAGAAAAAAAATCACTTGAAATGAGATACAATCCACCCAGATCGAGCCTTATACAACAGAAAATGTACGAATAACGAACCTAATCCTTGAACCACTTGTTCTCATTTCAACAATAGCCACAAGGTTGCAACTAGCATCGTTCAAAAGCCATCTATAATTGAATCGTTGACAAGAAGGATAATAATGGCTATTGGTTTGCATCTTACCCAAGAACCCAAGGTTAAGTAAAACAAAATCGTGCCTTCGTTGAATCTCTCTCCATCCAATAGGGAATGCGGACGTGGCTAGGACACAGCCACAAATAAGGTCACAACGAAGTGCATGTCATTTCTTTCCATCTCGACTTCGATCCAATCTTATAATTTTACACACAAGAGAGACGAGGATATACCATCGATTTTCTTACCTTGTGCACTTAAAAATTAATTGAAAACCGGTTTAGTCTAATTCCAACGTTCAACAATCAACCCACATCCTGCTTTTCGCAGGTTAACTTCCTCGCCCTATTTTCTTGCTTAACAGGACACAGATTAATGTCATTAAATTAAACACAAGCCCTTATAATACTCTGACACAGTCAGGTATCGCCTGTGTCTTACACCCAACAACACACGATACGACTGCTTTGTCAAAACAAAAAAAAAGGAATAAAAAAAATAATCCTAATCCCAGTAAAGCGGGACGACAAAACTTGGATAACTCGGAAGGCATTTTTACATGCGGATTTTGTGTTGTTATAGCCACCCTCCCTTTTTCTGGTGATTTATTTCCTCATACCCACTTTGTTGTATTGTGTTTTGAATGCAGGTAAGCAAATAAATTTGCTTGCAATTAACCTGCCGCTATATCGTTTATTTGAGAACTTTGTGCAATCCAATTCGAATGGGTGTTGGTTGGAAGTGCAGGAAACTTTTCATTATTTCATTATTGTCGACGAGGAGGAGGAACGTGTGTATTTGAAATCCACACACATGCATTGAAAACTTTTTCCATTGTACACTTAATTCAAATAAATTTTACCTCCCCCCCACCACCCTTATGTACATAAGTTATAAGAGTGAGGGAGTAGCACCACTAGCAACAATGAACCCATAAGAAAAAAAAATAAAACTACGAAGAAAAAACAAATCTGCTGAACTCCTATAAAGAGTGTACAGATGAAGCTCTCGAATATCCTTTTGCAAAGCAGCTGCAGCCAACACTCCATATCCATATCCATACTTTCACTTATATGCCCAAAAAGTGTGCAGCAGCCATGGTTGCCATTCTCAGTGAAACAGGAATGGAAAACAAAATGGTGTTACAAAAATACTTAAGACAGAAGAAAAAAAATAAAATGTGATCACTAGTAAAATTTAAAAAAGGCAGCAACATAAGCAGAAAAAGAAAACCTTTGACCGAATATGTATATGACGCTGAAATGAGATAAAAACGAACGTTCGATGACTGTTCGAAACTAAAACAAAACCGTAGAAAGGTTTGATAAAAGCACTCTCAGTTTTCAAGTGTTATGCCTTTGAATGGTGTGCAGCCAAAGAACACGAAAAAAAATAAATTCTAAAAATAAAGCCTACATGGCAACCGTACCGCATGTACATGGAACACTAGGATCTATGTAAATAAAACTACACTCCAAGCTTGTTTGCGAGCAAGCTCCTCTGGTAGTCTTCTCTATATCCATACGTCTCTGTAGTGTTAAGCGGCAATGAGTAGCAAACTAAATCTAGGTGTAGAGCATCTATCCTCTCAACCCACATTCTTGAACCGTGTTATTTCATAAAATGCATGTACGAAGAAATACCAGCGCTGGAGGCGAGGAAGGACACCCCCAGTTAGTTTTTTGTTGTTGTTTTTTTAGGAGCTCTAATGTGTAGGATACTATATTTTGTATGTAGGTGGTGCTAGCTGGTGTTTTTTTGCCTTCTTTTTTCCCTCCCTATAGGGGTTCGGTTCATTCTATTAAAGTGACATCATTAAATTTCCATCGGATCATTAAGTTTAAAATGTTAACAAGCAAGCTAAGCTTTCATCACGAAATAAGCAAAAAAAAAAAACATCCAGAAACTTGTGTGTACCGCTGAGAAAGGAGCAAAGCAAAAGAAATACAAGACCGATGGCGACAGGCAAGCTTCCTTCAAAGAAAAAACAAATCAGAAAAGGATACCAAGAAGGCAGTCTTGTTATTTACACCCATGCCTCCCACGTCGCATCGTTTTCTTAGTTGCCACACTTTTGTTTGGCTGAAAAAAGAAGGTACTATATATAAAAAAAAAAAGGCAATAGTAGTCTATGCAAAGATGACTGGGATCAGAAGCAGAAGCAGAGGCAGTAGCAAGAATATGTGTACGAACTGAAGAGGGAGTAGGAGCAGGCAGGCACCACTCAAAAGTTCCTGTTTAGTTATTTATTCTTTTCGTGTGATGATGTTAAATATATATTATAAGGAGAAAGAACAACAAACAAGAACAAATACATTTAGTGAACGTTCTATGACAGTAATTGTTTTTCTCTCGCGTTACCAGCAGCAACTTTACAAAAACTTTAAAGCAGAAAGAAAAACTTTAGAGCATTGCACTTGGGTTATTAGACGAGAGTGGAAAGATTTGATGAAACTTGAACTTGTTTGTTTTAAAGAGACGTTGACAGTTCGCATATCGAAGAACTCAAGTTTTGTTTGGTTGGTGAAATTTTCTTGTTAATTCAACAAATTTTCAAAATGAATTTTAAATTTGATTTCGTTTACTTCAAAAACTATACCTCTGCTATTTCCAAATCATTTTAAATTATATAGATACTGTTTATGATAAGGTAGGCAGTGAGTTCTTATGTAGTAAAGCCCCTTAGTACCTATGTACACTTGTACACGTTTTGGACGTGTAATTGTATTGTCCGTTTGCATTTACTAAGTATTATACGTGTAATTGTAGTTACACTTGCATTAAATATTACTTCCGCAAAAAACGAATGCGTTTTGACTTTAACTAATTTGAAAAATCATTTTTAGCTAGTCTACTACAGTGCGAATCATAATTAAACGTGATTTTTGTCAAAAGAATGCAGGCAGGCAATTGCAGCCAAACAAAAAAGGCACGACAAATGGTGATGCAAAAGAGAACAAGGGCTGCTTACGATCAGTGTAACGAGATTTACAAGGAGAAAAGAAGGGAAGAATACCAAGCTCTGAAAAAGAAAAGTTTTGAGGAAATTGAGAGACGCCATTACAGGAATGAGATTCGGAAGTTTTACACAAAGGTAAAAAGATCTTGCCAGGGTGGCAAATCCCGAACTCAAGCCTGTAAAGATCAACAGGGAAACATAATTGTAGAGTCACAGTCGCTACTGAGGATCTGGAAAGATCACTTCTGCAGACTGCTTAACGACGATGAAGACACTTATTCCGCTGTCAGACAGAATGTCCCATACAACTTGGAGACGATGAATAAGAATGCCGTCCTTCCGACCTAGAAGAAGTTACGCTTGCAATAGGCAAACTTAAATCAAATAAGACTGCAAGTACAGATGGCCTTGATGCCGGACAAACAAGCAGTAGATCAGTTGGAAAGAAGCACGCACCAGCTGATTTGCATAGTAAGTTCAGAAGAAAACATGCCCGATAAATGGAACCTCAGTATCGTATACCCGGTCCTTGAAAAGAGAGACCCTCACAATTGCGCCAATATAGAGGAATAAGCCTTCTTAACGTCTTATAAGATCTTGTCTGCTATAATATGTGAACGTCTCAAACCCCACGTAAACAACTTGATAGGTCCTTATCAATGTGGTTTTAGACCAGAAGTCCACAATAGACCAAATTTTCACATTACGGCAGATCTTGGAAAAACCCCGAGAATATAATATCGATATACACCATCTTTTTATCGATTTTAAAGCCGCGTAGCGTATGACTGCATTTTGCAGAAACGAGCTGTACAAAGCCATGTCTGATTTTGGCATCCCTGCAAAACTTGTTCGACTTTGCAGGATGAATTTGGAGAATTTGCGCTGCTCCGTCAAGGTCGGCAAAGAACTCACCGACACCTTTGATGTTGAAAAAGGCTTCCGACAAGGCGAAAAACACCCATGGGATTTCTTCAACATCATAATTGAAAAGATTGTACAAAACTCAAACGGCAACACCAGAGGGACACTCTTTCAAATGGCTGTACAATTACTCGCTTACGCAGGCGATATTGACGCAATGGGAAGAAGGATGAGTGATGTCATGGCTGCTTTTAAGAGTATTAAAACAGAAGCGGGAAAAATGGTTTTGACGGTAAAACGAAGTTTATGTTGTCATCGTCACAATAGGCAGACATAACTTCGAGGTAGTACAGGACTTCGTCTACCTAGGATCCGCTATGGAGGAGAGGAAACCCTTGGTCGCTTTGAAAGGAAAGTACTCCGAATGATCTTTGGTCCCGTATGCGAAAACAATGAGCGTATAAAAAGATACAACAACGAGCTGTATGAACTGTACCACGACATTGGCATAGCTAGAAGATTACGCATCGTGTGGTTACTATGGTTGTGCCATGTAGAACGAATGTACCTAAACAATTTGACATCTTACCAAAACCGGGAGGCTCGCAACACTTTCTGAGGTGAAACAGTAAATTTCGAGGACCTCAATGCTTTGCCGTCCGAGATTTTGTCAACCCACCAAGAGCTATGATACTTATGATAGAACTACAGTGAAACCCGTTTAAGAGAAAAGGCGAATTGTCACAGTTTTTATTTCACTTAAGCGGGTTTTTCATTTTTCGTAGGCACATTGGGCAAAACAAAAAGATTCCACTCCCAAGTTTGGCTTCAGGTTTCAAATATGTATATATTCAATATTCATATTTTTGAATACGGTTTTATGAAGACAAAAAAAAATAATCTTACTTTTTTTTCAAAAAGTCATTAATTTTCGTTTGTGACAAAATCTGAAAATGGCAATTCATCATTTTATATTCAATTTCATCTAAGATAAGATCTAGTTCATTATCCCCATAAGAAAACTGCTAAAGAACATTGAGATTTAAAAGCTTCTTTGATTGTTGGTTTCTGAATTCCCATAACTTCCACAAATCAGATCTGTTAGCAAATCATTGTCAGATACATATCTGTTAGCATCAAGCTCTTCGAATAGTAGTGCTATGCTTCATTAATAATGTCTTCGTCCGTCATATCACCAAAACAAGGAAGATCTTGATCTATATTTACTAATCAATTTCTTCTCTTATTGCTGTTGCAAAATTAGTTTCTTCTTCTTCGTCGTCTGGTTCAACTTCTTCTAAGTTTTCGTCTGTATTAAAAGTCAAACCAGCTTTCCGGAAACAGTTCTTTATGGTCAATGGGCTAACCATCCACCAGGCCCTTTTTATAATTTTTAACGCAGTAAACTAATTTTTTTTTTTTAAATCCATAAGGACTCTCCATTATCCAAATGAAGAAGTTACTTCTTTGTAATACATCTTCTGTAATGGGCCTTAAAGCAGTGTATAATTCCCTGATCCAAAGGTTGCATGACAGAGGTGGCATTCGGGGATAAAAATTCAATTTTTATATTTTCCAAATTAATTGCATCACGATCAAGTTTGTGGCAAGATGCATTGTCCACAATCAGCAAAACCTTTTTTTCCTTTTCTTTAAATGTTTTGTCCAAATCTTGAATGATCATCGTCCAAATTTTACTTTTCATTCAAGCTTTGGTGTTGGCATAATATTTAACGGGGATTGTGCTGTTTTTAAAGCATCTTGGATTATGAGATTTACCTATGTTTGTACATATTTAGAAGAAAAGTTATTAGCAAAAGAAAAACAAAATGTGTTTAATCTTAGTCTACACACCAATACAAAAAATAATTTTGTCTGTTCCAATCGAATTGAAAATGAAAAGGACAGTATACGGTCCTTTGGTAGCTTCTTTCCTGAAGGTTTTCACATCTATTTACCAATGAAGCCGTCGGGTCGGTAGAGCCTTAAACATTATCCCGGATTCATCAGCATTATGCACGTCATCTGGGTTGTAACTTTGACGAATGTTTGGCAAAAAATTTTCTAGCCAATGGTTAGCAGCAACTGTGTCAGCAGAATTATTTTCACCACAAATCTTCTTAAAATGAATATTTTCACGTTTTTTCCACTGATCTAACCATCCATTTGCTGGCTCAAATTGTTTTGTTCGATAAATTTTTTTTTTTCACTTAAGAGAGTTTTTTCAATGAAAAATATAAAATTTAACTGAAAATGTGTTTCAGGTATCCGGGTTTTTCACTTAAGCGAGTTTCACTTAAGCGGAGTGTTTAATAGGTAATTGGTCTACAAATACTCGGGGATGAAAAAATTCTTTCAGATAAGCGGGTTTTTATCTTAAGCGGGTTTCTCTTAAGCGGGTTTCTCTTAAGCGGGTTTTACTGTACTATCATGGTGTTGGTTTCGTCAGGTAATGAATTCTACTTCTTCATGATCAACATATGAACAGTAATTTTTTATCATTGCTTTACGTCAGTGATCACGTCATACACACAAATATTAACAGAAACACCACAAAAACGAAGAAAGCTTTCAAGAAACATTTTCCAGTTGATACTTAATACCAAACAAAAATATTCTTAGAACTGAAGTTCAAATGGCTATATTCGTTAAAAATAAACTAAGAATTAGTTTTTGAACTCAAATTCAAACTAGAAGATAAACTTCCATTGTGAAACTAACCATTTAAAGGACTTTTGCTGAACAGGTTTTGGAGTGAACCGATTTTTGAACTCAAATTCAAACCAAAACACTCAACACTTTGAACACAGTTTCAAACCAAAAGAAGAGGACCTCACCATTTTAAGTTGGCACTTTGGCGGAATATATTTTGGAGAGCAACGGAATTGATTTTTGAATTCAAGTTTAAATCAAAACTATAAGATAAACTTCCAATGCGAAACTGGCCATTTGAAGTAGGCATTTGGACGGAATACATTTTGAAATTTATGTTCCTTGAACTTTTTGGAAAGTTCACACTGTTATCTACCTGCATGTACTTTGCACTTATAAAATTTGCAAATACTGTTGATTGTCAAGAGTGAAGTACAGTATATTAAGGTAATGTTTTGCAGTTTAATCGATTCAGCCTCTAAATTGCTTTTAATTGTATCGAAAAGAAACCAAAGGATTCTATGTTTGAAGGACTTTTGTTCAGACTCTTACTGCTGTGTACATGCTTAAGTGATTTTGGATAGTGTACGTGAGGACTTAAGTTGTGTGCGTTATTTTCAAATACTGATATAAGATATAAAAAGCATTTAAAAAACAAGAAATATAGGGGAGTGAAAGAGTTTTCAATAAATTACCTTCACTTGAAGACTTACAAGTTCTTGCGCACAACCAAGAGGCGTGTCCTGACATATTTTTTATCAAATATATTTGACAATTAAGAATGAGATCGGGTATTTTCATTTCTTAAAACCAGAGTTTTTAATCGAACACAATATGTGTGCCAGATTCCCCCCAAGCATCACAATTCTGTTACCTGCTGAAAAACAGTAGATATTAGGTCTGTTTCTTTACTTTGTGCACAGAAATTTACAATCTTTTATATTTTAAGGAGTAGGTGTAAAGTTATCTTAGAAGTTCTCTGAAAAAGTAATTGTCTGAAAAGTAAAGAAACGTCTTGAACAAAACGTTCACAACGTTTGAAAAAACGTCTGTTTGACAGTTGTTGTATTTGATTTGGCTGTGCACGATTTCTGTCCACAGAGATTTTAGTAGCGATAATTCGCAGGGTGGTGAAATTTATCTATTACTCTCTCGTGAGCACTCTCTTTTGGGCACAACGCTGTGCTCCTGGAATAAGATAAGACTAATTTTCCGTGATTTTCGTCTTATTTTCATTGGCAACAGCATTAATACTTTCGAAATTATTTGAACTCTAGAGCCCTAAACTCTTCTTTGAAGTGCAGATTTTCAGTAAGTTTGATCTTGCCTAAGCATACTCCTATAATAAATAAATAAGAAGTTTTATGATACTTGTATAGGGTGAGGAACGCTCTTCAACAATAATCTTACGAATAAAGATTAGAATCAAAGCAGCCTTCAGAAAACTGGGTTTGCGTTTGAGTCCTGGCTCCAGGCGCTGCTAATCGCTCCGAAACCAACGAAAATCAAAAAGAGTAAAGAAGAAAAGATGACAGGATTATAATTAGGATGCAAAAAATAGATTTCAACACAAAAGCCTGGAGCAAGTTCTTCCAATCATTTACTTGAGGGTTTTATTAAGGATAAATCAGAGAAGAACCACACCCCCGATGCGTCGGTTGAGTGAGAAAGTTTGGCAGTAATTTTTCTCAAAGGCATAAATTCCCACTCAAGGCGAACGGCAATACCTGCAAAAAAAACTCTATTTCACTCACATTCACTTGCAGCATTTCTCCGAAAAATTCCAAAGTGTAAAAATAATTTCCAAAAAAAAAATTAAACATTCCCACCTCTGTCCTAAGAAGGAGTGTCTCCTATTATTCTAAGTATGTATTGCTAAAGAGAAAGAAATTCATTTCGGGTACACCTTTCAACAAAATCTAACATCAAATAATTCAATTATCCCCCTCGAAATGAACTCTTCTCCTTGAAAACGGTCTTTCCCTATCCACCCTCGATTCCCAACATCTTTTATTAGAACAAAAAAAAAAACAATTCTCAAGAAACTTCTTATCGCAACAACTAAACGCAAGTTTTGTCACAACTAGGGTTGCTCAAAAAACATCGATACATCGAAAACATCGATGTTTACTATTCGATGTATCGAATAAATCCGATGTTTCGCACCCTTTCGATGTTTACCGATACATCGATGTTTTTTTATTCGATGCATCGAATGCAGCAAGCATTAAAAACTAAAAAGACTCACTGAAAGTGCCAAATCTACAGTGAAATTTATTTCACATGCTCTCTCTTTTCTTTCAATTTATGTATCAGTTGGATGGTGTATTTCATTCGATCCATTTTGAATAAAGCAAGCATCGTACAAAACACACTCACAACTCATAGTTACAGTACCTAACCAAATCGATTTCAGTGTTGTTTCTGTTCAAATTATGTCATACATAATATGCTCTCTTCTCCTTTACTTTATATATCCAGTAGGGCTATTCCAGAAAGCGCGGCTGATCGCTTTTGGTGGCGGAAATGAATTTTCGTATTCTCAAAAGCGAATCGCTTTTAATTTTTTTTCCTGTGGAAAGCGTAAGCGCTTTCCAAACGTCATTCTTTTCTTTTGCAGAAACTATACCTTTTTGACATAATTCATTTCGTTTTCAAAAGCGATAGGTGTTGTAGTTTCGAATTACAAGCGGATTGATAGAAAAATGTTAATATAATGAAAAATTTAATTATCATCAATTGAATTGAGAGTAATTTTCCTTTTTTTTATTAAAGGAGTCAAAAACACACCACGACACAACGATTTTTGATGCTTGTTGAATTTATGCAACAACACGAAAGGATAGCAATTTTCTACAGCTATTAATGATTTGAAACAAACTTTAAGCAAGGTGGCACACACGTTAGTAATCCAGACTCCTTTTTCCGGCTGGTAATACAGCTGTCTTGAGTGCAATAGGCATCGGAACTCTCCTTTGAGAACTCCAAAACATCTCTCTAAGTACTTCGAAATTTTAAATGCACCGTATTGTACTTTGCTTGACTGATGTTCCCAAGAGCTGCTCTATAAGGTGTAATTAACCACGGTTCAAGAGTATAACCAGCATCACCTTCAAATGTATAAAACAATAGCATAGAAAATATAACTGCATTTAAAAATATGTTTGATTACCAAAAATTTTGCTTTTATCTCCGTTCTTGAAAATATTTTCTGCGGATACTTAGGGAAACTTGGAATTTTCACTGGGAAATTAGGAAATAGATGACATTTGAGTGGATGCATAAGACTTCCAAATGGAAATAATGGAAGTTTAATTTCTAACCATGTTCGCTTTTCAGAATAACCTAAAGCCCTCGCAATTGAGTTATCGCTTTAAATACGATCCGCCGCGCTTTCTGGAATAGCCCTACAGAGACAGACTACACGATGTGCAGCTGCACACGCGACGCGTACGCTTTGCTCAAAAAACATCGATACATCGAAAACATCGATGTTTTTATGCGATGCATCGACAAACATCGATGTAAGGTTACGATGTATCACATCGTATAAAACATCGATGTTTTTTTTCCATGAGCATCCCTAGTCACAACTGTTTCATTTTTCTTCAGTCACGTATGGTTTTTTTTTACTCTTTTTTTTTTTGTTTAAAATTAAATAATAAAACGTTGAGTGCTCCATGCTGCGAAAGAACAAAACAAAAACAAAATACACAACATCCGCCAACTTCATAAAAGCTTTTTATAGTCCATTGTTTTATGTTTTATTATTTAATTTTCTAGTAGGGAAGGTGCACAGCACTGGCACTGTGGCACACACGAGTGTCATAGGGTCTGCTTTTTTGTATTCATACCATTTCATCAGCCTTGAACTTGCGGTGACTGATGAAAGTTGAGCATGTCAGGTTAAACGCAAGGGGGAAAACAACATAATGACATTTTTGTTGATAATGCATTGTTGGCCTTGGTGTTGAATTAAGCATGAAATGAAATACGAACGTGGTATATATGTAGGTGCTCTGCACATTGCAAAATCAAATTTCATTTCGAAAAGTGACATTTAATCTGGGGGGCACAGTGTGTGTGTATGGGGTGTTTCATTAGGACTTATTATACATTCTGTTATCCCAAAAATATCCTCTTATGTCAAATAATATACATATATGCGTAGATCCTCGTATATATTCACTTCGAATGAAGCGATTAAGTTTGTCTTTTTGTTTATTTTGTCCGTATCTCGATAGGAAGATTCACAAGTTTAACAACCACAAAGAGATTGGCTCTTTTGATTGAGCAAATTCATTTCGATAAAAATAACATCATACAATTCGGACTACTGACGGACGTATTGATGTCGGCTTACTTGGAAGTTTAGTGTCTTTTGGGTGGAAGAGAAATTAAATAAGTGATGTTAGACGTGAACACACACTCACATTCGGCTTTATCAAAATAGTTACGTATGTCAGGATGATTGCATATCACATGATTGGCTTATCGAAAAGTTTCGAACAATCTTAAGTAGATCAGCCTTCATTGCCTAAGTAAAAGAAAAGAAGTCTTCAATGGTATAGCCACAGCAGCAACGACTTATCAACTCACTCGTGCGTGGTCAAAATAAAAACACAGAGAAAATATATTTGGTAAAGAAAGCCTAATGGCATTCAACTCTCGCTTACTTTATTTTGATTCCATGATTCGGTGAAAAAGAAAAGTTCAGTCGCTGTGTGCAGTAACACTTAAAGTGTCTTGAATTATAAAGGCTAACATTCTTAAGTCGTCTAAGCCACTCACTTTTTGAACTTTCTATATACAAACTGTCCCAAAGCAATTTGATAACATTACATTCAAAAACAGGTTTACAACTTAGTATAAATTTGACTTGCCCAGAGTAACAGCGGTATATAAGAACCACGCGGGTTATATGAACCAGGGACCATTGTTAACAATCATACATGAGCTCTGAGCGAAAATATCAATGACTTTGATTCTATAATCACTTAAAGTTTTCAGCCATTTTAATTAGTTACGTTAGATTAGCTTAGATAGAATGGGCTGACGGTTGATCTTATTCCCGCCACACTTAGATCATGGTGGATCCATTATGATAGCCTGAGTGTTGTAACGTCCTATAGAGCTGAAGGCCTATGAGTCTACGGTTGGTCACTTTTTAACCATTTTGTGGTCTTAATGAAGTTCAACAGGCAACTGGAAAGTCTGAAAATTCTTCTACATGGTTGAAGAAGCCCAGAAATTTCATCCTGCTGTGGCAGATTGCTGGGCAGTGATAAAGGAAGTGAATGGTAACCCAGTAAGTTATGTTCTGTTAGAATACTGACAAAAGATCGGAATGAAGTCTTATACTGGGATAGAAACCATACACACCTGTTCCTATCGTATTTTGACCATACTTTCTTGGAGATGACACAGAATTCTAGACATTCCCAACTTTCATTGGATTTTCGAAATATTTTGTTACAGGGTGGGATTTCGATTGATTGGTCTTTGAGAGAAGGGTGAAGTGTTAGAGCCTTTTCTAGCTAGTTCGTCCGCTTTTTCATTGCCCGGTATGCCACTGTGACTGTTACCTGGTAGCCCTGCCGAGTCTAACGGTATGCAGCGTGCTAAGAACCCTAAGCTTTTCGCCAGAGCAAGAAACAAACTTTTTATATTTGATAAGATTTGTGGCAGTTTGTTGCTTGGCTATGAATATAAAAAAAAGTTGTATCAGCTTGTGATAGCGCCATTATGGACACCTGTTTTGCAGCGTTTGTAACTGCTAGGATCTCGACTAGGAATAGACTGCTGTGATAAGGAAGTTTGAAGGAACTGGCAAATATATTCTAAAAAGAAAGCTGCACCTGTTCTAACTTCCATTTTCGAGCTGGCGTTTTTTGAAAGCAGTGACTGCTGCGTAAGGTTTGGAAAACAAACTTTCGCAAGGTACAGAGGTTTCTACCACGTTTAAACATATGCGTGTTGTTTATATAACTAAAAAAACCGGCTTCAAATCCTCCCATTCCCCTAACGGATTGACTATTAAATGGCAGACTAGATGAGCCAAATAAATTGAAAATTCTTTTGTGATGTGATCGAAAATCGTTGTCGTTTTCATCTTCAGACCCACACATGTCTTCCTTTACAGTGTATTTTAAGTTTTGAATTGCCCTCAACTATGCATTAGCGACTTGAAAATGAAGGTTTTTGAACCGTCCGTCCGTAGATTCAAAATCATTGCCAAAGATGCAAGTCTGTTAAACTTTATTGCAGCTTACGAATTTTTCCTCGTTTTTGTGAATTATTGACACAAACTAGATTTCGGATTTTCATTAACTCAAAAAATTTAAATGTTTAAGACACCAACTATTGTTAGAGATTTGGACGAACGAGCAAGAGTCGAATACGGAACAAACGAAACAAGTTTCAATGACTACAAAGTACTGCAGTCCTAGCCTTTTTTTTTGGGGGGTTAGACAACAAGCTTGCCTGTTATTGGCAAACTTTAACTAGCATTCGTTCAAAAACTTCAATTTAAGACATGGAATTTTTTTTCTAATATAAAAAAACACTGGCGTACTGATATGAGTACTTTTACTAGGACTTACTCGATACTTAATTTCAAAGTATCGATACTCAAAGTATTTGGTATCGGAAAAAAGTGCTGAGCGTATTGTATTTATAGGTACTTGTATTTAATCGCATGGTTTCATCCCTGGATATGTTTATAATTTAGAACAGCATTAAGACGAAACCACAAGGAATTAGCGGCTCGATGCGTACTGTGATTAGTGTCAACAGAGTTTTATCGATATGACACAGAAGCGTAAGTTAAGAACTTAGCAAGAGTTTTCAATCCTTTATATTGGAGTGTAGAACTAGCACACTTTAATTCAAGGAAGCCTTAATCTTGTCTTCATTCAAAGGTACGGTACTGTTCAAATAACAAGAATATATTACATAATGCTTTCCTTAAGTTTAGAACACCCTATCAAAGTCCAAAACATCTTATTCCACCACACAAAACATCACTACCCATACCCATACCTTTCTATGTAATTCCCACAAAAAATGCACTATCTCAACTATTTACTATTCATATTATTTATCTATGTGGTTTTCGCCAAAACTATACTATCAGTACTTTTACAGGTGATCTCCTATCATATTACATTCTTTTTTCCGCAGAATACTTTCAAATAGGAATTATATGACCTATATTTTATGAAACAGAGTATCGACAATCTGAAAAATTACGATTTGAAAACACTTATCACTAAGAAGTCGTTCTATTTTAATTCCTTACCCCTCACCCGAGGTAGGCGGCAACCAATTTAAAACACCAGTCGATACCAAAAGAGATTTGACGATAAACTATTCCCTTCACAACAAAACAAATTCGTAAGACTGTAATGTAAAATAACAAAGCATAAGTTATTAATTTCGTAGCCTTACGAATTTCAATGACCTACAATTTCATGGCTAGTCCAAACGGCTAAGTAAGAAAGCGCTTTTCATTGCAGTGCTTTTGCGAAAAGCGAAACCCGTGAAAAACATCTCCATGTTTCTGTTGGGATTCGAGGTTTAAACCCCCAACGTAACAGGCAGGCATATTAACCATTACGCCACGGGCACCACAAATAATAGGCAAGAGTATTTTATCATGAACACATTTCATAACATTTTTCCATCCACTTGTTCAAACCGGTGCCGGTGGATGGATAAAAACAAGCTGATAAAAGAATTCTTAGGCGGCTTCATGACTAGATACTTTACGATAGTCAACATTTGTTGGCCTGAAAAGTATTACGGACTCGTTCCTTTGTACTCTTTCTCTGTGGACTTCAAGACAGCCTTCGGAACAGTCGATAGCAATCAAAATCATGCTTAAAATGTTTACTATGGTGACGCCGACCGCGAGTCGTAGCGCGCTTCTCTGATTAACACCTGGTAACGAGAATATTTTAATAGTCAAAACAACAGCTTTATGGAATGACAAAAATATATAGACATAGCTCTAGAGCGATACAGGACAGGAGTTAGACAGAGTCATATTCTGAGCCCAAGTTTATTTACCTCAGAAAAGTTATGCAAAACCAAGGCCTCAACAAACGTTGCATGGGAGGGATAACTTTTAATAACAAACTTTTTTTCACATCGCAGCAAGTAAAAAGTTTTTAAATTAGTTTTGTCAATCTATTTTGTTTTTATTCGAAGCTCAACCAAAAACTATGAAACTCTTGAGAAGCAGCTATGCTATTAAATCAAGCGAATATTTTGACTTCTTCCAAACAGGTATATGTACATGCTCATCTCGAGAGTTTTTTAATTCGCAGAAACTACAAATTGACCTCATATTAAAAATTGCAAAAAAATTGGTTTTCGAATCCCAAAAAAGCTGCTCTATAAACTACTGTACAACGTGGCGCAAAAGTCAATGTGCCTTCATTTCAGAATTCAGCGTCAAATTTGGTCATTAGGCCAACATCGTTGTTCTAACATAATGTCATCAATTTTTCATCTTCAAATATACTTTTCGTTGAAACAGACTTAATTTTTTTAATTTCAAATGAAAAAAAGAGCGTATATAGATAACGACATTACTTTTGCGCCATCTTGTTCAAAGCATCAACAGGACGATTGGTTGGTTGGATAGCACAAGAGGTGGTTGCTACCATCAATCTTAACGACCAAGTTTCATGGGCAGCTACTTTTTATGAGTTAATTTCGCAAGTAAATCTAAGAAACCGATATGCAGAAGTGGCGGCATCATTATTGCAAACAGGATGATTTTCTGAAACTCAACCGTAACCTAAAAGATAAAAACTATTCAGTATCGAAATAATTTCATGTGTGCATAGTAAACGAGGAGAGGATCTAAATCTAAATTTCATACCACACCACAATAATGCAGCATGTGGAAATTGAAAAGGGGAAAGGTACTTTTGCTTCCTTCGGAGGTCTAAAGTACTTAGAGAAAATAGAAAACAAGGTTTGTGTTGTCAATCAAATTGACGGCAAAAACCATCCTTTCATGAAGCTTTAGGGCTGTAGATTTGTTGTTATTTGTATTTAGTGATTTGAGTTCCTCAACTAGATTTCTATTTTTAAAACAATATTAATAATTGAAACCACATATTTCGACTGTAATTGAGCTGGTGTGAGTGGTAGTATAAAGTTTAAGTTCAAAAGTTATCTCAGAAACCTCCCTCGAGTATTTTGCATAGCACAGCTTTGGTATTGTTGTAGGAAAAATGTAAATTGCAAATGGAAGTCTTGAAAAGCAAAAAAAATTGGTTTTCCACAAGCAATTTCGAGGAATATACCTAAATCAGATGTCATAAAAAAAGGACAATTTTCGGGCTATCCTTTACCATAGAAACCGGTACTGATATATCAACCAACCCTCGTATGCCTCTGTGGGATTAAACAACTAAGGTGCAAAAAAAAAAGAATTGGCCACATTGAAAATGCTTTCATTCGAAAATTTATTTGTATTCCAGGATTTTCTAATCCGGAAAACGGAAATCCCACAGGCCCAACCCCCCCGACCAAAGTATCTATGTCATCTTTACTGCCGGCAAACACACATTTCCGTTCTTTAATCTAGCTTAATGCCACCTTTATGGCTAACCATGACTAATAAAGTAGGTACAATCAAAAAATGTGACATACAGGCAACCTTTCACTTTCCTCGCATAAGTCAGGATAAGAACGAATTTATACTTTTGACACAAACTAAAGTATCATAACACAAAGGTTAGCCTGATAAAGCTTTTCCAATAAACATATTTTATGGTATCCATCTAAAAAATCCCTTAAGAACCAATATTAGACATAGACATCACAGGACATAGGCCACATAGGACAACAATCCTAATAATCACAGCCACAATTTAGTGTAATAAAAAGAAATCACCATAACAATAAAAGGGTGCTACGCACTAAGCTAACAAAATAAATAAAAAATACACAACACCCATCGGCGAGGCGCGGATGGTTGGGTCGGTTTCTTCTTTTCTTTTTCTCTTTTGAATAAGAAAAAAAGAAAACCACACTAAATGTCCTTTTAAAACTGTTTTGATTTACCAAAACTAGGGCAATGCGGTCCATTAAACAGACTCGTTATACCCGATTCCAAATAAATCAGTCTACCAATTTATAACTTACAGCGGATTCAATTTACGTGCGTTTTCTCGAATTTTATTTTCTGCCAACTCCTCTCTTTTCTCATTTTTCGCCCACTAGATGTTTCCGCAACATTAACCAATCTATTGGTTGAAAAAAAAAATTGAAAAAAAAAATATAACAAAATCACCACCGACCTTTCTCTCTAAGAACCGCAACAATCCATTCAACCGTTCAACTGAAAATACATGATGTTAGTTTTAAAAAAATCGACAAAAGTGATAAAAAAAAAAACCTCCGACATGCTTATCTGAACCAGTAAATCTCCATTTTAAATCGATTAACGTGCCGATTTATAAATTCCATCTCCATTCCACTCACCCCAGCACCACGTGCACCCCCGAACATCACGTTTCAAGATTAAAGCTTGAGATGCAACTTTAAGATTCTTTATCCAATCGGATATATTTTGCTACCCCTCCTCGCTTAGCCCACTACCCGTTAACGGTTTTTAATTAAGATATTTTTACATTCAAAAAAGGTACACATAGTTGAGAGGGGTCTCTTTTTTTTGTACGTGTTAAGGGTCAGATTTCACATCCTGATGCTGGGTGAACAAGAAAAAAAAATTAAAATTACAGAAAAATGGCTGAACAAAAAACCGAAAAGAATTTTCATCTCAGGTTCAGTTTTATTTTTTCAACTTTCCTTTTTTTTTTTGTTTTTCAGTTCCTGCTCTTGTAACTTGTTGGGTGCTTGATGTGCTCAGAGTGTACTTCACTATGAAAAACGGGCAGAAAAGGTAAGGGTCGGATCTTTTCTTCTCAACGACATGGCAGCTTGGTTGGTTACTAGCTAACCTATCTTTGAATACCGCAACTTCATTCATAAGGATTTTGTGTCTGAACATAAGCAAAAAACTAAAAGGACAAAAACAACCTAACAAAAAGGATTCAAATTTATATTTCAAGAACGACAACGACGACGACAGCGACATACAGAACCCCCCAAAGCTTTGCAAGAATTTTTGTGGATGGTTGTGGATGGCGCATAAAGTTATGAAGGAATGACAAAGTAAAACCGAGACGTAAAAAAATACCAGAAATTTCTTTGTACTCACTCAAAATAGAGAAACCCTGTACCTGGTGTGTAATTAATAGCAACAATCAGAGACACATTTGAACCTTGGTAGGTACCTTCCTAAAATGTCAATTCATTTAAAGAAGATTTTTTTTTTTCAAAGCGTGCAGTTGGAATTTTCTCTCTTGTCTCGTGTCCTTGCTTTATTTGGTTGTGTTTTTGAGGAAGAGGACAATGTATTTTGGTAAATTGTTATGTAAATACATGGTTACTTTTTGGGGAAATTTTAATTGGAGCGGAATAAACAAAATAAACGGGTGTAGAGAATTTCTTTTGTCATAATTGTTTGTTGACAAATGAGTTTGCATTTTTTACTCTCTTTTTTTGGTTAGGTCTTTGGGTTAAAAGGTTACAAAACCTTAATTAGTTTAATAGGTGGGACCCGGAGGACCATGACCAAGGTGGAGTTTGAATATTTTAGTTCAACTAGGGAGTGGATTGTATGATAATTTTGATTGTAAAAAGACTATTCATTTGAAAGGGTTGCTTTTCTGTTTGTTGGAATAAAAAATGAGGGAATGGCCCTGGAATTGCAATGAAATCTCTTTATAGACTGACGCTTTTTAAAAACACTAAAAAAATTAAAGTGTCATATTGGGTGGGTTTCGTTTCCAAATAAAGGACCCGTATATATTGAACAACTTTAGAACCAATGGATGTTTATCAAACCACTTCTGCAGAAATTGGAATGGAATGAACGAAGAGGAAGAGGAGACCATCCCAAACCTCATCTTTCATGTTATTGAGATTACTTTGTTGACGATCCAAACTATCTGAGGAGCACAGATATTCCACGTCCGTACAGTTCCAAATGGTTTGATTAGCGAGGTACTGCACAGATTTGTATGAAAAACATTCTTCTTTCAAGTCATGTTTACCATCCGTTTCTATTTTAAACACTGCACAGGCAAGACTGACAGTAAATGATGTAAACCTCAGTTTCTTGTAAAAATGCCATGAAACTGAAGTGGCAGTAGGAGTCGAAAACATTTATAAAAATAAAATAAAAAGGGTGGCGCAACAGAGCGAGGAGCCCCTGGGCCTAGCGCAACCATGCCTTGTGAGGGAATGGAGGGGACCTACAATTTTCGGCCGGTTTCGAACGGCTAATTGAGAAAGCGCTTTTCATGGCAATGAATTTTCTAACGGAGGGCTTGCCAATTCCTCGCGAAAGGCGATACCCGTGGAAAAACATTTTTGCCCCTGCTGGGATTTGAACCTCGAACCTCTGGGTTAGCAGGTGGACATGCTAGCCATCACGCCACGGGTACCACAAAAAAAAGAAAGATTTAACAACTAAAATATCCAGGTTTCGCAATCTAAAATCCAAAATGTTAAGTATAGCTTCCCGAAACTGGGAGCCAGGAAATACTCTGGCGCTCTGAATCTGCAGAAGGAAAGGACACTAACGCTCGGGATCGGAGTTTTTGAACAAATACTGTGGGGAAATTGCGGAAATTGGAACCATGTCTTAGGTGATAAAATCAAGTGGAAGAGGACCTCAGCCGACTTGAAGTGTATAACTCGGGAGGGCTCGCCAGAAATCAAAAGGGTGGCGGGAAACGTTTGAGGGCAAGGGTTACAATGAATAGACTTAATTTTGAAAAGTGCTTGGAAATTGTTCATATTATATGGCCCGTGTTGTTCGAAAAAGCGGTCGAGTGGGATTCCCGATTAGGCTTCATTCGAGGTATGATTTTAAAGCACTGATGGCATAAGAATAGGTCTCTATCAATGTGGTTTTAGACCAGAAAGGTCCACAATAGACCAAATTTTCACATTACGGAAGATCTTGGAACAAACTCGAAAATATAATATACCATCCTTTCATCGAGTTAAGGCCGTGTATGACAGTATTTACAGAGACGAGCTGTACAGAGCCATGTATAGTTTCGGCATCCCTGCAAAACTCGTACGACTTTGCAGGATAACACGCTGCTCCGTTAAGGTCGGCAAAGAACTCACCGAGACCTTTGATGTTGAAAAAGGCTTCCGACAAATTCACAAACAGTCATACGATTTCTTTGACAATATACTTGAAAAGACTGTACAAAACTCCACCAGAGGAACAATCTTTCAAAAGTCTGTACAATTACTTGCCTACGCAGACGATATTGACGAAATGGGAAGAAAAAAGAGCGACGTCATAGGTGCTTTTGTGAGTATAGAAGCGGTTTGATGGTTAATGAGGGCAAAACGAAGTATATGTTGTCATCAAACAAGGACACCGAACATCGAAAAACTGAAAAAAGACTCACAATAGACAGACATAACTATGGGGTAGTCCAGGACACCGTCAAGCAAGGATCCGCTATAGACACGGAAAACAACATCAGTGCGGAGATCAAACGGAGAATAACTCTTGCCAACCGTTGCTTCTTTGGGTTAAGAAGGCAATTGAGAAACAAAACCCTCTCCGGAAAAACCAAGGTAACCCTTTATAGGACCTTAATCCGTCCAGTCCTGGTTTACGGCGCGGAAGCGTGGACTTTATCCAAAGCTGATGAACTAACACTTGGCCGTTTCGAAAGAAAAATACTCCGAAAGATCTTTGGTCCTGTATGCGAAGTCAACGTGTGGAGAAGAAGAAATAACAACAAGCTGTACGAGCTGTACCGCGTACATGTGCATAGCCAGAAGAGTACGCATCGCGAGGCTACGATGGTTGGTTCATGTAGAGCGGATGGACCCAAACGCTCCGGCTTGACGGGTTTTCGAAAGCACATTGCAGGGAAATCGCGGAAGGGGAAGATCTCGTCTTAGGTGGCGCAGTCAAGTGGCAGAATACCTCAACCGATAGGTTAACCCCGAACTTTAATGCCCACCTTTGTAAGTAAGTAAAGGCATAAGAATATCCTTTATTATAAACCAATACCATGATAATGAAACTTATTTTTATTTGCTGTATTTGATTTTGAATTTGTATAATTCTAACAAAATATCCTTTACGTTATTGAAAGACTTAAAAAACTTTAGAAGCACTGCTGCTTCTTTGCGTGGCAACCACTTCAAAAAAAAACATAAACTTGGATAACTAAGTTACGAAGAGAATTGTTTGAGTCTCTGTTAATTTTATCCCTCACCAGTGGTTAGGTGATAACATTATTATGTTAAACATCTAAAGGCCAACGATTTTAACTCTTTCTTAGCTAAATTTAACAAAAATGCTACGCTAAAAAATAAATGACCCCACAGTCAGTCCTCTACAGTTTGAGCTTAACCAACAATCAATATACTTCCTCTTGAGAGCGATAACTTTTGATACCACTTCAAGACTCGTAAGAATCGTTTTTCCATCATTAGGTATTCAGAGCCGGTTGCCTATTGAAGAAGTATGTTTCATATTCAATACTTAATTTAAAATAAAGATAGTGTTAAACATAACCTCCCAATTAACATGGCCCGTCTTGACAATCTCGGACTGCTTTTATGCCAAAAAGGAAGCATCATTGACGTCTTCATAATAAATAGTTTACAATCGATATTTAGACCTTGTTTATAGTTTTGCCGTCAATAATAAAAAAGTCAATGTACCTTCAAAACTTTGACTTTTCGTAGTTCAAAATTTGTTAAGCTCTTTGGTAGAAGCAAACATTTTATATTTTGCTAAGTGTAGTACAGTTTGAACTGTTGACATACAGGGCTTCAGAATTCAAAGAAAGTTTAAACAAAAAAATGAAAGGTTATTAGCTCATCATCAAAGAAAACCATAGAAATGTTTATATCACTAGTAGTCATTAAAAAAATTTAGTTTTGAGTGTTATGAATCGCCTATGAGGTGTTTTCTGTGAGATAGCAAAGTCAGTCTGTTAAGAAGAAACTCAGGCAATTGCATATATAGAGTAAGACTATAAGCGTAGTGATGATAGATGGATTCAACAAGACACCAACCAAAACTTTGAAGCTTCCATCACTCTTCTTTAAGGCCACTTAAACGTTTGTATAGGAATTGTAGAACGTAGGTATATTTCTATTAACAGATGTGTCCTGTGGTACTTTGGGTTATCAAAGTTCAAACGACTCCCTAGTTAGGAACGCTATGAAACCATTAGCCACTTTTGGAGAATTCCAGGCATTCCATGCTAATGCAATATAAAGTTTCAAAGTTATATTTCCACATGAAACAAAGTAACTCCATCAGTAAAAGGTCAAACCACGATGAAGAATTATTCTGAGCTGCTCCTTGTCTTTATCTTTTGTCTAAAACCCCAAATTCCCACCGCACCAATATACCAAAATAACAATACTCAAAAGCCCAAACAAAAACAGCAAAAAAACCGCTCCTCTTCCACCTAATCAAATCTCTCAGGAGTAGTTAGCTTCACACTTCAAAACAGTTTTAACCATTCCCCTTATCTTTTACAACAAAGTGTTATAAAACTACCAGCAGGAACGGTTCCAAAAATGACCCAAAAACACAAGAAATAAAAAAAATAAAGTAAAGCAAGACGAGAAAAAAAAACAAAAAACACACGCTCCTGCTTAACTAACTAGTCTTTTCCAGCACTTTGTTGTACCCAAACGACCAACAGGAGACACATCTTTACATTTCACTTCTAACTGTACTTTTTACTACAAAACTGAACTTTTCTATACTCCAGTCCGTTGAACATCAGCTATCTTTGTCCTCATTTATCATTCAGTTTGTAAAGAGACTATAGGTACGTGTATGTGTTTTTGTGTGTGCAAAGAGCCCCCAACTCGCTCCTGTCATAATCCAAAACTTATCCGAACTCCAAAAATGCTTGTCGTTATGTCGTCCTTTTGCGTATGCTTTTTTTTTTTTTTTGCTTTAAGTTTTACTTTGCTGTTGTTTTTGGAATGAAATATAAAGAGAAAAAAAGAAATTAAACCTCTGCAATTGCTGTTCCTCTCGAACTTTCTATTTACCCCCGCCCTCTTCTTGAAAAGCACTCGGAGAAGGAAATTAAGTTGGCTAATTTGTTGGAAAATCATGGTAATCGCCAATGAAATTGTTGTTGTTCTAGGAATCGCATACTTTGGCCCCATTTCAAAGCATGCTGGGTGGTATTGATTTTATTTGGAAGGGACAAGCAACATTGCCATGGTGAAATAAAAGAGTTTATGGGATGGGTGGGAGAGAGGCACAGGCACAATCTAAGCAAGGCAAGATGGACCAACTGCAGAGATAACTTTAAAAAAATGTGTCTTTTGGGTGTCGGAATGTCTGAATTTTTCGAATATCACAAAATGAACTGCCAGGCGTACTCGTAAGTCCAACAGAAAAAAAAAAAATAAAGAAACTTTTTAGCAAAAGATTATGGAGGACTCACAGCGTTACTTTTTTGTTTGTATCCTTTTACCTCCTCTACCACCGAGCTGCTGTTTTCATTTTATATCCCTTCAACCAATTCAAGTTCCAACTCATAAAACATAGTCGCGGCGACATATGCTAACGCGTCTGCTACGAATTCGCTGGATTTTTTATTTCACTATTCGTATTTTGCCAGCCGTTTTCTAAATTCGAATAACGACTTCGAAAGAAAAGTGACGTTTGGTGTATTATGTCAGAAAATGGTTATGGGTGTCGTTCCATCTGACAGATTTACCATATGAATACGATATTTTCGTATTTTTTTTGTTTCACTGCCGAGCCTGACTATGCATATGAAGATTATCCGCATATGAAAAATTGAAAACAAAAAAAGGAACTGTTTTTTTATATTTGCTAAAGAATAATAAATGTGTAATACATATACATGCCATGGATAGGACACTGTGACTGTGCTGCTGTCATTGATCCAGGGAAAAAGAGAGCGAGGAAGGCTGGCTATAGAGATGACAACTATACTCAGTATGTGTACAAAGAAGCGCATAGAATATTGAAAGGATTTTATTTGCGCAAATGTGTGCATAAAGAGGATGTAGAAGAAAAGTCATTGTCGTTTATCGTTTAGTTTGCTTTGGCTGTTCGCTGTTGGTTGCTTCGGCTTGCTACTTGCTACTGCCAGAGTATACCACCACCACGGCCATGGATAGTCATATGTTCGACATTTGCACAAAAAAGACTTGGTTATTGCGGCCTGAGACCAAAAAAATAAAAATAAAAAAAAACGTCCTTCATGGCCTCTTGACGGGTATATTTTGCTTCCAGGAATAAAGTAGTGGGTTTTCACAAGCCCGTACAGAGAAAATAAAAATAAGGAAAATCTCACTAAACGCACCCGTTGCCTACACACTCGTGTACATACTTAAACGCTTAGTAGAGTCGCAAAAGCCTCCCTTTACTTTTGTCTCTTCTGATTTGAGGTTAAGATGGAATAAACCTATTTTGTTTATGTATTTGGTTCCCTTTAATTTTTATTTCTTTTTTCTTTGTGCTTTTTTCCTGTCAGCTTTGCTCTTTTTTCGATGACAATGCACAATCAAAGTTTGTTATCTTCCCTACTGTGTAGGTACCTAACACAAACGATGACAATTAGAGAGACTTAAAGGGTTTAAAGTTTCTTCTGATTTTTGTCTCATTTAAATGGAGAACTTCTTGCAAGTCATTTTAGTGGAAACGATAGTGCTGGAGAGAGAGTTCAAAAAGTTGCACTTTTTCGTGGAAATGATAAGATATTTTTAATTGCAATGACTTAGGCATTATTTCAACTAGATTAATGACTAAAATATACAAATTAAAATATTTATTCAGCGCTTTGAGTACCTAGATAACGAGGCAAACTGAGGACAAATGTCGAGTTGTACGTTCAACTGAAAGTGTCACCTGGTTGAAAATACAGGCGCTGTTATCAAAATAGGTTTTTAATGTGCAAAGGAAAACAAAGTCAATAACTTGTTATATTTAAATGCATATGATGATTCTGAGTAATTTCAGTTCGGTTTATAAAGGCACATAATCAAAGAATAGCTCACACTCTCACTCACATTCTCCATTATCTCTAAAGATGTAAATAAAACAACAACAGAGCGAACAGATTTCAATGGAAATACTTATAAGTCTGGGGATGACTAGGTATTTCACATTCGTGTTGTTCCCACAAAGTTGGGAAATGGGTTCAAAGATGAACTGATTAGCAATACAAAAATACACTAATAGGGTGAGACAACAGAGCTTGGATGGGATTAAATCTATCAATTTTTACTAACTAGGGACATCTTGTACGAGTAATTTGAAAATTCTCGCTCAACAAATTTTCACTGAGTGAAACAACTGTCCCAAGTTGCCAAAGGCAGTCGCTAATGGATTGCTTCAATTTTCTGACTTCGTTGGACTTTTCAAAGGCATTACAAAATCTGGTGGCTTTCTTTCTCTATGAGAAGCTATAACATAATCTTCCCTTTTCATCTATTTCAGCCAAGCAAAGTCTTGTGTCATTCATTGAAGTGGTTGCATGAGTTCCTCAAGGTTCCCTCTTCGGTCTAATATCACTTTCTTTTGTTGTCACAGATTATTAACCATTGTTTTATCAATATTTTCATTCAATCATGTGCTTTGTGGCTGTCTTTTTGAGTATGATATGGCAGATCAGCAATGCACACCTAACATAAATAGTCATAGTTGATCAAGCAAATTCACAAAAATCTGCCGGTGGCGTAGTGGTTAGCATGTCTGCCTTTTACAAGTAAAGTTCGAGATTCGAATCCTTCCTTTTGCGAGGATTTAACAAGTTCTCCATCAATAATTTTATTGCCATCAAAAGCGCTTATTCGATTAGCACTTCGGAATCAGCGAAATATTGAAGGCTCCCTCTCCGTTTCCGAAAATCGGTTGGAGACCTGTTACTAAAGCATGAGGAAAAATCAAAATTTTACCGAAATTTGTTTCATCGCTTCATCGGGGATTTGTAATTCTAATATCTATTCATTTTATCAAATGGAACGAATTGAAATGAAATCACAATTCAAATGGGTTTCTATAAGATTGAAACTCGATAATTTTTTCATTCAAAAACTAATAAGAAAACAACTAAAGTACGACACAACCGATTACATTTTCAGAACCTTCATCAAGGTACAACCTCAACCATTTCATCTCAGGGTAGGACATAAGATTTGCATATTTGAATAAGCTTTAAAAAAAAACATTAAAAAAAGCACTGACATTTGTGACGTTTACTGAAACTATGTTCACTCCATTTTTGTCAGCTTTTGGAATTCGTTTTAGTGAAATTAACAGATTTGGAGTGATTGCGTTTGCAGTGGGTAAAGTTGATAGATTTCTTATTTTTTTTTAAACGCTACAAACAAGACTAAAAATCATTTACATGAATTTTAACAATTATTTTGGAGCTGACAAAAATTACAAAGAAACTGCGGCCTTCTTTGACAAATATTCAGATAAAAGTTAGCTTATATATAAAGGGTTTTCAAATAGGTATGATATGATTTTGCAGTGACGTTTCGGCCATGTGTAGTATGTCATGATCTGTCATTTGTTTTTTATTGCATTCAGAAGTGTTTACAGTTTCACCATGCAGAGATATACGCAAGAACAGCGTTTACAAATTAAATTTTATTATCAAAATAATCGTTATCCAATTGCAAATTTTTTCTCCGATGAGGCTTACTTCCATTTGACTGGTGCGGTAAATAAACAAAACTGTCGATTCGGTGCAATGAAAAAGCACAAAATATTTATGCAAAACCATTACATTCACCTAAATTGACAGTTTGCTGTGGTTTTTGGGCTGGTGGAATAATCGGTCCCTACTTCTTTCAAAATGAAGCTGGTAACACCATTACTGTCAATGGAGAGCTCCATAGATCGACGGTAACCAACTTTTTATGAGCGAAATTGGAAGAAATTGATTTGACAACATTTGGTTTCAACAAGACGGGGCTACGTGTCACACAGCAAATGCAACAATTGAATTATTGCGAGAAAAGTTTGGAGATTCGATTATTTCAAGAAATGGTGATATTGAATGGCCTTACAACGGCCTTGTCAACCGAAAAGAGTCGGTTCCCATTAGAACACCGTAATTAAATCGGAATGAGCGCTGTTAGTGACAAGATGGGGGACCGTCCGTTACTACTGCGTGCTGTTGTCATGTGTTATTTGTTCTATGTAGTATTTGTGTAGTTAGTCTTGTGGTGTATCAGCCAAATGGTCTTTGTCGCCCGGCTGCAACCCCCCTACTCCGCAGATTTATGTGTGGAGTAGGTTTCATGTAAATGTAAATGTAAAATGAATGGCCTCCAAGAAGTCGTGATTTAACACCATTAGACTATTTCTATTTTTTATTATTTTTCTATTTTTTATTATTTATTATTTGAAGTCATTAATCTTTCAAAATAACCCAGATTCTCTTCAAGCTTTACAAGTCAATATTGAACATGCCATTCATAATATACGATTAGTGGAAAAAGTGCTCGAAAATTGGGTTCATCGTGGTTCATTCGTGGTGGCAATTTGAATGACGTTTTATTTAAAACTTAAATGTATTGATTGAACTGCACATTAAATAAAAAATATTTGAATTTCCTTAACAACAAGTGATCTACTTTTGGGAAGGGTTTTGGACTGAATTCCGTCACTCCAACTCTACAATTACCTCCAGATTTTAGTTTCGGAAAAAAGTTTAAGTGAACTTAAAACAATTATACCGAATAAAGTTTTGTCTCTACATATTTACCTGATGTTTAAAACCAGGAAAAAATTTATGTTCGACTTTCATAAATTTTATTTTTAACGTACATGTTTTTTTGTTTGATCCTTTCATAGAAAATAAATTTCAATAGTGACTCACCTGAAAAGAAAAGAAAAAAATGAAAAATTAGTTTCTTAGTAAAACGAACATCATAATTTTTTTACATCCATTGCAAAAAGCAATAAATTTTTGAGAAAAATAGAAAAAAGAGAAGGTGATGGATGGGGTTTCGCATCGCTGCTTCTCAGTACAGAAAACTACAAAAAAGCAATGATTAAATGACAATTACGTGTACGTGTATCGTTAAACAGATTCTCGAAACACCCTGTTGATCACGTACTATAAAAACCTTACCGCTGGTGAGGGAGTAGTCATAGCATGAACTCTATAAATTAAACCAAAATAAAAAGAAAGCTTCTTGTTAGCAAACTCAGTCGTAATGCCCCAATTTATAAGGTAGTAATAACTGTTTGTTTTTCATATAAAATACACTGATATCTATCCACGATACAACGTTAACATGACAACAATAAACAAATGAATTTGAAGCGAACGTACATTCCGCCGGACCAAGATTTGTCTATGCCTTGCAGTCCGAAATTCTATATCTCGGGAGCCTCGCCACTGTGCAGCCCCATGACAGGCTTGCAATTTGGGCCAATGTCTCCTACGGCAAACAGAATCATGGTGATAAAATCTTTGAGTCCCCCCAAAACAAGTACATAATAGCTCATATTTCTGATGCAGTTAGTGAGATTTTCTGATAGCTGACAGCTACTCATATTTGTTGAGATTTATCAAATCATTTACTTTTGCACGGTTTTGATGTCCTCGTTGTAAAAAAAAAAACACAATCCGATACCTTCTTTTCGGTCACTGTGTTATTTTATTTTTCAACTTTATTTAATTTACTGGCTGACCCGCCCGGCATAGCTTGGCTCTTACGATATGATAACATTGAATAAGTTATGTTAAGTAGTTTCCATTCCAGTGGGAATATGGGGATGATATATAGTCTATGTTACTCATGGGCAATGAAGCACTATAACGGTGAAAGAATTTTTGAAATCGGTTGAGTATTTTCGAAGTTCCCGCTTATGTTTCCGTAGGAATATGCTGATGAAATATAGCTTATGTTATTTCTCATCTCTGTTCGAAATTTCATTCAAATCGACCCAATTATTTTGGAACCTTTTCAAAACAAACTCTTTTCCTTGATGTTTATGTTCCCGTTTCAGTTCACGAAAGAATATTGGGATGAAATATGACCTGTTACTTACTAGGCTCCAGACCATCTCTGTTCCAAATTTCATTCAAATCGGCTCAGTAGTTTCTTTATGATAGTGTAAAGATGTAAAGAATATATTTTTAATTGCATTAAAACCCAAATTTGAGCTTTTATTATTTTGACCAAATTAGCTCTTGTTGTAGTTCTCTTTCATACTTCATCTAAACAGACTGTACCGAATAACAACCGAAGAACCCAGGAGATATCCATCCAGTTTTGTCTGAGAAATGTCTTGACCATTCTTCTTGGTTACTAAAATTGAACCTTACGACAAGATGCCTTTTTACCCTGAAAAAGAAGGTTATTCTACTACTGTTCTAGTCACTTTGTGAAATAAGAGTTGAGCTCTCGTAAACAATCTATGACTACTCTACAGATTTTCTTCGTCCTTGTTACGTTCTGAGTCAGTCATCCATATAGAATTTCCCTTCTCTATTAAGAACATTTTTCTTAATTTTGTCTTTATCAATAGACTTATTTTTTGCATTTCCATTTCAATACCTTCGCGAATGCTGCGACAGTTCGCTTCGTTCTCCTGGCAATGTCAATATCATCACCATTACCAAGCAATTGAACAGTTTGTAAAATAATGATAGACGGCGAGGTTCGCACTATTCAAGAATTATATTGAAGAGATTACTTAATAGCGGGTCACTCTGTTTTAAGCCTCTCTTAACATCAAAAAAAAAATGGGTGGTGTTTTTGTCCTTTTTGACGGAGCACCAGTGAGATATCTCCGTGGAAGTCCTGCACAGTCGGGACAGAGATGCTATAACAAGTACAGCTTTTCTTTGTAAAGACCCTTTCAGACGGTCAGTTCTCAGTTCAGTTTTCAGTTCAGTGTGTAAATAGACGTCAGTTCGATGTTCAGTTGAGCTCTTTTTATTTGAGAAAAATAAAAATCAGAAAGAAAACTGAGAACTGAACAAAAAACTGATGGGCATTTCATCAGTTGTCAAATCAGTTTTCAGTTCAGTTATCAGTTCATTTTCAAGCGTTTAGGCATCAGTTTAACTAAAAGCTCAACTGAAATGATCGTCTAAAAGGGTTTTTAAAACTAATACGCTCGTCTACCTAAACATGTCGGACTTTTAGAGATAACAAAAAATGTTCTTCCATGTCTCATAAACCGAATTTGTTGATACTTTGTTGACGTAAAGACCGCCATGATACTATATTGAAATTTTACGCTGCGGCAAAGTTGATCAGTCGAGTCTGTTGAGAGAAATTTTGTAGTAAAAACGATGATTTTCGATTGTCCAACATGAACGTTATTCTTGTACGAAATTGTTACATAATTGTAACTTATCACCGCTTTTTGTATAAAAAAGCCAAACCTTATAAAAATCACAAAAAATAGTGGTTCCAGGTGGCTTCCCTGAGGGACACGACTTTACAACTAATGCATTGGCTGCATAATAATGACTTCCAATATTTTTGAGCACGAAACAATCAGCAATATTTAATATTCAATGTACTACACAGTATTTTTACGAAGCAGCTGATGACTAAATTCATCAAAAGCTTGCATAAATCAATAAAAACCATATTTGTTTGAGGTTCATCCATGAATCCATTCAAAAAACGAGATGAAAGGACACTGTCGATTTGCCGTCGATGGTACCATATTGTCTACATTCAATTTAGCTCATAAAATTTTACTCACTGAATAAATATATAACAGATTCTTCAATTTTCGAATTAACTAATCGAAGCTATTTGTAGTCATTGTAGTCAAACGACCATCAGTGAAATCAGCCTAAACGACCAAATTATACCAGAATCATTGGCAAGTTCACGAAACACTCGTAGAGTAAAGACTTTTTAGCTTTCATTTCCAGTAAGCAAAATTTCGTTAAATGAAAGACATTGTTTAGATTGCAGCTTTTCACTGCCTGAATAGTGTTGAATTGAATCCCTTTTCTCTACTTTTATATTGAAAGAGAACAAAAAAAAACCAACTGTGGTGATATGCTGTGCAGTGTTGAGTGGCACTGCTTGGGAGGAAGCTACTTTCCAGAAAGCCTCTGGTACAATTGTACATTTTCGTTAGTTAAATGTTATTTGAACATTTCTTGTCAACAAACTAATGATCGAAGTTCATCATTCAACTTGGTTAAATTATTTTTATTGTATGTATTGCCAATTGTAAAGGCTTTACAGACAAAGTAGTGTCTCCTTTCTCAATTTCTATAGGGACAGGTTAAGTCAGACAACTTTTATTTCAGAAAATTGGTAGAGCTGCACTTTGACATTTCAACATTTAAGAAAAATTATTTGCATTTATTAAAGAAAATGAAAACCAATATGAGCTATCAAACGTGTTTTGTGAAACACAGAAATTGATGCTTTGTGCTTTCACAGAAAATATTGGTTACTTTACAAGATACAAACACGCTTTTTAAGGATAAACTGTTTTCAAAGGAAAAAAGTGCAGTATTTGCAGGACATTAAGCAAAAACTCTGCATTTGAAGTAGAGTGGTAACACTGAAACTGTTTACTATGACAGTCATTCAGTAATGCAAGAAATCACACACTGATGGGTTGGGGTTGGTGTCAAAGTTTTCAAACAAAGCCAAAATATTTACAAAATGAAAGCTGCAGTCAACGACATTGCTTCGCTGTTACCCTAAATTAAAATATTTTATTTCAGTATAACCAAACTTTATTAGTGAGAGACAAGTTAATCTTTGGGACAAGCAGTTTTCAGAATCCCTACCTCTGTATGAACATTAAATGAAACAACAACTTTATCGACATCATGTCGGTGAAAGGGTGTTTTTTATCCTTTTTCTTTTTTCATAAACCATTTTCTACAGCTCAGATGATTACAACAAAGGACGTACAAGTATAAGAATGTGTACTCCATACGGTATGGAGGTACTCCTGGGCAAATTTACTGCGCGCTGCTTTGACTTTGTTTTATATGCTTCTGTAGAAAAACACCGAACACCCAACACCAACCAACTAACAAATGAATTTTTCTCACGTCGACGGAGGTGATGCACGGTTGGATGGGTGTGTTATTTGTTAATTATGTTCCGGGATTCCTCTTTTAAAGTGCGGCAATTAGTATGCTTTTCCACTCTTTTGTCTTTGATGCTCTGAAAGTACCATTTTAAAGTTTTAGAACCATTTGCCAGAAAGGACAAAAGGGGTGAAGTTTCCCTTTTTTGTACAAAATTTCAAAGGTTAATTGGGTTATCATCACTTCATTTTAGAAATTCGCGTTTCTAACTTTTTTTCCAACTTCTAAATGCTAAATTGAATATGTTTCTGGGCGAAATTCAAGAGCAACAACAACGGCTTCGTTGAAAATTCAAAACAATTTAATTACGACAATTCAATGAAAGTTTGACGTAGTTGATGTGAAAAGGTAAATAAAATATTATTTACTGACAACTAATTGAGCTGACTGGTTTTTCATTTGACAAAAAGTTGTCGTTGTTTTACTATTTGCGCCTAAGTTGTGAAAGCCATGGTAATGAAGTTAGTTTTCAATGAATTTTTTTTTCTTTTTTGAAATTAAAGCTCACTTTGCGTAAACATTTACATTGCTTTGAGGCAATATTAAGTAACCCTACACTTACAAGCCACTTAATATCCCACACCTTCATTTCATTCTCATCAGAACTTTGAAGGTGTTAATTTAGTTTTGACAATGATAAATGTTTGCCACGCAACCTACCCTCGGGTGGTGTAAAAACGACACAAACCATCGAAACAGAGCTAACATCCTGTGGTATAAAATCATTGTTAATGTCAAACACAAAGAGGCATTCACATTCACTTCAGTGTGTTCTTGTAAATCGAAACCTCTTTTCCAACTCAACCTCCATTATAACATAACACAAGAGTGTGGGTTGTGCGAAATGCGAAATTAAATTTTGTATCTTATACACTCCCTCTTGTGATTCATGATGTATGTACAACACATATACATAGTACATAGATCGTATCATCCTTTTTCTTCACCCTCCAGCCCCGTTATCATTGATTGAAATTTTCATTTTCATTATTTCTTAATCTATCATCTACAACAACATTACGCAACATCGCACCATTAACATCTTCCGTCCTTTTGATATTTCAAAAGGCATCAATTTCGCCGATTAAATTCAAACACTCCACCACCCCATTTTATGAGCGAGATTTTTTGTGAAAAGAAAAGCCTACACATGAGGCCATAGAGCTACTGCTGGCTGGTGCTACAATCAACCCCTAAGGCACGAATCAAACCCTTGTATATAAGTTAAAAATCGAAATGGAAACATCTTTTGCCACTGCCTTTGTCTTAGTCGCTGGTTTTGCTTTTTGTATATTCTCTGAGCTCTTCATAAGGATGCTCAAAGAATATTGGCAGAACCAGGGCTGTAGCTTTTAGTGGATTGCTTTTGAAATGAATTTAAGCTTTGAAACTGTTTCAGAATATTTAGTATAAAACTTTTTTATAGTTGTCTTAGGTGATCTTTATAGCCCCTCAATAAGTAATGGATCTTTATTGTCTCATTGTGAATTGAGTAAACTTAAACGATACTGGAAAATCTCTTAATCTCTTGATTTTAAGTGCCAATTGGATGGTATTTTCTTTATGATTGAATAAAGCGTTCTCAAGAACTATTTGTTAAATCAGCTATCTGATGATTTTAGGCTACTCACTTACTTTGGCGAGCATTACAGGCGTGGATTTAGGCTTCAACCAATATTTATATATCCATTTACATGAAATCTACTCCACACATAAATCTGCGGAGTATGGGGTTGCAGCCGGGCGACAAAGACCATTTGGCTGATACACCACAAGACTAACTACACGAATACTACATAGAACTTTAAGTCGGTTGAGGTCCCCTTTTCTTATAATTTACGCACACATCAAGGTATTATGAATACTTTTATAATCTTATCAAAGACAGTGCAAACGTTAGGAAGATAGGACTGGATCTAGAAAGGGATTCCGATGATGAGTCTTCCCCTTATTCTGACATGCAGTTCGATTTTGAAAACTCGTCGAGCCGGAGCGTTGGTGTCGTCGGATACGTATTCTCCCAGCTATGTACGCAGTATAGCTCTTCCTGGAACCGTCTTCCCGAACATTAAAAAAGAACGCTCGGAGTATATTTTCTTCAAAGCAACTAAAGGTTTCTTCAAACGCTTTATATTCGGTCCACGCATCCGTTCTGTATAGCAGCTCTCGGATGAACAGGGTTATTTTGGGTTTTCGATGGAGGGTTTTAATCCTCAATTGTGTACTTAGTCCAAAGTAGCAGCGGTAGCCAAAAGGTATTCATCGTTCGATCTGGATGTTATTTCTATTGTCTATAACGGATCCCAAAAAAGACAAAGTCCTCTACGCTACGTCCTGTATTCGTCGATATTTTTTGCCTTTGTTCGATGAAAGTATAACCTTCGTTTTTAAAACCCGGTGCGGCCGTGGTGCAGTGGTAGAGTGTTCAGTAGGTAGGCCAGATGCGTGGGTTCGTATCCCGATCTGGGCATCTACTTTTCTTTCAGCGTCCCAGTTTCATCTGGACGCCGTCCTTGAGGTTATATATGAGATTACATCCACCTTACTTCAATCTACTGCACCACAAAAAAGTGAAGGCTGCTACCCTGGTAGTACAATGGACCGGCAACTACGACTGAGTGCTCCAGATTAAAGAAAAAGAAAAACCTTCGTTTTGTTCTCATAAACCATTAAACTTATTCTAGGCGCTTATGTTTGAGTTCACGTAAGAGCACTAGGATATCGCTCTTGCTTCTTGCAATTACATGAAATTTCCTCTGCCTGAGCTAGTTGATAGATTTTTGAAGGATTTTACCTTCGATGATAGCATTTGAGAGTTTTGCACAATCCCTTTTCAAGTATGTATTAAAAAAAAAATAGCATGGCAGTATGTCGATTTGTCGAAATTGAGTCATCCTGCAGAGCCGTACCGTAGACTCTGTACAGTTCGTATTTGATGTAAATATTGTCATATGCGTCTATCAAATCCACAAAACGATGGTGCGCATCTTTGTAGTCCTGTCGAGAATTTTCCATGACCGGCCGTAATGTCGATTGTTACCTTTCCTGGTCTAAAGCAGCTTTGGTCAGAGCCTATCAAATTGTTCGTGAGGGATCTTAAAAGTTCGCTTATAACAAAAATCTTAAGTGATCTTAACTGCCTTTTAATAGTTTGGGTGATCTTCAGTGTTTGTTGTCGAATAGGGTGACATTTTCTACTTTGACGAGGAAGTACGGTTTTAATTTTTTCAGAATTTCAAGTCCGTCAAAGCAAAATTGATGACGTTATGAATATTTGTATACCTGCTTGACCTGGGCGCGCAGTTGTACCAGGCAGATTTAAAGCGATTTTACCACAACTCACGCTTTCAAAGTCGGTGCCCCTCATAACTTCTACTGCACCGATCCTTTTGAAACTTTGAACACTATTTCTGTATAGGAGTTTATGTCAACTTCGTTGATATTTTTTTAAGTGTAAATACGCCATTTTTCACTTCAAAGTGTTCCCAAAAAATGAAAAAATTTAAATCTCGAAAAACCCTCCCAGCGTTACCTGGGAAAAAAAAAATGTTAAGGCGAATCAACCCTACTTCCTCTTCAAAGTCCATTTAACTCAGGAGCTTTCCATTAGGTCAGGTGTCATTATGATCACCTGATTATTACGAATCAGATGATTTCAAGTTCGTTCGGTTAGTTCAAGCGATCTTAAATGAATTCCATTAGATCGTGTGATCTTTAGTACCTCACTTGCCAGATATTGTCAGTTGAATTAAGTGATCAAAAAAGCATCCAATTCTTTGGTAGACAAATCACTTCAACTCAGCTGACATAAGGTGCCAATCGATAGATTAGGTTAAGTGTCATCTGCTGAATGATGCGTTATAATGTGCCTCATATTCATAATCATATCCGATCTTTGCTAGGACCTTTTCGTTTCCTTTTAGGATGTTTTTATTGCATTTTTTAATGGTAAATAAATAACAATCCCTCGTTTACAAGCCTTGTAAAAATCAGGTGGTAAATTGTCTATGTTTACCAGTCGATAAATTTGGTAAATTGCTTCCTGTTAATGAAGGAATGCCTCATGTCAATCAGATGATACAAAGTGCTTCCAGTTAAATCAAGTGCTATTCAGTGCCTCTTCACACATTAGGCGATCCTCAGCTACTCTTTTTGGAATCAGGTGATCGTAAGAACTTTTTGTTAAGGCAGGTGATCAAAAGTGTCTTCTCCAACAACTTGATCTTTGCCGCTTCTGGATAAATCTGGTAATTTTTAGTATCTCCTAACAAATTGGTTGGCTTTCAATGCCTCTCTATGAACTGAGTTACCTTCTTGTCAAGTAAAGTGATTTTGTATCTATTATACATTAGAGGATTTAAATTACTCTTGTTGAGTTCTGAGCTCTGAAGTCAATCCAGTTTAAACGAATTATCATAAGAATCTTTACATCCTTCAACCGATCTTTTAGGGTTCTACGTCATACTTTTAACTTTATAACATCAAGTGATCTTTGTTCAGATACGCTTTTAATGAAATTTTACATACTCCTTTACGAGGGATCGATATCGGTTTCCCAGGGGTCGAAAACAAATTTTATTTATTTCGTAGAATATGACCAAAAATCACATGCCAGAGTATGTAACACGAATTACGGACACCCTGTATATAGGGAGAAAGGAATCATCACTGCACCAGAAGAATACAGCACTGTATGAACCATGGCACAGTCTTCATTTTCGGAAAGGACTGGGATGTCGTGAACTATTAAAAAGACGCTAAGAAGCTTATTATGTCAAAGCTTTATGATAGGTTGGGCGAGGGTAATAAGCTACGAAAAACAAGATCAAAAAATTACCATATCTGCAAATAAAACCTTTAGCGGCCTCCCCACTATGGTTAGCACATTTTCAAAAGAAGTTTTCAACTATTTATGAAAATTGTTTACTTGACGAAGCTACATCATAAAACAAAGTGTCCCTTAAAAAACTAGCTGATGCCAAGAAACTCATGAAGATCTTTACTGTTCCAAAAGATGCCCAGAACTTTTATAGCGTACCACTATCAGAAATTGCCGAAGAATATACTGAAGAGAGAGAGGATTTATGAAAAAGATCTGAAGAATTGTATGACATATATTTATTAAATGACTGATATCTTTGGAATATTCAAGAAAGTCAACTTGCAGCTGTAGGGCGATGATCTCAAAACTTGATCAAAACAAAATCAGTTATATCTTATATCGGCGTTTGTGGGAAAACTTATTCTTCATAAACAAAATTTAAGTGGGAAAGAATACTTACAGTATCTACATTTGGCAAAATCATCAGAAATCCTTCAAGGCGATGTTATTTTATCATATGTCACTCACTTGGACGCGCTACACAAAGATTTTACCGATAGGTTTGAGGATATTTTGAATTTCTGATAATTTACGACCTTCGGATGGGCGGATGATAAATCCGTACAGTAAGAGAGCCATGGAAGAAGAAGCCAATGAGATAATGCAAGAAGAGTTGATTATTATCAAAGCTGACGAATAGCTTAAGTAAAAGTTCAATGAAGGTTATCAGAAGTTCTGGTTGCAGCACAGCATTGAAACTCGATATACATTGAAAGAACATTGCTGAAAAAAAATGTCTTGGTTGAAGGCTTCAGTGTGGTTGCAAACGTTTTGACGAAAAAAAGAAACCGTTTGAAAGTCAAAGTTTTTTTTTCCCAATTAAGAGCAATTTTAAGTAACTTGCATTGATAACTTATGAATTACACTTCACGTTTTTTGAATTTAATGCCTGAGATTAAGTTATGATTAAACTTAAACAACTGCAAAATTTTTAAAATTGGTAGAAGTCTTATAATTATATCAAAAGGAAACCCCAATCCCTCACACAAAATTTTATTGAAATCGTTGGAGCCGATTTTGAGAAAAATAAGTTTTATCATTTTGGTTCGCAGGTACCGCTATTTCAAAATCTAGAAAACCAATTCTAAAAACAACTGTAAATTTTGAAGAAAATTCGTCAAGTGGTTCAGGCAGTGAATCCATATAAGGAAAGACAGATAGAGAGACAGACAGAATTGGAGGATCCATTTTTTTCGTATTCCCATCATCGTAATGTCATGTTTTATTGTTAGGTATCTCAAAATTGAATTTCTGCAGGACTGCAAATTTACTTTATAACAAGTATATATAAAAGCAAGTAAGAAACCAGAGACTTGATGATTTTTAAAGTAATTTGGCAATGCGGGTCTAGGGTACCAGTTCATTTTGGAAAAAGGGTCTCTTGCTCAAAATAGTTTGGGAATCCCTGATCTAGACTGATCTTCAAGATCGTTCCTCTATACCAAACCCAGAGTTGAATGCTGAGAAGCTCTATTTACTTCTTGTGCGAAAAGAGTTTGTATAATTTCTACATCGTTGCAAATATTCAATCAAAAAACTAAAAAATGCGCCTTAATCTCTCAAATCATAAGTCCAGTCTTGTTCTCTATACATTTTCGTGTCAAATGTCAAATTGGGGGTGTCTGGAAAATCGTTATTTGCTTTGCATGCATAAGTGCTTAGATAAATTACCAAACAAAAACAACAACAAAAAAATTAACAACCCCCTGGTGGAAGCAACACAAATGCGGATAAATGCCACGCTTATAAACGAGAGATTGTAATTTACTCACCATTAAAAAGGCAAAAAAAAAAAATGTTAAACGGATTTGTCTACAAAAAAAAATAAACGAAAACGAAAAGCTCCTACCAAAGAAAGCCACCAACAAAGACACCACACAGCAGCCAACCTTAGGTTTGTTTGTTTGTACAATGTCGAGCATGTCTGATTTTTTCGATCTCTAAATTGCAATTAGCTTTTGAATAGCTTCCCCGAAAAAATATATTCACATACAATGTTTGTTAAGGATGAGGTCAATTACCTCTCAATCGAAGGTCGTATCCTCATTCTCATCCTCATTCAAGAGAAAGGATGACTCCCGATACAACAAATAGTCCTTGACTTTCCTCGGCGCTGGCTGTGTGTTGATGGTGTCGGGCTACATTTTTTGTCTTCTTTTTTACTGTTTGGTTGCCAAATGTAAAAAAAGGGACCAAATTTTCGTTAACATTCTGTATCCCTGTTTGAAAAGTGGGCAAATGGAATGAATTTATGGCGAAATAGATTTTTCCTTATTTTTTGTTAGAAGGATGCTTATCTATGTGCTATTCAAGTCGAATCGCGGCCCAGAGGACAAAAAGGACAGAAAAGGAATAACAATATTTTATGTATGTTGTTTTTCTTTTTTTTATTCCACTTCTTATTTTGTTTAGGTACCGCGCTGCTTTTTCCCAGCCAGTGTTTTTCTTTCCTTTTTCCTTTTTGACGATCTGACAACAGTTGAAAATTCTTGTTAAATACACGAAGACGACTTAGAAAAAAGGAATGTCTACGAAAAATGCTGGCTGGGTTAAGAGCGTATTTACATAAGGAAAAAAAGAAAAATAAAATAAAATATATAAAAAAACGACAGAGAAATATTGTCAAGATGTCCCGTTCTAAAAGAAATGGAGGAGATGCGGTATATGACAGCGAAAATTTATGACGGGATATGCGGATGAGATCTCTGTTGAAACCTCTGATGGTGTGTAAGGGGGAAAAACTTGACAAGTTATACGGATTTTTAGGCAGGGATAATTCGAAATGAGCTCGAGTGATGTGAAAAGTATTTTTCACAAGCGAGTTTTGATTTTTTTTCTTTCGTTTTTTTTTTTTTTGCTGTTTGGTTGTTGAAGAAATGTCTTTTTAAGCCGATTGGAGTGGGAGTATGTATACAAGCGGTAGAGGTATTTGTCAAAAAGGTTAATAGTTTCGAAGGTGAGGTTTGCTTGGAGACACAAGCGGTAGGCACATTTAAAAAAAAAAAAAAAAAAGAAGATATTACCTATGTAAATACACATAAGCATATGTACAGGAAGCTGAGCTATATACCTAATTCCAGGAGAAATACTGTAAATGAGTATTCAGAGAGAATTGAGGGATTCCACGGGATGTTAAATAAATCGCTACAGAAAAAGCTCAAGGGTGTTTGTTGCGATGTTTGTTTTTTCCTTCTTCTTTTTTTTAAACAAAAAAATATTTGTTTGCAAACACAGCCTCGCAGGTTAGTTCAACAAATGCCGTTTTTTGAACTTCTTTAAGAACTAAATTGCTCGGGTGCTTTCTCAATTTAAATAAAATTCTTTATATATTCAAATGATTTTATTTAAAGTGGAAAAGCATTCTAGCAAATTACTTTAAATTTATATCATTTCAAAATTTCTTCAAAGAAATTATCTTCCGCAACATGCAACAATTAAAAATTCTAAAACGAACTCCAACCACTTTTTCATTTATTGAATCGAAAATTATTCTACTGAAATTAATGCAGAGTAACATTTCGTTAGACGTTAGAAACGCCCATATGCAACGTATACTTTCCCAAAAATTATAACGAAGCTAAATATGTGCTTCTCAGTATAATGTTGTTCGGATTTCATAGAAACCATTGGTGCATTCAAAATTTTAATTCTTGTTGAACAGATTTTGCTCTGCAAAAGAACAATTTCGTAATATAAATGCAAACCTTTTTGCTTCGAAATTCGAATTTATTCAGTGGAAGGAGTCCTCAAGGCAAGTATGTGTGAATACTACGTGTCCAATGCGTAAAAATGTCATCAAATGAGTCTTATAGTAAGAAAATGAAGCTTGAAATAATTTAAATTTGATACAAACATGAGATATGGGAATACAACGAATAAATCTACTGTTTCAATGTAGAAGAAAAAAATGTCTATAGCACACTTTAAAATATCTGCAGTTGAATTGTTTTTACTCAAAAGAATCACAGTATGGGAGAAGAAGTATGTGAAAAGCTGGAAGATACAAATTTAAAAGACAGACACAATTCGTATTGTGTTTCCAAATGCTCATATGGCGATTCCCAGATACAAAAACCGTCAACCATATTGACCGTGATGCGAAAGACGGAATAAACTCTTCTAGTGTGATAGACATTCAAACTTTCCGAAGGAATAACTTTGACTCCGACCACTTCTTTGTTGAAGCCAAGTTACGAATAAGGATATCGACTAGGGCGAAATAACAATGTAAAACAATATGACGTCACAAAGCTACAATGGCAAGAGATAGCCAATGCCTTTTCCAATCGAGTATTTTTCTTATCATTCTTGAATCCTATGTCGCCAGCATTACGAATTGAAGAAAAATGGTAGCAATGCCAACAAGAACTTTAGCTCTTGATGTTCTATTTTTCACTCGACCACCAAAGCGAAACCTATGATGCGATCAAAAATGCAGACATTAAAATGCAGCCAAACAAAAAGCACGGCAAATTAAAAAAAAAAAAAAATAAGAAGCGGCATGAGGAGTTGTACCAAAAGGTACAAAGAACGTGCCAGGGCACAGTGCTTCCACCGTAGGCCAAAATCAAAAAAATTCATTGCAACGATTTTAATAAAAACCCGTTATAATAAGCTGAGAACATCCTAAATCATAATAAATGAAAACATAAATGCCGTTAACTATTTACTTTCGAAGTTATAACATTGCAAACACATGACATTTGAATTTTAGAGCTCCAAATGTTAGTAAGACTTCATTTGTTGGTTTTGATGTTTCCTTATCTTTTTGTGGAGCGTTTCTTTGATGTGAATATATTATTGGAAGGTAAGTCTTCCACAATTTTTTTGAGAATCAGTGTTAGACTCAATATAAACGTTTGCAAATTGGGCCTAGATAGAAAAACAAAAAAAAAATTGAAAATCTTAATGTTATTTGCTTTAAACTTTTAACTGTTACGCCCCGCAGTGCCCCCAAAGTGCTATATATTGCCAGAAAGATTATTAAATGTTCTATTTAGCGCACTTTTAATCAGTTGCGGAAATTTGCAGATTGATTTTTAATGAATTTTTAAGCGAACCAAGAAATTTATTATCTTTTCAATTTTAATCGTGAATAACTTCTGAAGAAAGAACTTTATTGAAAAATATTAAAATACCTTTTTTGTAGAACATTAAATTTTCTCTAAGAAACATGTTTGCAGTTTATCGTATATTAATTTGTTTGTCAATTAAAAAATTTCAAAGTAAAAGAGCAAAATAAAAAAAAAACACTTTCTCAAGCTTGATTACTTGGAAACGGTTAGCCTGACAAAAATTTTCAAATTAACATTGTTTTAAGGAAATCTTATTATCTACAAAAATACGTGTCGTTGAATTTGTTTGGCTCAAAATGGTTTAACAGTTTTGACGCTAAGGTAAGGTCTAAGGAATAGAAAACACCATTGATAGATCTCTAGAAATGGTCCCTAAGTTTCAAAGTTAGTTTTTGAAAAATTTATACGTACCTACCAATGTACATATGCATAAACCTATATTTTGTACACAAAACACTTTTTGAAAACAGTCTTTTTTAAAAATAATTTTAATTTGTAGGTATAGCTAGTTGTTTCTGTGTTTTGCTAAGAGTTTAATTTTTACACAATATAGTACGAGCATACTGTAATAAGTTATGTAAACATATTTTGAATAAATAAATTGTATTTCAGTAAATGTAGAAAACATACCTCTTACAGGATTTTTTCTAGTCCCAATAGCTAAACTGAAGTAAACCGATCTTGAACCCTTTTACCGCACTTATCTCATGACATTGAGATACATCTAAACTTATGGCAGTTTTGTAATCAGAGAGCCCAAATCATATTAGGAAAAATTGTTTTTATATGTTATCAAGTGAGTAAGTAATTATGGCCGCCTTTGTTCGAGAGTGGAACCACTGTGCAGGGTGGCAATGCCCGAACTCAAGCCTGTAAAGACCAACAGGAAAATTAGTAATAGAGACGCAGTCGCTACTGAGGATCTGGAAAGACCACTTCTGCGGACTGCTTAGCGGCGATTAAGACACTAATTCCGCTGTTAGTCAGAATGCCCAGTACAACTAGAATGGTGACCAAAAGTATCGTCCTCCCGACCTAAAAGAAGTTTTAGCCTGCTATATGCAAAAAATAAGACTGCAGGTGCAAATAACGTTGATGCCGAGCTTTTCAAGGCAGCTGTAGGTCAGTTGGAAAGAAATGGTATGGCTGACGATATGGCAGGGCTGCTGCTATGGTCAGAAGAAACTTGCTCGTATGTCCGATCCTAAAAGATGGAGGCCCTCACAAATGCACCAAATATACAGGAATTAGCCTCCATAACGTCGCATATAAAATCTTGTATGCTGTAATTGGTGAACGTCTGAAACCTTACTTACTTACTTACTTAAGGTGGCGCTACAGTCCGGGCCGGACCAGGGCCTCAACCAACATGCTTTTCCAGCCAGCTCGGTCCCTAGCTAGCTGCCTCCAGTTTTGCACGCCAAGTTGCTTGAGGTCCTCTCCTACTTGCGTGCGCCACCTGAGCGCGGTCTTCCTCTACTGCGCCGTCCCTCGGGATTGGATTCGAAGATTTTCCGGACCGGAGCGTTGTTGTCCATTCGCTCTACATGACCCAATCATCTAAGCCGCTGGAACTTGATTTGTTTGACCTGATCAGTGTCGCTGTACAGCCCGTACAGTTCGTCGTTGAATCTTCTTCTCCACTCTCCATCTATGCAGACGGGACCAAAGAATCACCCGAAGAATTTTTCTCTCGAAGCATCCTAAAGCGTTGTCGTCTATCTTTGACAAGGTCCAGGCCTATGCGCCATATATAAGAACCGGGATGATAAGTGTCCTATACAGGAACACTTTAGTTGCTCGAGAGAGAACTTTACTACTCAATTGCCTTCTTAGTCCGAAGAAACAGCGATTGGCAAGAGTTATTCTTCGTTTGATTTCAGCGCTGGTGTCGTTATCTGAATTAATAGCGGCGCCTAGGTAAACAAAGTCCTTAACTACCTCAAAGTTATAGCTGTCTATTGTGACGTTCTGTCCAAGACGTCGGTGTTGGGTGTCCTTTCTAGATGACAGCATATACTTGGTCTTGCCCTCATTGACCACTAAACCCATCTTCTTTGCTTCCGTCTCAATGCTCATAAACGCGCTATTGACATCACGCTGCGTTCTTCCAATTATGTCAATATTGTCGGCATATCCGAGCAATTGGACGGATCTTTGAAAGATTGTGCCTCTTGTGTTGACGTGGGAGTTTTGCACTATTCTTTCAAGAATGATGTTGAAGAAGTCGCATGACAGTGCATCGCCTTGCCTAAAACCTTTTTTGACATCGAATGTATCGGTGAGATCTTTTCCGACCCTGATGGAGCAGCGTGCGTTCTCCATCGTCATCCTACACAATCGGACAAGTTTGGAAGGGATGCCAAAACTAGACATGGCTTTATATAACTCCTCTCTATAGATGCTGTCATACGCGGCCTTAAAGACGATAAAAAAGTGGTAAGTATCGATTTGAAGCTCCTTGGTTTTATCCAAGATCTGCCGTAGTGTGAAGATTTGGTTTATGGTGGACTTTAATGGTCTAAAGCCACACTGATAAGGATCTATCAGGGTGTTGACGAATGGCTTCAGACGCTCACACAATACGGCAGAAAGGATCTTGTACGCGATGTTAAGAAGACTGATGCCTCTGTAACCCCAAGTTAAAAATTTGATTGGTTCTTATCATTGTGGTTTTAGACCAGAAAAGACGATAATAGACCAAATTTCCGCATTACCTTAGGTCTTGGAAAAACCCCGGGAATATAAAATCGATATACTCCATCCATCGACAGAACGTTGCAGGAAAATTGCAGAATGGGAAGACCTCGTCTCAGCTGACGCAATAAAATGAAAGAAGACCTCAACTGACATAGAGCCCAAAACTGGAGAGAGCTAACCTGAAATCGATATTGTTGGCGAAAAATGTTGCTTTAACCCCGCACTGCACCACCACGAATTGTAATGTTCACCTAATAGTCTATTGATTATGTCGTAAAAAAGGGCATATAAAGGAACTCGAAAAAGGGCGGATTTTTATTGCATGAATCGATTAATGGGCTAGTTGGTGCAGTGCATTAAGGCCCGCGGCAATAAGACCCGTGGGTCCTAATTCCTCTTTGTTTTGGAAGTAAGGCCCACGGGGGTAATTTAAATGATGAAATGGCAGTAAGAGCCGCGGGCCTTAGTTCCTTTTTCTGCGAACTCAAATATCATTTCGTAATGGAAAGAAGTCTCACCGTTTGCACTTTAACTTATTTTCAATGTGAATAAACTGGCACTGAGACGCAACTCCACTAGACATAAGTCCATGCTCTGATTGTGAATTGTGACATATCAAAGAGGAACACACGTCCATAAGAAATTTCTATGGAACATCATATAGTCCTATATGTTTTGTGCGGTCAGTTCGCGCGAATTTCTTAAGTTCAACCACATGCCCGTATTACCTGGAGTCAAATTTTGTTCGCTTTGCTTTTTACTCACGGATAAAATAATGAAGCTAAAAGTGAAGCGGAAAAAATTTTCTCAAGAGAGTATGGATGTGTGGTGTAAAAATAAAAATTCGCGCGAATGTCACGAAGTGGGAGACAACGTGAGCTATGAATTCATATTCATTGACAGCTGAAATAGGTGCCCAAATTTTGGAGCTTTGTTTTTCGGTACCTCAAAATGTTTTTCCTTCAAATAAAAGGAAACAAGAATATGTATATACATTTAGCGCATCCACTATGTTCTTAATCCTTTCTAAGAAGGAAAACTAATTTTAAGATCCCATGTGCATCAGAGTCATATAAATGCTGCTTCAAAATGGCAACAAAAGACATGGGCCTAAATTCTATTCTTTGGTGGGTCTTATTGCCTCTTCAAAGTGGAAACAAAACCCGTGAGTTTTATTTCCATTTTTTTTAGCAATAAGGCCCACGGGTCTTCTGCCGCGGGGCTTATTGCACTGCACCGGGCTAGTTACTAAGTAAAAACCGAAAGTGCTTTTAAATTAGAGGGTGCAAATTGGAGATACGGGTTCTAAACCATTTTCACTCGTTTTTTCAATATAACTCGAAAACGAAACTAAATTTTGATGCAATTCTAGGACGTTTTTTTGTAGAGAGCCAATTTTCACATCAAAAAACACCTTTCGAATAATTGTAAAAAAAAGTTTTCTATCCAAAACGCTGAAATAACGAAAAAAAAACTTAAAAAAAAAAAAATTTTACAAAGTCGTTTTTGTAATTTTTGGTTTTCTCAAAAACTACAGGTTATTTTGGCATCCGGTTTCTTGTGTTTGATCAAAAATAAATAAGAGCATTGAAAATAAGCCAGAAAAATATTACTTAATTACGTAAAATTTTGAAAAAAAAATGGTTTGAAGAAAAAAAATTAATTTTTTTAAAAAAGTCAAAATTTTGACTTTGAAAATTAATATTTCAAAAACTATTCATATGAACAACTTATTTTTAAATTTTATTTAATGTATAGGTTTTTGGCTTTTCAAAATGCTATAGCATGACTCTGTAGGTATTACCGTTATTTTCAAATAATATTTTTTTCATTTTTAGTGATTTTTTTCTTAAATTGCCCCTCCCGCCTAAACGGGGGAAAATGGACCCCCCCCCCTCCCATACGATTTTTTGCTTGTCTAGGTCCAACCTATACACCCTATCTCTTTGTAACACCTTATGCAAATCACCCTGTATATAAAGAAAAATGAAAAATTTTTTACTCAACAATTGAAGTGTTTAATCCTGGTGCTATTATAATTCTTGAATGACATTTCGATGGTCTATATCGACATCAACATCTACTTCTTTAAAAATATCATCTTCTGCAATATCGGCTATATGCACACTATCGCAATTGACTCCCATTAATTCTTTACAAAATACTGAGCAAGCAATTTGTAGTTTTCTGCAACCACAGCTTCCATGGCAACCTGTAGTGCAACCACAAGCCATTTTTTTAGCTATATCTCTGGTGCAGAAGGTGTAATTCTGCGAATCGGAATGAATCCACATATAGAACTTTTCCAACCAAAGTTCAAAGGATTTAAGCGGTTTCCATGCCACTGATAGATTTGGAAAAAAGTTCTTAGGACATGATGTTTGATGGCGTCGAGTGTTGGTGGTATTTGTGCCAGCGAAAAATTTGCACTTTTTGAGTTGATTTCATACCTTATATTGCGGTTCCCAGACATAAAACTACCCTACCCAGAATCTCTCTTGCAGCCCACGCAATAAAGCTTTTTGGAAGGTTTAATACAAATAACCTGATATTCCAATCGAGGAATCAAGTCCATACGCTTTATTTCCGCTGGAAGCTAAAGAAATTTATAACACTGCAAGCCAAAAAAAAAATCAGAGTATAACGATGTGTGCGTATTGCTGCAGAAATTGTTACTGAACGCTTGAAAAGACATTGCTGTTACGCCAGGAGTTTTTCAATCTTGGTACTTTTCTCCTTTTTCCTTATTCTGGCGATACGAACATCGTGATCTCGAAGGAATCAGTGCTCTCCCCCTCTCTCTCTGTCTCTAAAGACACGATTTTTAAATTAGTACAGCACTTACGATGGAAGATGCTATTCTTGTTTTGCTCAAATGTAACCAAAAATCTATGCTTCACATTTAGAGGAAAGAACGCAGATGAAGAGTTTCACAATGAATTGCAATCTATAAACGAAGGTGTAAGCCGGGGTTTAGTACTTTGCCCAATTCTGTTCGTTTCTTGTTGTGTCTGCAACCACTCGTTGAGAAAAAACACAACCATGAGTGTCACTTAGGTATTGCTTGCTTCGCTAAACTGATGAAATCAACTCAAAACGATTGCTGCAAAACTAATTGACGTCAAAAGTCAAGGTCACAATATGCAATAACTTGATACTTCATCTAACTGCCAGCATAAGAATAACGCAAGACTCTTACATTTTCAATCATATCTATCTAACTACTTTTTCGTTGTTTTAATTAATTTTTTATTAAAAGCATTAAAGCTGTCATCGTTATAAAGAAAAACATTTGTTAACGCTATAACCGTTTGGTATACCTTTACAGGGTTTTATCAACGCTCCCTCACCCCATTAACCTCAAATTCTACAGCTTCTCTAAGATTTGAACCTATGTTGTTAACAGCAAGGTTTTATTGCAAGCCCCAGGAGCTTAATGGATCCCCTGAGAGCACCAAAAATCAGTAATTAGATAATTTTCATTCAAACCGTTGAGGTTCGCTTAAAACAAATGCGCAGCTTCGTATTCTAGGAATGAACTTTAACCAAGCTGCCACATTGCGTCCACGCTGTTGTTAGCATTTCCTTTTTGTAAATTCTTGCTTTTTCATATAGAAATTCCACAAACCAATATCCTCCACCGGAAACACATTAGAACGCCATAAATGAAATCCCAACAAAGCAAAACTAAAAACCAAAACTAAATTCTCCGAAAGAATTTCTTTGGTTTGGAAGACGAGAATTTTTATTACATTCAAAAGGATCAATAAAAAAGAAAATAAGGGAATCCATTACTTAAGTCGGTCAATAGTTACAAATAACCATTAACACCCGCTGTTAACAGTTTCTGTGTAACGTCATACTCTCGACCATGCCTGAGTTTTCGTGCTCTTCCGCCTTGTTATGTGTGCTGGGCCATGGCTTAACCATGTCAACGAACCATTTGTGCGATCAGCTTTCATGCTGTGTTCCTTCTTTTTCTGGGACACGACAAGTTAATTCCATTCGATTAGTTTAGTTCACTTTCTTCCATGTGGCTTGTCTGCCTGCCCATCAGCCCGCTGCTGCTCCATCCCTATTCCTTTCCATCTTTCCTCTTCCATCTTTTTAAAGTACTAAATGGATTGAACCCCACATTTTTAGATGAGTTTTTTTTCCTTGTTTTCGTTTATGTTGCTGTTGCTTTGCGTGAATGTATTTTCACACTCACGTAGCAGTGGTGAAGGAATGATGGGAAGGAGGACCATTTGGGGGGAGAGAACTCCTGCTGATATAGCCGCCACCACCGTCGCCACAGCTCTATAATCGGCCATAACAATGCATGTGGCCATTTACTTAACATTATGTGCCAAAGAGTGTAGTACAGTGTATCAACCGCACACAGCACTCATTGTCATTGGCCCCAAAGAAAGAGCGCGCTGTGCTTCTCTTCCCTACATTACATATGGATATGGTACTCCATGTCAGGGAACCAGCAGGGAAGCGCAGAATTGTTTCATGGAGAGTTTCGATTTAAAGGCAACCCCACCCAAAGGTTTTCAGTTTTGTTTTTGTTCTGTTCTCTGCTGGATTTTTCCTCTGTTTTTTTGCGTGTAATTTTTTCTCCTTGTTTTGCAGCAATTAAAATATAAGTTTCGCTTCTTTGTTCTTACGTTATGTATACAGACGTCTTCCTAACAAATGTGTTCATACACCCTGTTGCGTGAGGGATATGATGAAAGTTCTGTCTTGTATGAGAGTTATTACCTTTCTGTGGAGACTACAGAGAAGCGACTCTTTTCAAATGTCTCAGTTGATGACTCATTCAACTAGTGAACCCATCATCATTCCTTTTTTTTATGTTCATTTTTTCGTTTGCTGATAAGACAAACGACAAGAGAAAAGAGATTCGTTCAGGACTCCAGCTGCATATTTAGGTACAAAAAATATAAAACAAAATTTTAATGTTCCATGTACATTGTGTGATGGCAAAAAGGTAGCAGATATAAATTTTGTGCAGCTCACACAAAATATAAAATCGAATCATCATCATTGTGGTTATTCGACGATTGAGTAGGAGTGTAGGAGGTTTTATGTGTGTGGGAGCCATAACTAATGTGGAATGACAGTAAAGTAGCGAGAAGGAAAAAGAGGGAGGTGTGGGTGGAAAGCGGTCGAGAAAATGACATTTTCCTAACCACATTTGAGGTTAACAACTCGGCGGGCATTCAATCGGACCTAACGACGGACGACATGGTCGACAACGACAGTAAACCCAAGGAGTAAGCGAAATACTTCCATGCTCTCTCATGGAACAGTGATGGACAGAACTTTTAGGACACCTCCTTAGTGTATATTTAATGAAAGTTATGCTGCTTGAATTAAAGGTTGAATCGAATATAAGCACCGACAATGTGTTAAGATGTTTGTTTAGTTTAACGATCATGTCATAACGAATGACGGGAGTCGTTGAGTGTAATAACAAATAATATAGGTTGACATGAACTTGAAGAGACGAGGCAATATTAAGGCTTTTTGAAAATCTATACATGTGCTGGATTTGATACTAAAATATGAAGATACAAGGGGAACGCGTTGAATTTTTAAAAACTTTGCAGCGGCAATCTTAATCAAGAATACCTAACATCTGAGTGAGTTGAAGCTGAAGTTTTTTTTTTGTAATAAGGCATAAAAACAAAAGCGAGAAGAAAAGCATGTTATGTCACACAAAAGACAACCATATCCCGTCAAATATCGACAAACCATGTTGTAGGTATCAACTACAATTCTCAGCCAAAATTATCACCGGGGGTTTCTAAAGACAAACGTCATAACAGATTTTTTAAAACCCCATAAGCGTTTTTGGGTACTTCTGTACATATAAACGAGGATTGGCACTAGGATACAATTGTATTTCGGGGGAACCATTTTTTTAAAGGGGATTCGGTGATAAATTTTTTTTTTAAGGACTCCAATTAACAATCATTTATTATGTTTACTCATTATTGAGTTAAAATTGGTGCAAAATGCCATCTGAATTCAAATACAACCCTGTGTAAACACCACTATCAATGGAAACAATTTACTGTGTTATTTCAAATTTTGTCATATTGTTTTAATGTTTTTTGAAACATATTCAAAGGGGATCACTTATTTTCAACCGGACTTTTTCTCACTCGAATGTCATAAATAATGTTGGTCGCGGAAACACTGACAAAAACTGAATATAAATGTATTTAATCTTAGTTGTGTATTGGAAGTCTCTGCTGAATAGAATGCTTATTGTTTCTTTTAAATGCGGACAAGAATTTAACAAAAAATGGTATATTGAATTGTAGCTACAGAAAAAATTGATTTATAAGGATTCAAGACACAATTTCATTTGCAACTTCAACTAACAGTTAAAAGTAATCGTGCAGCTGGAATTCTTGAATGATGAAGTGGCAAACCAACCAAAAGATCAATCCACTATATCAGATATAGACGACAAAATAAACGGTGCTGCCATTTTTAAAATTCTACAAGTAAAAAAAAAATCTGAAAAATTTGTGTTTAATTTGTTCACAATTGCAGGTGGCGACTTCACAGACTTCACAGTGGAGCCCGTGCCCATGGCGCAGAGTGGGGCTATTTGTATGGGAGAGCAAAAAAAAATGTCCATAAAAACCGAACAATTAAACCAATTTGGATAAAAAAAAATTAATTAATTAAAATAAATTTTAGCACTGATAGATATTATGGAAAGCAGTTACCACGATTTCCACCCAATATCACACCCACAAAAATAAACGCTAAAATTGGTAAAAATCTAGGTTGTGCGACAAGTAAACGTTAAAGATGGAGCTTATTTGAATAAAGTCGGCCACAAAGAATATTTGAGTACTGCCAAAAAGAAACTCACAACAATCAATAAAAAAATTTCCTCCCAAAAAACACAGCCACAGAATGTCATCACAGTTTATCCAACTTTCTAATTTTTTTCTAGTTCAGAATTTTACATAAATTGAATGTTTTTTTATCTGCTAAAATTTCGAGATTAATGTCACTCTCAGACTCCTTGGCCTACTATTAACCATCGTACTAAAATCTTTCAAGCAAAAAAAAAAAAAATTGAATCATCCAATAACCAAAAGCCTTGAACTTAGATTTTGGGGCTTCTAATTAACCGCAGTGGGCCATATTTCCCGGAACTTATGATTTCGATACCACTTTCCCTGTGCCATTATGCTTGCTCTTCAACTCTTTATTGAGACCTTTTGCAACACGAGAGAGTTCAAATCAAATTGAAATATTGAAACTAAAGCCGTTAGTTTATAAAAAAAAAAAACTTATTTGATTTGAGCGTAATATTACCAACGCATCGCCAAACGTTCATAAATTCATCAAATTAATAGCACTATCTATGTTAAGGGTTCACTGAAACTTTGCATTGAATAATGCGCACAGTTGAATAAATTAGAACCAAAACACAACGCAGAAAATGTAATAATATATAAAAAAAAAAAACAAATTTATGAATGTTAATTCTTAGTCATTGTAAAATATTTATAAGCTCGCCCACTTTTTACTTGATTCAGACTTTATACTTAATCCTGACTGATGTGACATTTAATTACTCAAAAAATTATGGCAATAGTTTATTTTATAGTGTACATATTTAAACATTTTATTCTGATTGTAAAAACACAAATGAAACCCAAACATTTATTTTAAGAAAACAAAAAATTTTTTTGCTGCTGGTATTTGCAGCTAGATTTTGTTTTGATATGAGGTTTGAAGTGTCAACTTTAAGAAAAAACCTACTTCAGACCGAAGCAGCGCGTTGCTTTTTGCAAATTCTACCACTTTCCATAACTGTTGAATCTTATATTGTGCTGCCTTGGTTCACACAAATTTTATCTTGCTGAATTTAGCTGCTGTTTTGGATTACTAGGTATCCTAAATACGCAAACAAAAATAATAAAATGCTTAGTTCAAACAGATTTCATCCAACACCCTAATAAACTTAAATCAAATTGACATACGATTTAAAAAAATAGACTATAGGCGGTATTACACTATAATATAAATATGGCAAGTTGACAAAAAAAATATGGCACGATACGTCATATAAGTCTGATAGTCATATGTGTATGGCAGTATTTGTATTTCTCCATATACAGCTATGGACAAAGAAATAGCACACTATTAAGAAAAATCATAAATTCAAAATTTCAAAAGTTATGTGAAATGGTTGCGATGTTTCTTTTTCTTCGGGTATGTAGATTTGATAAACAAATGCAGTCTATCAAGCCTAAAAAGTACCGCAATTTTTGCATCGTCCTAAGTGCGAAGCGTAAAATCCTAAGTATACTTTAAAGACGGTGAAACATGGAGTGGGAAATTAAATGGTCTGGGTGCGTTTTCCTGGCATGGGGTGGGACCATTGGTGAGGATTGATGTCAAAATGGATAAATTCGCTTATCTTGATATACTGAAGAATACAATGGAACCATATTCCTTTGAGTTCATGCCAATTAAGTGGATATTCATGCATGACAACGACCCCAAACACGCATCAAATATAGTAAAAGCTTGGCTCGTGGATGAACAAATCGATGTCCTAACCTGGCCAGCTCAAAGTCCCGATCTTAATCCCATGGGACACTTATGGAATGATGTTAAAGTCAAAATTGGGCAGACAAAATTTAAAAATTCAAACGATGTTTGGGCCGGAATCAAAGAAACTTGGTACTCTATCCCGCAAAGTAGATGCCAGGCGTTAGTTGAAAGCTTAACAAGGAGGTGCCAAGCAACTTTAAAAAATCGTGGTCAACCAACTAAGAACTAACTTGGTAATACCAAAATTTATGAAAAAATAAATATTTTTACTAAAAATAATTTTTTTTATGATTATAGGTAAGTGTGCTATTTTCTTGTTCACAAGAAATTTGATAATCACTGCAAAATATATTTTTAAAAATTGAATTGTAAAGAAATAATTCCCTATTACTAATTAATACTAATCCTTAGAAGTCACTTCATATCATAAAATAGGAAATAAAATATTTAAGTTCAAAAGGAAAAAATAAATGCACTTTTCATAAGAAAATGAATGAGTGTGCTATTTCCTTGTCCATAGCTGTATATGACAATGATTCTAGAGCCATATATATATGGCGTAGTGTAATACAAAATCATAATTGTCACCATATAAGTATGTTCGTCTTGCTTCAAGTAGTGTAGAAATATATATCTATATATATTTCTTCATTTTTTTTTTTTTCATTATTATCTCTGTCACTTTTAATTGATATCTACATCTATGTACGAGTATGTATGTGTAATACAATTTCAGATATAAGCACTCCGTGCATTCAACGTTCAAATAGAAATAAAGAAATTACTACAAATAGAGAAATAAAAATAAAAAAACATAGGATGCCGATTGTATGACAAGCGCAAGTCATATAAAATCAATCGATTTTTATATGGCTAGTTCATTATATTCATGCTTACCATACTTTATATGGCACAGGTTGTCATATAAGTGTGATAGCGATACTTTTCTTTGTCATATAATTATTGTTTTCCATACAAATTGTTCATACATATATATATGGCATAGTGTAATAGCACTTGCAATATTTACAGAAAGTGTGCCATACATTATATGACAACTTTGTTCATATATATATGATAGTGTAATACCGCCTTATAGCTATAATTTCTATATAGGCAAGATTGATAGTGTTATTCAGCAATAACATTTTGTTCTTTAGTTAAAACGATAACAGCTAGACATCTGAGTTTATATTTATATACAAGAAATGAGACCCCACCTACTTCATTTGTGTACATTTTCTTCTATTTTCTTCTTTCGAATACATTTAATATTTTATTCCTCTATATACCTAATGTGGTGCCCTTGGGGTAGAGATTAGAATGTTTGCCTGTTTCGTGAAAATGCGAGGTTCGAATCTCGGATTGTTTATCAATTGGTATCGCCTCGCTGGGAACTGGTCCTCCGATAGTAATTTGTCTTTAGGTTCCTTCTATTCTCCGCAATAAATGGTTCAGAGACATGCGTTTAGCCTCGAAGCTCCTCACTCTGTTGTCCCATTGTATATATTTTTTTTACTTTTATTCATTTACCTCATTATATTTTACTTTATTTTTAAAATTAAAAAAATATTATGTTTGGTCCGAAAACAAGACAACAACACGACTGGAAATCAGTTCCTGATTAAAGTGCAGCAAAGGATTTGATCAGCGTATATAGCGTATTTCAATTGACCCGGCTAGTTAATCAGTTTCTGATCAAATTACAGGACTCTATGCCTTGATCCAGCTAGATGAGCAGAAATTAATCAAAATGTCGCATCCTTTTTTCATAATTAGAACGCACATCAAGGAGCTATGAATACTTTTACAATGTTATAAGACAGTAAAAATACGAGAGGATTTAATACGAGACAACGATGAACATTGTTTTTGAATTTATGCAAGGGAAACAGAGCATTCCACATTCGCGTAGTGCGACTAAAATATAAATCTCAACACTTTACTGTACGTCCGGAGTTGGTTTCAAGTTAAATCTGATGGGCACTCCTAACGAGGCGGCTCTTGCTGCTAAATTGTTTCAGGGGAGGAATGCAACTGGCTATTTCAGCGAGATAGGTATCTTTTCAACGAAGATAATTTTTATTTCTAGAGAATAAATCAATTCACTAATAAATTTGAAATCACTGCTTTGTACCCAATCAAGTTGGGGCAAATGTTTGAGGATCACCAGATACGAAAACTATACTCTAGTTTTGAGTGGATGTAGGTTTTTTAAATTGATGCCAGATCAGAAGGGGTAAGGAATTTCCAACATGGTCTTAAGAAACGCAAGAATTTAGCAGCATTTTTGGCAACTTCAAATATGTCGCCATTCAAACCCAACCCCCGACGACCGCCATCCGTGATGGATCCAGCATTCCAAATATCGTTCGCTAGAATACAACTTCGGAGAACGGAGACTTTTACGTCGCGTCGCTGCAGGAAGAGGAACGCAGCACAATAGAGGATGAAGCCACAAAGAGGTCCACCCTAGTTGGGAAAAACAAGTGTGCTCGGGTGTATTCTTAGATGTTGCTCAAGCCTTTGATAAGGTTTCGCACTTGGAGCATGTGTACAAACTGCATAGGGATTGTCTCAAGTAGTACTACGAAATACTGAAATCCTACGTTACGAACCGACTCTCAACTGTTATATATAAGGGATATTTTAGTGGACACCAACTTTGTCATGGCGAACTTTTCTGATGATACTGCGATATTGATGCTAGATGAGTTTTCTACAAAAGCTTTAAAAAAAACTGGCATATCAAGTTAAAACCAAACAAAATTGATACATATAAAGTTTACGAACAAAAACATAAACAACGTTCCAATTTTTATAAACAGTTCAGCAGTTCATTACTCCAACACTGCCACATACCTAGGACTGACGTTGGAAAATGGAAGGAGCACATCCAAAAGAAAGCAGATGAGCTAAACTTCAAGTGCAGAAAGTTACAGGAATGTTTAAATAAACACGCTGTATCACACAAGCAGTGACTGCATAATCATAGAAACTTCGAAATGCAGACCGTCTTAAATGTATAAGAAAATGGTCAGAGATTAAAACGAACCGAAGAACAAAGCCTTATGAGGTTATGGTATAAAAGATATGGGTAAGTTATAACTATAAACTATCCCTAATGTGAACTATAAATTAAGAATGAACAATCATTCGTCGAGCTTTCATACCCTAGTCCTGGTTTATCCATGGTTTTAAGGGCTAAGAACTCCAGAATATTCTGTACCGATGATTACTGAGTGTCTTTTGAAGAGTTCCACCCGTGCGACAGCGGCATTGCTCGGGTCTAATTTATTCAAACCGTTCTTGACACAAAATTTCCAAAAGCCAAAAAATGTCTTTTCATCCGATCACAACCAAACATTCAAAGACCCAAATGCTGGGCTAATCTGAAGATTGTCTGAAAATTTCATCTAAATAGGCTCAGATCGATCCATAGCAGGGATCTAAGAAATGCATACGACATTCATCCTGGAAACAGATCCAATATAGACCTATGAAACGGATCATGATCGAAAATAACGCGGCGACACGATTCTGAATCGTATCCACCCACCAGGAATCCAGATTCATTCCTGATCAGCTTTAAGGCAATTCACATCAGGATCGGAACCATACCGAACTAATTTCGAGTTTTCCAATTCAGTCTGTTATATTTTGAAAAACAAAATGTTTATATTCAAAGAAAAAGAAGTAGATACCTACTTTTTAGTTCGAAATGTCAAATAAAACAAAACAACCTCGAAAAGGGACAGCACAGCGATAGTATCTTCGGCCTTTTCTTGCACACACCTAGCACAGGTTCTACTCTACAAGTTAATACCCATAAAAAGCCATATAATTAACAACCGATATCCTATAACCACGGTTAAATTGAGCGCAAGCCCATTACCGTAATTCACTCCAAATAAAAACATTCTCCACAAAGTCTCTGAATATGATACAAGCACTTTATTTATTTGCCACACTAAACCCTCGTCGTTTAATATACCCCCGTATACAATATACATACATATAAATTCCTAGTCAGCAAAATTGCTTTATTTACCTTAAAAATCTAATTAAGTGACAGAAAAGTACCTATTCTTCCGCTGTGCCATAATTCTCGTTTGATTTATAAATTTAATTTTCTCCCCTGTTTAACCACAACACTTTTACCTCCCGTTTAACTCTCTCTCTCTGAGTCTCGGAAACACGGTTCAATGGTTCAACGGATGTTCAACCATCCAGGAGTGTATTTTTCTCTGAACCGAAAAAAATGAGAAACATTTCATCACAAAAGCCGCCTTCCTTGTTCGTTTACCCTGCCGCAAAAAAAAAAAACCAAAATAAAAAAAAAAGACCATCGAACCCAAACAAAGACTCCAAAAAATAAAAATAAAATTTTCCAATCACAAGAGAGCTACGCCAGGGTACCTACATTATACGACGAAACGAAAACACAGAAGCGCCCTCATCATACTCATACTCATTCCATAACTAATAATTATTGTCGTGATGGAATTTATACCCCAGGAAACATTGTATCCCGACCTCCAACACCCAAGCACCAGCGCAACATTGGTGACAGGTATACTTTCCCATTTTCCGATTAAAATTTTCAAAAAGCAATTTCGAGCGGAAGTCGCCGTCGTTCCTGTTGCTCTGTCGCTTCGTTCATAAATCGCTGAACAGAGGGAACGGGCAGGATATAGCTCCCTCTCCCACACTTATGATGGGTTTTTGTGTGCTCAAAGTTGAATCGCAAAATTTCGACTTGAGAGGGTTTTCATATCTCTCTAAGCTTCGTTCGGTCGGTTTGGTGTATGTATATTGTACAATGTACATAGGCCTCCCTGCGCTCCGCTTGCTCATCGTGCTTCGTGCTTACTCAACTAAGTCACTCGGGAGAGTGGGGGGTGAAACATTTCGATTTAACTGAGCGTATGATTTGATTAAAGTGCAACACACTCTCAACCCTAGATCTACAATGTTCTCATATCAGTTTAGTTTATTTATAGGCTGATTGTTGAAACACCCGACGAAGAACCACGAACAAAGCGAAAGCGTGCTCTCTGGGTGGGTGTAGGTGGTAGTGGTTTTGGGGTTACACTATGTATGGTTTTTATTTTATGATTTTTTTTTTTTTGTTTCTCAAAAACAACAAGAGCTCGGGAAAAAAATGATATAAATTAAATCATCTAACCAAAGCGCGCGGATGTATCTTGCGTTGTCAACATGGTCGTAGAGCCCTATCTCATAATCGTAACCATCAACCAGACAGCCAACATCATGTCGGAGTCTTGTTCCAGCTCAAGTTTTGGTTTCTGAGTTCCAGAGCAGCCAGCAACTGCCGTCGTCGTCGTCGGTCGTCATCGTCGTCGTCGTCGTCGTAGCCACCGCCGCGCCGCCGCTGCTGCTGAACAAAACACACAGCGAGAAGTGAATGAACTGAATTTTGTACGAAGACGAATAATGAAATCATGGCATAAAAGCTGCGGTGAATTGGTCGTTTCGCTTTAGAAATATATCTAAAGGCCGGTCTCTCTATGGTCTTCAAGGGTTTGGGTCGGTCGGTCGTTTGGGTGCGATGATTGTTGTATACAGCGCGGCGCGTGAGCTGTGGGAGAGGTAGACTAAATGTGTTTTCCTCGAAAATTCCTCAAAAGCGACATTGTCTGGACAAGAGGGAGTGTGATGATTTTGTTTTTCTCTTCTTTTTTTTGTGTTGCTTATTTTGATGATGCTACAGAGAGCCTTCGTCATTTCAAGTGGAAAACATTTGGCTTGTTATGAATTGTGATGGAGGGTGGAGATAGAAGCGAGACTACGACAAAGGATGTGCTGGAAAAAGAAAGGGCGATACCTTGTTTTTCTTTTAGTGTGTTGTTTTGTGTTGGCATGGAGGTGTTAAGCCTTAAATTTAAGTTTGCTTTTATAGCAGCACACAAATGAATGGCAATCTTTAGGTGTCTAGCTTTTACAAAGAAATTCGGTTTTACTTTGTTTTGATAGAAACATTAAAGTGTATTGTTGAAAAAGACGCTTAGATTTAATGGCTTTGTTTTTTTCTTCGACAACGATTTGCTGTGGAAATTTAGTAGATGAACACTGAATAAGCGCTTCGTGTAATAAACCCCGAGAAGTGATGGTATCTTTCTCGCAAAAGCTGGAAACTAATTTAATTTGACTCAACAACATACTAGATAGTGTTATATGTAAGAGCTCATGGAATGATATTCCAAAATTGATTCAATGAAGCAAACCGTCTGATCTTTTCAACCATCATAAGCAGATCATAATGTTTAATTAAACACCAATAGGAATCAGGCCAAATTTCCAAGATTTGAAGAAAGGTTACTTTTTTGGGATACAATTTAAGAACACATTGGTGAACGTGATACTCACTTAGCAAGGTAGGGTCAACCTAGCGGACCTAAGACAAATGTTCCTCTGGTCATGTTAATAACGGTTTTTCAACATCAAAGCTCTTTTTTAACAGCTCTGTTTGAACAGAATACCATGAATTTCTCAACTTCTTGAAGGTGTGCTTGGTGTCAGCCGCCGCAGATTTCAATTTGCTTGGAACTTTTTTATTCTGTGGGGACAATTATACCCGCATGTAAGAATTAGAGGAAATTTATTCAAGTTTTTTCATTATCGTTTTTTCCTTTAAAATGTAAGTCTTTTTACCTCTTTCGTGAAAGCAGGAGATTATGCAATATAATACAATTCTTTTCAAAGTCCAATGTCTTTTGTGGGTCCTCCGAGCATTATTCAATTGCCATGAAAAGCTAACCCGTTCGGGATCGCCACAACTTTGTGGGTCTCTTATATTCCTCGCCATGGCGGGGTTGTGAGGCCCTTTGAACTAAGTTGTGTCACCCTTACAATTTATTTAGGTGAGCATTACAGTTCGTATGAGCCTGGGCCTCAAACAACAACTTTCGATAACAATTTCGATTTTGACTTTTACTTGGTTGTCACCTAAGACGAGGTCCTCCTCATCCACGACTTTCATTCGCTCTACATGTTCTAGCCATCGCAGTCTCGCGATGCGTACTCTTCTAGATATGCCCATGCCTATGTCGCGGTAAAGATCATACAGGTCGTTGTTGTATCTTTTCCACACATTGTTTTCGCTTACAGGACCAAAGATGATTTAGAGTGCTTTTCTATGGAAACGACCAAGGGTTTACTCATCCGCTTTCGATAAGGTCGGCCCATGCTTCTGCGCCGTAAAGCAGGACTGGGATGATCAAGGTCTTATACAAGGTTACCTTGGTTTTTTTGGAGAGGGTTTTGTTTCTCAGTAGCGTTCTTAACCCAAGATACAAAGGTTGGCAAAAGTATTTTTCCGTTTGATCTTCACACTGATACTGTTTACCTTGGCGATAGGGGATCCTAGATAGACGGTGTCCTGGACTACCCCATAGTTATGTAGGCTTTGTCCAGTTCTTCGATGTTCGGTTTCCTTGTTCGATGACAAGATATACTTCGTTTTACCCTCATTTACCATGAAATTCATTTTTCTGACTTCTGTTTCAATGCTCTTGAAAGCACCCATGACTTTCGCTTCCCTCTTACCATTACGTTAATATCGTCTGCGTAAGCGAGTAATTGTACAGACTTTTAAAACATTGTCCCTCTGGTTTTGACGTTTGAGTTTTGTACATTCTTTGCAAGTATGATGTCAACGTAGTCCCATGACAGTTTTTCGCCTTACTTCGACATCAAAAGTCTCGGTGAGTTCTTTATCGACCATGACGGAATTCTCCAAAGTCATCCTGCAAGTCGGACGAGTTTTGCAGGAATGCCGAAACTAGACATGGTTCTGTACAGCTCGTCTCTGTAAATACTGTCACACGCGAAATCGAAATTGAAATCGATAAAGAGTATATCGATATAATATTCGATGGTTTTTTCCAAGATCTGTTGTAATGTGATAATTTGGTTTATTGTGGACTTCTCTGGTCTAAACCAACATTGATAAGGACCTATCAAGTTGTTGACTTGGGGTTTCAGAAGTTCACATATTACAGAAAACAAGATCTTATAAACGACGTTAAAGAGGCTTATTCCTCTATAATTGGCGCAATTGTGAGGGTCTCCCTTTTTTTTATAATTAACGCACACATCAAGGGTTTATGACTACCCTCATAATGTTGTAGAACACAGTGCGAGCATTTAGGAAAATAGGAGAGGATTTGAAAGGAGACACCGATGCACGTTACTTTTGAATTTTTGCGAATCGTAATGCATGGGAAAAACAGGGTCAGGCAGAGCATTCCACATTCGGGTGGTGCGACTAAAATATGAATCTCTATACTTGACTGCACGTCCGAAGTTGGGCTCAAGGTAAAACTGATTAGCATTCCTAGCGAGGCTGGTGTTGCGGCTAAAATGTTTCAGGGGAGGAATGCAACTGGCTACTTCACTAGAGCACTGTTTGTGAAAAAAGCGATAAAAAAGAGAGAGACAGGTAACGTTTCGACGACGTTCAATAGAATCAATCGACTCTACGATTGAACTATCACCTATCAACTTAAACGCTCTACTTGGTACCCTATCAAGTAGGCGCAAAGATGTTTGAGAAGCACCTGACCAGATATGGGAGTTATACTCCAGTTTTGGGCGGATGAAGGCCTTATAAATGTAGCCAGATCAGAAGGGGTGAAGAACTTCCTGCATCGTCTTAAGAAACCTAAGCATTTAGCAGCGTTTTTGGCGACTTCAAATATGTGGTCGTTCCAACGAAGATCATCGTTTACACACATACCAAGTACTGACAGCTTTTCGGTTTCTTCGATGCAGGTACCATTCATGGATAATGGCAATGGGGGAATGTTAAGCTTCAACTAAAAGAGACAGCATTGAGTTTTCGAAGCATTGAATTCTACTCGGTTCATAAGACCCCATGAAACAATGCTGTCAAGGTCAGAATTCAATGAGTTTATCATACGCAACCATTCCAGTTCCACATCCGAAGAGCAGGGACGTGAATATATATGAATAATGGAAACGAATATGAAAAGCTGAGGGTCGAGTCGTCAGCAAAACAGTTAAGCGGATTAAAAGTTTCAGACAAGAGATCATTAATGAAAATGGGGAAGAGAGTCGGAGACAAAACGGAGCCCTGGGGCACACCAGCATTTATGAAGTGGGTATCAGACTTGAAGCCATCCAATACAACTTGCATTGAACGGTAATAAAGGTAGTTTCTAATCCAACGAAGAAGGGACTCACCGATACCAAAAGCACGCATTTTCGATAAAAGAGCCTGATGCCAAACTATATCAAATGCATTAGAAATATCAAGTGCAATAATCTTACTTTCTCCAAAACATATAAAGATTGATTACACTTTTCGGTGAGATAAGCCATCAAATCACCAGTGGACCGTTTGCTACGAAATTTCCTTTCATCCTTCCGACCACATCATGCAGATCAGTTAGTGCATGCTCCTTTTCAACTCATTTCCGGCTCCCTTGAAAAGTTCGGCGTCAAGTTTGCATATGGCAAGCTAAACTTCTTCTAAGACAAAAAAGGACAGAATTTTGATCATCGTCCAAGTTCAATTAGGAATTTTACCTGACAGCGGAGTTTGAGTTTCACCGGCGCGCAGTTAAGTCTGCAGAAGTGGTCTTTCAGATTCTCAGCAGCAATTGCGACTTAATTGATATTCTGGCCTTTACAGGATTGAGTTCGAGGTTTGTCACCTTGACAAAAATTTTTTACCTTTTGGTAAGACTTTCGAATCCCATTCCTGCCATGTTATTATATTATATTCTCAAACGAGGGCTTCTCACACTGCTTGTCTTTGAGAACTCAGTGTCCTTCAGTTCTTTCTTCCTGTAAAACTAGTTTGTAATGATCAAAAGGCAGCCCTGGTTCTCTTTTGCATCAACATTTCTTGTTTTTTTGTTTGGTTGCTTTTGCTTGCCTCATTCTTCAGCGAACCATGGGTTTTGCTTTGAATTTCGAGCGAAAACCAGAACACCAGCGGCTGCAGTTCTGATGGCTTGGCGGCATTGCCAAGTCATATCGTTTCCCAGCGAAAAGTTACCGCGGGTTTTGAAGAAGATATCCTTATTCGTACATTGGCAATAACATGGTAATTTTAAAATTTGGCTTCTTTTAAAGCTCGGACAATCATATTGTTATTTACGAAGAACCTGTTGTTACGAAATCGTCGAAGAAGAATAGCTCCTGCCAGGACCATATCAGGACTAGATTCTTTCTAAGAGTTACACAAAATGTCAGCCAAGCATTCTCGAATTATAGACACTCACATCTCGAAGAACCTTTACTTTTTTAAAATTTTTCAATAAGGTATACAAACAAACAGAGAAGACACTTAAAGTCCTCAACTTGATGATCCAATGCCCTTAGTCAAACAATCCTTGCAGGTAAAACTCAAAATTAGCACTTCACCGATTACAACCTCTACCGAATCTTTGCCAAAATGATAAGTTCAGCTTAAACCAATCCAAAAGAGTGATTAAACATGTCAAAAGTAGAATCAAATTTACTTTTGCAGCAATGATAAGGATATTTCCCAAGCCCTCAAGTAAAAAATGCATAATTCAGGTTTTGCTTAAAATTATCTTCTTATGTAAATTCTCCAGTTCGGGTACAACACTGATGGTGATGTCTCATTGAAAAGAAAAAAAAGAGAGAAAAAGAAGGAGCAACGACAACGAAGATAAGTTTCAGCCAAGTAAAGTAGACTGGTGGTTTTACTTATTTCAATTGCAAAGACCATCCCAAGGATACACACAATTTCTCCAAAACCCAACTTGACTTTATATTCTGGCACGTTAAAACTTTTAACACCGCAGACAATTCATTAATTAAATCCTTGCGGCGAACGTCGTCGTTGTCGACGTCGTCGTCTTCGTCGTCCAAGTATAAGAATCTCTCTTTAGTTCCAGCAATCTAGTGAAAGTGACAGCTCCGAATTTACTATTCATTCCGTCAATGAATTTTACAAAACTATTTCAAACATTCATTGATATGCTCTGCCTGTTGAAACAGTAAACTAGGTTTTTGTTGCGATCCAGGAGTCTCATCGTTTTGTACATTTGACACCACCATGTTATGGAAATAAATAAATAAATCTTTTCTCTTGTATTTTTCTCTGGGTTTTCAATTTGGAACATTTTCAATTGAAAATTCCATTTGAAGAGGAAATAGCTACAACATCGCCGGTCGTGGAGCACTGTAACGAAATGCACATAAGCCCATTCCCACCAAAATAATCCTGCGTTGAAAACAATCACTGAATGCAAACATCGGATTTGTTGGCCATGCATTGCATAGTCATAGTCATTTTTATGAAAAGTCACAATACGAGTCGGTATACTCAGAGGATTAAAAACTAAAAATTCGATGTCTTTGTTTTTGTGAAACAAAACAGAAATTTTTTTCTAAAAAAAACAAGGACCAGCAGCAGCAACAGAGGAAATCAACAACAAATCGACGTGGAGTCCTTTTTCGTGGGTTCTGTAGTGTAACAAGCAAAACTAGTTTTCTAGTTTTGTATGAGCCAATAGCGTTTTCATTTTGAAAAAGCCGATTCTCTGTGAAAAATTGACACGAATGTTTTTTACTATGCCGACTTTTAGCAGCTAACCGAATTCTCAGAAGCGACTCAATCGGGCGCTCCCTCGAGACAAAAGGACATAATTAACTCAACAGCGCAAACAATTTTAATACTTTCTTCAAATTATTTACAGTCAAGAGGAAATTACATTTTTGCATAGCACATCAAGCTTCAATAACAAACGATCTTCGATCGGAATATTGCGAAGGACTCTCGTATGGTAATGGAAGTTAAGAGCTGTTAGCTTCTGAGAAGAAAACCTATGCTCTGATTTAATGAGACAATTTTTTTGATTTTTTTTCGCTATTGGGAAATTATTTTCGCACAACAAAACTCTACCAAACTTGCCCCTTATTAAAAAAAAAAAAGCCCAGAATTCCCTAAAACTTTATGAGCAACAGTGAACAGATACCTATAACGATGACAGCACACAATTTTCGTCTATTCTTCCTTACTAACCCTTAGTGGAAATTCTGCTGCACTGTACAACAATCCATTGCTCTAGGATCATAGGAATGAAATTTTTTTTTTTGAATGAAGGTCGTTTTGTAGCTTTTAAAAAAGTACTATTTGAAACTCGATGCGAAAAACTCTACTACTGCCACACCATTGTGTTATCCTTTTTATGTTTTCAAAAGAGAGGAGGAGATAAAAATGAACACATAACGAGTTTTTACTTCCTTTTTGTTCATCTTGCTGGTTTTTTTTAACCTCTCCTGACTTTAGCATTCGCTTGACGTAAAAAAAAAATTATAAAAGCGGGAGCAGCACTTGAAACGTTGAAACTCTGGTTCCTTAAATGCTAAAACATAAAAAAAGGTGAAAATGAGATGAAATTCCACGGATATTCCCCGTTTTTACTACGAAATTTTGCATTATAAACAAATGATTGACATAGGTATATACAGACAGACAGACAGACAGCCGAGAACGTACATATCTGCTGATATTTTACGGAAGAGGGCATAAGTTTGCATACACAACAGAAAAAAAATGTGCATCGGTGAATTTTTTTTAGCGAAAATACAAAGCCTTTTCGAAAGTACACCCTTAGGGTAGTTTTTCTACGATTTCTTTCTTCACTCAATGATCCCCTCTGTATGCTTTTATTCTGTTGGTTCCTCTCTGTGTTATTATATTTCGTTCAAGCTCTTATAGATAGTCAAGGAGCATGAAATCAAAAAATATTACGATGCTGCAGACGAAATATAAATAAAAAAACAAACAAACGAAATGTGTAGAAAGAACCAACAAACAGAGATGAGATGAGCGGGCACAGCGTGCAGCAGAAGAAAGTTTGGAATTATTTTCTGTTTTGTCGATGTTTTTTTTTTACTGTTTTTTATTTTATGTTTTTTTTTGTGAGTGTGTGTTGCCATAGCCATCGTTTCGACTATATTAATTTCTTTTGCGGTGAAAGGATGCGAATTTTTTTGTCTTCCAAAATTCTCTGGAAAACTTCTCGTTCTCTATTTTGTTTTCTTTTTGTTATTATGGGGAAATGTAAACAAAAAGAAAAAGCAAATGTAAAATGGAAACTGAACTCTGCCCTGCACTTACCTCTTTCAACTCCAGAGATGTCTTTTCCGTAACCTGCAATAAGAGAAAGAGAAAAAAAATTAAATAAATAAGTAAATAATATAATTTTTGTTTGTGTTTCCGTCAGGAGTGAGGGGTTTCAAATGTGATTGCAAGAAATCGAGTACCTAAATAATTGAGCTCTGGGAAGTGGATGACATTGTTGAGTTTTTGGATGGAAAATTCAACACCGAAAGTCCGTTTTTTATTTTTATTTCTTACTTAGAAATAAGAGATAAAATCTAATTTAGTTTTGCAAACTATTTTTAGGCATTTATTCAGATCGAGGAATGCTCTGTCAGTTTTTATCAAAAATAAAGTAAGGAACTGCTTGGTTTAAACGTCTATCAAGAATTTAGAATGTTATGAAGCTACAAAGAAATACTTTTACGTTGAAAATTAATTCGGAGAGAAACCTCGTTTGATTTGAATTGAACTTTTGTGGCTTTTTGATTAGAATGGAACTTTTGTGGCTTTTCTAGCAGAACCGCAAAGAAAAAGTAGAAGAAGAAGAGAAATTAAAAGATAGAAGCAGAAGAAGAAGAAAAAGAAGAAGATGATGATGATGATGATGATGATGATGATGATGATGATGATGATGATGATGATGATGATGATGATGATGATGATAATAATGAAGAAGAAGAAGAAAAAGAAAAATAACAAGGACAAGAGGCTTAAGAAGTAGGACCAGCTTATTAAAGTTTAGGATTTAGAAGAACAAACTGAAAAACTACAAGCTGAAGAAGTAGAACAAAAGGAAGGACAAGAAAGTAAGTCTTTCTTGAAAAACAACGCTGAAGAATAGAAAACTAGACAACGAAGCAGAACCAGCTTCGCAAATAGAAAGAGGAAGAATAATAAACTGAAGAAGAAGAACAAGCTGAAGAAGAGGAACAAGCTGAATAAGTAAAAAGTCCGCAGAAGATCAGAAGCAGAACAGAAATGCAGAAGTAGAACAGAAATGCAGAAGTAGAACAACAGTGCAGAAGCAGAAAAGAAGTATAGAAGCATTCCAATAAGCTGAATGGTATGAAAATCTGAAGAAGAACAGCAAACTGAAGAAGAAGAACATTACAAGGAACCAGAACAGGCTAAAGAAGTAGGATAATCTGATGAACAAGAACAAGTTGGGATTTTTTGAATTTGAAGAAGTAGAGCAAGTTGCTGAATAAGAAGAATAAACTCTATGAGCAGAGTAGGATGAGGAAATAAAAAAACTGGGGTAGAACAAGTTCAATCTGAAGAATTACAATAAGCTGAAAACGCAAACAAGCTGACGAAGTAGGAGATCTTGAAAAAGTAGAACAGTTTGGTCGAACAAGCTGAAGAAGGAAAACAAGCTGCAATTTGCTGAGCAGCTGGCATTGGCAGCATATTATCTTGCTACCTCTTGCATTTTTTTTCATTAAAATCCACCCAGCTGTCATTTGACAGTTCAACAAAAATTAAATTCGTTCAAGATCACCGTGGCACATCGGTGTGCATATTTTGTTTAAAATTCTTTAAAACATCATTAATTAATCATACGTACGATTGATTAAAATATTAGAATAGTATAATCCAAGTTGTGGATTCGGTTGTGATTTATTTTGTAGGGAAAAAAGTGCAACAATTGACAACAACACACAAAATTGCACAACACAAGTGCAGAAGCAGAACAGAAGTCCAGAAGCATTGCAATTAGCTGAATGGCATAACAATCTGCAGATATACAACAACTTGAAGAAGAAGAACATAACAAGGAACCAGAACAAGCTGAAGAAGTAGGACAATTTGAAGAACAAGAACAGGCTGGAAAAGTAAAGCAATTTAAAAAAGGAGAGCAAATTGCTTGGTAAGAAGAATAAACTCCATGAGCAGATCAGGCTGAGGAATCAAAAAAACTAAGGTAGAACAAGTTCAATCTGAAGAATTACAATAAGCTGATAAAAACAAACAAGCTGAACAAGAAGAGAATCTTGAAAAAGTATAACAGCTTGATCAAGTAGAAGAAGGAAATCAATCTAAGGAAGCAGACCAAGCTAAAAAAGGAGGACAACAAGCTAAAGAGCAACAACAAGCTGCAGAAGTGCAAAGCAGAACAAGAAACGCAGAAGGATAACAATTCATCTGAAAGGTGGGACAATCTGAAGAAGTACAACAACCTGATAAAAAATTACATCATAAAAAACAGAATAGGCTGAAGAAGTTGGACAACCTGAAGAATAAGACAAGGCTCAAGAAGTTTACCAATTTGAAGAAAAGATGAAGAAGCAAAGCACACTGAGAAAGTAGAAAAATCGAAGCAGATCATAAGAATTGCAATAAACTGAAAACGAGGAAGATGAAATCCTTAAAAAAAAAGTAGTACAAATCGAAGATGGAAAAAAGCTCTGAAGAAGTAGAACAAGGTGGTGAAGAGAAGCAATCTGAAGAAGAAGAAGAGGAACTGAAGAAGAAAAATAAACTCAACAAGAAGAATGAGCTCAAAAAGAAGAACGAGCTGAAGAACAACTAGCTGAAGAAGTAGAACATGTTGAAAAAAAAGGTAAACGAAAAAGCAGAACATGTTGAAACAGAAGTAATATTAAGAAGGTAGCAGGTAAAGTATACGGAACCAAATTCAATAAAACGAACGTTGGTAAATTTTTTAGCAAACTGTTAGACGTCTATTCAAGACATCCATTTTGTCCAGACAGAATCTGGAATTGTGACGAAACAGGACTGTCAACTGTGCACAATCCTCCAAAAGTAATTTCATCGTAGGAAGTGAAACAAATCGTACAGGATACTTCTGGAGAATGTGGTCAACTTGTCGCCATCTCTGGTCTCATCAGTGCTTCTGGAAATATAGTTCCACCTGCATTTACTTTTTCCCAGAAATTTTGGTTTAGATGCTATGATGAAAAATATTTCGCAAGTAGAATACAAGTGTCCCATTCTACCACATAGCTGTCCCCATCCTCCTGAAGGCAGTAGGAATGGGGCAAGGCTTGGTGTTGCATGGAATGAATTTTATCATATTTTCTGGTATTCTTTTGGTTACTTTTATGTCTTGAATAGCTTGCAACGATGTTATCATATCTGAAAAAACTGTCATGTGCAGATTTGATTCATAAGTTGCCAGCAGTTGACATCTTACCGAAAAGTGTCCCACACAAACCCCAACCAGTATGGTACCAGTAAGGCAGTTCGGACTCAAGGTCACTCAAAAATATTATTTGAAATATTTCTAGAGCTCATTTGTGAGTAACTATTTTTAAGTTTTCCTTTTTGATATTTTTCATGTTTCCCTTTATCCCAATCAATGCATTTCAAGAACAATTTTCACCAACTATTGGGAATCCTCGTGTTTGCCACTAAGTAGGGTAAACGCACTAGTAGCCGGACAGTGTTAGTAGCCGGACACATTGACCTTTTTTTGCGATTAATAGATACATCACTCAAAAAAATCCACAAACAACAACATACATGGGTCCTTCAATGTGTCTTATACATGCATGCAAAGTTTCAGGTACTCGAAATGCGTACTTTAGGAACTACGCATCATTTTATTGTTTAAGGTTTGAAGGTGCGGTCTCGTTGTCGATTTGTGTAAGAAAAAAATAGTGCGAACACTTTTTAGTAGAAAGCAATTGAACAAGTAATAATTAATTTATTGTCATGGAAAGACATTGGTTTCGTTGGAAATATGACTAACTAAAACAATTTGCAAAAAAAAAAATAATTTAATAAAATCTTTGCCATTATTTGTGGTGTCCGGGAACTAACACCAAAATTGAATATGTTTTTCAGTACCCAGACATGCTGTCCGGGTACTAACACAGTGCGATTATCATGCATATTCAGTACCCGGACAGGGGTTGTTTCTTAAAATAATTGTGTATGGATACTGAAACAAAAGCGTTCGGATACTAGATCAGTCATTTTAAGAGACTTAATCATTGAGAGATTTGATCATTTTAAGAGACAAGCCCTGTATGGATACAAAAAATGTGCGCTTGTCTTATATTTTCAGTACGCAGACATGGCTTGTCTCTTAAAATGATTGTGTACGGGTACTGAAACAAAGGCATCCGGGTACTAGATTTTGATGTACGGGTACTAACGCAAATGGAACTTTTCTGAATTGTTATTTTATTAATTTTAACAATGATCTCTTTGCAATTTACTTGAACGCCATATTATTGAGAAATGTCTATATTCTTACAATCAATAAAAGTTTCCGTGGTAGCATTTATGGTAACAAAATGGTTTGAAGTCAAAGTTGAGAAAAAAGTTAAGTGTCCGGGTACTAGTGCGTTTACCCTACCAACCCACAACAGTTTTCTAATTGTAATTAAGTGTGTATTTCTTAAACTCTTCCCTTTCTTAAAACAGATACCTACTATAATTTTAATTGAACTGAAGAAAATGTCCAAGAACCACTCCTAAAATTGCTTCTTTTTCCAACATAAGTTGCACTTTTAGAGTAAAGTTCTTTGACTTTTCAATTGTTGCTTACTTCCTTCCTAACCGCAAACATATAAAACAAACATACAAAATTCTTTTCGCAGCTCCATAAGGGGAGACACATACCATCCTTACTAACCATACACATGTGCATGAGTATAGTTCTGTTTCTCACCCTGCTGCCATTTAAATGAACTTCAAATAAAAGCCACCAGCAGATACCACATCAGCATCACCATTTGCAATCCAGCTTAATGTGCAATAAAATATAAATAAGAAGTGAAAAATTAAAAGGAAAAACACATTTCCCTGGCATTTTCGTTCTTGCTCTCTTCTTTATTCGCTCTCTCTTTCTCTATCATTTCTCACTGCAAATCATACGGAGGAAATGTCAACAAACGATTTTCCTTGCACAAAGCAGAGCAGCTCTTCCTTTGAAACTTTAGAATTTTGATTTTCTTTGACTCTGAAGAACTCCCGGTTTAAGTTTTGTGTGTGGCGAAGGTTGTGGCTGAAGCATGGACTTATTTGCATTGGTTGCTTGAACGTTCATATACAAATGATGTATGTATTAGGTACCTTCATACATATATCAAAACCAATGCTAAAGGACAAGAAAACTCATCAGCCCTACACAAATTAGATATATATGTACGAGCATAGCTTCACCCCGTCCACCTCCCCAGTGCAATCATCATTTCGTCATCAAGAACACATGGTACACATGCATACATGCATATTGCATGCAAATGTTCTCAAAATGTCGGAGGAAAAATCAAAAAGACGAAGAAGAAGAAAACGACGATGAAACACAAATACAGGGCGACTGAACTGACATTTGCCCCAAAATAAGACATTCACAGACTGTGCAGCTAAACTGTGTGCTACCAGACGACAACGACAACCAAGACGATGAAGTCGAGAGTCGACGATTTATTCAAACTCCTCTTGTGCAAATATTTTTCCAAATTTAATTGGTTATACATAGTTTTGAGGGTTAAAGGCGGCTGGCTACAAGAATGGGCGCGAACTCTGTGGGTGTCTTTTCATTCATATCACAGTGCTGTGCTGTGCCAAATTAATTTCACTTCCGCTCTGCTTCATTTGAAAAGAGTCCACCCACTCTCGTTTTAAACATTTCGTTTCGAAAATTCGATCAGCGACCACGTCGGCGGCAGCGTTGCGCGCCGCACCCGCCGTGGCGGCAGCACTGACTGCCTGATGGCGTAGTAAATCATAAGGTGCGAGAAAAGCGTTTTCACTTAGCGTGTTGTGCTCTTGCCGTTTTTCGTTTCGTTCACTTTCTTATATGATTGCATAAAATGGAAATTCAATTTTCTGCCTGGAGAGCCACCACAAGCGGCAGCAGCAACAGCAGGTAAAGTCGAGTGGATATGTCTTATGAGGTAACAGCAATTTCATTGTAGAAAAGACTGGGTGTTCTTTAATAAAAGAGGTAGGTAGTAGGTTATTCGGTAGAAGGAAGGGCATTCAGTTGTTCACTATACTACTCTCAACATAAAAAAAAAGAAAATTAAAAAATACACATAAGAGAACGAGAAAACGTGTGCTGGCTACGTTCATTTTGCCTTCAGTGTTCAGTGTGTTACACTTTACTTTCTTGCTGATCCAGCGCACATACACAATTGATGGATGCACTCGTGCATGTCGTACAGGGGAAATCGTTTCACACAGATTGAATTACATTTGTGAGATTTTTATTCCATTTCCAAACAATGTTTGTGGAAATTATTTTTATTTTATTTTATCCATGGCCTCATAACTAAGAAGGCAGGTGGTATTGTCGAAATTTCATAAACGCTTTGGGAGCACCTGAATATGGTTTTTTTTTTATTATTTTGATTGAACGTGAGTCATAACGATTAGGTTAGTGAACCTTGTATTAAGAATGGAATTTCATTAAGTTCTGTTGAATGTATGGGTTAAGTGATGCTTTTTATTTGATTTTTATTATTAGTGAAGTTTTTTCATTGGAAATTTACTTGAGCAACGTGACAGGAATGAAGTGATTTGAAAACTTAAAATTGAATTTTAAACCAATGCAAGTAAAGTTTCATGAATTGAGGCTGGATCAAGAAATAAAATAAGCTTGTGATAGTTAGAAACAAAAAATATTGCCTTTGGAATCGCCCAACAAGTGAAGGAGGAAGCTGGCATATTATGCTCTGGCCCCTAATCACAAGGCCCGTCGTAACAATATCCGACTACGAATGCCAAAAAGGAAGCATCATATAGATCCCATCGTTGAGAACGTTCTCCTGCAAAAATTGTCACTGTTGATAAAATTATTATTAACAAGTTCTAAATATCTGTTCCAAAACCTTCATTACGAAGATGCTTTTAGTTTTTGGCCACGGGCACCACAATTTATTTGACATTCGTAGTCCAGAATTGTAATGAAGGTCCTATAAGCATAAAATAGATTCTCCGCAAGTAATAGATTCCAAAAAAGCAAACACGAATATGTATCACTCGACATAAAATTCAAAAGATCTCATGCCAAGACAGCGATGAAGGAGCTCCTACTTTTCGAAAGGAAAATTCTGAGACTCTGCACAGGCCTCACTTTCGACCACCAGCGCCAAAGACACTACAGCCACCAGATTGTGTACGACAAAGACCACCCGAATCATTCGGTGAGAAAGATGATCAGTGAGGGCCAACACCCCGAGCCAAGATACCTAAGGGTGATGAACCCTTTGGACGAAGAAATAATACCAGCCAACAAAGAAGCTGGCACCCGTGGCGTGATGGTTAGCATGTCTACCTGCTAACCCAGAGGTTCGAGGTTCGAATCCTAAAAGGGGCAAAAATGTTTTTCCACGGGTATCGCCCTTATCGAGGAAATGGCAAGTCCTCCGTTAGTAAATTCATTGCCATGAAAAGCACTTTCTCAATTAGACGTTCGGAATCGGCAGAAAACTGTAGGTCCCCTCCATTTCCTCACAAGGCATGACTGTGAGAAATGCCCTAGACCCAGGGGCTCTTCGCTCTGTTGCGCCACAGTATTTATTTTATTTTAACAACTTCTACGCTGGCCCTGGGTAAGCATATTTCCGTGGCTAGCTTTAGGTCACGTGGAACTTATTTCACGGGGAACGGAGAGCACATGAAAATAAAATCAGATGAAAACAAATATATACATGGGGCTAGTATCATACAAAACAAGATCACATTGAACTAACATCGCATTGAACTAACATCACATTGAACTAAGATCATATTGAACTCACATGGGGTTGAAATCAAAAGGAACTGAAATATCAATCAGACTCAGTTGCCTAGAAAAAAATTAAAACCTAAACCGTTTTCGAATATCTCTAAAATTGTAAAAATAATATCCTTTCATAGAACAGATGCAAACCTTAATAACGTTGAAAACGCACTTGCGCTCAATTTTTCCAAAAATCACTAAACTTTGGCTACAACCAGTTAAACAAAAAATGCAGTTCAAAACTTAGATCAAATGGGTACTGAAACACCGAAAAACGTTTTAGCGTCTAGAGAAGAAGTCGTAGAAATTGTCAACTATTATAGTTCGAAAAACTGGTAGACTCGACCAAATAAAGAAGATTAATTTAAAAAAAATCACCTAAGAAAGTGATCTTGTTTTTAATTTTTTTCAAATATGCGCTTCAAAATGCAATACCTTCCTGATTCATGGAAGTTAGCAAAAATTGTGCCAATTTGTAAAGCAGAAAAGCCTGCTGTAAAAAAAGAAAGTAATAGGGCAATCTGTTTTCGCAAAATTCCACACTGTGAAGAAGCGATTTTCGCTGACGACACAGCCGAACTTTCTTCGCAAGAGTTCATATTAAAAAATTGCAAGTTTTCCAAAGCAAGCTTCTAAAAATGATGCCAGAGCTTCCTTGGCATCATTCTACCCTGGGTCTTTATAAAAATGCAAATGTTGAATTGATTTCTGTAAGAGTTTCCAATCAGAAAACCACCTGAGCGAATCGCGACTGAAGCGGTCAATTGACATCGTCAAGACGGCCAATAACACGACTTTGGAAAGTTCAATTGCGGCATGGTCTTTGTGGCGTTTACCAAAAGGAGACTTCTTCTAGTGTGGAAGTCATAACACTGGACGAACTATCGAACCAACAAAGAGGCAAAGTGTCTCAGAGTATCATGTAGCAAAATCTCGTGGTCAAATTCGGTAGAGGCTGCAACTGAAAAACAGACGAAAACCTTAACGATATTCAAGAGAATTGCAGGCAGGCTCCAAACCGAGCATTGTACGGTGGTCTTACGTTATGATGGTGAGACCGATCCTTACCTATACGGAAATACGGATCAAGAGAACCGACAGGTAGCCACCATAAAAGCACTAAAAAAGTACAAGAACTTGTGTGCATATGAATATCAATGACAATGAAATGCTGTACAACCGTACCTTCGGAAGATTTCCCAAACCTGACACATCTGCACTTGGTCATAAGAAGAATGACAAATGCAACTTTGGCAAAATATGCGAAAGAAAACAAAGGAGCAAAATATGTTCTAAAATCGAGCGAAAAATATGAAATGTCAAAATAGTTACCACTCACTGATGTCCCTCGAGATATAGCATGACCATAAAATTTTAAATTTAATTTAATTTTTTCGGGCTAAGTTACAAAATGTCATGGTAAAGTGAGGAAACCACATACTCAATTAAGACTCATGCAATAAAATGGTATAAAAATGGCTGAAAAACAGGGAAGAAGCAGGAGACAAGAACATAAATTTCAGTACTAATGGGAAGGCTGTCAACCATATTCCAGGCTGAAGTCTATGCAATAAGCCAATGCGCTGAACATTTACAGGGATTGCAAAAACAACAAACGCATTGCAATAGCGAAGGATAGTCAGACTGCAATTAAAGCCATAAAATCCTACACAATCACCTCCAAGCTTGTCAGCGAATGTATTGACAAACTGGGCAGTACAGTAACAGTAAGGTAACAATCTATACTGGGTACCAGGACATGTATGAGTCAAAGGAAATTAACGTACTGGCAAAGACAGGAGAGGATCGGAATTATTTTGTGAAGTAACGGAGAGCCACATTAAGAACGAGAGAAAACCGAAAGAAAACTCGAAAATGAGTTAACCGAAACTTCTACTGGACACGTTCAACATAAAACGATGCAAAGACGTTATGAGCCTAGACAGAAACAATATAAGAATACTAGTTGGTTCCTTAACTGGACATTGCAGGCAAAGGAAATACCTCAAAATACTAGGCGTAGAGGTCGATCATCAATGCAGATAACGTAACGAACAGGAAGAACATCCCCGGAGACTGCGATGATCACATAGACCAAGGGAAGAAGAACTTTGGATCATACAACTAATAGATGAGACGGAACTAAAATCCCTAAACATAACCCAGATCCTTAGTTTCATCATGGGATCTGCTTGAAGTACAATAATTTGGGAATACAAATTTATTAAGCATGGATCTACAAGATAAAACTGCAATTCAAGAAACCCAAACTCTTCCTTTCATTCGTTTATGCGCTCTATGGCATGACGAACTTTCATGCATGAACCAGAGTTTGTCCGAATCAACGTCATTAATTTCAGTAAAAAAAAAAAAAACAAAAAGCCGGTTAACATGGCTTTTGTAACGCCCGACGTTGACCGAATTGTTACTTCTCGTTCCATTTTCGAAGAAAAATGGCCTAGTAACGACCAAGGTGGTGGCCATGACGCAATGGTTAGCTTGTTACGCGGCAAGTTTGTGGTTTGAATCTCGACAAAAAACAAAAACTGTTTTCCACGGGTGTAGTCTTTCGCGAGGCATTGGAAAGTCCTCCGATATGATTACATATTGCATTGCCATGAAGAGGGCTTTCTTGAGCGTTTTCGGAGTCGACAGAAAATTGTAGGTCCCCCCCATACCCTTACAAGGCCTGGTTGTAAGAAACAAGCTAGACCCTGAGCTTCGCTCCCTATTCGGCTACTCTGTGTATGATGCCACCACTCTATAAGCCGAACCAAACTGCCACTCCCAGTCAATGCATCGGCTTATCGACAATCACGTAAAGGTTTTTTTAGTCACTGACACGAAAATGCGCCTCGTCAGAAAAGATGATAATTGTCCAATTCAGGCTGCTCTAAGGCCGAAACTGCTCAGCGATAACGAATAGAATGGTCGAGAGCCTTTAACTGCTGAGTAAATTGGACCTTGCAAGCGAATAATCCCAAGATCGTTGAGCAGAATTCTGCTCAGGCTACTATGTGTGTGAAGCTGTTAAGATCGATCGTAGATGTTCTTAGATAGAGTCTCAACTCTCGTCTGTAGACATCTTATAAGAAGAAGGACTACACGAGGGTGGTCAACTAGAAAGTCTCACGAGCATTTTGCAGAAACTTGCGCAAAAGGTGCTTCATTTCGGCCAAAGCTTCTTTAAAAATAAATGAAAAGTTAAAGCTACATAGCACTCACTTTGGAAATGTTTTCAGTATTTTCCTACGCTGTTCAAATGTAAAACATCTGCTAATTGTTTTTTTTTTTTTTTGTTACGGAAGTATGATACTGACTTTCTATTATGAATTTGTCAGTGTTAAAATAACCTATGATTAAAAAAGGAACCACTTTATAATACAAAAGTATGCAATAAAATTTTGAATTTCGCCTGCACTTTGCTCCACCAGCAAATGAATCATACACAGTGTCTTCAGAAAACACCACTTGCCATTCTCCCTTTATCTACACCCCCTTTCAAGACGAAACAATTAAAAGGAATAAAGCTTCAAACCCAAGTTATTTGAAAACGTTACCAGAAGCTTAAAGATATTACTAAACAATCAAAAGACACATATATTTATACTCCACCATAACCATGCCAACATCCTTCCACAAAACCAAACCAACCGGAAAAAACACCAGCATTAAGACTCTAGCCAAAGCCAAAACAGATTTAAAATTCAACAAAGAAACTCCTCTTAATAGACTCCCACAACAGAAGATTCTAATCCAGGGCCAAAGTACCCTCATTGATAGTATATGCATTTCCTGTTAAAAGTCCTGAAGAGATCTTTCAGTTAAAGCTCCACAAGCACGATAAAAACTGTTTATTTTTATTCTCATTTCTTGTTGCTCTTGTTGCAAAAAATCATGACAAAAATAAATTTAAGGGAAAAAAACCAAGCGAAAAAAAATGTATTAAATTTAATGACCAACCATTGAACTAAATAAAAGGATATGCACATCATGCACATTCACCACCATCACCACACGCAAGGCACAGTTGCTTGCCTCCTCCACTTGTATTTGCATGTAAACTTTAAAAACCAACACAGAGCTCAACCAACAACAACAGAGGAAATAAAACGAAAGAAGCAGAAAAAAAAGCAAAATTCTCAATCGATACCCCTTAAAAACTTTTTCACCACCAAAACCACCCTTTATACAGAACAGAGCATAAACCACAGTCACGGACCTAAAAAATGTTCTCTATGCAAACGTAAACTGTCTGCATGCATGCTTGCATGCTTTCATGTACTCTCTCCACTCAGCCCTCAGCTGTGCCTGTGCTGTGCGTTGCTTATTGGCCCAAACGAGCGCGCCAAATGTTCCTCGTCATTGCCGTCGACATCGTCCTTCCAGCTGGTGCTGCTCCAAATGCTTAAAAGCGTAATGGGGCAAAATCGGTTTGCAGGCATATCCACGTATATATATTTATGTTCCTACCTATGTATAAGCCTAGCCTGCAGTCAGCAAGCAGAGTAGAATTTTTGTGTTGTTGCTGCATTTTTTTTTTTATTTATTTATTTCTTATCGGGGGTAGTGTGAGCGAATTCGCATATTAAACGAAAATTCAACAAAATATGAGTACAAAACTGGGCAAGCCCGTGAACAACCCCATCAGCATTATTGTTGCACAATCGGGTGCTTCGGTGGGTGGTTGGAAATTCCCTTCAAATAATAACAAAAAAAAAAATATATCTTCCATTTGTGAGTAAGTTTAGCCAGGCAGTTACACAGAGCCTCGTCGTACAAAAGCACATTATTTCATAACACATATGTGCAGCATGCACTCGTAAAAACTCCATTTTGTAATAAATCATTTGTCTATTGTTTTGCAACAGAAAGGGGTATGGAGAAGGCGGTTTTTTGGCGTGAGAGTTGAAGGAATGTGCACAACAAAACCAAGTGGAAAACAAAAATGATGAAAATCCATAAATCCATAAAAATGCAAACCGGAAGTTGTGCTCACTGCAGCTCGTTCAACACAACACCCTCCAATCCTGTTAAATGCAACAGCGCCCTTCAAGATTAATACTCTTACCTTCAACATCAAAGTGGCAGCAAAATCACGAAAATGTGTAGGGAAATTATGAAAAAAAAAAAAAAAATATATTCGCCAAGAGAAAATTTTAAACAAAAACTAACACGGTTAGTAAACATACCCGAAGGCATTAGTTTTTCTTTTCTGTTGTTGATGTATGTAGTTTTGCGTACACAATGCCTTGAAGGTTGAAGCTCATGAAGTCTGTTTTGCAAACTACGAAGGTAATTATATTTAGATAAACAAAGAAACTCAACACAAGCAAAGAGTTTATCTATCTATTTTTTCTCTTTGCATCTTGTCTTGTGTTTGCTTTAAGGGACCAATAGTGCAATAATGAATTACAAGTGAAATCCACCGATTATATTGAAGTTGTGGTGTTCCTTGTAATGCAAGTATAGATATATATTCATGTTTTGGAAAAAAAAAATATAAATAAATAAATAGGGTGGTGCAACAAAGCAATGGAAAACTCAGGATCATACGCATTTTAAGGACCTACAGTTTTATGCCGATTACGAACACCAAATTTGGAAAATCCTTTTCACGGGAATCTGTAATTACAGCCGGAGAACTTGCCAATTCCTCATAAAAAGCGATTTTCGGGGGATTCGAACTACGAACTCCCACGTAACAGGCAGACATGCCACGTCTAAATCGCCATCTTCTAATACAAAGTATTACTTTTGTCGCCGAGAAGTGTTTGTCACAAGATAGACCAGTTTAAAATATAATTGTTTTCTTTGATACCAAAACTAGCTACTTATTTATTTCTATATCACCAAAGCAGGTACCTCATTCATGTTTGTCAAAAGATTAAGTTTTTTTTCCTCTGTTACTGACTTAAGCTTAGTACAACAATGGCGCTTTTGATTTATTGTTTGTTACTTCAGTAAACCTTAACAAAGTCGTTGCCTATGGACCTAGTTGGTGTGTCACTTTTAAATGCCACTGCTAATTGCTAACTGAATAAAGATTTTTTTCTAAGTCCCACCTAAGTGTTTATTCGATTTTTAACTATTTTCTTTTTTTATAAGTTGAGAAAAATGCTTTGAATGTTGCTTTGAACGCTATTCAAACCGAATGGAATGTCTTCGTTCTGTCTAGGAAGAATTAATGTGTTTCGATTGTAGTTGTGTAAGCTACCTTCCTAAACAAAGTTGTGATTTTATAGATTTGACTCGAGTGACATCACAATTTTCAAGATTTACTCGTAGGTACTTCTCTTTCATAGTTAGTCATAAACCAAAAGGTTCCTCTTCTGCTGACATAATTCAAACCAACTTTTTGTGCATGTCACTGTGTAGCTATCGTAAAAATTAAATTCTATCGGTTCCTCGTTTTTTTGTTGACATGTGTATAGGTACTTTCATGTAGGCTTGGCCTTTTTCTTCTTTTCAATCACTTAAATTAACGTGAATTTCACATTCTTGTCAGATTTTAAAAGTCACCTAAGCCAACATTCATCAAAAATGTTGCCTTTTTTTCTGTCGAATAGAAAAAAAAAATAGATTGAGTTTTCTTCGGAATTGATTTTGAGAATTAGATTGAGATCTACTTATATGACAACCCCTGTAAAACCATATTAAGAGAACATTGCAGTGTCATTCACATACAGGACGGTGGTGTAGTTATAGTCCGTAAGTCGAAATCAGGTGCTGAATCACCGCACACGTGATCGAGTAATACGTGAATGAATTATGTAGTTTTGGCATTACTTCTCACGTTATTATAGAAATTGACATTCTTTCATCAGTGTTTGAACGAATGGAAGTCGATAAATGAACTGCAGACTGATGTTGTGCTATTTAGAGCTAATTTTGAAAGAAATATATTTTATCACTCACTCGATCACTGATGCGGTAATTTGGATATGTGGAAGTGTATTATAGTAAGGGAGCTAGTACTCAACCTTGAGGAACCTCTACTAGGATTGTTTTTTCTGAATATTATTTGAGAGTATAAACCATAAAATAATTTTTTTTAAAGTTTTGAATGAAATTAATAAGTTAAATGGGGAAGACAAAAGAGTCATTTCATGGTATAACACCCGAAACGCACACTTTTCGACTCATAAAATTGTTAACTCTTATGCAAAATCTACAAATCTTACAATTAAGATAAAACAACTAAAAACGTAGAGAATAAGACATATTAAATCGCTAAAATCATCATCATTTCAAAATACATTAAAATTTTGACTTTATATGAACACATGTAACACCCGAAACGATGGGATGACCCAAAACCTTATCAGTTGATATCAAAGTATCTAGTAATATAAGCTCAGTTGAAAAGATAAAACGTGTTTCTTTTTTTGAGGACTTGACGTGAAGTCAAATGGTGCTCGTGACGTTTTGGTTAGAATGTCTGCATGTTTTGGAGGATCAAGGTTCGAGTCCCTTTTTGTAACGGACTTCGCTTTTCGAGAGGTTTATTTGTATATTTCATCTACGGGAGCAGGAACGGAAACCTAAGGGGGAAAACCACAGTAAATTTTAAATTTTTGGAAAAAAAAATTTTCGCATAAAAGGTGCTTTAGGGTCTTTAAAACAATGTACCAAATGATGGAATTCGGCGAAAGTGTCCGAGTGCCCAAATTGTTCATTCTGCGGTAACGTCTCTCAGAAATTTTCATATGGTTTCTCAGTACTTAAAACTTTAAACGCGTTTTTCTCGAAACCACTTTTCTTAGCTCGCCGAAGACAAAACTCGAGCAAATCTTTACCGATCGACTTAAAATTTAGACAGTAGCTTCGAAATATCTTTCTCGAGATACTTGTGATTTTTATATTATATGGCTTAGTTTTTTTCCTTCCACGATTTAATGGGGTTTTTTTTTTTTAAATTAAATTTTATTTTCACATGCACCATTTTGTAAAATATCAATACATCGGAAAAATCCTACATAGCTCGCTAACTGTATGAAAACTAAAAAATTTTGGTTTTTTCTACCAGGTCAAAAAATAAGCAGTCTTCGGCCAACGACATGCTTTAAAAACTAGGCCCCTTTGGGGCATATTCCGCGCAGCCGCCATTTTAAAATATTTTTTTTTAATGAAAAAATTACATTTTGTACTTTTTTAGTATTACTATAAAAGATAAAACCTACTTCACAGATTTTCAATTGATACTTTTATTCAGCCAAAATCAATTGTCGATAATATGCCTATTTTTTTGTGTGCTACTGTGATGCTTAAACGAGAACTTAGTGTTTATATTGAAAAAACTACAAACCTCTGAGCCGATTTGAATTAAATTTGGAATACAAATGGAGTAAAACCTGACTAATGCTTAGGCTATATTTTCTTTCTATGTTCCCTTGAGAACGGGAACTTAACCGGGAACTCGAAAAACACTGGCCCGATTCCAAAAATTCATTACCCCTGAGTAACATAGACTACATTCCACTCCCATATTCCCACGGATGGGACAGTTAGTAGTTCGTCTAAGATTCAAATTCCTCCTTTATTATTATATCAAATTAGGCTATTGATTGTATCATTACGAAAGAAAGAAACTAAGAAAAGAGCGGGCTTTTGTCGCAAGAATCGTTTAATGAGGAAGGACAAGTACCAAAAACATTTCTTCTACTTTTTTTGTTGAAAATTCATTAATGGCCTAAATTAACTATTTCACATTTAAAGGAAGCCTTAAAAGTTTCTATATTGTCCTGAAACGGATAGGCTTCAATTCTACCGCAGTAGATAAATTCGCGCACTCCGTTAGCTGGTAGGTAAAGAGGTCTACCGGCTTTAGAATTTTAAAAACATTGTTTTTAAAAACATGTTTTTTTGTATTTTTCAAAAGTATACATACTCATACATATTTAAAAATCTTATACTGAAGTTTTGCGGTACCCGTAGCGTGATGGTTAGCATATCCACCTGCTAACCTAGATGTTCGAAGTTCGAATCCCAGCAGAGGCAAACATTTTTTCCACGGGTATCGCCTTTCGCGAGGAATTGGCAAGTCCGTTCGGAACCTGCCGAAAATTGTAGGTCCCTTTCATTCCCTCACAAGGCATTGTTGTGAGAAATGCGCTAGGCCCAGGAGCTCCTCGCTCTGTTGCGCCACCCTATTTATTTTTATTTTGTATACTGAAGTTTCATAAAGATCCGAGCACTTTAACTGTACTTTTGGGTGACGTTTATGTAACTACCTCAGCCCCTTAATAAGACGATTTTTCGTTAGAGAAAATGAAAACTTTGAACGCGTTTTCTCGGAATGATGTTTTTCGAAGGCTTGTTGATAAAATCTCCGAAACTACTCAACCGATCCTTACCAAATTTTAACCACACGTTCTTTTGGGCAATAGCTATAACACATAACATTTTGATATTTGAGTGTAATAAGACGTATTTTTTCGTAGTTTTTGGAAAAAGGCTGTCATTTCCTAGATATTGAAAATTTGAAATAGTTATTGTCTGAAAGACCATATGGTTAAAATTTGTAAAAGCTCTCATATATTCCAGATATTGCATTAACAGAGCAAACTTCTCTCTCTCTCTCTTTGTTTTTTGTACCAAAACTGAATAAAATAAATATGAAAAAAATACCTGTGTTTTTCAAGAGTGAATTTTTCAGGACTTATACTTTTTATAAACATATTTATGACTTATACCGGTGAAAAAATTCGCGAAAATAGCCCTTTATGCCCTTCCGAACATAAAAGACCCATTAAGTCTTGTGCAAAAAAAAGTAAAACGGTTGAAACGAGCATTTCATGGAAATAGAAAGAAGGCTTACTCTATGGCCCTGGTATTGCAGACTGAGTCCAAGTAAGCATAAATTACTATGTAAACGCACAAAAACATTGAACGCGATTTTCACGATACTATTTAAACGACCAACTTGAAATTGAAATTAATGTTTTTCAAATAGTTTGCCTTTGAATGAACCTTAAATTTGTAATGAATGTTCGTGTTTCGGTCGTAGTTGTCACTTTTATTCTGCTAAATTTCGGTTCACGCAAAGAACATAAACATTTTTAATTACAAAAATTTTACCCGTTGATTACAGATCAATTTCTGACCTAGGCGTCGTCGCACAGCGCAAACTCAATTCTTCAAATATAAAAGGCATCTTCTTTTTAAATTGAACTGATATACTTTTGCTGATTTTAATAAATGCTTTCGAATTTAAAAAATAAAAAAACAAAATAAAAAGAAAGAAAAAACAGTCGCCTAGACAGCTGTCGCCCCATAATTTAGAGGGTTTAAATCAAAAATAGGGGTGAAAATTCACTCTTATCAGCATTTTGAGAAAATTTTATTAAATGATTACTGAAATTTTTAAAGAATAAAATTTTCCATCGAAATGGTGTGTTTAAAGTAATGAAAAAAAAAATTATTTCCAAAAATCATTAATTCCCAATTTTTGAGATTTTGATTTTCAATGGATAGCTGTTTTTAGTCCCAAAATGGATTTTCACTTCTGTTTTTGACTTGCATCCTCTAAGCAATGTGAGGTTTCTTATAGGCAGTCCTTTAACTAATTCCTGCAACAACAATACACCTGGCTTAGTTCATTTCTATCCTCTTTTTGGGACATAATCAACAGCCTATATTAACTTCAGTAAGGTTGTACTTGTGTTCTGATTGTGTTTTTCCAAAATGCTGTTACTGGGTACGCAAAATGAAGAGAAAAAAAATCTGATGTCTAGACAACAACAGAATATTATGCCAGTTTCACTTTAAAAATTCGTTGGCTTGTCTCTGCTTAGTTCGCTTTAGTATGAAAAAAGACGCTCTGATGAAGCTGTGCTTAGACGATGCTTATATTTACCATCTTATATTAATAATGACCAGCACATCCCTGAAAAAATTATAAATGAGTTTTTTGATAAGTAATATGACAGTCTAGATTCAGTTTTTGAAGAATTCAAAATATTGGTTAAGAAAACAGAAAAGAAAATTCATTAAATTTTCTGTTTTTCAGGTACTCCACACCAACCGATTTGAGGTTGAGGCAGTTTTCTGCCGACTATACTACAGCTTTACAAAAACATCATTGGCTCTCTAAATAACAAACAATTAAAGTAGTTACATTAACATTTACAAATATCTATTCCGCCGATAGATCTCCTAACTAAGAGGGGCTGGAACACGGGTGACATCAACAATATGGCTGGCATAACATTAGCGCCATACTTACACGAAAAGCACTATACATAGAAAGATAACAAATGACAGCAACACGCAGTTGTTTCAGACGGGCCAACATCTAACCACTAACGGCACTGAACTTGATTTATAGTGTTCTAAAGGGAACCAATAATGTTTTCGGGTGCCAAGGCTGTAAGTAATAAATTTCTAATTTGGAAAAATAAAAGTTATTATTGTAATAAAATTCGCCCAACAAGGTTTTAATCTTTAGATTAAATAGATTTGAATATGGGGCCCCCTACTTTACTTTCCTCAAGCTTCCTCCTTGTAATGGACATTTCTTTTCGCTTTAATCATTGATTTTCAACTCTCAAAGACAGTTCTTGAGACAGTATTATTTATTTAAATTAAGTTAAAAAGACAAGTTGTTCCAAAGGATACATACATATTTTAAATGGCCTAAATTATTACCCGCGATAATCAATCATTATTACTTAGCCCTTCGAAATCGACCAAATATTATAGTTCCTTGAAATGCAACAGACTTCGGCGCTCCTCAAGCTTTGTTGTACCCCCTAATTTTACTTAATTGTTTATTTATTTGTATAGCGAAAAAATATCAATAAATGATTTTAAAACGATTTTTATTCGCTACCGATTCCTTAACTTCTAACTAACAAAAAAGTGGCAGATTGAGAGTATTTTTCTTCGGAGTGGAACATTTTCAATTAAGAGTCACAACTTTCGAATTGCTCTTTACAAATTGCTATGACTATTGTAACTTTGAAAATTCGGAAGCCATAGATTTCTAATTTGACAGGTAATAGAAATGAAGTGTCTTCGAAGTTGAAACTTCAGCTGTCTCGAGTTAAATGATTTTACCCTATTTAAATGAGACATATTGGATACTGACCCCTATCACAAAACCCTGTGTAAAAATTTCGTACAACGAACGCCGAAACGAAAGAATAATGGACGATCTGTGAGAATGTTTTGCCACGTAATTTGTTACTATTGATAAAATGTTTTCAGCTCTTACTTTATTGCATTCGTAGTTACTATGACGGGTCTTGTGATGTGTGACTGTCTTTTTTAAATTATCTTATTTGTACCTTCAAATACATTCAATTTGCTCGACACCAAACAGTGACATTTACACTTGCATAGTTAGAATACCCTTCCGATATATATTCTTTAATATTTTTTACTTTATCATTTGGTAAAGATACTTTGTCAAAATCATGAGATTACTGTACTGTCATCTGTTTCTGATGTTTGAGCAAAATTACAATCAATTTGGATGCCCTGAAGTGGATGAAAACTAAAATGAAAGGTTCCATTACAAAGACTGTGAACAAAAAATAAACGAAAGTAAAACTGAATAACAAAAAAGATTTTGCCGGTCAAATCTACGAAATCTTTTAGTAGTTGCAGCGCAAAGATGAAAAGAAGTCCGTGTTTTGTCAAACAAATGTGAAATGACCCACAATTGATCGCTTCATATGCATTTGCAGTTACTATATTCAAAAAGGCAAGTTATTTTCATGTGCGAAGGAGAGATCAAGAGAATCCTGTCAAAAAGGCTATATCATACAACAAAATACTTCTGTTACAAACAAGTGCAAGGACATCAAGTAGTTGACCTCAAACATTGAACAATCCAAGACCGGTAGATTCTGCCGATTCTGAAGTTAATGTGTTGGTGAAGCTGATAAGTAGGAAAGTTATGATTCCTTCGAAAACACGATACGTGGTGCCGTTGAAGATGAAGAAGATGATAGAGTTGATTTCAAATTTCCGCAGCATAGACGAAAAACAGAAATTTAAACGATTTGTTTTTCTGAAGTAAGAACGAACTTTTGAAGCACCCGGTTAAATGGTATTTAGTCTAGTTTAGTTTTATTCAAAACAACTCGAAGTAGTCTCCGTTTTCAGACAACTTGTAGAACGCCTAACCTGTCAGGACTATTTATGTTTGGAAAACCTTTGAAATCCAGTTCATGGACAGCCGACAATTAGTTTTCACTTTAAATTGTTTAAATTTAATAAGCCCTTTAAATTTCTTTATAAATACGACAGTTAGTATAATTTTTTTCGTCTTCCTTTCTCGTAGAAATGAACCTTCTTATTTTTGATTACAACTTTTTTACTGACTTCTGTCTCGTTTTCATAGACTTTTATTGCACAGTAGCTGCGTTTTTTTATATTTTCATCCACAGAAGTGAATCTACAAATTGTGTTTAACTTGACTTTATTCCAACACCCATTGCTAGCATATTGTTGTCATAAACGTGAGTTGTAATTTTACTTAGGTATTCTCCGGTGCTCTTTAAAGCCACTTATTTTTAAATGAAAGTATCTACAAATACTTTATAGCGTTTTTGTTCATAAACATTTTGAGTAAGTTCACTTCACGCAACCTGATACCTAATTTTTTCTTCAGTTTTCAAATCGCCTTTCTACACAGTGTGATCTTTCTGTCTCTCTTTCTCTTTCTTGATACTTATTTGAAGGTTCATTCAATTCTGAGTCATTTACTGTCGAGTTATGCCGGCAAACAACGACTATCATTATTTTGTGTTGATGATGATCACAGTTGGGACTAAAGGGAGGGCAAAACAAGAAATGCGAAGAAACAAGCTCTTAGGTAATTTATTTTGATTACTTGTGCCAATAAAAAAAAAAAGGCAAACCATTGAAGGTGTGACTGTGACTGCTCGCGGTTTGCATGATTTTTCCCTCTCCTATTGCTGTGTCTCTTTGTTTGCCATTCCAATGGTTTCATTAAAATGGCCGACAATGTGTATAGCACAGACAAAAGAGTAACAAAACCATTTTAGACTCGAAAAAGAGGCAAATTATTAAACTTGAACGAGTGTTGATTGTTGAACTCTATTTTCTTTCTCTAAAACTTGGTGACCATTAACGCTCATTAAACATCAATTTTGCTGGTCAATTAATACGAACGCTTTTTTGCGAAACAATAGCACATCTTTGTTGGATCGCATTTGATTGACTTCGGCGGATATCATTTGGTTATTCGAGTGATTTATGTTACACGTCAGTGTTAGCATTGAACGAAGTCAAGATTCACCGCTCAGTGGTGGGTCAAGTTCACTGTTTTATAGTTGAAGCTTTGTCGCGGTACAACGATTATTCATATGCTGCAAAACCAGTGAGCATACCTAATGCAAATGGTTTCAAGAGCATGCTAAAACATAACAATAGAAGCATACATACGAACATATTCAAATATTTTTTAGAGCTTATACCTTGGCTTGGCCACAGCAGTCAGTCAAGGGTTAGTTTGCATGAATGATTCTGCTGTCGCGTTCCCCGGTTTCTCTTTCAAGGGAAAATATTGTGAAATCGCATATAAGGCGCTTAAGGTATGGTATTCGATCAGAATTAAATTCTTACTCGATTTTCTAGACAACTACTGTCGTTTACGACATCTTGATTATGTGCTTTTGACACTGATCGAAGTTTTGCAAATTAACACCCTGAGAAAGATAACAAAAATATAAAGTATGCTGTTGAAATTCTAATGGCAAATTATTTTTGCCCTGTAAAATTGTACACAGTTTCTATCTCCGCCAATCTTCTTTCCAATCTTCCTCAACGACAACGGCAGGGAACCAATTTTCCAAGTCTCTCACTATACTCATGTTTCCCTGCGACAAAATGTCACAAATACCACCTACTACTGAGTATAAACTAGCAATGCTGGAATTCATATACAACTTTTCCCCCTACATTGCTAGGTGTACGAGTATGATATCGAACTGAAAATACACGACATGACGTCTAGGTCCGCGCTGCCTCCCATGAATACAAAAAAAAAAATATGTGTGTGTTGTGTGTGGCAACATGTGAGGATATGAAAAGAAGGAGCCCATCATGCGAGTGTACTGACAAAGTTATCAAAATGATAACCTAGTCAAAGGCATACGTTTCTATGCGGTAGTTGACGGCTCCTTTCTCAGGAAGGAGACACTTTTCTGATTTTTTTTTATGAGAATTGGTTCAGTTGGGGAGCTAAATGACACTTGAAGGACAATTTTCTTGAACTTTGTAAGATTCAAAGGAAAGGGTAAATTTCATTAAAACAATTAATTGAAAGATATTAAATTTATGATTTGATTAAAATTACAGGCACACTAGGTACCTACATATTATAGGAACTCAAATGCAGGTTTGACAGGCAATGAAGGTCAATTTATTGAAGTGTCGAAATTGGTTCGACTTTTAGTAACATAAATATATTCTATGGAAGTTTATAAGGATATGTGGTGACAAAAGGCGAAGGGGGTTTCATTGAAAATGATTCAACCGCTCTTGGATGCTTTTGTCCAATGGCAGTGGATGTTTTACAATAAATTTATGCGTTAACCATAAAGGTTTTATCCTGTTCGTTTAAAACAATCAGTATTGAGCTCGTAGCACATTAAAATACTTAGTAAAATAAAACCTTAGATTGATGGAACATGGTGTCCCGTAATTCGTGTTACACACTTTGGGATGTGATTCTTGATCATATTCGAAGAAAAAAATTGTTATACATTAAAATCCACTTCTTAACTTTGACATCGCTTTTCGACGAATTAAAAAAAAGGACTAACTTTGTACTGTGATCTATGTGAAATTCGATTTCTCTGTCAAGATTGATAGTAGAGTCCTAATTTTGGACTTTACTTTTGATAGCAATACTAATTTGTGTTTAGTATAAAGGCAAGCCTCAAGACACCGAAGCATTAAAATTAACTATCCGAAATGAAATTGCAGCGATTACGCAGATGATGTTGGCCAGAGTTCGTAGAGCGACAGGGACAGCAAACGACGCCACATGATGGAAAGATATACGAGCCAACAACGAGTCGAAATTATTAAAATTTACTATGAAATTCGGAGTTAGTGGCCTCAACGTTAAAAGCGCTCCAATCAGCGATGAAGCTCATTTCTGGCTGAATTGCTTCGTCAATAAACAAAATATGCGGTATTGGTCAGGCAGCAATCTACACGTACTCCATGAGTCATCATTGCATCCCGAAAAAATCACGGTTTGGTGTGGTTTATGGGCCGGCGGCGTCATTGGGCCGCACTTCTTCCGTGATGATCAAGACCGACACGTTACTGTGAATGGGGATCGCTACCGTTCAATGATAACCGAATATTTTTGGATGATATGGACTTGGAGGACATGTGGTTCCAACAGGACGGCGCGCGCCACCACAAGCCACACAGCGAATGTCACAATCAGTTTAATGGAAACGAAGTTTGGAGAACATGTTATCTCACGAAATGGCCAGTCACTTGGCCGCCTCGGTGATTTGACGCCGTCAGACTATTTCCTGTAGGGCTACTTCAAGTCTATGGTCTATACCAACAAGCCAGCGAAGATTGATGAACTTCTTACGAATATCGAACGTGAAATTGCAGCAGCATCGGCCGATTTATGCTTAAAAACCGTAGAAAATTGTGTTCAGCTTCTGGACTTCCGCAAAAGTGCCCGTGGTGGCCATGCAAAAGAAATCCTTCCACAGAATTTAAGAATTTCATTGATATCCAAAACCGTTTTTGTTTTATTTAAAAAAAAACTTTTGTAGCGCTCTTATTCAAAAACCCGATATAAAAAATAAATTTTTTTATTAAATGGCATACTTTTAGCTTTGTTTTCATTTTGGTTTCATAATTTTAGCTCTCATAGTTTTTTTTAAGAAGCGTTTGAAATTGTGAATAACTTTTTGGCCCACCCTGTATTTAAAAATAGTATAAAGAAGAACCTGATTAAGAATCTCTTATTTCATAGGGCCCGTTGCTTTTTTCACAATTTTGGATCACAGTATAATGATATTTTATCAAGCAACTCACTTAATAAAAACAATAAATTGCTCGTTACACTTGTTGCAAAAAAGAACGAAACTCTAAATCAGTTGAATGAACATGTATCAAACAACGCACATATAAATTTAAAGAATAGTTCAACGTAATATTCCAAGGACTTTAAGCTTTATATCAAAGGTACTGTTTAGAAACCAATTATCTTTTTATCTTTTGTAAAGTAAAATTATACAGTGTATACCTTGAGCGTTCAAATTTTTGTAAAGACGTATTTTTTTTATCTACAATCAATATTTGTAACGTTATGAGAGCGTAATTTGATCTATTCGTCTTGGTTGTGATGACCGATGGTGTGGTGAATTCACGATGCTCGCTCTTATACTCTTATACAATACACAATTGCTAATCCGTACAATTGCTTATCGTGAAACAGTTCGCCTTAATCGTTCAATTGTTAAAAGATCGCTGACCAGACCACACCATCGACCACATCACAGATAAGTACAACATTGATTCATTTGCCAATATAATTTTTATAACGTTGCTGAAAATTTGGTGTTTTTTTTTGTATTATTCGGGTGCTATTGCAAATTTCAATGTGTGGGTTGGTCATCTTCAAAAGAATGAAGAAGATCTAAGAAGTTAGCTTGGTAAAAAACTTAAAATAAATTCTCTTCGATATCTTCTCAAAAGATATATATAAAGTTGATAGAGAATTTAACATGGTCCTTCTTTAGAGCCGAATTTAATATTTGTGAATCGGTTCAATTGTGTGAAAAATTTAAATAAATTATTGTTGACTGTATCTTTCAATTTATATGGGTTTTGAGCTCTCAGACTGATCGCAACCTCGTGACTCGGGCGTACATATATGTAAACGCCGTAATACTTTGCCATTCGAAAAATTAACACGTGGATTCAATCGCTTAAGATTTTTTTTTTGATTTGCGCATCCTTTGAATAAATAAGTATTTCACCTTCGAACATTATTATTTTTGTGAAATATGAACGCGTCAAAGCAAAAACGTGGGATTGCAAAGGCAACTTTGACACGTGCAGTTGAATATTGTCAATCGATCGAAGAATCGGCAGCATTAGACATGTTGGAAACTCGGCTAAACAGAGTTCTTGAAGCCTGGGATGACTTTAAGTCTTTTCATTATGAATGCCTTACGGCTCTCGAAGAAGGTGAGGTTGAGGAGTTCAATTCAGACTTTGCGGTCTACGAGGACAAATTTTTTTAGCACATTCAAGATTGAAAGCTGCAATTCGAATTAGACATAAACCTGAAAGTGAAGAATATACAACGCAAAATGATCGGTCGGTGTTGGAACTTATTGCTAATAATCAAAACGATTTATTAAAGACTTTAAACAACTCGTCGGTAAAAGATGGTAAAAAGGTTCGGTTACCACCTATCGTAATCCCAAAATTTTCCGGTGATTATAAGGACTGGCCATCCTTTCGGGACTTATTTTTAACGACAGTGGATACAAAAGAAAATTTAACATCCACTCACAAGTTTCAATATTTGAAGTCGTTTTTGACTGGAACTGCAACAGATCTTATACAGCATATTAAGGTCTCTGAAACAAATTATACTGAAGCTTGGGATCGGTTGGAAAAACGTTTCGATCGGGTTAACTTAATCGTTCAATCATTTGTTCAAACCTTTATGTCGCTTCCATCAATATCAACTCCAAATATACAGACTCTTAGAAAAATTACAGATGGTGCCGATGAGGTTATTCGCGGGTTAAATGCATTAGATAAGAACGGGCGTGATCCTTGGCTTATTGTCATTCTACTCGGCAAACTTGATAATGAAACAAAACAAGCATGGGCAGAAGAAGTAGGCAGCCGGGAAGATTTGACAATAACCGAATTTATTGAATTTCTGGAAAAACGTTGTGACGCGTTTGAGTCTTGTCAATCGTTTAATCGTACTTCAAATTCACGTGTAAAGCAATCAGGTCCAGTCCGAGCACTAGTAGCTAACTCATTCGATAAAGTTTTGCAATGTCCGTTGTGTAAAAACAGTCACTTCTTGTACCAGTGCGATCAATTTCTCGAACTAGACATTTCATTGCGAAGAGACTTTACAAAACAACATTCGATTTGTTTCAACTGCCTTAAGTCAGGGCATTCGGTAAAAAAATGTAAATCGAACTTTCGTTGTCGCGTATGCAGAGCTAGGCATCACTATCTCGTTCACCAAGATGAGCCAAGCAATGCATCGTCGTTAGGGTTGACCGTTCCTACTTCAAATCAATCGCCGTCGTTACCATCGTCGTCACCAGCAGAAGTTTCAAATGGTGAGCACTTCTTGAAGGATACAAATACCTCTACTTTTGCGCCTCTTGTAAATAATGTATCGCGAGAGTTTGGCGCTTCAAAACAAACTGTGTTACCGACCGTTCTAGCTAAACTTAAAAATAGTCAAAATCAATTCGTTAGTGTTCGTATGCTATTAGACACAGGCTCACAATCCTCATTTGTGTCAGAATCATGTGTGACTAAGCTTGGACTTAGACGAACACACGCTCGAATTCCTGTGTTAGGCTTAGGCTCAACGGACGCTGGATACACAAAAGGCCTTGTTTCTTTGGAGATCCTGTCTCGCGATTCTTCAGCTTCGTTACCAGTGGACGCTTTTGTTTTAAGTAAATTAACGTCAAATTTGCCTTCAAAATCTTTTGATATCGCGACTTGGGAATATCTAAGATTTTTGGATTTAGCGGATCCATTCTTTAATGAGTCTTGTCCTGTTGACATTATTATTGGGGCTGATAAGGTATGGTCCATTTTGAAACCCGAACACCATTTCGGACCTGAAGGTAGACCTATTGCCCAAAATACGACGTTCGGTTGGGTTATTTCGGGAGAAGTCATTGAACCACGCAATTCCAATTTAGCATTAAGAGTGTGCCATTCAACTATTGACATAGACGGTCTTCTTCAGAAATTTTGGGAGCTAGAAGAAGTTCCTTCTCATAACTCTCGTGATGCATTCAATGATCCTGCTGAAAAGCATTTTCAAGAAACATTCGGGCGTGCTCCAGATGGCAAATACGTTGTTTCGCTTCCCTTCAAGACACCATGTCCCCAATTCGCCGGTACACTTCAGCCAGCTGTGTCAAGACTTTACTCTATGGAGCGTCGTTTTCGTAACAACTTGGAGTTGCGTCAGCAATACACAACGTTCATGAAAGAATACCTCGATTTAGGACACATGGAGCTTATTCCTCGTTCTGAAGTTGATAAAAATACTTTGGGTCAGTTTTATCTGCCTCATCACGCCGTTCTGAAGCCGGACAGCTCAACAACAAAGCTACGTGTGGTTTTTGATGGCTCGGTTAAGGATTCGAAAGGTACCTCGCTGAATAGTCAACTGTTGATTGGTCCGCCGATACAGCGGGATCTCATTGGTGTTTGCCTGAGGTTTCGACAACATCGGTTTGTATTTACCGCGGATATCGTCAAAATGTTCCGGCAAATAATAGTTAACGAAACGGATAGGGATTATCAAAGAATCGTTTGGCGGGAAAAACCAGATGAACCATTGAAACATTTTCGTCTTCGAACAGTTACGTACGGAACTGCGTCGGCTCCATTTTTATCGGTTCGTGTATTGCAACAACTAGCCGAGGATTATAAAACAAAATATCCAAATGCTTCTATGATTCTGCTTCGCGACGTCTACGTTGACGATGTCATGACGGGTTCAAATTCAATCGCAGCTTTATTAGAACTTCAATCAGAACTTATATCTTTACTCTCTGAAGCACAACTGCAGCTTCGTAAATGGAGTTCCAATTGTTGGGCTCTATTGGCAAACCAAAAACGCGAAGACTGTGAGTATTCGTTCGTTGACCCGGAACGCTCGCAACCACTAATAAAGGTCCTAGGAATGTATTGGAATCCTGCAACAGATATGTATTCATATCGCTTATCTATCACCAACAAACAACCCTCGATAACAAGAAGAATCCTACTGTCTGAAATCGCTAGCATTTTTGATCCGTTAGGATTTTTAGCTCCTTCGGTGGTCCTGTTCAAAATGCTTTTTCAACAACTATGGTCATCTCAGCTGAATTTGGGATGGGATGATGCCCTTCCCTCTGATATTTTCGAGAAATGGTGGACCTATCGAAACCAATTACCATGTTTTGAAAATGTTCGCGTACCGCGCAAGGTATTTTTTAGTGACGAGTCTATTGAGATTCACGGGTTTTCCGACGCCTCATCATTAGCATACGCCGCTGTTGTTTATGCTCGGTCGAAATCGGTAGATGGAAATATAGAAATTGTTATTGTAGCTGCAAAAACTAAGGTTGCCCCTCTAAAACCTGTGTCAATTCCTCGGCTTGAACTCTGTGGTGCGGTGTTGCTCGCTCGGTTAATAATGTCGGTAAAATCAGCATTTAATGTCAAACTAAATAAAATATTTGCTTGGTGCGATTCGGAAATTGTACTACATTGGCTGTCGTCACCACCACGTCGATGGACAACATTTGTTGCCAATAGGACGGCTGCCATTTTGGAAACATTGCCCAGATCAGCATGGTACCATGTACCAACAGAATCGAATCCTGCTGATTGTGCTTCTCGTGGAATACCACCCTCACAACTCTTCAACCACGACCTTTGGTGGACTGGTCCAACCTGGCTGTCTCAGTCCGAAGATTTCTGGCCAAAGTCAAATCTATCTTCAAATGCAATCGACATGGATTCGATCAAACAAGAGGAAAAACCAAGTCCAAGGCATGCACTCGTCACGTCGTTTGATGGACATGTCTTTCACGATCTGATTCAAAGAATCTCTTCCTGGTATCGTCTACAACGGGTAGCTGCATATATTCGAAGATACCTTTCAAATCTAAGCAAAAAGACACCTCGGATCTCTGGTGGATTGAGTTTCATGGAAATAAGAAGTGCTAAAATCGCGATATTAGTGTTTGTGCAAAATAGCTCGTTCAATGACGACATTCGACATTTAAAATACAATCATAATCTTCCCGCGAAATCTAAATTATTAAAATATTCACCATTTTTAGACAACGACGGTTTACTTCGAGTTGGCGGACGTATTAAACAAGCTACCGTTCCATTTATCTACATCCAGGTGTTTCTGAAACGTTTGTTCTTATCCGACAAGAATATTGGATAATGGGAAGCCGTAATCTTATACGCAAAGTTGTTGGCCGATGTAAAGCGTGTTTTATGCAACGAAAGGCAACTAGCCAGCAGATCATGGGTGAACTTCCAACTTGCCGCATCACACCTAGCCGGCCATTTACAAATACAGGATGTGACTATGCGGGCCCGATCACCATCCGATTGTCACGATGTCGAAAAGCAAAGATGTCTAAGGCCTATATTGCGTTGTTCGTTTGTATGGCTACAAAAGCCATTCACTTAGAGCTTGTCAGTGATCTGACCACTGACGCATTTATCTCAGCTCTACGCCGATTTGTTTCTCGCCGCGGCAAATGCTCAAACATATATAGTGACAACGGAACAAACTTTCAAGGAGCCCGCCGATGTTTGTCCGAAATGCACAAGTTATGTTTATCCCAATCTCATAACGATGAAGTTACAGCCAGCCTTGCCAAAGATGGTATATCGTGGCACTTTATCCCACCCTCTACCCCACACTTTGGTGGGTTGTGGGAGGCTGGAGTAAAATCGGTTAAATTCCATTTGCGACGGGTTGTGGGAAATTCAATTCTCACATTTGAAGAGATGTGTACACTTCTAACCCAAATTGAAGCTTTACTTAACTCTCGTCCATTATGCTCTTTGTCCGACTCTGATTTAAACCCACTAACTCCATCTCATTTTTTAATAGGTGAACCCTTGACGGCCATACCCGAACCAAACCATCTTGACACTCCACCAAACCGTCTCTCTCATTGGAACCACATCCAAAGCATGGTGCAGGGATTTTGGAAAAGATGGCATATGGAGTATTTAACCACTCTTCATGAGCGACCTAAGTGGCAAAATCTTTCTGACAATCTTCAGTCCGGAGACTTGGTGGTTATTAAGGAACCAAATCTTCCACCAGCTAAGTGGGTCATGGGTCGAATTTTATCTGTCACGAAGGGCAAAGATCAACAAGTACGAGTCGTCACTGTTCGAACAGCCACAGGAACATTTGTTCGTCCTATCACAAAACTTGCCTTACTACCACGGTCCTGAAACTCGGTCCAGGGGGGCCGGGATGTTTAGAAACCAATTATCTTTTTATCTTTTGTAAAGTAAAATTATACAGTGTATACCTTGAGCGTTCAAATTTTTGTAAAGACGTATTTTTTTTATCTACAATCAATATTTGTAACGTTATGAGAGCGTAATTTGATCTATTCGTCTTGGTTGTGATGACCGATGGTGTGGTGAATTCACGATGCTCGCTCTTATACTCTTATACAATACACAATTGCTAATCCGTACAATTGCTTATCGTGAAACAGTTCGCCTTAATCGTTCAATTGTTAAAAGATCGCTGACCAGACCACACCATCGACCACATCACAGATAAGTACAACATTGATTCATTTGCCAATATAATTTTTATAACGTTGCTGAAAATTTGGTGTTTTTTTTTTGTATTATTCGGGTGCTATTGCAAATTTCAATGTGTGGGTTGGTCATCTTCAAAAGAATGAAGAAGATCTAAGAAGTTAGCTTGGTAAAAAACTTAAAATAAATTCTCTTCGATATCTTCTCAAAAGATATATATAAAGTTGATAGAGAATTTAACAGGTACTTTGTTGCCCACGGTGGCGGTGTACAAAAATTAGCACATTATTAAAATCTAATTATTACTTAAAAAAAAAGTTAAACATGAAGAACCAAAGAATCCCTTGTAGAAAATATTTACAAAGGTGTTTTCGGGTACTACAAGAAAAAGTTTTACACAAAGAAAAATTGGACTAGAACTGGCATACAACCACAATACTATCTATAGCCAGGCAAATAACAAAACATATTGCCGATAGGCTCAACACTTATCCAAAGCCATATCAAATTAATATCAACGACATTCAATGTTTTTTTCGCACATAATACGAGTACAAAAGATTTTATTAATAAATTTATAAGGACTCTTCTTTACACAGAACATCTTAGTATCTATTTATAATACATACAATTTTCCTTTGACCATGTTTTTTTTTTTTTGTTTGCTCGAAGGGCTTCTTGGTCTTAACAGTCAGTAAACAACGATGCTAACACCTCAAATCTAAACAGCCTTGGGCATTTTTTTTTCATTTTCGTTATTTCAACAGTTGGAACCAACAAGAAAGTAAAAAGTTAAGCTAAAATTAATTTGCCTGGGAGAGTAAGGATTTGTGGTGTCGACACTCAATACCAAAAATAAAAATTTTTAAGACTTTAAAGATTTCTTTAATTTTTTAAGTAGTTTAATAATTTTATTGTTACCCGAGTCGTGATGGTTAGCATGTCTGCTGTTAAACCAGAGGTTCGTGGTTCGAATCTCAACAGAGGCGAAATGTTTTTCACGGGTATCGCCTTTCGCGAGAAATTGGTAAGTCCTCTGTTAGTCAATTCACTGTGTTGAAAAGCCCTTTCTCGATTAGCCCTTCGGAACCGACAGAAAATTGCAGGACACCTCCATTCCCTCACAAGATATGGAGGCTCCTCGCTCTGTTGCGCCACCCTATTTAATTTTATTTATAAATTTATTAATTTAATAATTTTATTTCTTTCGTATTCATTTTTTTGGATACATCTTGGCCACTGCCTGAAAGGTGTTATGAATACCCATAAAATTCTTTGATAACACAGTGAATTAATGGGTTACGTAAATTTCACGACTTCAAAGAATGGAATTTTTTTTATAATAAGCACCCACATCAAGGGGTGATGAATACCCTTAAAATGGTAAAAACACCGTGCGAGCATTTAGGAAACTAGGAGAGGATTCAATAGGAGACACCGATGAACGTTGCTTTTGAATTTTTTAGAATCGAAATGTAGAGAAAAACAGAGTCAGGTAGAGCATTCCACATTCGGGTAGTGCGACTAAAAAATAAATCACTATGCTTGACTGTACGACCAAAGTTGATCAATATTCAAAGTAAAACTGATGAGCATTGAGGGTTGAGTCGACAGCAAAGTAAGGGGATAAGCAAAGTAAGAGGATAAGTAAAAAAAATTTTTTTTTTTAAAGTGAAAGCTTGCAAAATACATACATATCACTGCCTGACACCTATTGGCAACATCAGAAAAACTCTGAAAAGCTTCTTGACGGTTAAATATTACAAAACCAAACAATTGAAAAATTTGTCAAAAAGAAAAACTTAAATAAAATTAACTTAATTTTGTTTTTTAAAAACTTAGTATAAAACAAAAAAAATTTCTGTGAAGCTTCGGGACCTGTTTATGGTTATTGTTCAATAAATTCAATTGACTATGATTCAATTTACTCTCAGTAATATTATCGAAAGGATATACCTAAAGTTTGAAAGCTAGCGTGTAAATAAATAATTTTTGGTGTCAAATAATTCCAAAAAATTGCCGAAAATTCAAATTTAGAATTTTGAACTTTTTCATTCAATTTTAGGTATATCCTTCCCCTTAATATCATGTCAGTAAAAGAATGAACTTTGGTAAATCTTTCTCAGATCAACGGAAAAAGAGTGGCAAATACAGCAGTTTTCGATGTCGCCGGAAACAGGCGTCCGGAAAACTTCAATAACGCCGCCATTTTGTTGGCCATCGAATAGATACATTTTTTTTTTTTTTGAATGCTGGACAGCTCTAACAAACATTTCCTCTAATTTTGAAAATAATTGGGTTATATTATTCCCTCTAAAAAAAATCCCAAAAAAAACAGGTGGACCTATAATTTTATAATCTTTTCAAAAGGAATTGTTTCTTAAAATAGTTAACAACATAAGAGCAAGGGAGAAAAATAAACAAGCTCACGTACTTCGGTTGGCAAAGTCAAAAAGTTTGTTGTTTTGGGCTTAGCGTATCATGAAATGTAACTATATATTTCTGAAGGTCTTTTTGAATGAATTCAAATTCAAAGAATTGCACATCAAATTTAGAGATATAAATCCTTCAAAATCGAGAAAAAAAAGTTTAAGCTACTTTTGAGCCATTGTTTTTTTTTTAACATACAAAAAATTTTATCAACAGACCATTCCTTTTCCAATAGCTTGATATGCCTTTATTACATCAAATTACTGAGTAAATATTTAAATAGATTCAAAAGTTGTAATTCTTGGTCATGCATTTTTTTGAAGCCTAGGTAGAGTCTCCAACAGAAATTTGAATAAGATAACATATTTTTTAAAGTTCTTAGTTTGCTGAATATCGATTCCAGTCATGCACAGAATCGCTCTCCAAAGCCAAGTTTTCAAAGAATAAAGCATTGATGTATTGAGTCTTGGCCTTACTCTGGCCATAATCTCAAGAACCTGGTGTGATAGAAAAATTCTGTGACTGAATTTGAATCAAATTATTTCTTTTCGCCACTCTACCTAGCCTGCAAAACAAAGCATGGCCGGGATTTACAGCTTTTGAGGTTTAAAATTTTAGTAGTTTGATGTAACAGAGGTATTTTGAGGCCATAATTGGAATCTGCGCATACTACACTATTGGAATGGTTTGTTTTCAGGCTAAAATTATTTGCATGTTGGCAAATAGACTCAAAAAATAACAAAAAACTTGTTTTTCTCGATTTTGGAGGCTTTATATCTTGAAAAAGAGACGTGACAGAGCAATTCTGAGGTTAAATTTGAATTCAGGACAAAAAACCTTCAGAAAAACATAGTTTGCTGTGACATAAAAAGAAAACAAATTTTGTTGACTAGTGTAATTTTAGCAAATACAAAACCGTCAAAACACCGCGCCGGAATCTTTCGGTCAACCCCTATCAGTTGAGCGTGGCAAAACCCACAGGATCAGTTACCCCGATGGTCCTACCACGCGCAACGCGTTCTTTGGGCCGGGACATTACGTCCAAACGGTTGAATACAGTCCTTCGAGATAGTCCCAGCTCATGGACTGCTGAACTTAACTTTTAAACCAAAAGCAGAATTCAAACTTTGAAAATGACCATTAGCCTATCAAACAGCAAGTCAACACACAAAAGATTCTAAATCCGCCCACATAAAAGTTCATTGAAACTCTTATTAATTTTTTATATAATGTCAATATCAAAAGAAAGTTACTTTTCCCATTTCAAGTAAAATAGACACTGTATAGGCGTTAAAGCAATTCAATTTTTATATAAATAAACTCATAAAATTTTCTTCAAAAAATAAGTTTTGTCGATATATAAATACATAACGATGCTGTTTACTAAGCAAATATCCCTCCGTTACCCGCATGTGTTTTCATTCCCACAGGGCAAACAATACTTTGTTCAAAAACAATCAAATGTCATGAAGTATTTTCCACATCCATCGCAAAAGCAAAACAGCTTATTTTAAATATAAAGGCCAGTGACGATAAAAATGAACTTATAAATAAGTTTTTTTTAAGTTGGTTGGTAGCTAGGCAAAGCCCAAAAAACAGCTACAGCAAAATAAATAACCAAATCCAATAAAAAACCGATTACTAAACACGTGCAGTTGGGAGGAAAAGAGTATTGAAACTTTTTCCCCATCGATTCTTTCAACACCAAAGTATGGGCGAAATTTTCATGCAGACACAGCTGTTTCTATAGCAACAACAGGATTCGCACTTGACCTAAATGAACGAATTAAGGGTTTGAGGCAAAAGGAGTTCCATAATCTGACCATACATGAACCAAAATGAGGCAGCAAATCCTAAAATTGATGAGCAATTTCAGAACACAATTTCATTTACGATTCTGAATCTGCAGTTCAGCGGGAATTGAATTTCAACCAAAATGCAAGCTTACACAGCCTTAATTACAAACAATTTTTTTTTTTTTTTTATTTGTTTATTGGTAAGAATGTATTTTAAGATATAATATCGTATAAGCTAATACATGCTTAAATTTACTTAAAATATATTTATCTTAGCTACTAGTTATTTGAAATAGTATTTAAAGTTGAGCTTTTCAAAACTAACTGAATAATTTTTTAACAATTTATTATTTCATGCTGAATCGTATTGTTACTTTATAAACATTTGTAATTGCAAAAAATTTTTACATATGGAAACGATTATATTCTGCTTTCGGAGAGGTGTATTCGATGTTCATTTTTAAAGGAGTTCATGTCTCTAATTTTTCTGATATGTCTAGGAAGATTATTCCATAACCGCGTCTACTTACTTACTTAGGTGGGCATTACAGTTCGGGGTGAACCTGGGCCTCAACCAACATCCTTCTATAACGATTTCGATCTCGGGCGAGCTCTCTCCAGTTTCGCACTCCAAGTCGGTTGAGGTCTTCATCCACTTGATTGCGCCACCTAAGACGAGGTCTTCCCCTTTCGCGATTTCCCTGCAATGTGCTTTCGAACACCCGACGAGCCGGAGCGTTTGGGTCCATCCGCTCTACATGGCCCAACCATCGTAGCCTCGCGATGCGTACTCTTCTGGCTATGCCCATGTCGCGGTACAGCTCATATAGCTCGTTGTTGTATCTTCTTCTCCACACATTGTCTTCGCATACGGGACCAAAAATCATTCGTAGAATTTTTCTTTCGAAACGACCAAGAGTTTCCTCATCCGCTTTCGATAAGGTCCATGCTTCCATAACCGCGTCACATTGACAAAAAACTGTCGTTCGGAGGTTAAACAGGAGAAACGAAATTGTGTTATTTGATGTGTTCTAATTGAGGAGGCCATCTGTATTCTGGTGAAGATGTAAGAAGGCTGGTGTGTATGCAACGTTCTAAACAGTAATATTAAGGTTCTATAACGAATGAGATTGTCGAAAGAGAGATCATATATAGACTTTGAAAAATGTGAAACTCTATCGAATCTTTTAAGACCATAAACGTATCTAGCAATGTTATTATATGCCACATTGAGTTTTCTTCGACTAATGTGATCGCAACTGCAATAGATCTCACAGCCATACAACAGTATAGGGATGATCATCGTTTTGGCTAGCATAAGCCATGTTTTGACAGGAGTATAATACTGTGTAGACGACAGTCTGCGCAGTACTCCGTATGCTTTTCCAATAGTCGAGTTTATGTGCGTGTTCCATGTAAGGGTCCGGTTAAACGTTATTCCTAAATTTTTAGCGGTCTCAACATATTGAAGGGCCGCCCCATCAAGAATTATCTGTGGGAACTGGGAACAGTCAATGGGTTTCTTAGAGATAACCAGAAATTTAGATTTAGATGGATTCAAGAATAGTCCATTATCTTTAGCGAAATTAGAGATATTTTCTAAATCATTGTTAATATTAATGACACTACTATCAATCTGGCCTAACGAACAACTTATGTACATTTGAACGTCGTCAGCATACATTTGAACTGTTGATGAGGAGACTGTTTGTGGGAGTTCATTGATGTAGAGAGAAAATAAGAGAGGACCGAGGATCGAGCCTTGTGGAACACCTCTTTTTATGGGAAGAAAGGATGAAATATTACGATTTATCATAACAGCCTGTTGCCTTCCTTGGAGATAGGACAAAATCAGTTGTACGGCCGAGTTCGAGAAATTATACAATCTTGATAGTTTTTTACAGAGATTATAGTGATCAACCGTGTCAAAGGCTTTTGAAAAATCCAATAGCAGAAAGAAAGTTATATTTTTGTTATCTAAAGCCACTCTCACGTCTTCGATAACATTAATCAAAGCTGTTCGGAAACTGTGTTGCTCCCTAAATCCAGATTGTTTCGGTGAAAGAAAGTTATTCCTGCGTAAATAAGTATTTATTTGTTTTTGGATAACCTTTTCAAAAACCTTGGACAGGAAGGGAAGGATTGAAATAGGTCTAAAATCTTTACTGCGTGGACTTTTTTCGATTGGTATTATTTTAGCTGACTTCCACTGCTCAGGGTAAACGCTGGTTGTCAAAATCGTGTTAAAGGTGTGTGTAACATACGGCAAAAGTACAGGCAGTATTGCCTTAAAAAAAGTGGGGTGTATTTTATCAGTACCTATAGCATTCGACTTAATTGACAGAAAACTTTCCACTACGTCAGTACTTTCAACGCTTATGAAGCTAAATGCATTTAAATTATTGTTCTGGAAGTTTTGGGGTGAAGTGGCCGGCAAATAAGGGAAGGGTAGCTCGACGAATTTTTGATTTAGCTCGTTCACACTGATATCATCAGGGAAATCGTTTTTTTTTTTGTTTTAGCTATGCCGATTTCACGAAGATTTTTCCAAAGTTGCCTCCCGCCCTGTGATGTACTTAATTTGTTGGAGAGCACCTTTGTTTTACCGTTACGAATTTTAGTTACCACTATATTGCGTAACCTGCGATAATTTTGTTGAAATTCCTCCAGTCTAAAGCGTTTCCAGATAGTATATGCGTGGTCTCTTGCTTGCATCAATTTACGAATTTCGGCAGTAAACCAAGACCGATGATAATGTTTCCGAGTACGTATTTGCAAAGGAACGTGGGTATTGAATAATGATAACGTTTGGGAGTTTATAAATTCGATTTGAACAGTAGGACTGGGCACACAGTAAACGTATCTCCAATCTATGGATCGCAAATTTTGTTCAAGGGCATTGTAATCAATGTGTTGAAAATCCCTAAACTCATATGAGATATCTACATGCTGAAAATCAAAATCGAAAGCGATATATATGAGGTCATGCTTGAGAAACCTGGCGCAGAGAGCTGATCTTGAAACAGTACCTTACATAAATCACTCACAAAAAAGACATCTAAGAGAGTGCTAGAAAAATCTGTGAAATCGGTAACGCTATGAGTGTGAATAATTCGATAACGACCTTTACATGCATAATATCGAATCCCGAATGGAAATTGGGATAACAACATTATATTGAATTTGAAAGCTTAGTTCATTTATAAAGCATTACCCAAAAAAAAAAAAAAAAAAATAGATACCAGAACAAAAGCAAAGAACTCTTATCATGTAACAAATATTTATATTCAATTTAGGTCAGAAAAAAAAAAAATATAAAATATGCCCAATCAACCAGATCGATTTATTGTGTGACCCAGAGCCACATGGTCCTCTCGTTTACAACAAACGGAGTAGCTTTTGCTAGATTATTTACACAAGTAATTGGTCACACACATCTACTGTCCCAACCGTTTTGTTTTCAAATTTATTTTATAGACATAATTGAACTTAGTGTAACTTCTGTCTCCAAATGTAACAACCATTCATCCATCCATTCTAAGAACTCATAGAAACCACCTTGTGTTCGTTCCGAAGAGTATTGACTTAGGAACAATTTATGAAATTGAACAACCCACAACCCACAAGCCAAACCAAACCAAGAAGTTCATGAAAAAATAACAAACTCACGATTTATTTGTAATTCATGACCGTAAAATCAGATTTCCACTTTATAATTGTTGCCAAAGTCTTTCCAGGTGAAGTCAGAAATAAAACAGAAGGAACACAATACGAGTAAAAGAACTTCACAAAGAGAGCAGACACCAAAGAGTAGGTATGGTTGGTGTATGATACTTGAAATGGCCACCTGTTGCTTGATATATGGTTACCTTAGTTGAGAGATCAATTTGAACTTCTTGCTCACTTTCCCAAAAATTTTACCAACTTTCTGTGTGATTCTTAATCACATTGAATGGAGGAATTATTGGGTAAAAAAGTTTCACTAGTTATCCCATAACAATTGAAGTTAAATGCTATAATTTTAAGTGCTCTTTTTGTGGTTTTGAGTTTTTATTCCTTCTTCTTCTTTTACATATAGACAGACACAACCAGAAGCGGCCCTGGATGCTAGGAAACTTATTTATGTACTAGAAATAGAAAGAAATAGGTACGTTCTTTGGAGGGTGAGGGAGAATAAAATTTGTAACTTAAAGGCTTTCCAAAAAGAAAAACACTCAAAAGTGCGTAACGATGGAAAAGTCATGGCAGACAACTTTATTGGATAGAAAACAAAGACGAAGTGGGGATGATTTTTCGCAATTAATGGCACAACCAGTCATTTTTTGAAGCTCCGTTGGTCTGGATTTGTTAAGTTTGGAATTACAAAACCGCAAAGAAAATCACGGAGAAGAAAGAATGGAAAAACAAAACGATTTACTTGAACATTTTATGATCGCGGTTTGGTTTGCTTTTTCTCGTTTTCTTTAATTTTACTTTGCGCTGAAACCTAGACAAGCAATAATAATTTGTGCCATTTGTGCAATTTGATTGCTTGAGAACTTTTTTTTTCTGTATATCAAACTTGCCACAGTGTTTTACTTTTTTCTCTATTTTTTTTTCATTTTTCTTTTTTTTATAGAAGTGGGGTAGGCATCAACTTTACAAAAAACTTGGATGAGTCACGTAAAACGTGGTTGTTGCGGCGAACGATATGCAGCAGTCGTCAGTGAAATGAACGAAAACAACAAACAAACCAACGGAACGAACGTCGACGACTTGATTAATGGACGCTAAAATTCGAAAATTACATTTGCAAAAAAAATGTATTTTTAATTGTGTTGGAATCAGAGAGATCTAATTAGTTGGCAGGTTTAATGACTCTAGAGATATGACAGCGGTGGCAGTTTTGCTGTTTGTGTTTGAGAACCCGTTTAAGGTGATGCAATGTCTAGATAAACTCGTACGGAGAACGAAGTGTGACATTAATTTATGGGATTCTTACAACAGAAACAGAAAGTCATAGCTCATAGGCGATTGTTTCCAGCTATGGTATATATGTTATCTTGATGTAATGATTTATGTGAGACCAGCAGACCAAACTCGAAAAAGGTATAGTCACTATAGGGATACTTATATTAAAGATATTAGCACACATGCCATGTTTCTGTCCAGTGCTAATTAGTCAAATAAAAATAAATCCAATGTGTTGATGATGTGTTTTGTTCAACAAGTTATTAAATTATAATTAGTCTGCAAATAAGGTTTACTGTAAGTTCTTACGAAAAGAAACGGATCGCATATTAGGAGGAAGCAAGGAAAAGAGAAAAACGTTGACTGTTGCCTATTGGATTGGGCCAATTATTATGGTGTGTTTTTACAGAAGCATTTATGTTTGGGAGGCTGAGAATAACGATCCGTTGAGGCGTATAGTGTGAATACTGATGAATTCGCTGGGTAGGTATATCTATTGACGAAACCCTGCTCGTTATCAGTCTTGTGCCGTGTAAGCAAATTAATGAAAGTAGGTATAGAAGCTCATTACTTTATTCGATAAGCTTCATCCAATAAATGTTCCGGGAATGTATTGTTCACTTGCTAATTTTGTCACTATTGCGTTATAGTCAAGCCTCAAAACAGCCGACAATCGTAGTGTTCCATTGACGGTCTAACTCATTGGGTGATATAAGTAATCGCTCCTTGCAGTCCTTTTTATAAATTTCAGGATCTAAAATATATGTATGTTTAGGACATAAGTATTCTTTTAATAATATTTGAAATTTTTTGTGTTTCCTTTCTATTTGCTTGCCAGCTGCATCGCCTGGCGGCGTTGCTTGGGTTTAACTTTTCAAAAGCATTATTCACATAAAACTGCCAAAAAACCAAAAAATTGTTAGGCACAACCGCTGGGCTAAGGCAAAGGCTGTCTAAAAGTCTTAACCCTTGCACAAACCAGCGCGGTCTGCGATTTTGATCTGTGGAACGTATTCTTATTCGTATGTATGGCAAGCCGCGTAGGTTTGCGCTACTCCATAAGGTTAAATGTGTTTTATTTTGACAGCGAATAAATCGCAAACGCAGGTCGCTCTGGTTTGCTTAAGTTTTGCTTTGCAATCACCGTGAGAATATGGAGATGAAATGTGTGCCCTGACTCAAACAAACTTTAATATAGTACATGTTACTTTCAAAAATGTAGCATTTTAGCATTTTAACGATAAAAGAATTTTTGAAATCGGTCCAGTGTTTTCTAAGTTCCCCTGTATGTTCCCGTTCCTGTGAGAATATGGTGATGAAATGTACACATAAACCTTAAACCTTTCCCTTGGATCACTTTGTCTATTAAAAAAAAACACATCAAAATCCGTTGCCTAGCTTTAAAGATCCAAGCGGAAAGCGACTTTGTGTTATATTATTTAAGGATTTGCCTTATATCTTCTTCATTCTAGTGACTTAGGTATTCTTTGAAAGAAAAACCACTGCCAGCTGCCAAATTTTTTTAACGGTTTCAATAAACCAAATTTAGTCACAAAAGAGTTCCAAGTCAATGAAGACGAACACAAAGAAAGTGTCTTGAGTCGTCTGCTCATTATTTCAGTTCTTGACTGCTTGTTTGAAGCTACCAAACCGGACACCAAAGTACATCCACATTCAATCAAGAATTTTACATCCCTGCACAAGGACGAATTTGATTATGGGTAGACCCCTCAGAAGGATTTAGTCAAAATAAAACTTACTTATTTTGCCCGTTTTGAAATACAGTCATGGTTATTCCAGCCGAATTGCGAAAAGGTTGAATATCAATAGTAAAGCAACTCATGTTGACGACAGGGTGGAAAGAATTGTCCGAAAAACTCCGCTTTTTTTTGTGATCGAAAAATATCCTTTAAACTGACTGAACGATATCTACTCTATACCGCAAATCTGCGTCATTTCTCAAATAAGGATCACAATGTTAACAATTTCTAAAAAAGTATGAATTTAATTAAGTCGTTGCTGGCACAAACAAGTATCAACAAATGTTATGTAGGTAAGCATTTAAAGAACACAGAAAAAATAAAAAAATATAAAAGTTAAGAATAAAAAAGTTAAAAATTAAAAAAATGTGTATTTGAAAATTCGAAACTGTCCAAAAATTGTTTTTTTTTTCAGACAGTCGCCATTTTGTGAAGTTTTTTTTTCAACTTTTCCGTAGTTCCGACTTAAGCGTCGTCATTATTTTATATGAATAATCAATTTTTTTTTCCGATTGCTAGAAAGGTTGAAATCGTGAGTATGATCAGAGACCATTGGTCACGTAGCAATTCGAGACACCTCCTTCATCAGCTGTAAATATTTTTTATTTTGAAATTTTGCAGCAACACTACTGGTGTTTCAACTTTCATGCATCAGTAGTGCCCGATGCGTAATGGTTGGCATGTTTGCCTGTTAAGTGGGTGTTTAGAGGTCCGAATCCCAGAAAACTTCAAATGTTTTTCAACGGGTATCGCCTATCACGAGGAATTAGCAAATCATCCGAGAGTTATTTCACTACCATGAAAAATGTTTTCTCGATAAGCTGTTCGGAATCGCAGAAAATTTAAGGTTCCCTCCGTTTCTTCATTATGGAATGGTTGAGAGAAATGTGCCCGGCCCCCCTTTTTAAGAAAATTTGTGGGGAAGCATTTGAAACAGATATCTTTAAACTTTATCGAAAATTTTGAAAATTTTTTAACCTTCAAACAACGTGAAGAACGATGATCGTTGATACTGGTGATATCATTTGATTTGAACAAAGAAAAGAACATTCGCATTGAACTGATTTGTAAGTTGTTCCGAATATGATAAATGTCTCGATACATTTAGACGATAAGCTTACTTAAACTACTAAAGCGGCAAGACAGACTCTCAATATTGTTGTAAAATATTTGATATTTTAAAATAACACACAATATTATTGATCGTCTAGTTCTCACATTGTGCTATGTCCAATTCATTGAATAAAATCAATTTTTTTTCAAAATTTTTTATACAATGAAAAATATTGAATAGTCATGGGTAGGGTTGCACAATATTTTGTCATTTGTTTTAGGAACTGCTATGGCCACACAACAAACTTCCGTATCCCTCGAAATGTGGCTTTCACAAATATTAAACCGTCAACTGATTTACTGTACAAAAGCTGTATAAATATAATAATAAATACTTAATATAACAATATAGACAGTCTAGTTGCTACTTAATAACTTTATGACCCAAGTTTTAAGACACAACTCATTCAATACCTACAAGATGAGATAAGAACGAACTGGAAGTACCACTGAATTTTACTTTAAATAAAGTCCCCATATGAGTAAAATTTGACAATGTCGCTTGTCACCCAAAGCAACTTTTAAGAACTATGTAATCTCCATGTTTCAACTTTTTTTTGTTCTTATCTAAGTTCACGTCATGGTTTAGGACTTTTTTCAACAACATGCTAGACTTTTGAAATGCGTGCAAAATTTTGAAATATGTTTTCTAATTTAAAATGCTCCAGTATCAAGATAAAGATATTTGATATGAAAAGCTGAGGGTTGAGTCGTCAGCAAAACAGTTGAGAGGATTAGAAGTTTCAGACAAGAGATCATTTATGAAAATAAGGAAGAGAGTCGGAGACAAAACAGAGCCCTGGGGCACACCAGCATTTATGAAGTGGGTATAAGACTTAAAACCATCCAACACAAATTGTATTGAACGGTCGGAAAGGTAGTTTCTAATCCAACGAAGAAGAGACTCATCGATACCAAAAGTACGCATTGAAACATATTTGGATAGTTTTAAATTGTGCTACCAGTGGATTGATGGTTAGGGTGTCTACTTATAAAAAGTTCCAGGTTCGAGTCCCAGCAAAAAAAAAAAAAACAAAAAAAATTTCACGAATATCGCCTTTGACATGTTTGTCAAGTACTATCTATTTAAAATTTTCGTTTGTCAATTGGATCGCTCTCGGTTGAAAAAAAAGGCTGCGTGGTGCTAACTTAACAGACAAGTTAGCAGTACCAACTCCCTAAATCCATTATATATGTCGCTATTTTGTCGTATATTTATCGCGAAAACAAAAAAAAGAATAGCTTTTCATCTCTGAAAAAAATAGTGCGTAGTGCGAACTTGAAGCAATTGTAAAGTCTAAAGCAATTTTTTGAAAATTGTTCCTGTTAAACATACACAGGTTTCAATTAGGCACCGCAATGCTAAGATTTTCAGAAGCTCACCTTGACAATTCTAATCTACTATTACCCAAATGCAGACTAATTAAATCTGTTTTCACGGCGACTTCAGGAGCATCAAAATATTTTAAACTCAATAAACATTTTGATTGGTTTTGATTGCCAGTAAGATCTGCTGATAGACCATCACTTCCACCAGAGCAACATAATCTATAGGGACCTACTTTTGCACCGTTTTCTGAGTTGCAATGAATCTAAATGTGAGTAATTTTGCTTTAAAATTTAATTTTGCAGATGCTTCATATTTTGTGAAGATCAATCAATCACCCTTATTACGAATGGCGTTTTAATAAAACGCCAATAAGACGACTTATCTCTAGATGCCACAATTGCCGTTTAAATAAAATAACTTTTAAGGGAATGGTAAGAGCAATGAGGAACAGATAGAGAGCTGAACTTATATTTTTATGAAAGCAAAAATTATCGCGGCTGGAGATCAGTCATTTTTTAGGCGTCTGAGTGAAACGCCTATCGCAATAAGGGTGAATACCTTAATATCCCTCGAGATCTGTATGGGAGGATCATACAATAATTGAAAATGAAGCAATACACTTCTACACTGATGGTTCAAAAACAAGCGAAGGTGTAGGAAGTGGAATCTACTCAGGAAAACTGAATCTCAGTCTTTTCTTCCGCTTACCCGATCATTGTAGTGTGTTCCAAGCGGACATTCTGGCGATTAAAGAAGTGCTGTCTTGGCTCAAAGAAAACGTCATATCCTCCACGGATATTCTTGTCTTTTCGGGCAGCCAAGCTGCCCTTAAATCTCTTGCCTCTGTCTCTACAAAATCCATCACGGTCCAAAATTGTAAAATGTCTCTGAGGGAGATGTCAAATCAGTGCAACATTCACCTTCCCCTACGGTCAGAATGGAACAATATAGGTATACCTATCGCTGCATGTAAACTAATACTTAGACAAGACGCTTTAAGGATAACAAACACTAGATGGACTGAGAGTAACAACTGCCTTGCAACCAAAAAAATTTGGCCGTGTGTAGACTCAAAACGCTCGAAGAGTTTGTAAACCTTAAACCGCCTGTATCTAGGTTCTGCCATAGGTGTTCTTACGGGACACTGCCTAATAGGAAGACACGCCAAAAGACTTTGTGTGTATTCCAATGATTTCTGCAGAGGCTACATGGATGAAGAAGAGGAAGAAACCGTTCAACACCTTCTTTGTCCATGCCCTGCACTGCTGCACAAGAGGAAAACTCATCTCGGTGAATTCTACTTCGACGATACTAGCGACTTAGCTTACAAAGACCCTAAAAGTCTTTCAAAATACATCAAAAGTTTCGCGTGGTTCGACTGCCAGGTAATTATCCGACTAGTGAAATGACAGATTAACGGGTGATCAACTCGTTAATCTCACATTGGTTATTTCTGAGATTAGTAGGTGATAAACTTGCTGATATCTGTGGTATCACAATGGACCCTTATGGTCTAAGTGTGTCAGGCAATGCATGTACGTACATACTCATTAGCTGACAGCCACTTCCACCTAACCTAACCTAACACCTTAATTTTTGCCAATAAATGCTAACTAGCTATCTTTACAAAGCGACAAAAACTCCAATGAAATGGTCTCATTAGGGCCGTTCAGACTATACAATTAGTTGGACAGACTTTGGCTTGAACGACCAATGGACAATGTGAACCCTCAGACGACCACTTGTCCAACTTGTTGGATGATTTTCAAATATTTTTGAAAATTTTGAAGTTTGACGGAGAGTAGGAATATATGACATATTGTTGGACGACAAGTCTAATAAGTTTGAACGCAAACTACATACACCCGACCATCCAACATCCATCAAACGAAGTCTGTCAAACTAATTGTATAGTCTGAACAGCCCTATTGGCGCCATAAACAAATCTAAGAACAGCGTAAATAACGCGTTCTGTTTGGCAATACGACATACCTATCAATCTACTTCAAAGAATACGTAAAAGACATCGCTATCACTTCAAAACTTTTATTCCTACTCAGGAGCCCCCTTAAAAAATATCCTTACTCTATTCTCTTTTAAATACATTCCTTAAAATCTTCAAGAGCTACTGGTAGGTTCGATGATTTTCCATGCACAAACACTGTATTCTGTATTGCAACAGACATCTCTGCAAATAAATTAAAAGAACAAAACAACAAATAGACAGTCGAATGGGAAAACAAAAACCCAAAACTGAAAGACACCAGCTGCATGTGGGTAAATAACCCTCATTGTTCGAAATAACAGAAAATTCGAAATAATTACGAACGACCTACTCCAGACGAAATTTAATTGCGGAAGGTAAAGGAGTTGGTACACTGAACGTTGATACACGCTCACTAGTCACAGGCGCACTCAAACATGTGAACGCATTGAAAATAAATTTTTAATGAACTCTACAAACAAGAGCTGTGCTATGCTATCTGTGGCACAGTCGAAGCCAGACACGCATCCAAAGTAAAACCAAACGGGGGACACTGAATTGAAAACCCTACCCTACCGTAGAGAGCAATATTCAGAATGCAAATAAGCAGACAGACAGAGAGAACACCGAGTATAATTCGAATTCGACTCGAGTCGACATTTAAGTCATTTACTCCTGTCATTTTGTGGTGTGCAGTACAGAAAACACCCACAAATATAAAAAGGGGAGGCAGTTAAGCCCAGGCTTGCAATAAACACACACAGAGGGTACTTCACTTTATGAGTCTAAGTGTAGGTTGAGGACGGATTAAATAATTGGACTTGTGTAATAATTCGACTGACAATGTGTTTCACACACAGGGTGAGGCTATGCCATATGCCAGATAAGGAACAATTTACTCTTCGGGCCACTTTTAAATATGTATTAAAAAATAGCCGTAGCCATACTTGAAACTCCATGCAACTGCTGTCACTGGTTATACAAAATTGGAACAACGAAAGCGCATTTGTGTCTCTATGTAGGTACCAACGATGAGTTTATACCTACAAACATATCAAAACTGGACTGTGAACTGAAAACTCTTATACGACTTTCGCTTGAAAGTAACAACAAGCACATAGCACACCAAATACTCGTATACAAGAAGAAACAGCAACGGCAGCAATCTATTTTTGCAACTAATGCTGACTTTGTGTGATTGTTGAGTGTAAACGGGGGGTAAAAGCCCGATACGATCCGGTTTATGAAAGAAGAAGAAAAACGAACAAGAAGAAGCAGCAGCACAAGAACAAGTTTGCTTAGACTGGGAGATTTTCTTGGCAAATACTTTCTGCAGACATTAGCTTAATGTTAATGGAAAGTAATTTTCTAGAATTATGTAATTTTCTTTTTGGAATTGGCACAAACTCATTCAATTTTCGGGGCAAAATATTTGAATAGATAAGTAATTTGATTAAATTGTAAAATAAGTCAGCATGGCTTGCACGACCAAAGAAATGGAAATGACAATAGCTGCTATTGCTGACTGCCTGTACACAACTTAAGGCGACTCTGTGTAGTATTATGGAATTGTTTCAAGATATTTTGCTCGAGGATAGACATTTGTTGATAACAGAAACAGAGAGCCATAGCTTTGTAATGGTGTCCAGGAACACATTTCAAAAATGATACCCATTACGAGAGCTCTGTAGGAATTTATAAAGCGCTAGAAGCTGTGTCTAGAACAAATGTCACCGTTTTAGTTGTTTTTGTTTCTGCTTTTCGAATTGGGTGGGGAGATGCACAACGAAAGTATTCCTAGGTGGGTAATGTTCAAAGGAATTTCAGAAAGTGAGAGAGGCATAGAGTAGGAGGGAAAGGAAATAACTTCGGAACTGTTTGTTTAAAGGAGGACAAAATTCATGTTTAAAATTAAAATAGAGGAAAACCTTTAAACACTACTTTGTGATTCTGATTGGCAGTTTCATTATAGAAAGTTACGAGTAAGAGTCTATCACAAAAGTCGTCAGCTACGCTTCAATACGTCCCCGTCTCTGTTGCCAAAAATATTCTAAATAGAGGAATGGTTATTGCCTTAAAAATATGTTATACCATAAACTAATCAGGGACCGAAAATACACAATGTTAATATGTCAGGCTGGTTATAGACAGGAAAATGTGGCTGTGCTCATCTTGGATTGTCAAGTAAGAACTTTTTATTTATAATTGAATAGGGCGAAGGTAAGACACCTTTACTAGCACGTCGGTCGGTGTCGCGTCGTTCCCTTAGGTTTAAACACGTAAAGTATAGAGTTGTTCATTGGAAGTTGGGGTCATGTAAGAACCTAAGAATATTCGAAGAAGGGGTGTTTCTTATATCAAGGGGACTAGTGAGTCCTCTATTGAATATTTTAAGCCTGGATCTGGCTATGGCCCCACATAAAATGTGTTCAGCCGTTTCTGTGTCTTCGAGACAGAGACGGCAGGTGTCATCCTGGTTAATGCTCATGTTTTTAAGATGAAGTAAGCACTATACACAGAGTCGTTTTAAAAAAATTTAAAACAGCAAAAGGAAAATGTATTATTTGCATATTGACTTTATTTTGCCTCTAATATTAGGTATGTTCAAGCTTTGGGCCCGGGTCACGTAGCTTTGAAGACATATATCTATCATCCAGAATTTAGGTACAGAAAAAACCCCGAAAAGTTGCTAAATTTTTGAGACGATAACAGAAAAGTGCAGTTTCATAAAACAATCTTTTCACGATATCGTAGGCGATAGACGATTGGGTAAAGTTAGACGATCGAGACTGCTCCAGTACAAACGAATCTTGAGCTTTTGTCTTTGACATCAATTTTACCTTTTTGAGGGTGTCCGGGCTAACTCAATAGTAAAGAGCGAAGCTTTCGTTGTTTTCAAGACAAGTAAGTAACAACTAATCGAATTAATAAAACAAATAAAGTTTAAAGCTAACCTAAGGGACATCGGGAGTATTTCTATACTTTGCCGCTTCTGGAATCTATTATTAAGGGAAACACGTACCACAAAGCCCTGTCGTAAAAAGAGGGAACAGAAATCAAAATTCAATCCGCTGGAAAAAAATCCGGACTATTTGCGAACTGAAGTGACTCAATTTTAACAAAGTTAAGTTTTTTGCTGCAGATAAATTTCACGAAGGTTATTGCTGATTCTCAAAGTCAAAACGGTTTCTGTTTACAACGTCAAAATGGAAAGTTTAGACTTTAGACTTCACCCCGACCAAGCTTTATTAGCTGTCAGTAAAAATCAGTTCGTTTAGATACTTCATTTATTTATTTATTTAGTAACAAGCACATTTCTCCCAATTAAACACTTTGTTCTTCTATTAGGCTTGGCGAATCGAAATTGAGAAGAGTTGAAGAAACTAGATCATACAGGAATATTAGATAAACAAACAAATACTATATAGGGTGGCACAATTTGATTGGGTCAGTGGGTTTGATAAGGTCAAAGCCTAACGTACTTCACTCAACCATACCATGGAAGGAATAGAGAGGACCATACAATTTTCGCCGATTCTGAACGGCTAGGTGTGAGAAAGCGTTTCATGACAATTTGACTATGATCGCAAATGACAATTTGACTATGATCGCAAAAGGAGAAAACAATTGCCTGTTCCTGGGATTCGGACCTCGAACTTCTACATAGCAAACAGACAAGCTAACCATTAGAACACGGAAACGGGGCACCACAATGACAACTTGATAAAACAATAAAATTTATTTGGCTTCAAGTGACTGTTATTTAGAAGATTGAAAGTTTTTATCACTACTAATGTAAGTTAGGTTCACTAAAACGTTTGAGAACAGTAGAAAGTTGGATTCCTCACCCAACAAAGAAGTATCGATAAATTCTGTACATACTTTTACTTTACTTTTACAAGTTAAGCTGTTATTTCAGTTTCTTTACCGCTTTACACGCCATTCTTTTTCCACACATTATCAAGAGTATTTTTCAATTCAATTGTTGCTTCACTCATCATATTTCCGCTAAATTAATGCAATGTTGTGGGCAAGGGAGACTCGGTTATGTGTTCCAAGGGCAGCAGTGGTGCAGTGGTAGAGTGCTAAGTGGATATAGGCTGACGCGTGGGTTCGAATACCGCGCTGGAAACCTACTTTTCTTTCACCCCCTCAGTTTTATCTCGCCGCCACCCTTGGGGTTATAAGTGGTTTTACAACCACCTTATTTCCATCCATTGCATTACAAAAAGGAGAAGGTTCTTATTCTGGTAGTACAATGGACCGGCAATCTGCTGAAGTTTATGATTTGGAAATTCAACGTACAATATTGGAACCAGAACAGCTTCGTGTGATACTCCAGCAACATTTTTTTAATGTCCGTCAATTTAGCACTACCACTTCAAAATTTCAAAGAATGTTAATGGGATTAACTGTCATAAATTTGTCGTGAAAACAAAAGTTTTATTGCTCTTCGGTTAAAAAAACGGTTTGTAGTGCCGTATATACGAGATGCGACTGTAAGTAATTATTTCAGTGTCAATCTGATGATTTGAAATTTGAAGGTATTTTACAGTGGAAGTCTCGGTTTTATGGCCTCTGAAGATAATTTGCCCCCATCATTATTTCACTCTCTGTTCGGATCTCTCTTTTTTCGAAAAACGTTCAGCTAAAATAGTTTTTTACTTGAAAATGCATTTTAATTGCTTAAGAGACGATGCAGTGAATGTAACTACATATTGTCGTTTTCCATTGGTTTCACTCGGGTAAGCACTAATTTTAAAAACCAATGGAACACCCAAAATTGTTTCTATTCAGTTTAACGTAAATTCCTTTGTGTGTGTGAAACAACTATGGCTCTTAAAAAATATTCTTGAAGAAAATTTTCTTTTTGACATTTGAGTAACATGTGCTAGTACTTCTTGAGTCGATTCTCACTTCAAATCGAGAAGCGGCTGTCACTCCTCAGAATCATGAGAAGCGATCTTTAGCACCAATGGAACGGTTTGAGAATGGTTCTGGACGCTCCTGTACGGTTCTTTTCGTCCAATGGAAAGTGGCATAACAATCAAACTTGGTTGATTATGCCATATACGATTATACGATTGAAGGATAGAAGTTTTTTTTGAGAAGGATCAAATTTCTGAATTACAAGTGAAATAGAGAAAGGTTTTCAATATTTCAATGCTTGTTATAAGAATTTAATTAGAGACGATCTAGAAGTATTGCCATGCTGATGGTTTGTACATGTGTCCAGATGTCAACTTTGAAACTTCGTTTTTTTTATTTGAGATTCCTGGGTGTCATATTATTTATGGAGATGACAATCAACCTTATTATGAGTTTCACGTGAACAGCTTTTCGCCAGGAACATTTTTGTTCGCCCGAAATTTTAAAAACTATTATGAGTTTCACCTGAACAAAATTCCACTTGGAATCAGAAAGTTCACTTCGAAAAAAAGACCACGTTCACGTTCAGTTGCATCCAATGTCCCGTCGTTCACTCAACGTTTTCACATTTCACGGGGAAAATAGCTCAGAATAAGAGAATTTTTGCGAATATGCAAAATTTTTCCCCCGAAACTCATAAGGGAAAAGTGAAATGCGATCTTTTTCGAGGGGAATTAGTTCACGTGAAACTCATAATAAGGGTGAATAAGAATGAAACTTGGTGTGAAGACTGAATTTGTGGAATATGGATTGCAAACGAACGAAAATAAATCTCAATTCCTCCGCTAGTATATTCATGCCATGAAAAGCGCAATCTCGATTAGCCATTCGAAATCGACAAAATACTAAAGGTCTTTTTTTGCCAACTTGGCTTAATTTGAATTTTAAATTTTCGTTCCAAGGACTTTTCATAGTTTGAATTTCCAGTTTTCGTTCCATGATTTGTCGTTAGCGGATGACCCAACAATTTCTTTTTATGAAAGTTCCGTTTGTTACGTTGGTGATTTTGATCACTATCAAATGTCTAGTGTTTGCTTCTAAACTCAAACTATTGCTTAGGAAATAGAGTGTTTCTTTCCATTATGTACTAACTAAAGTAATGGTACCCGTGGCGTGATGGTTAGCATGTCCGCTGTTACGTGGGAGATTCGTGGTTCGATTCCCAACAGAAGCAAAAATGTTTTTCCACAGGTATCACCTCGCGAGTTATTGGTAAGTCTTCCGTTAGTAAATTCATTGCCATGAAAAGCGCTTTCTCGATTAGCCGTTCGGAACCGGCAGAAAAATGTAGGTCACCTCCATTTCCTCATAAGACAAGGTTGTGAGAAATGCGCTAGGCCCTGGGGTTCCTCGCTCTGTTGCGCCACCCTCTTTTTTTTATTTTCAATTTTAACTAAAGATACAGCAGAAAAAACTAACAAAATTTTGATGCTAATCCATAACTCATTAGCCGTCAGTGTTGCCGTTCTTTTTAATAAAAAAAATTAAAATATCACAGACTGTGTGTGATGTATGGACCTCTGGATTGACTGCAGATGCAATTTTAGTCCATCTATCATTTTTATGTTTGTAATGCAACTTGTTTTCAACTGCCATTAGACATTTCTAATTTAGAGGCTGTTGTCTTCGTTAAAAACAATTAGCAAACAACCTGCAGTAAAAGGATGTGCAACTTTGACACAATCGCTCGAAGCTCAAGAGAGCTAGGAATCTTTAAATAATTGCGTCAAAAGTCAGCTTTTTATCCTAAAAATTTCTTTAATATTTCATCGCTATGCACATCACCAACATATTTAAATACATGTCCCTCTTCAAAAAGACTCCATTTTCGAAATTACGTCATGGAATAAATGTCTATTTCAAATCCCATTGCCATTAAAAAGACTGCCAGTCTCAGACGTGTTCTTTGGTATAGTTTTTTGGGACTTCGAGAAAATGTTGACATTTTGTATTTAAGATTGAAATCACTTTGATCTCATTAGGCCAATTTTATTCAAAATACCACACATTCAAGTGATCTCAGAGGCTTTGGTTCAAGTCCATCCCAAAAGACCCCAATGCCCGATAACTTTTCCCACAAATTCACATCACAGAACCTTTTGCACAAGTCATACCGCAATGTTTTAATCAGCCGACCGGATTTCAAGGATGATAAACGGAAAGCTCAAATATTCTGATAACCTTTTCCAATTAAAATCCCAAAAATTCCCAAAATTAAACAATCAATTTCATATCTAAATGTCCCGGGACCCAAACTTAGTGAGCCCACAAAATTTCTGTTAACCAAAAAGTTTAAAAAAGAAAATTCTTCCTTTTTCCCATGTACAACACATCCATAACTGGGGTTATGTGGTTTCATTATTCCATCGTCTCATTTCTTAAAAAAAAAAAAGTAAAAAGCACTTCAATTTAAAGAAAAGGCCACATTTCAAGTACGAAATTCCTCAAAACCCTTGATAATGATACTTACAAGTGTACCTACAAAATATGCGTAGACTATGCTTGCTGACGACTGGCGAAGGTGTATAATGTCAGTGTTTACTACCCGTAATACGATGACGACGTCATTAATGCAGGAAAAATATACAAATTTTTCGACCCAACCGGATTTGTAAGGATGAGGATGGAACAGGAGGAAAACCCAATCGGTGAGTTCATAAACCTTTAAACTGCGTCACCCGATGTGATCTTTTTCCCTTTTTTTTTATTATTTCTTCTTTTTTCTTTTTTTTTTTGAATGTACTTGTATAAAAAAAAGGAAAAAAAAAAATAAAACCTGTAGGCGTGTAGCATCATAACTACGACGAAGTCTGTGGATAAACCTTTTACAAATTTCCTTCTTTTTCGTTTCTTTTTTTTTTTTGTAATGCATGACGCAGCACACCGGAATTTTTGTGTAGCCAGCATTTAGAAAGAAGGAATTTACGAAAGGCCCTTTGAACAAATTACATAAATGGATATAAAATATAAAGAAGGAGCGAAAGGGAACTTGTATAAAAAAGGTTTCTACAACACCACCATCATTTGTAAAGGGCACTCGGCTTGGTGTGGGTTTTTCTGGAGAAAGGTGGGTACGCAAAAAAAAAACAACATGCCAGTTCACATCTTTAATTGTAAGCCTTGTTTCTGAACACATTTTTTTTCTCGTTTAAAGAATGTAAGCCCTTTAAAAGCCCCAGGCATTTGTTTGGTTTGTAAGGATGGCTTGTGGCAAAATTATGGCGTCCAATAATCCCTCCTCCTACTTAAATAGACATGCAAGACTTTCTTCCTACAATGAAGGAACCTTCAAACATGTAATCAGATTATGCAAGGATCGAATTAAGTAATTGAATCGCTGCGGGATACCTTCTACCGCATAAAAATTTTATTACATGACAGCCGAATTACTTAGGCTACTGTTTTGGAAGGTTTGGATACTGCGAACAGTTTCGACAGTCCCTCGAGAGATTTCCAATATAGATTTCGAATTTTTTTCTTCTCTCTTTCTTTTCTTTTCTTTTTTGCTAATACAAGAATCTTTTATTTTTTTCTCTCGATTGGGGAATTTGGTTGGCTGCCATTTGAAGTTGAAGTGGTTTTGCAGATAAGACAAAGCACCTTTGCGAAGAATGAAATATTACGGGGGCACTCCCTTAGTTTGACTTTGCAGCTCTACAAGGTCGTTTTGACATGCCGAACATAAGACTAAATCAAACTTAAGCCCGGAAGAGTATAGTATAGTATCTTTTGCTATGTTTACGAGTTTCTTTTGCGCTGAGAACTCGGTAAGGGAGGATATTTCCTATCCCATTTTTGGAGAGAACTTGTCTTCAATAAAACTTTTACTGCAACAATGTTGTTTATTATTTGTTGTTATTGTTTTTGTTCTTGTTACCTAAATCTTATGGTGGGTGTTCTTTGTCTCTATACGACGAGTAGGAGACGTGTACCACGAAATTCATAGGATTTTATGAGTATTTTTTATGGCTTTTACTGAATGGCAAAGCTGTTGAGGTTTGCGGCAGTTAACAACACGTGAAATTACAGAATGTGTGTTCTTTTTTATGGCCCGTCATTATGTGAATGACAATGGCAACTGGCAACTGGCAACTGGCAACCCCGTTACAAATCAGCCATTCTCAACGAAAAATAAATACTCCAAGATTGACGCGCACTTTTCTTGTTGTCGTAAGCAGCAACACATTAAGAAAATTCCAAGCCAAAAACACATCCAATTCATTTTAAAACACCTTTTCTTTATCATATCAGTCCTCATCACTTCTTATCTAAATTAAACAAATTTTCTTTACGAGCGCACACATCGTAAACAGTGGAAATTTGCAGCAAAAACATTAAAAACCCGTAACCCAGTAATTAATTTTGAATTCATGAGTCAGTTTTGCATAAATGATTATTAAATGCCAAGAAAAAAGAACAGACACTCAGTGAGAATGGTTTTAAATTTCACATCTTCACATGGACACGGACGATGGCAGTGTCTGTTGGTTTCAATGAATTTTGTGAATAATTTCGTGTCTTTTTTTTTTCAACGTTATGTTAAAGAGAAATGATGACGAATGTTGCCATTAAAGTTTTCTTGCTTTTTATTCATTTGCATTTAAATAATAATCTGTTGGAAGGAACATTGTGCGACATTATAATCAATAAATTATTACGTTTTAAGTGCCCGCTAGTCTGGATGGTGATGATTCAGAATGTGTCGCAGAGTGTTGCGCGGGCGGGTATTTTTAAAGTGCTTGGTTTAATTTTGCATGGAATTTTTGAGCTTTGATTAATCAAATAAACAAAGCAGGTTAAAAGGTTCAAATTTGTACATTCGTTGTAGTTACACGCACTGCGATGTTTACTCGCTGCATGACTTGTTCATCTTTTGCGTTAGTTTTGGATTTTTTGACTATAGGCTTATGTAGCTACACAGCACAAGATACTCCATTCATATTGTTACGTGAACGCACTATTCTTTGAACGCAACCAACAAACAATGTAGTAGAGGAATGACAATTGGCAAATGACAGATGATAGATGTCATATACGACGAATAAAACGTGTAGAAAAGGAAGAGGTTAGAATAAAATGAATTACGAAAGAAGTCAGACGTGATTGTTTTATTTCTGATTATTAAATATTTAGCAATATCAACGTATCTTCTATACACACACAAAACTATGAACCGAAGGAAGTAATTTTTTTTTCCAAAAACAGCGAAGAACCTTTCACTCAAGGCACGCCTATTTCTAGGCATTAATACGACCTTGTTTACTTACTGGTACCCGTGGAGTGATGGTAAGCTTGTTTGCCCGTAACGCGGAAGGTTTGTGGGTCGAATCCCAACAGAAGCCACGGGTACCGCCTTTTGCCATGAAAAGCTCTTATTCGATTAGCCGTTCGGAATCGGTAGAAAATTCGCTCTGTCACACCAATCTATTTGTTTTATTTACTTAGTCCAGTGAAACAGCTTTTCGAAAGTGTTATTCTACATCTGGTTTCCAACAGTTTTGTACGGTAAGAAAACAACAATGTCTTCTATAGGTAAGGTCTACAGATTAACTGACTACCAAGTCTAATGCTCTCCAAGCCACCAATTCATCGATAAAATACAATTTTTATCGATACTTCGTCTTTTCTTCGTTGATTACCAGTCCCAGTCTATTCCTTTTAATTGTATCTTGTCAAAAATCTGAGAATTTGCGTCGATTTTTCAAAGACAGTACCTGGTGTACTAATGTACTGGATGTTATTTACTGCAAGTTATTAAAACAGCCACATGAAATGTTTTCATTAGATGGTTTCCTATGCTAAAATATTTCACGTGTCTTCCTAGTTTTTAAGATATTCTTCAATAAATAATCGCAAAATATTTTGACAAAATCAAGAAAAATCACATTTTTTCCAAACTGCTCACACCCAATCGAGGAGCATATGGACTGACAATATTCTTTGCGTATTCCTCTCAAACTCTGCAACTGATGATTAGCTCATTTGAAGCATACTGCCGATTATGTAATTTGAGAGTGACTCTGATCAAATCAAATGCTATGATTTTCCGAAAAGGGCCCGGCAGAACTACAAGGAGCGAAAAATTGTTCATCAATAATGAGCCAATCGAAGTTTTCCAAACATACAAGTATTTAGGACTAACTATTTCACAAAACCTTAGTATGGAACCCCACCTCAAAGAGACATTAGTTTTAGCCAAAAGTGCAATAAGTGCAACATGGAAGGAATGCTTTTCGAATGAAAGAATAGCACACAGTGTTGAATATAAGGCATTTATGGCAGTGGCTGAATCTGTATGCAGCACAAACATGAGGATGAGAGATATTTGAAATACATACATAGTCGAAAAACTTCTAAGATTTTTCATAAAAAAAATATTTTCGCTTCAATCCAAACTACATGCTCGCAATTCAGACATGATCACTGCCGTTGTCAATTAGAACTTTGAAGTGTCATGTAGACTGACTACATCACAAAAGTGCTGATGATGCTAGTTGGAAGGTTACCCAAACTTTTAGCATTGGTTAGAATCAGGAAAAAAAATCATGCTACAAGAAACTGGAAGATCTTGGGACCTAATGCGGGGGACCGACTGCAGATTGCAGGGAGAAAATGGAATATGGTCGAAGGACGACCTCATGTATAGAACTCATTTCGAAGGTTGAAACAGAACTGACTGCTTGCACGAGGCTATATCTTCGGTGCATAGACCAATCTACAGTTATCTAAACCACAATTTTTGTGAACGAAACTACTTCCACATCGATAATAGTCAGCCATTGAGGATGTTGCTAATTTTAATGGCAAATGTCCGGTTCTATGTGAAAAATGAAAAAATTATCTGAACAGTAATTTTATATAAATTTCAATTTTAATTCAATTCAATTTCAAACGATGAAGTAATGGCGCTACTAAACAGCGATTTCATATCGCAACCAAATTTTAAATGAAGCTTCTTGAAGTCTAAAAAATGAATTACATATACAGGGTGATTTAAATAAGATGTGACAAAAGCTCAGAGCGGACAGGTAGGTGGTGAGACAAGAAAAAAACAATGGACACGTCTGGTTCGCATGAACTTGGCGATTCAGTGCTAAATACGATATCAAAATCTTAAGGCTGAGCACAAGATTTTATATATTTCTTGGTACAGGGGTGCTATCCACACATTCTTCTTCTTCTTCTTTCCATTTCCGGCGTTACGAGTAGTGATCTTGAAGCGATCACAACTCTCCCACTTTTCTGCTTCACACTAGTGATCCGCCTGTGGGGTACGCCGAATGAGTGCTATCCACACATTGATTATGAAAATTGAAAAAACCAACTAAAGTATTGAAAAAATGCACCTAAAATATTGAAAAAAAAAAAATTAAATATTTCAAAAGAAGAAAACATAAAAACGCCATATAATCAAAATCGTTGTACCAACTTTTCAAAAATCGGTTTTTTACTTTGTCAAAAAACGAGTTTTTTAAAAATCATGTATGCAAAGTTTAAGATTTTGCCAGAAGTTGTTTCGACAAAAAACTTAAAAAAAAAATCAAAGATACAGTTTTGAAGTTATTTAAAAAAAATCAAAATTTAAAAAATTAAAATTTTCCAAATGTTGATATGCAATCTTCCTGAAACTATCTAGGAATTCTTGTACATAAAATTTCATCAAAATCTTGTCAGCTAATTAACAAGGAAGCCGGTTTTAAAAAAACGGTTAATGGAAGGTACCGTTTTTAGACATTTTCTAAAAATATTTTTTACATCATAGAAAAGATAACTTGAAACTAATCCTTCACACAAAATTCAATCGACATTGTTGGAACCGTTTTCGCAGAAAATAAGTAATGTCATATAGGTTGTTTGGCAGGTATCGTTATTTCGAAACCTAAAGCCCTAATTCCAAAAACCGCTCTCAAAGCTTCCCCACAGATCTTAACTGCAAACTTTGAAGAAAACCGGTTTTTCAGTTCAGGCTGTAGATTTATATACGGACAGACAGACAGAATTGACCCACTTTTTTCGTGTTCTACATAAATATCGTCGTAATGTCATTTTTAATTGTTATCTCATAGTTTTTTCTGCACGATTGCAAAACTTGCTTTATCGCAAGTAAAAAAGAAAGACAAGACAGACCAAAACACTCCTGCTACACACAAAATACAGCGATTGGTTGGTTTCAGACATAGAAAAAATCGAAAAGCGGGAGGCTTGCTGACGCATCCGGAGTTCAATCAACCGGAGTGGACCCAAATGCCATTAAGCGTCTCAAAAGATTTTAATGCAAATGAAACAAGGACAAGTAAAATTTTGTACTGCAATAGAAATTAAGTGGATAAAGTTGAATAGTTTAAAATGGTCTCCACACATAACCGCACAGGAATGGAGAAATAAGGACAGTTTTAATGAGTTTCCCTCGACCGTTTTATAAAGTGATTACATACATAGGTGTTGTATATCGTGGGGAAAGTTTGTGACTTAAGCTTTCAAAATCAATGAAATTTTAATATGTGCAATCATTTGTATTAACATGCCTTTTCCTTCTTTGTTTTCATCTTTGGTTAAGGTTCTAAATGTTCGCACTGCCTTGCGCTGTTTTTTTTTCATAGTCATATTCCTTAACACATTAGCATTAAGGCACAACAAAAAAAAACTATGTTTTGCTCTAGTTGTACACTTTTTGCACATTGACAAAGTACCTACTAGAGATTTGCAAAAGATGCGGCATAAGCTGAATACAAATAGATTGGGTTAAGACGAGAAAAAAATCGTCCTCCCCTCCGTTCAGACAGACAGACAGAATTGCAGTACCCACTTTTTTCGTTTTTCAATTATCGTAATGCCATATTTAACTGTTATCTCCGTTTAGGCGGGAACATTGTTCTTCGATAAAATTTTTAGTTTTAGTTGTTTCAAGAGTTTTTGAGTAATCGAGGATCAGAGTCAAAATTTTGAAGAAAAAAAAATTTATTAAAATTTTACAAAATGTCCTTTTTTCAATGATCAATGATCTAATTAACTCTGAGTTAAGCACAAAAAACCGAACGTGAAAACCTGTAATAGTTTCTGAGCAATTAAAATAAAACAAAAGCTACTTGTTTCTATTAAAAAAAGTTGAATTTTAAGGCTTTTCTGCTGATTGGACTTTATTCTCTAAGCAAAAAATACGTTTTCTGAACAAAGCACCTTTCGATTTTTTTTACTTTGAGACTCAATTACTAAAACACTATTCGTTTAAACAACTTAAACAAAAATTTAATTGAAGAACAATAAGCTTTCAAAAACATTATAGCATTTGATTGTAAATGACTTAAGGGATCGCATTTAGAGTGCGAGAACAACATCCGGTAGGATGACGAGTCAGATAGCTCGGGCCGTTAGAGAAGGAGCGACCTTCGCTTCACAATGCCCTCTACTGTTGACCTTTTATATGGTCAGGCAGCTGTTTCGGAGAAGGAAGTCGAAGGTCTATTGCATGCGCCTGGAATCGCCGATAATCTGTAAGCAATTGATAATTTTCTCGTGGTGCAACTTTAAACGCAATTATCTCGAAACCACTTTTCAAAAACTGCTCGTGTTGTAGCTCAAAAATTTTGCGACCGATTTAGATGAAATTTTGGGAGATTACTCTCAGTAATATTATCGAAAGGACATACCTAAAGTTTGAAAGCTAGCGTGTAAATAAATAATTTTCCGGGGGTCAAATATGTCGATATAATTGCCGAAAATTCAAATTTTGGATTAAAAGAACTCCCAAATTTAGAATTTCGCACTTTTTCATTCAATTTTTGGGTATATTCTTCCCCTTAATATGTCAGTAAAAGAATGAACTTTGGTAAATCTTTCTCAGATCAGCCCAGAAAGAGTGGCAACTGCAGCAGTTTTCGATGTCGCCGGAAACAGGCGTTCGGAAAACTTCAATAACGCCGCAATTTGGTTGGTCATCGAATAGATAAAATAGTTTTTAAATACAGGACAGCATTAACAAACATTTCTCCTAATTCTGAAAATGATTGGGTTATTTTATTCCCTATAAAAAAATCCCGAAACACATGTTTTTTACGCTCAATGGTCTCTTTGTGACTCTACTGGAAAGCTGTTACTTATAAGGCATCACTGACTTTAGACAGAATCGGGCTGTTAATCGAATCTAATCTTTTTAATTAAAATTAAAATTTGTATTTATTTATTTATTTTAAAATTACATCATTCATTGATTTCCTCATGTACTATTCACATATCAATACATTTATTTATGTCTTTTTAATTTTGTTACAGTTCATTGACTCATCTCAATTCACTCATTGACTTCATATATCTTTTTTATCATTCGTTCATTTACTGCTTAATGTATTCATTCTATGGGCAATTCATTTATTTATTACCTGCTCGTTTATCCTATTATTCAGTTATCCATTTATTAATTTATGCATAAAAATTAAGTCAGCCAATTAGTAAGGAAAATCATTAAATGCAATCCTTAAAACACAATAGTGAATGCATCTTTTGAAGATAAACAATCTTCCCAAAGATCCTGATCTAAAAACATCTAACAACCACTCTCACCCGAATTACCATTTAACACATAAGCTTCCGTTTGCATTATAAACTTCGTTAGAATTTATTTAATGAAATTCGATGCAAGTCCAATTTGATAACGTTAATGGAAATATGGAATGCCCTTCATCGACTAATCACAAATTTCATACCTACTCAAACTATGATTTGCAACCAGCAATTTCTCCGAAAGGTCGATTGTTGATTTCGTTTCTCATAAAACGCCAACCATTATTTCAACACACACACAAAGTCAAAATTCGAAATGAATTTTCTTGCAACTTCATTTAAGTTACAACACAAGGTAAGGTGAGGTTCGAACACAAGCCATTTGTTGAGTTTAATCGCAAATTGTGCCACCTACAGACTTTTCATGAATTTAATATCCTCAAGTTTTACCAACCGAGTCTCTCTAATACTCTGGGCAATAATTTTCCAATCACTGGTAAGTAAATACGTAAAAAATATACACAAATCAGCCTTCAGCATAAAAGGAAGCCAACAATTTATGTTTTTCTTTAAATAAAAAAAAAATAAAGAAAAATAATAATAAAACACCCCCAAGCATAAAGGTAGGAAGAAAAATGGGTCAAAACCATCCGGAAGCAATATGGCAACAACTATTTTATTTATGACCACAACTTAAACCTGTGCACACTCAAGGCAGAGGTGGTTCTATAGTATTAGTATACAGTCAAGGGCGAGAATGACGAAAAGAGGGAAGTGTACCTTCGTATACAACACCACCTATACAATCCAGTCAAACATTAGAAGTCCAGAGTGAACCTACCAACGGATAAAGTTAATAACACTTTTCCAGTTGATTGAGTATCAGTTTCAAAGGCGTTCACTTCATGGAAATTGCAATTTTACGTTTCGCACAGGACTCCTTCCTTCTTCCTATAAGCCAGAGCTTCAAGTTGTGAGGAAAATTAATTAAATTGCCTGTGAACACTTAAAGCGACTATATGAAATGCTAGAGGAAAAGAAACACAAGAGAAGAGAACGAGAGAAGTGAAAGCATTCAATAGCATCAGGATAGTCTGAACTCTGAAGTGCATGAATTGAAAATAAAGAAAATTTGACTTTTGGACATTTAAAATTGCTCCTAATGGACTAGTTGTTAAACGACCATCACGAAGCCCACGAAAAACAAATTTCTCCCCCTTAAAAACTAGGCTAGGTTCCTACCCAACCTATTAAGGCATTCGATTTGGAAAATACTTCTTCATCAATAGTTGTTGTTGTCACTTCAAGTATTTCCTTTTTTGTTTGACAGAGAAAGTATGCACATAGCACAGTAACATACACGAAGTATAACATTTCATGTAAAGGGAAAAAAGCAGTTCCCAGTGTTGAAAGGCAAATGAAAAGATTCTTGCTTGAGTTTGTAAATATCTTTTGAAAATATTGAAACTTTTAAAAGGATAGTCAATCAATGACGATAAATCTTCTCAATCAATAGAAATCCAATTTCCTTTTACAGAAATATTTTCAAATACTCCTCTGGAGAAGTACCTGTGTCAATTAAATAGCTGTTTGTGTTTGCAAGTTGCTTTAGTGTGTAAAGGTATAGCTCTTTTTTTATTGAATCTTCAAGAATTCGTCGAAAGTTGATAGTAAATACTAATGTCTTTCTTTTATTCCAATCATATTTCGATCCTGTTTCTTAAATCTAAAGTTTACATTTAGAGTTAATATAATAATCAAAATATAACAAGGATAGTCCCCCAAAAAGCGACTTGATGACGTTGACTCTAGTTTTAAATAAACGCTATACAAGATCAATTTAATAAATTCTTTCACCATAAAAATACCGCCCGAGTAACATAAGCATTAGTTTTCCCAATTTTCCCACGGGAGAACTTTTGTTGTGCCACCCTATTCAATTATTTATTTATTTTTGAGCAAAACTTCATGTAACGAAGCTTATGTTGCTGCCTGTTGCAGACGCTCTGTTAGTGCATTCAGTGCATTCGTAGCCTAAGGTAACGCCATTTGGGTGCAAGAATATGCAGTAGGTACTCTGTGGTCGGGAAAAGGTTCTTAAATAAGTCAAATGCACCGTATTTTAAACGCACTTTTAAATAAACCAATCCCTGTATTCTTTCATAGAAAAAGGCAAGTCTGAAGCAAAGAAATTGTTCATAAAAAAGTACCTATAAATGTCAAACCAAAAGGCAGCTTAATGATAACCAAATGACACAGGGAGTAAATAATTTTAAGACTGACGTCAAGAGAAAGACTTACCTTGAAAGTAATATATTTACATTTACATTTACATGAAACCTACTCCACACATAAATCTGCGGAGTAGGGGGGTTGCAGCCGGGCGACAAAGACCATTTGGCTGATACACCACAAGACTAACTACGCTAATACTACATAGAACAAATAACACATGACAACTGCACGCAGTAGTACAGGACGGTCCCCCATCTTTTTACTAACAGCGCTCATTCCGATTTAATTACGGCGATCTAATGGGAACCGACTCTTTTCGGTTGACAAGGCCGTTGTCTTGAAAGTAATATAAGTTAAGGCTTTCTCGAACTACTGTGGGTACAGCCTTAACCAATTGTCTATCTTCGTTTCAAAACGATGAAGTTGTTCAAGGTAGAGTTTTTTTTTAGATGTTGGTTTTTCGAATAGGGGTAAAACTGACATCTTGTGGTCAAATCGGCCAGCTCTAATGCTGTTTCTGTTCAGTTTGACTTGCCATTTCATCATGAACAACAGCTTGACAAAAGAAGAACGCTTGCAAATCGTGCAAATTTATTTCGAAAATAATGGTTCAGCTCGCGAAGCTTACCGCAAGCTTCGTCTATTTTATGGTCGACATAATCGTCCATCAGAGCAGTCAATTCGGTTAACCATGGACCGTTTTCGCACTACGTTTACTTTATGTGATAACACGCATCCGCAGAGACGTCGAACAGTGCGCACCGAAGAAACAATTGCCGCTGTAGAGCAAAGTGTTGAAGAGGACCCGGATGAATCGATTCGCCACCATGCACAGCAATTGGAGCTTTGTCCATCAACTTTATGAAAGATTTTGCGCAAAGATCTTGGCTTACGACCTTACAAGATCCAACTTGTGCAAGAATCAAATATACGAGGCCATGCAATGCGTCGTGATTTTGGCGTATGGGCCGAAAATGAGATTGATCTCGATTTTCGTCTCAAAATTTTGTTCATTTTTGGTTGAAACCATACGTCAACAAGCAAAATTGCCGCATTTGGAGTGAAGAAAATCCACATGAGTACCTTGAGAAGCCATTACATCCACAAAAACTGACTCTTTGGTGTGCTCTATGACCTAGTGGAGTCATTGGGCCATACTTCTTCCGAAATGATGCTAGCGAGCCAGTTACCTTCAATGAAGATCGGTATAGAGCCATGATAACTGACTCTTTTGTTCCCGAATTGGATGTTGGATTGAATGTTAATGAGATTTGGTTGCGACAAGACGGCGCTACATGCCACACAGCGCATGTCACAATCGATTTATTGAAGGAAACATTCGATGAGCGCATAATTTCGAATCTTCCCAGGGAGATCTTTTAGAGTAAAACGTATGTATATGTGTTGTATGTACTCTTGTAATACCTCAATACGAGATTTATGAGCCTCATAAATAGAGGTGACCAAACCTGAGAAGTATACGCGGGATGGGGACGAGCATGACAGTCGTATAAGGAAAGTGTAATATAGGGGTCGTTAAATTCGTTTGCAGATCTCTTAAGGGAGGGGTAAGCCCTAGGAGGCTGAAAAAAAGGCTTTTTAACGATTTTTTTTATGAAAAATCTGATAAAGTAATTTAATTTATTGATTTGCTACATTATTAAGTATAGTTTCAAGTATCTTCTATATTTTTTTCATACAAAAATATTGAAAAACCAGCCGATGATAGTGCATTTTCCGAGACGCATCCACTTTTCGATTTTTTGCGGTGTGCAAGGTAACTTTTGACAGGATCATCTAAAATCAAAATTCCAAAAAGATTTCGGTAAAAGACAACTTTCTCCAGGTAATAACACGAGGTTTTTTTTGCAATTTTGAAATTTTGGTGACAATTTGAAGTGAAAAGTAGTTTTTTTTGCCAAAAAATGCCATTTTGTAGCTGTCAAATTCGGGAAAAATCAAAATTTTTTAAGATCCTCTTGTTATTACCTCTAAAAATATATATTAAAGAAGTGTGCAAAATTTCAGAAGGATCGGTCCAACAGTCACCGAGATATTTTGCACACCGACTTTAAAAATATTAGTTTCGAGATAAACGCGTGGCACCACAACTGCTTCAGCACACTGAATGGTTCCCCTCAAAAATATTCCTTTAGAAGCGTCATTAGAGTGAGCTCCCCTTCCCTGAACACAAAAGACGACCTCGAGCTACCTGGAACCAATCATAAAAGTAACAAAGATGCTGCGCGGCCGGGATCATTGTCCGTCCGACCCGGCCTCCCTCTATTCGCTCGCCGCGCATACCTGGTCTAAAATCACTGTAACTTTTCGAATTCAACTCGGAATGTCTTGAAATTTTGACACAACATTCTTGAGATGTAGTATAATAAGAAAATGTAATTTTTAAAAACACCCAGGGTTTACCCCTCCCTTAATTAACCCAAGCATTGAATTTGTTTTGCTTGTAATGAAGTTGATGCGTTCATTGAATTTGAGGTTAATACTTAAAAGAACAACAAGGTCACGGATATTCGAAACTTGAGATAATGGTTGCTGAGATATTGAATAATCAATGAGATTGTCATACTTTTATACTTGGAAGGGTTCAAACTTAGAACGTTTTTAGAACACAATGCAACGAAACTTTCGATGTCTATTTGAAATAAATTGCGATCTGACGTTTTTTCAATAAATTAAAAAATCTGCATGCCGCTGTATGGAACGCAAGAAAACACGTAATTTATAGGAATGATGTAAAGCAAAGAACCAAAGTGACTCCCTTGTGGCACATAATAAAGACCATAGAAAGAATTTGGCAAGACGTTACGAAATTTTACTTCATAAGACCTATTTTTAAGTAGGAACTTATCCAAACAATAAATATTGGTGCAAAACCAAATGCTTTTAGTTTAAACATGATATGATAATATTATGAGAAAGTTGGTCGAAAGGAGGTCAGTGTAAATGTAGTCTAATTCATACCCTTTTCCAAGTGCATTTGAGCATTTAAGATAAAATGAGAGAAGATTAATAGCCGTCGATCTTCTCTGCGTAAATTCGTGTTACTGATTGGAGATTACATTCCTTACAAAGAAGAACTACTTGTTCAAACAGCTTAGGAATAAATGAAAGCTTTGCAATTGGCCAGTAGTTTTTTATACCTATATTTTCACCCTTCTAGAAAACAGAAGTAATAAAAAACTTCTTCTAAAACCTTTAAAGGCAAGTCTAAAACAAACAAACAAAAACACTTACTGTAAAATGTTCAAGTTACTGTCTAGTGACTTTGATAAATTTATGTTACCACTATATAAAATTAGGGGCTTCTTGTTTTTATGCTTACGAAATAAAGGTTTTACTTAAAAAGTTCATCCGAAAGAAAATACTATAAAATCATCAGTAAAAGAATTTACTGCGTTCTATGCATATGAGTTTCGAATTTCGAACCTCCAACCTCGAACAGGCAGACACGCTAATCATTACCCCACGGGAACCACCAAATTGGCCAAAATAAAATTAAGTAAATAATAACCCAGGTTTCGTCTGAATGACGTCTGTAAAGCTAGCATGACAAAGTTAGCAGAATCGCTTCAAGTAAAGTGCAACAATTAGTGCTTATTTAGTGCTAATTTAGTGCCAAAAGCTTAAATTTAGTGCTCTCATAGATTCGTGAAAAATGAGAAAACTGCTAGCTTGATATTAAGCTAGCAGTGTACTCCCTAATACGCCTACATTAACGCGGTACAAGACTAAAGCAATGTATAGGGAATTTAGTGCTAATTAAGTGCTGGCAGAATATGAAAAAGAATTTGGTAAAAAAAATTTTTTTTATTTTTTATCAATTAAAACTGCTAGCTTGATATTAAGCTAGCAGTGTACTCCCTAATACGCCTACATTAACGCGGTACAAGACTAAAGCAATGTATAGGGAATTTAGTGCTAATTTAGTGCTGGCAGAATGTGAAAAAGAATTTGGTAAAAAAAATTTTTTTTATTTTTTATCAATTAAAACTGCTATCTTGATATTAAGCTAGCAGTGTACTCCCTAATACGCCTATATTAACGCGGTATAAGACAAAAGCAGTTTATAGGGAATTTAGTGCTAATTTAGTGCTGGCAGAATGCGATAAAGAATTTGGTAAAAAAAAATTTTTTTTAAAAAATGTGATAAAGAATTTGTTAAAAAAATTAAAAAAAAAAATTTTTTTTACCAAATTCTTTTTCATATTCTGCCAGCACTTCATTAGCACTAAATTCCCTATACATTGCTTTAGTCTTGTACCGCGTTAATGTAGGCGTATTAGGGAGTACACTGCTAGCTTAATATCAAGCTAGCAGTTTTAATTGATAAAAAATAAAAAAAAATTTTTTTACCAAATTCTTTTTCATATTCTGCCAGCACTTCATTAGCACTAAATTCCCTATACATTGCTTTAGTCTTGTACCGCGTTAATGTAGGCGTATTAGGGAGTACACTGCTAGCTTAATATCAAGCTAGCAGTTTTAATTGATAAAAAATAAAAAAAATTTTTTTACCAAATTCTTTTTCATATTCTGCCAGCACTTCATTAGCACTAAATTCCCTATACATTGCTTTAGTCTTGTACCGCGTTAATATAGGCGTATTAGGGAGTACACTGCTAGCTTAATATCAAGCTAGCAGTTTTCTCATTTTTCACGAATCTATGAGAGCACTAAATTTAAGCTTTTGGCACTAAATTAGCACTAAATAAGCACTAATTGTTGCACTTTACTTGAAGCGATTCTGCTAACTTTGTCATGCTAGCTTTACAGACGTGTCTGAATGCCACAAAGACTCTGATATGGCAGAATACACATTATAAAACAGACATAAAAATAAAATGATGCCAACAGGTATTAAAAGCAAACAATTAATGATTTATGTCACGTCTCACGTGCTTTTAGAAACATAGCGCAATTGAAACAAAAGACAACAAAAAAAGAAGGAATGCAAAACCCTTACACCATGCTGAACAAAAATATTCTATACACACTCCATTCGCAAATGCGTATTCAAATATGTATTTGTATATGTCTTCCCATATAATTCAAAATAAATAATAATTGTCGTTCTTTAAATCTGTTTACCCACTCATAGCCAATAAGACCAACAACAACAAACTCGCGTTTTATAAAATTTGAAGGAACAGCAGTTTTTTTTTTCATGAGTTTTGAAGGTTAACGTCGAAGATACGTGGCTTGTACCTATGTACATAAGTGTGATGTTTTGACAAATTTGTTATCAATCGTTTGCTCCTACCCAGGTAGGGCATGAATATGAACTTCGGAGCTATTACAGCTGAGCAAACAAAGTATTCGGCAAAACAAATAAGCTTATTGTTTAGGCGGTTATTTTGTGGCAAAATAAAAAAATTGTTTTGAGTGTATTACCTACCATGTCCTCATTTCTTTCTGCCACATAAGTAGGTAAAAAGAAAAAGATTAGCTAAGAAAGAATTTAAACTTTTCGCTCTTTAAACGGATTTGGGATAATTTAGAGAGACTGAATCTTCTACACACTTATCTTTTCTTATTTTAGACCAGGGATCTCGTCGATATTGACCCAAAGGTCCAAATTAGTTCCTCAGGCGTTTACACTTCCAAAAAATTATGTTGGGGGTCATTTAACTGAGTTTTCTTAATGCATTCACATACCTTATCGCAGTATTTCAACTTACAAAAATAAGTCCCATCTAATTGTGATGTCTTTAGTAAATGGTCTAGACTCTAGAGTATTCAAAAGACTTTTCCAATCGAGTGTCCCTGCAATTATCCTTGAATCCTATGCCGTCAGCATTAAGAATTGAAGACCAGTGGCAGCAATGCCAAGAAGCCATCAGAACCGCTGCATCTGAGGTTCTGGGTTTCACTCGGCCCCCAAAATGAAACCCATGGTTCGATGAAGAATGCAGGCAGGCAAATGCAGCCAAACAAAAAGCACGACAAATGCTGATGCAAAAGCGAACAAGAGCTGCAAAGAAGGGAAGAACACCGACTTCTCAAAAAGAAAAAGAAGCAACATGAGAAGCGTTCGTTTGAGGAAATTGAGAGGTGCCATGGAAGGAACGAGATTCGGAAGTTTTACCAAATGATAAAAAGTTCCTGCCAGGGTGGCAAGCCCCGAACTCAAGCCTGTAAAGACCAGCAGGAAAACATAGTTGTAGATTCACAGTCGCTACTGAGGATCTGGAAAGATCATTTCTGCAGACTGCTTAACGGCGATGAGGACACAAATTCCGCTCGCAGGTAGATTGCCCCATTCAGCTTGGACGATGATCAAGAATGCCGTCCTCCCGAACTAGAGGAAGTTAAGCTTGCCATATGCAAACTTTAATCAAATAAGAGCGCAGGTGCAAATGGCCTTGATGCCGAACTTTTCAAGGCAGCTGGAGACCAGTTGGAAAGGAGCATGCACTAGCTGATCTGAAGGTATAGTCGGAAGAAAGAATGCCCGTTGAATGGAACCTCAGTATCGTATGCCCGATCCTAAAGAAAGGAGACCCTCACAATTGCGCCAATTACAGAGGGATAAGCCTCCTTAACGTCGCTTATAAGCTGTAATATGTGAACGTCTGAAACCCCACGTCAACAACTTGATAGGTCCTTATCAATGTGGTTTTAGACCAGAGAATTCAACAATAGACCAAATTTTCGCATTACGGCAGATCTTGGAATAAACCCGATAATATAATATTGATATAGGTACACCATCTTTTTATCGATTTCAAGGCCGCATATGTCAGTATTTACAGAGACGAGCTGTTTACAGAGCCATGTCTAGTTTCGGCATCCCTGCAAAACTCGTACGACTATGCAGGATGACTTTAGAGATTTCACGCTGCTCCGTCAAGGTCGGTAAAGAACTCACCGAGACCTTTGATGTCGAAAAAGGTTTTAGGCAAGGCGACAAACTGTCATGCGATTTCTTCAACATCATACTTGAACAGATTGTAAGAAACTCCAACGTCAACACCAGAGGAACAATCTTTCAAAAGTCTGTACAATTACTCGCCTACGCAGACGATATTGGCGTAATGGTAAGAAGGAAGCTTGATGTTAGGTGCTTTTGCGAGTATTGAAACAGAAGCGGCAAAAATGGGTTTGATGGTTAATGAGGGTAAAACGAAGTATATGTTGTCATCAAACAAGGACACCGAACATCGACAAATTGGACAAAACGTCACAATAGACAGACATAACTTCGTGGTAATACAGGACTTCGTCTACCTAGGATCAGCTGTAGATACGGATAACAACATCAGTGCGGATATCAAACGGAGAATAAAGGTCCCGACCCATAGAATCCGTTGCGTCCGTTCGCTGCCGGATTCAACTGACAGCTCGATTAAATACACACGATCTTATGAGAGGTGACCCATAAGCATCGGCTACAACGGACGCAACGGAAAAAGTAGCCCAACTTTTTTTACTTTTTGCGTCCGGCAGAACTGATGACATAAGCTGTCAAAACCAATTTGAAGTTTTCTCTTCACACTGCAACGGATTCTATGGGTCGGGGCCTTAACTCTTGCCAACCATTGCTTCTTTGGGTTAAGAAGGCAATTGAGAAACAAAACCCTCTCCAGAAAACCCAAGAGTACCCTGTATAAGACCTTAATCATCCCAGTCCTGCTTTACGGCACGGAAGCATGGACCTTATCGAAAGCGGATGAGGAAACCCTTGGTTGTTCCGAAACAAAAATTCTCCGAATTAACTTGGGTCCCGTATGCGAAGGCAAAGAAGATACAACAACGAGCTGTATGAGCTGTACCGCGGCATGGGCATAGGCAGCGAGGCTACGATGTCAACTTTCTTTCAAAGCGTTTCCCTTTTCTTTTAATTTAATTCAAAAAGTTGTTGCTAAGGTGTGGTCAAAAATGAGCCTACGACTCATCCCACTGAAGTGTTTTATTTTCCAGCATATCACTTGACATCTTTGGTCTGATTTTATAAACTTTTAATGCCATTATCTGGTCATTCATTGAAGTTTTGTTGTCCTACATGTATTTTGTTTTACCCAGCTATGCCATAAAAAAATATATAATTTGAACCTCACTCTAAATTAACAAACTGCTACAAATCCAACTAGGTATATATTTCGCTTTATAGTCACCAACAGAGCACGTTTATTTTTATAGCCTCTAGCACCATCCACAACCATATCCAACACAGTGGACCAACTACGAGTGAACCTAATTAGTATTCCAGCTATTACCATCAATTCTTTCTATGACACTTCAATTAATTACAAGTGTAGTCATTCGCGTAGGCACTAGATAAAGACAGGTACCAACCTACATAGGTACCTATTCATTCTACTAAAATAACTACATACACAAACACCATTGGCCACTAAAAGGATATAATTTTTTTGGATAGCATACGCAGCTGTTATTTTCCCAAATAAATATTTATGTGCCATGGCTCCGTTTGAAAATGTCATAATTGCGTAAACGAAAAAAAATGCTGACCCACTTTGAGCATAGATAGAATCCACCAAATGCATCGAAACAACGAAAGTGCAGTTTTCAAATAAAAATTTTAACAGAGGCAGAAGAGAAAAACGATATAACCAAACTCATTTTCTGGACAGAGGCCACAATAAAAATAGACTCTATCAACTATTTAGCTATGGCACGCACAAATTGCCTTTGTCTCTGGGTTTGGGTGTATGTACGAGTACCTATATTCCACCTAACATGCGTGTAAAAGGCAATTCGTAGGTAGATGCGATAAAACCCGATGTTTAAGTTTTTTTTTTTCAGAAGAAATGATAGAGAAAACAAAGGAACACAGTCCGTCTGGTCGTAGCCACACAAATTCAAGTGAAACTGATCGCGCCAACAGAGAAACACCCAAAGGTCATTGGCACCACATGGGCCACGAACAAAACACAACAATCATCAATTGTCATGAGCAATAACAATAACGACATTTTGGATTAGGTACTTTCTCGACAAAAATGACGCATTGTCGGGGTATTATTGGCATAAGGACAACAGATGAAAAAAAAAAAACCCACGGAAACTGCTATGGATACAAACAGGTAAAACCAAAGGCCAACAAAAAACCTGGCAATGTCCCAGATTTTTTTTGCATCTCTCTCATGATAGAGCAAAACAACCACAGCAACAAGCAGCGACTATGGAATACGGACCGTGAAAAAAGGATTACATACCTACCTACACAAACAACCTGAGGAAATTAATGCAATTTGTCTGGAAAGTTTTGTGTCCTGCTTAGAACAAAGTAAAGGATAATCAAGGTACTTACCATTTGCGATGAATAAACAAATCGTCGACGATAAGATGAGTATTAATCCACATCGTAAGGACATTATATTGTATAATCCACAAATTTAAATAAAAAATTCAGAACCAAACAAAAAATGGCTCCGTTCTCTTCGTTGATGTCGTTGTTGTGTCCAATTGAGCAACACTGTAGTGCGTTATCCTTGTTTTCTGTTAAGTACTTGATGCTGTTGAACCTTTCTTTGTTATGACACAACCGGACGAGAACAAGGACAACACAAATGCGCGTATGTCCTGCGTCGCACAAAGCAAATAAAATTTATTTTAACAAAAAGATTGAAAACTTTTTTTCCGCACGTCTGAGCATCTTATCGGACATAAAATACCCTACCATTCGCGCGCGCGTTTATTTCAGTTATTTAATTTCTATTTTTTTTTTTAGTAAAAAGGACATTGGACTCGACGTTCTTTGTATTTAATCCTGTCAATTTTTCATAGTTTTTATTTCGTTCGTACAATTTGTCACAAACTGACGTGCCAGGATTAATTTTTTATAAATTGTATAAAAAGAAGTGTCTTTTGTGAACAGTGAACACACACGGCAGGTCAACAGGAGGAAACGACAAGAAGAAATACACGACGGAACATCACAAAAAACCGTCTCCGACACTTGTGTGGGTGTATATCCTTTCCAATTTGGTATGGATGTGTGCGATGTTTATTGGAATTTATTTATGCCCAGTCTATCCATACATACAGTGGTAAGAATAAGAATGGAAGTAAGCCACCACTGCTGGAAGCGACTTTGGAATGAAAATAATGGTTGCGGTTTGTTGTCTTTTTTCTATTCCATTAGTTTTTTTTTTCTTCAAAGATAATTCGCCGAAAAAAATGAATCAGAATCATACACAATCAAAGTTCTTTGTGGTTAAACACGAATGAACAAGTTATAAAATATTCAACACCGAATCCGGATAAATATAAAAGAACACTATACGCTTACACGAAGAGATACACAACAAATTAAAACGTCATCCAACTATTTCTTTCTTTCTCGCTCTTTTATGCTTGATTATTTCCCTTCACACTTTCACTGTGTTTTATTTAAACCAAATTGCGGTGGATTTGATCAACACAAATGAACCTAATTCATATTTTTACTTAAAACTCACTTAAAATCAAATTAAAACTCAAAGGAAACTAATAATAAACAGAAAATGGTTTTTAAATATTTCCTTATGGAAAACACACGCACAATACACGGGAATGCACAAAGAACCAACAAGAAAATTAAAACACAAAAAAAAAGGAACTTGGAAGTTTCCAAGCTAATGATGGAGAGATAAATTATGTACTGAACAGATATATTTATGTGAAACAGAAGGGAATCTTTCTTTCAGGTTCACCACACACTCACACACACAGTAACAAGACCAAAATGAGATATATTTGCTTCTTATTTTCGTTTGGAAAAACTATTTTTTTGAAAGAACGAACAATTATCTTGGAATCAAATTAATTGAGTTTGGATGCAACGCATCGCACCATGGAGGAAAAAACAAAATAGAGACGCCGACGGACGGTTGATCTTTTGCCGATGCACATCACTCTTCAAACACAACCGAACACCATGAATTTTCCGATAAAACTGATTTGTGATTTCCATTGTGTGTGAATTCCATTTGCGAGAGGCTTTGTGCGGAAATGGATGGAAGAGCCTGGAATTTCTTCTAGCGTACTGGAAAGAGTTTTTGGATGCAGAAAGCAGAAGGAGAAGATGTTCAACTCACCACTGGAAGTGGAAGACTTTGGCCTTTGGCGGCTTGTTAGCTGAGCGCAAGAGAGACAAATAAAGTGTCGTTTTGAAAACTAGTTCCAGAGCAGGGTTGCCAGTTTGGGGGTTTTGCCCCCAAATCTAGGGGTTTTTTTTGCCTTTAGGGTGAAATCTGGGGGGCCATTATTGTCTGGAGGGAAGGCTAGGGGTATTATTTTTATTAATATAAAATTCTTAAATCTTGTTGTTTTCACAAAAAAACAGTTTGACAGTAATAGAATTATATTTCAGTTTTTACATTATCACTATTGATTGTAGTCAAATATTGTGTTAGTTCCCATATAAATTTAAACGATTAAGGCTAACGAAGAACGAACAACAGATGGGGTGCGAAAAAGATTTGCTTCTTTTTATATATCGCTGTCTGTAGTACTATCGAAAGATATTAATTTTATGAAAACCGGTCGCTCAGAATTGGCGCTGATATAACTTTCCAATACAATGCACGTATAAGAGTCAGGGAGTCTGCGGTCACTGAGCGCTGACCTAAAAATAATAAAACTAGTAGTGGTTTAAGGCTATTTGAAGACTTAAACAATTTGGTTTATTTCCTTCTTCAAATCATTGTAGAACCCGATTCTCTTTAAAATTGCAGTGAAAATCATACCCAAGGTTCTGATTTTGAGCCCTATTTAATGCAAACAGAGTGCATTTATTTCGGCTTCCATTTTAACGAAATATCAACTAAAATAACTTCTAAACAAAAACTATTGTGTATCAAAAACTATTTCTGATCAGCTTATGCAAGAATCTACAAAAACGTTTGCAAGATAGCTTGCTTCTTTTGCAAAAGATTTCTTACTTTATCCCAAATTAAACCAAACATTAATGAACTCATATCCCATTTCCGAGATGTATATGTGAAGATCCTGACGCTGCTCTCCAGCAATGGAACCTCTTACACATGACTAGCTGGATGAATTTAGACTCATCGGAGAGATTTTGGGATGAAGTATACAACCAAAAGGATGCAGCTGGAAACAAAAAATATAGCAATATTGGAAAACTGGCAACAACTATTTTACCATTTCCGTTTTCGAATGCCAGTGTGGAGAGGGCCCTTTCAATATTCAGTGTGGTAAGAAACAAGAAAACGTATGGCAATTGATACAACTGATAGCATCTAAGGGTTAGATATTCCTTACATCCTGGATGCCGAAATTTTACGCCGACACAGGAAATGCTGAAAGGTTTAACAGGTGAAATGTATCAATATACTCATCAAAATGAAGAGGACGAAAATGATCTCAAATTTTTTCAACAGTGAAAAAAGCGATTAATAACTTTTATATTTCCTTTTTTCTTCTGTTATTTCTTGCTATTATGCAAGATGCAACTTATGTATTTCTTTTTAGCTTTTTTTCTTTTTTGTAATGTTTTATTATTACATATTCTGATATCGACAGCTGTGTTAATTTAGTTTTTTAAAAAAGCTCAACAACTGTGAATGAATAAAAATTATTTATTTTTGAAAGAAAAGTTGAAAAAAAAATTTAGGGGTTTTTTTCTGCCAAAATAGTGGAATTTGGGGGGTTTCTACATTTTTCTGGGGGAAAGTTTTTTTTTCATCTGGGAACACTGTTCCAGAGTCAATTGTTCTTGGAAGCAGTGTCCAGCTAGAACTATTATTGGAAGTGACAGGTGGAAATGAGAGTTGCCATGGTGTTGATCGAAAAATTTACAATACGTTTTAATAAATTAACGGTTGTAATGAAGAAGGGATTAAGTGAAATTTGTATATTTTAAAGACATGCGGTTGGAATAGTGAGTGAATTGGAGAGAAAATTCCGCCAATTTCTGTGTTAGAAAATTGAGAGGCAAACCCCCCTTTAGAAAAACCAACGTAACCCTTTATAAGACCTTAATCATCCCAGTCCTGCTTTTCTATGCGGAAGCGTGGACTCTTTCAAAAGCGGATGAAGAAAACCTTGGTTGTTTCGAAAGAAAAATACTCCGAGTGATCTTTGGTCCTGTATGGGAAAACAATGTGTGCAGAAGAGGATATATCAACGAGCGGTATGAACTGTACCGCGACATGGACATAACTAGAAGAGTACGCATACCGCATAGCGGGAATACGAGGCTACGACTCAGATTCTTTCTTACAGCTCTATTTTACAATTTTTGGAGTGATCGTTCAGCAGTGAAGAAAGCTCTATGTCAAAGTCAGGTGTTCCGTTTATGGGCTATTACACTCAGACGTTTTTAGAAAGACGCAGATAAGTGCGAAAGAGAAAGATAAAAGAAGAAAGAAAGTGAAAAGAAGATAGAAAGAGAAAAGAGAGAAATTGTATGAAACACGCAGGAACAGAAAGTGTGAATGTAATAACCAACTTTATAAAATTTTTGGGTATGTTCTGGGAATATGTAAAAAGATATTAAAAACTGATCTCGAACAGAATCAACCTTTTTTGAATACAAATCTATGCAAGCAAATAAATTCACGTGGAAAGCTATTGGCTTCAGTCAAAAGGAATAAGTGCGAAATCCTTTGTTATATACACAAGCAGGTGAAGAACCGGGTGAAAATTCAATGTGATTATAATTTTTATTTCTTTAACTTTTAGTCAAGAGAAAAAATTTCTTTATAAATATCACATCCGATAAGCTTTGGCGAAGTTCATACTGAACTAAAATCAATGGTGGCGGCATCTGCGTTTAAGAACTAGAAACTATTAATCTACAGCAATGCCATCCCTAATTTTACTGTGGTAAATTACTACAGTAAACTGCTCTGCTGTTGTTCCCCGAGATAATTTTTTACTGTACTCTATACAGCAAAGCCATCCCTGTTTTTACTATGGTAAATTACGACAGTAAATTGCCCTGTTGTTGTTCCTCGAGCACAGAGTAGAACAGAGAGTCCACTTCCACCATCTCCACCCGCAAAACCCGCAAATTTTGAAAAAATGAACTTGGGCGAACAGGAAATGGTTCATTGAAAAAGTTCATTGCTGAGGTGAAATATACAGAAAAAAGAACTTTGACTAAGGCTTTGCGGGATCTCCTAAAACTATAACTTATTGAGTCGTGCTTCAATTAAATTGGGGATTTCCTTTTGGTAACAAGAACTCTACCTTTTTGTAAGATATAATCTTGAAAACACTGTCAGCCTTATTTATAAACCCGTATTATCGGCGGATTAAGGTTACTACGAACTTAATACTCCTCTAATACTCCAAACCTTATTTATAAAAAAAATACACCAGTATTAGCGGCGGATTGAGCTAATACTGGTTCATAGGAGTATTAACGGAGGATTATGGTCGTATTAAGGTCTAAATGTCATTTTGTTCAAATTTTTGGAGGAAAAGTGGAAAATTATTTCGGTTTTGTGAATAGTTTTAATTCTTTTTCCGCCTTAACTACGAGATAAATAAATTAATAAATGAAAACTAATATTTCTTGTTTTGTTTTGTTTAATATCCATTTTGGAAAAATTTCCGCCAACCACAAAAAAAAAACAATCATAATGCTCGGGTTCAACGCAATTAAGTTTTTCAGATAATCTAACTATTTTTGGCCTCTGATTGGTCAAAATTCACGCATCAAAAGAAGAACTAAAACTCTGGCCAATCAGAGCCCGAAAGAAGTTAGATAATCTCAAAAAACTTGATGCATTGAACGTGCACAATGGGATTTGTTGACGTTTATAGTAACCAGAGCTATAGATGGATCATTTTTTTGATGAAAAATTTGACATAAGCAAGTATTAACTAATACGGGTTGGAAAATGTTTTATAAATAAGGATTCGCTCGACCTGGCGTAAGGGAGTATTAAGTGCTAATACTAGTATTAACTAATACCAGGTTGAACCGAGTATTAGTGAAATCTAATAAATAAGGCTGTGTAGGGTTAAGTAATAATTGGTTTTTAAAAAAATTAATAATAAATAATAAATCCTTCGTAAGCCTACCACACCAGTTGCTTTCGAGTGGTGAGCTTAAAGCTATTTGTTGTAAAATTTAATAGAACGTCTGCGTCGGAATGCAGTTAAGGTTATTTTTTTCTCTATTTGTGTAAAATACTGGCTGAAAAGGAAAATAAAGTTTATATATGACACATAAATCAGTTTTTCAACATTCTAGACTGTAAGGAAGCTTTAAAATACCAACTTTTATGCAACAAAACAAAAAACTTTAAATTTTCGGAATTGATCTCACCTCAACCGTCTTTTTCCACTGACCCCACTTTCCGGCCCGGGGGCTTCCGCTAGTTTTAGCTTGTAGGCGAAATGAACTTTTTGGATGAAGTTGACCTTCTGTATATTCTTTATTCTGTGTCCCCGAGGGAAACTTTTACTGTACTCTATACTGGCTTAAAAAAAATCGCAGCTACTGTGAAATTGGAATATAATAAATATTTTTTGTAGCTTTCGACATGACAGAAATGCTGTCGCAACTATAAAATTACTTTGGTTTGGAAAATTTGAAGTTTTTTTTTCGCTTGACTTTAATTTTCGTCGTTGACATTCGTTGACATTGACAGTTTATTAGAGTGTGTTTATTTTTGACTCAAACCTTAAAGCCAGAAAAAAAAATTCCACATGGAATGTGCTTCCGGTTTTATTTATTTTAATGAACCATGTGCCCCAAGCTTTAGTTATTGCTTATCCAATATCCTAACCAATGTCGCGTTAGTACAAGATTCAAACTGTACTCGCAGGATTATATCGTCTGCGCCTAAACGTATTTCTCTAATTTTTGATATTCAAAGTGAAATTTTGATAAATTTTTTAAGAATATTTTGTCTAGATTTTGTGTAAAATGTAAGTTTACTCGAGGCGCTTCATTTACGCGTGTAGTGATAATAGTAATCCAATAACAAAAACTCAATAGATTTAAATGTGTTTTTCTAAGTGTGTGAAAGTGAAAACTATGTAACAAAGTTCATACAAATTGAGTTGGAAAATAACGGGATACTGGTGAGTGCGTATATTATATACTCAAGAGCCTATAAATATTTGAGTTTTCCTTTCAATCAAACGAAATGTTTTAGTGACCCTTATTACAATAGGCGTTTCACTTAAACACCTGGAAAATGACTGAGCTCCAGGTGAATGAATGAATGAATAATTGGGGTTTTGTATTGTACCTCGACCTTTTTAGATCTATTGTACCCCCTACTTCTTAAGTGGTATTCCTTAATTTGAAGTACTTCATCCAGATTAGTTCCTCTGATGAAACTCAGTATCTGGGTTACGCTTAGGAGTTTTAGCTCCTTCACCTCCACGTAGTAGGATCTTAGGTATTTCTTCCTTTGGTGTATTAGAGCTTCGGAGTCACCTAAGAGGTGGTCAGGAGCCTAACGCTGACACAATAAATTTGAAATTATCAAATTATTTTCCATTTAACGTCTGACAAAACAAATAATGTTTTTGCATGTGTACGTGAATTCAGAGTAGATCTCCCAACCAAATGGGAGTAGATCTGTGGTGTTTAGAGTTACTCCGGATTTACTCTACTTTTCAATGAAACATGAAAAATAGAAAAAGAGTAAATCTTTTCACAAAAGGAGTAACTCCTTTCGTCAATGAAAAACGTTATTAGTTTTATTGCGTCTTTGTAACGTTTTGTGTTAAAAGTGCCAAGTAAAAGTTTGCCTTGTCGCATTTTGGGGAGGTCATTCCAGTGTTTTGCTCTGCTGTCTTCCTGCGGCTTTTTGATTTCTTTCTTTATGTGGCTTTCTATAACTCCACAGAAAGGTTCCGCTCCTATGAGTGGTAATATCTTTGCCAGTTCGTCTGCCTGTTCATTGCGTATGATTCCTACCCAGTAGATTGTAACCTTGTTATTACTGTCCAGTTTGTTCAATTTGTCAATGCATTCGCTGACAAGATTTGAGGAGATTGTGTAGGATCTTAAGGCCTTAATTGCAGCTTGACTGTCCGTCATTATTGCAATATGTTTGTTTTTATATTTCCTGTCAATGTTTACTCCCGCGCATTTGCGTATTGCATAGACTTCTGCTTGGAATATGCTTGACATTCTTCCCATAGGTACTGAAATTTTTGTTGTTGGCCAAAAAATTCAGGTGAAGCGATTTGTGTTTTAATAAAAATTAAAAAGAAGTTTTCTCACAGTTCTTCATTGATCTACATAACTATTATTTTCAAAGTTGTTATAAACGGCAATTATAGTAAATAATTGCACCAAGCTAGACACTTTACTGACGTTTTCTAACACGTCTATCGTAATAAGGGTGATTATTGCTTGCATGTTTAGGAACACGTTGATATAACACTTGAAATTCTATTATACTGACAACGACAACAAAGCAGAGCCATTGTACGTTTTTTCTAGTCCAGCTCCAGATCCTTTACCTTGCTTCAAAATGGAAACAACTTGTTTTCAGGAAAACCCTTGATATCAAAGTTCCTTCTTCTTTTACTTACGTTCGCTGTAAATATAAGCCTGAACATCACTGTGTCCCGTTTTACGGTTGTAGAATCGAAATTTCGAATGACCTACTGCTTACTCCATCTACGGGATGGAAAATCCAGCCTCAATTTCTCAGCGAACGAGTTCATCACGTCCATTGACAAACTAAACTAATGTAGTAAATCTAAATCTAGAAAACAAAAAGACATTTTGAGTATGGACCTCTTTCCGTCCAGTGGTAATAAATAACTTTATTATTATTATTTTCATGTTTGTAGTTCTTCCATATGTCTTGGGGTAATTTAATAACAAAAAAAAATTCAAAGTTCGAAAAAGAAAACTGCCAGCAATAATTTATCAGAACTAAGTGAATGGGAGTTGAAGGCTTTTTGAATAAATCGAAAATAAAAACAGAAAATTTTGAATTTAGCTCTTCAAAGGGAAAGGAAAATTAATATAAATAAAAAAAAAATTGAATTCAAAATATAATTAAAAACTGTATCAATGAACTGCATGCAGCAGTCTACCGCTTGATGCCCCAAGCGTTGTTACTGGGTACTGGGACACGTCGTTGTCCATTTTCACGCTGAATGACTTCCATGATACTTTGCGCTGGTAACCAGGACTGCAAAGTAAAAAAAAAGAGACAGTTTTTTCTTAGTACCTGATTAATGATAAAGTGATAGAGTTTTCTCAACCTTTTCCTTAAAAGCCGTTGCGACCACATTCCTATTGGGCTCTGCATCGTATGCCACCGATTCCACACCAAACATCTCGCACATTTCATGAACCAACTGACGTTTCTCGCGATTCATGGTGGGAAACGAATGGCTGCGCGACTTTTGTTTACTCTCCTTGGCCAGTTTGACCAGCGTGGTCAACGATTCATAGATGCTCTTCACCAAAGTGGGGTCTTTTTTGGCGTAACCGCGGATGAAGTCCGAATATTTGGTTAATAGCTTCTGGGGCAAATCAGGGTTGCGAATTTGCAGACCGATTGCAAGTCGACGATTACGCTCTAAAATGCGACATTCTTCGTTGCATTCAAGGCTAAACGAAAAGGGCAATCAAATGGGGTTTCAAGGTTTTGATTTATTTGCAACTTACGCCTTATTGCTGTTGATTTTCACTGGTCCTAAAATGTCACTCAACTCGACGGTGTTGCCACGCTGAACCTCAGCCATTGAGGAAGCCAATTGTGCGGTGGCGATGCGCCGATACTCTCTGGCGAAGTCTTGACAAGTTCGCGATTGCTTACGATTGCTGCACTCGCATGTAATTTCCACCTTGAAAAAAGTAATACATACTTAGTTTAACTACGTGGGAAATAGAAAACAAAAACTTACCAGCTCTTTACAAGGCGTTTCGGGACAATCTCCATCGTGGCATGCCACCATACATTTATGCCCGCATGCCGTACGAAGTGTGGTACAATTTTGCTTACAAACTTCGCCAGGTGCTTGGCACGGCCCTTCGTGACATGGCTTTACGCACTTGTGTCGCCCGCATGGCAGTGGCTTGTTACACGCCAGGCCGCAACTAAAGCTCTCCTGGATGCATGGAATGGTTTTACGCTGCTCGTGTTGTCCGAAGCACCATTTTGTGGTGAACATCATGCACGGCGGACAATTGGCTGCAGAGTGACAATTATGCTGAACTGGGTGCTCACAAGGGTGTTGTCTCGAACAAACTCGCTTACAAACTGGTTTCTTGGTACCACAAGGCACCGGCGGATAGATGACCTCCGCCCCGCATTCACAGTACAGTTCCTCGAATGAACTGCGGTAGCATGGAGGACAATTTCCACGATGACATGGTTGGTCGCACTTGTGCTTGCCACATGATAGAGTATAATTGCAGGGCATTGGGCAGATATGGTCAATGTCAATGCAGCACTCTTGGTTGCATTTATGCTTGCCGCAAGAGCGCTTCTTGACGCAACGCTTCTTACAACGGGCATCATCAGCTCTTGTCGAGAGCTGGCGGCATTTTATCATCTGGTCCATGTGGCCACAGCGGCATTTGACGGCAGTTTGCTTGTTGCATGGAGGACAATTGCCTAGATGACATTTTGATGTGCAATGATGTGGATGAGCTGCCTTACCGCAGCGGAGAGTCTTGTGGCATACACCTTCGCAGACAGGAATCGGGTCTAAACATGACTTTCTTTGCTCAAGAACCACTGGCATCTTGCCACATGGGCACGATGTAACCATTTCCGGGCTAAGTTTGCACGGACGGCACTCTCCAGCGTGGCAGCAGTCTTTGCATTTGTGGTTGCCGCAATCGAGATCCCGCCCGCATGGCTTACCGCACGAATACATCTTTTTTTCATGGGAGTCTCGAGTGCAGGCCACTTGCCTATCGTGCTTGCCACAGTGGCACTTTTGATCGACCTTGTGCTCGCACGGTTTACACTTCCCCTCGTGACACTTTTCGTCGCACAAATGCAACTCGCAGTTGAGCAGCTTTTGGCACTTCTCATCGCATTCGATAGAGTCCTTTAAATGGCACTGCATCGTTTTAGAAGTCTTGCCACAACCACACTCTCGTATGACATTTGCTTGGCATGGTGGACACGGTCCAGGATGACACAGCAGGGTGCATGCGTGCGAACATCCTTCAATTCGTCCGCAAACTTCTCCACAACTGTGCGCAATGTCGTGACGATTCAACTGAGGATTTTTTGTATTGCCACAGAAGCAATAGTAATCCCGTGGAACGTCTTTTTCCACATTCTGGCAAGCTGGACAACGCCAGCCATCCTCCGACTTGGAACTCGATGCCCATTTAATGATGCAGCTTAGATGGAGTATGTGGTAGCAGTTGTGACATGACCATACCGAGTTGTGACTCTTGATAAGCTCGACGCACACCAAGCACTCCAAACGACGCCCTTCGATCTCTCGGACGAGTTTTTCCCTTTGAGATAGTTTTTCATTCTCTGGATTGGGCTTCTTCGGTGACGGTTTTTTCTCGGGAGAAGCTTGGGGGCTATCTTTGCCATTCTCAATGTTGTTCTTTTCGTCTCTGAATGCATTGACACGGTCGCGGTTTCTGTTCCAATCATCACGGCGTTTGTTACTGCGATTGTTGTCATAACGTTGGTTTCTCTGATACTCACGACCGTTTTGTCTTCGGGAAGCCCCAGCTCCAGTACCACCACGGGAAGTTGTGTCGCGATTCTTGCCTGTTGCGCCAGTGTAACGTTGTGGCGGAGAGTTATTGGCTAATGACTCGCCATGTTGCGGACCTGATTTGTGGGTCGTAGGACCGTTGGCGTTCTGCATGTCAACCACGTCATTCGATGAGTTAGTAGGATGAGCGATTGACAGATTTGAAAATCTTGGTATAAATTCAGCCGCAGTAGCATGAAGAGTTGAATTGGAATAATTGTACCTTGGCTGGTTGTAGTTATATCGACTGGAGCCATTTCCACTACTAGCTCCATCCACATAGTAGTCTTCTACTTGGTTTTGAAAGCCTCCACCGTTGTAATGGAATGGATTTGTTGAATTTCGTTCAACATCGCCACTATTTGCGCTTGGAGACCCACCACCTCCGATGATATTGTGCTGCATCATAAACTGATTGAAGTTAACATAATTGTTGTTGCTGTTTCCGCTGCCTCCGGGTCCGTCGTGATATCGATGGAATGCGTCAGACATGGTGTTTGCTTGTGTTGTTGGATAAAAGGGATATATGAATAGCTCTTCTTCCTTTACCCATCCACTCATGCGAGAGTTGAAAAAAATTTAAACAAAAAAAAAAAACGCCAAAAACGGCGCTTTTTAAACTAGATGATTGTTTTTACGGCCTCTGAGGCCTAGCCCCCCTTTGGTTGTGCTCAGGATCAGGTTTAGGGGGATTTTTCCAAGTTCCACTTGATGGTGAAATCTGCAAAATTTTAATAATTATTTTTGTGAAATTCAAAGAAAAAGCAAAACGTCAAATGAATTGAGATGATTTTTTTTTTTCAATTGTGACGCGTGTTAAACGAGGTTAGGGTAGAGACCAAATTTATTTTACAAATTTAGCTCGCAAAACAAAAAGGTGGTATCAATAATTTTGTCACATTGATTAGATAATTGGTTTTACTTTGAAATTGAGTTACCTTATGTATAGAATTTTTTACTTAAATTATTAAATTCGAAGGGACAAAAAGGAAAAACTAAAGAGATGAGTAAGTACAGCCACTGTCTTAAACTGGAGTGAACACAGTTGCGATTGGTTGAAGCGGTTGAAGTTTTTCGTTTCTTGTGAAAATGTCAGATTTTTAAGCGACCTCTAACTTTCAGATGTTCTGTGGGAAAATTTAACTCGCAAAACGAAAAGGTGGTAGTTACAGGCCGCCTCCACCTGCAAGAATTTTCGTTATGTCGGCTCGACTTAACATCAAATGTTACGTGGAGGCGGGTCATTTGACGTCATGTCGCAATCTCTGATATCTCTGTCTTCGATTTTGTCTTGACAGAGTCAGCTTGACATCAAATTTGACAGTAGCAAGTTTTTTGTGCGTGTTAGTGGAAAATATCATTTTTTCTCATAATTTTTCGTCTTTCATCAGTGTCGGTTCGTATCGGTAGCTCATATTACAACCTAAAAAAAGTTTTTCTCAACATTTTTTTTTTTTTTTCGAGTTTGCAATACAGTAATACAATTATGACTGATTGGAAAATTTCAAAATAAAAATAAAAACTTTCAATGTAAAAATTCTTGTCTTTGCTTTCATTCCGTTGTCAAAATTCTGCATCCACCATCGATGAGGTTCGAGTACAAAATGAAATGTCATAACATTATTTGCCCAGTCACGCTAACGTTGATTTGTGTCTTTGATGTCAAGTCGAGTCGACATAACGAAAATTCTTGCAAGTGGAGGCGGCCTGTTACTTTTTTTCATATTTAAAAATTCGTTGCTTTAAGTCGGATGCACACGACAACATTTAGCAAACTTTGTTATAAATTACCACGTTTCCACTTAGGATCGGGTAATCGAATCGGATTATGATTCAGATTTCGATGCAGTGCCCCTGTTCTGTAACTATCGCCTCGGTGATAAACGGTGGAAAATGGAACAAAATTCTATGAATTTAGTAGGATTTCGATCCATTTTCCACCGTTTATCGCCTGCTTTTATCGAGGCGTTCGTTACAGAACAGGGGCACAGGTACCTACTTACCTCACCGAATCGAGAAATCGAATGCAAATGGAATCGAAGTGTGTACACGTATGCATGTAAGTGTGTGTGTGTGTGCAATTTCCACTGGTTTACTTAAATTACTTACTGGTACACGGCCTTAGGCCAAACCATATACTTTTATTTTTATTTTTATTTTATTTACATTGTAAATATTGTTGAAACAAATTGAAATAATAAAAAAGTAAATTAACTAACTAACTAACTACTTAAATTTAAAAAAAAAAAACACACACCAACACACTCGATTAACCGATTACTCGATCTAGGTATACACACACTCTTTCGAATCGATCCAGCTACAAGAGCTGTATCGGATCGGGTAATCCTATTTCAATTCGATCTAGGTATACACTGCCACTAATTCGAATTGAAGTGTGATTCAATTCTAAGTGGAAACGAGGTAAATGTGTGATTTTGAAAGGTATGATCTTTTTTTTGGATAATTGCTTAATGCTGGACTTATGGCCCAATAACTCCATCACGTGTTCGACTTTGTTGAGTTCAACTGACAACTTCAAATTTGACATATATGACAATTTTGGATGGCCCAATGAATCCGTCGCGTTAATGCGTTTTTGTTACTCAGAGCAACATGTGTGTCTATCAAAAAAAAAATAAAAATACCAATAGCAAATGTCAAAGTCGTTAAGTGCATTGATATTAAAAATGTTTTAATCTCAACGCCGCCAGGGACGACACGAACGTTGCTTATGGGCCATTCCCCATAAAAATACATGTGTTTTAATCGTGGTGTCAGTTGTGGCCGCTGAAGTCAAACTCGTGACGGATTGATTGGGCCATAGCCTTCAGATAAGTATGAATTTTACATCTTGTGTCTATTTCCTTTTTCATCTGCACTTGGAGATGCGTTTCGGAAATAAAGAGGTGTTTGGTATTTCACTAAACATCTTTATATTCAGTTGTACCTATCAAAGATAGATTTAGTGTTAAGAAAAACAACAATGTAACTGCAAGTTTCAGGAACAGATAAGTAAACGCTTTCCCTCTTGTTATTTATTTATCTATGGTAAATTCTGTGGATAGCTCTTTGATGGAAATGGTTTTGTGTATATGTCAGGAATTACATGATGTCTAGTGAGACAAGTCTCTTTTTTAATTTTCCTTTTGAGCTGAAGACAAAAGCTATTACACGTGGACTTAAGTCTGCTTGGACGAGTGACTACCCAGACTTACTGAGAAATTCGTTCTGGGACAGTCGCTGAAAATGGCGGAACCTGTACCAGTTTCCATTTTTGAGCCGTTCGTATACCAGATTATATCTTGGCTTGAAGGATGAGGCTTTGTGTTCTCCCAGTCTTCCTTAAGGGGGGATTACAATGGAGAAGTTGAGTTTGAAGTTGTAAATGGGATAATAATAGCATCCAAGCACATACTAAAGGTATTAAGTTTTTCTAGACTTTCCATTATCGACAGATGTTCTTTCGGGTTTGGATGTGATTTTATGTGTCCTTGATGGAAAAGACGGAGTGTCGCCAATCTTGCTCCCATTTTTATGAAGAGGTGAATTGGAGGTATTCCTACAATGACGTTTAGAGCGTATGTTGGTGTTGTACGCATGCATTTAGTAATGCATGTTGTTGCCAATCTTTGAATTTTTTCTATTTTTTGGATTGCCGTTATTTCTTTTGTTTTTTTCCACCATACAACGGCTGCGTACGTTATTGTTGGCCTGACTACCAGCGTATATAGGTCGTACATCATTTTAGGTTTTAGACCCTAGTTTTTCTCGCATATGCTTCGAGAAGTCCATAGGGACTTTGTTGCTCTGCTAGAAATGCGTTCTAGTTGGGGGTTCCATGACATTTTGCTGTCTAGGATGATCCCAAAATATTCATTTGAAAATGGTATTGTTTCCCCATAGAGATTGGGGGTATTAGAAGATTTAGGTTTCTTCTTTTTGTAAATGGGACAATAACTGGTCTTATGGGGGTTGACAGAGAGACCTTCATCTGAGCACCAGCTTTGTACTGTGTTCAGAGCTGTCTGAAGTCTTCTTGATATTAGTGTTTCTGATGAGTCTTGGTATGACAATTGCTAGATCACCTGCAAAGCCCACTGCATAAATGCCTTGGGTTGCAAGTAATCGTAGTAGGCTGTCTACAACTATTGACCAGATGAGTAGTGAGAGGACTCCACCTTGTGGGCAGCCTCTTGTTGTTAGTGCTGCGATTTCCACTTCTTCGATATTGCTCTGGATAATTCTGCTGTTTAGCATAGACATTATCCAATTGCTAATTACGTTTGGATCGTTGTGGTGCCTTAGAGCACGGTCTGTGGATACAAAGGAAGTGCTATTGAAGGCTCCTTCTATGTCGAGAAATGCCACTACGCAAATTTCCTATAATATTACGCTTTTTTCTTCCCATTACGTCAATATCGTCAGCGTAGCGAGTAATTGTACAAACTTTTGAAAGATGGATCCTCTGGTTTTGGAATTGGAGTTTCTTACAATCTTTTCAAGTAAGATGTTAAAGAAATTGCATGAACTTGTTTCGCCTTGTAGAAAGCCTTTTTCAACATCAAAGGTCTCGGTGGGTTCTTTACCGCATCAAGGCCATCTCACCTGCAGTCTACTTGATTTAAGTTTGCATATGGCAATTTCTTGAACTCGCCCCAGCAAAAACGTAGGGCAAACCTGGTTTTAAAAAACACTCAGTTTGACATTCAAGGCGAGTTTAGGTTAAAAAAAAAAACGCTTTGGTTCGACCACAGGGCAGCCCCAGGGCTTCAATGAACAAACCTATTATAACCCTGTGACTAATGATTTGCTTGATCGTTTGAGTTTGCACAATTACTCAACCTCATAAATCAATATATAGGCTTCTATAACCACAATAAAATAACCTCTGACCAACCTTTAGAGTGTGAGATACGAGGCTGCCAACGAAATATAGACTGATAATATGAGGGTTTTTTCTTGTAGTGTTTTCCCTCAAATGCTATATATTGTTTGTATATCCCTATCTAAATATTGTTATAAAATTATTTTATCATAGTTGTAAAGACAATTTTTCTAAATCTCTAAAATTACACTCTTTGTAAAATAACATAAACTCTATACTACAAATAAATATGAACTGAACTAGACTATGTTTACTTAGTGAGCTCCCCGGGGTGATAATTTTGTACTATAGCTGAGAGCAACTTTTTGTCCTGTTGAACTTTGTGATATCCATTCCAAAAACAGATTAGCACAATATTGCTCTGCAATAAAAGACTTTCGTCATCAAAATCTAGAATCGACATGTTTTCTGACTTTTATCATTTTAATATCCCACCACCAACAAAATCAAAATTCGACCGATTTCAATTAACGCCCCATTGGATTTGGGGTCTGTAATCAAATTTCGATCACCACACTTAAATTAGTAACGTGCCTGCTTTTTCGCTTGGGAAGAAACAATGTGACAAAGTTAGGTAACCTTTTAACACTAGACTTCTAATAGGAGGGGTCATAAAGTCTGGCCTTCAATCTGATCCAAAATCAACCAGAAACAGCATACTCAGGGAAGCTGCTCTCTTTTTCTCTGTTTTTTTTTCAAGACAAACGGTCGAATATATTGAATTCCAGAAAATTGAATGCATGCATTCTTACGTTTAATTTAAAATACAACTACATTTTCGCATACATCTATAAAGATATTTAAATTACATAGTAAAGATCACAAATGTCATCACGGGCTTTTCAAATAGTCATAATACTTTACAGATTTCAATTAACACTGGAAGGGTATTTGAGGCATAATCATAGGAGGTTGAAAAATTGATCGTGTTGAAGATGCTGAATTTAAAGCCGGAGGTAATTGAGTTGAGATGACTGGATACTGCGCAGGCTTGAATTGACACTTTTTAGCATGAGTCCGCATGTTGCTAGACTGTGTAAACGCTTGATTGCAATTGGGGTGAGGACAGACATACGGTTTGCATCCAGTGTGGTAGTTGAGATGGGTTTTCAAGTGATGTTTCTTGGTGAAGGCTTTTGGACAAATTGGGCAGTTAAAAGGTTTGATACCTGTTGGATAAAGGAGAGAATTTTTAATTAGCAACTGTTAAAACTTATTTTAAGTTAAACACATTTGTAGACACTTACCAGAGTGCAGTCGATGATGTAGTGTCATATTGCTCCGATCCGCAAAAGACTTGCCACACACTGAGCATTGATAAGGTTTTTCTCCGCTATGCGTTCGCATATGTTGTTTGAGTAGCATTTTTCGTGAAAATCTCTTGCCACATTCTGTGCATTTGTGTGGCTTAACACCAGTGTGAATGCGAACGTGCATATTGAAAGCAACTCTTTGATTGAATGATTTAGGGCAGTAGGGGCACTCGTATTCTTTTTTGTTTCTAATGATAAATAAATTATTTTATAATACGTCCATTTGATTCTTTGCAATAAATTTGGCTTACCGATGAATTTTCATATGGCTGCTCAGGTATCCTTTATCGTTGAAAGTTTTCCCACATTCAGGACACTCAGCTGCGAATTCCTTCGTTCCTCGATGAACTGACAAATGGTATTTGTAGTTTCTGAGCTGTGAGAAACCCTTGCCACAATCTAGACACTCATACCGCGGCGACTTGTGAGTTCTTTCGTGGGACTATAAAAAAGAAGAAAAGGTCATAAATTAAGTATTATTGTTGAAAGAAGTATTAATGTTAAAAAGTTTGATCTTAAGTCGATTTGCACATCGAATTTCTGTAGCACTGATGTTTGAAGTTTATTATACAATTGATTTTATCGACCAAATTTCAAACGTAAAACTGAGGAAATTTTGATGATGATTTCATTTAAAACCCAGATCGTCGAGCAAAAGCTGTAGGTTCTTGAGTGAATACAATTTTTAGCTAGAAAAATATGTCGTCTGATAACCAATTTCTGACTAGCAAACGTAGTTTCTACCAATTTAAGGTTCGAACTTCAATTTACAAAAGAAAATTAAATAAATAGAGTGTTGGAACAAAAGTATGACGTGATCGTCGCCCAATGCATTGAAAGGGCCTACAATTGTATGCCAATCCCTTAGTCAGAAAGCGTTTTTCATGGCAGTATAGTTCCTGGCAGAAGATGATACCCGTGGAAAACATTTTTTTCTTTTATGTTTCTGGAGTTTTGAACCACGAACCTCCCACGTGACAGGCAGACATGCAAACCACTACCCCACGGGCACCAAAAACTTAAATTTAAGTGAAAAAAAAAATGTTTATAATGAAAGAGATACACATATGATGATACTTACATATACTCCTGTGTGACTAGCTACACAGTTCATATTAGGATACTCTCTTCAACTGCAATCCTTAAAGCTAAAAGGACAAGAGTTTGGAGGAGGCACACAGACCTCTAATTAGAAAGTGCTGATGTATTTTGATTTTCGACATAAAGCCTGTTTCTTGTCAGTATGGGACAAAATGTTGGAGTACAGCTGGCAAAAATTGCTCGCAAAAAAATTATAAAATAGATTCATTTTCGAATTTCGTTGAGCCCCAGATAAATCTTCTCATGAGCTTTTAATTGATTGTGGTGCCCATGGCGTAGTGGTAAGTATGTCTTTTGTACCTGCTAAGGCGGCGGACGCCGCCGGAGGATCGTTGTTCGAATCACAACAGAAAACAAAATATGGTTTTTTACGAGTATCGTCTTGGCAAGTCCTCTGATAGTAAATTCATTGCCATGAAAAGCACCTTCTTGATAAAAAAAAATTTATGTCAAATCCATTCTTTCACAAGGTGTTGTTGGGAGAAATGCGCTAGGCCCCCAATTTTTTTTTATTAAATGGAAACGCATGCAACAAAATGTTATCTATAGTTAAATGTAAATTTTCCAAAGCTTGATAAGTGACAAAATGCGGAGTTCACATTTCCGAAAAATTAAATGAAGTACCTTTGCTATTTCTCTGTAGGTAAATTTTGCGGGATAACACCAGCGTGAAGTTTGTCTTTTTTTCAAAAACGAAACCCAATAAGCTTGATTTAATTATAAAAAATCTACTATTTGGGTACTTTTGCAGAGACGAGAAGTTACCTATACACTTTCGCTTAAAAATCCTAATTAAATTCATGCAATGAACTTTTGGCAGTCTCGAACTTAAACATAAGTCTTGGGTCGGTTCAATTTAAGAAGAATTATGTCAATAAGGAAACAAAATATTTGGCTTATACTGGTGCAATACCACCATACCAGCAACTAACCGTGTGTGGCTCGTGCTTAAGATAGGACGACGCGACGCTAGAACCACATATCAATTTGTAACTTTTTTCCATTGAAATATGCGACCGCTTTGAGTAAACAGAAAGAAGACTTCCCTCCGAACAGGCAGGCCGAAAGGACAGTTTTAAAAACATTGACTTAAAATAAAAAAAAAACATTTCTAAGTAAACTAAGTCACCTACTGTCTCGTACTAACTCTGCTAGCTGAGCTGCCCGGCGTTGCACAGGTCCGTAGTTTTAAGGATCCCGATCTCGTCCTTCATTTCCCGTAGTTATAATATAGACAAAAGTGACATTTAGGAAAAATGCCATAACTCGGGAACGGGTCAAACGATTTTTTTTTATAAAAACAATAATTTGGTTTCATTCGGTCGAGCCGTTCTCAAGTGGTGCGATCACAACCAACCGTACACTTCTTTTAATATATTAAGAGATATGAGAGCGTATACTTTGTTCTTTAGTTGGCTTTTTTATTCAAGTGGTTTTAGTGAATGGTTTTGGAGTAACCAAGTCTCAAAGTCAATAGTACTAAAGATAACTTTTTTGAGCTCATTGAACAGATTCCCCTTTTTATACTTTTTTTTTTGCATACTCTCAGATTTAATAGCAAATAATTTGAAAAAAAAAACAAAGTTTGCTTTTTTATTTGGCCGCCGGCGCCGGAAGAAAAGGTAAGAAAAGCATGTCTCTGCTTTATTTATCTGGAAAACAGATTCTATGAAGGACATCTTAATTACTTACTAAGGTGGGCATTACAGTTCGGTGTGAACCTGAGCCTCACCTCAACCAACATCATTCGCCAACAATTTCGAATCTGATCGAGGTCTCTTCAGTTTTGCACTCTAATTCGGTTGAGGTTTAGTTCCACTTGGTTGCACCTCACCTGAGACGAAATTGTCTCCTTCGGTGATGTAATTGCCTAAATTGTTATCAAAAACACATCGAGCCGGAGCGTTGGTTTCTATACGCTATACATAAGGTCCATGCTTCCGCGTCGTGAAGCAGGACTATGGGATGATCAAGGTCTTGTTAAGGGTTCCTTGTTATTTTAGATAGGCTTTTATTTCACAATTGTCTTTTTAACCCAAAGAAGCTGTCAGTGGTTTGGAAGAGTAACTTTCCGTTGCAACAATCGCATGTCGGCTTGTCGAAAGCTTTTTTCGACATCAAAGGTCTTGGTGAGTTCATTACCGACTTTTATGGAGCAGCGTGAAATCTCCAAAGTCATCCTGCAGAGTAGCGAGTTAGTAGTGAGTTATGCAGGAATGCCGATAGTAGACATGGCTCTGTACAGCTCGTCTCTATTTTCATAAAGTCAATGAAAAGTGTGTGGTGTTTATCGATATTATACTCCCGATTTTTCCAAGATCTGCCGTAATATGAAAATTTGGTCAATTGTGAACTTTTCTGGTCTAAAACCGCATTGACCTTTGAAGTTGTTGTCTGTAATAGCCGGACTTTCCTCTAAGCAATTAAATTTTGAGCTCTGCTTTTGACAGGATATTTTTTTTGGACATGTTCTACGATATTTTGGCCGCAGAGCAGTGAAAATAAAATGTCGTCTTCTTTTGACACAGTCTAATATATTCGCAAGGACTCTGAGTAAAGCATGGGTGTGGAAAGTATCGAATCTTTAGTTCGCTATATCAAGGTTCTTTTCGTGAACTGTATTCGTAAAGTCCAGCTTTAGCTAGCTTTAATGGAATACAAAGAAAATGGCTGTATTTGGAAACCATTCCTTGCTTTTCTTTAAACTAACTCGATTTAGGGCTTATACCATGAATAAAATACGATGAAATTTGTTTTATAAAATAAATCAAAGGACGTGCTTGCCTGCAGAAAGCTTGTCAACTTCTTATTAGTGTGCTTTTTCGACACCGGACTATAATGATCTGTCTCGACTTGATCTGTCTCGACTTGGTAAAGGATTAGCGTAAAACTTTCTTTGTGAGGATCACTTGTACAATGTACACTTCTATTCTTCAATAATGTAAAACTTGTTTTCCATAGCCATGTAACTAGTGACTGTTGTGTTTGTATAGCGCTACGAAAGCTGAGAAAAAAGGGATACTTTTGGATAGCATAGTTGCTTTGCTAGACGTTAAACCAATTAAGCGTCAGTTACACTGATAGACTACCACCCAGAAAGGCAAAAACACACAAATATTAAATAATAACTTGGAAACCATTGTTTTACATTACATCCTTTTCAAGTCGAAAACCCCAAATCGTACTTTAAATTTATCTCACAAGTTTGAGGTGAAAAACGAAAATTTAGATCTGATGAGTGACAAAGTTTGAAAACATTGGGGATTTTTTCATTTCTTCTAAGTTTCTCTTTCGAGCAACGTTTTTAGCTAAGCAAAAATTTATCTCGCTGTAGGAATTTGGTCTAAAGTAAAAAAAAAAAATTAAAAATTAAAATTAAAAATTAAAAAAAAAAATTAAAAATTAATTTTCGAGACACAACCGCTCCTAGGACTCGTCATTTCTTTGGAGCATGGTTTGCTGTAAGGCACTCTATGCTAACAAATGTTGTCGTTGTGAGCAGAGCTTTGGAAGGAATTCCAGAAGAATTGGAGTGTTTCAGAAATGTAATTCCATTTTTAAGAGTTAGGAGCAAAGGATGATAAATTGAGTTTAAGGATCCTAGCACCTCATCTGATTAAAGTAAGAAACAGTCGGGGCCCTTTCCTACCGGTGGGAAGCTGGTAATCAGAGTGATCTTTTATTTAGAAGCTTTCAGCTCCGACTATTTGAGTTAAATTAATTTGGTACCTGAAAGCCGGATAAATTATTTGATTCTAGTTTTTAAAAGCATGTTAAGGAACTCTGCGAATCATGCCATCAACAGCGTTAGATAGTCATTAAGAGTGATGTGAGAGGGTTTGACTGTTTATGAAGAACTGTTTTTGGGATTTACAATTTTTTTGATTTAAAACACTTATTACTTTAAATTGTCAGTTTCGCTCAAAACGTTGGCAAAAAAATATTAGTCAACTCAATAGTTCAGTGTATGGAACTAAACTTATTAAGCCCTCAACCAAAGCATCCCTTTGGCACACATTTTGCTTTGATCTTAGACCGCACAGCTCCGACGGCGAAAGAAAATAATTTGAAAAATATGTTTTAAACTCACCTGCAGAGTCTCTGCACATCCAAACACCTTTTCACAAATTGTACACTTGAAACTGGTCTCATCCTCAGCATCCTTTCCATAATGAATTTCCCTTTTTAACTGCAGTTTACTCACATTCGCAGCAGAAGGAGCAGCACTTAGTTGTGCTTTAACACTGACCGAACTGACCAATAAATTTTCAACAAACTCTTGCGTGTTTATAAACTGCGCAGTCGCAGCAGTACCCAACCAAACATTGGCCGTCGTCGCTGTCGTCGTCGTGATATCCTTGTACAGCGGGTACTTGGGAAAACTCATATTCTTATAGAACATGTCACAATCATTACAGTTTTGAACACTTGTTACATTGAAATATTTACACACTCGAGGACGAATCACTTCACCGTTGCAATTAGATCGCGATGTAGAGAAATTCAGAGCATGGTTGACGAACGGATTTATAATATTCGGTGGGCACGGAAATCCTTTGAAGTTGTTTTTTGGGAAATCCGAAAACTCAGCCTGAACACTTCCGGTTTTTGACAGATCCAAAATATCAGCCGACGTCGGGTTCAATTTATTCGCATGATGTTTCTCACCATCCCCCAAAATCCGATTGATGCTAAAGTCTGTTATTCTTTTATATTCTGTGGGTGTATCCAAAGTCTGCACCCTCTGCAAAATGTTGTGTTTAAATCCCATTCTGATGTCTGTCATTCTACTTATGATGCAGCAACCACAAAAGATTCAATCCCGAGATTCGTTTCACTTAAGAAGGCGGTGTCCACCTGTCTCGATGGAAGTCAAAATCTTAAATGATTGCTGTTGACATGAACACCAGAGTGGTGTCGTCGGTGGTTGGTTTGGTCGCCCATCACAGCCACACTCAACAGATCATTCTCACCGTTGAGTCTATCATAAACAACAAAAATGAAACGACTTGCCCCCCCATCCCTACGCAGGGGTTCCAACTACCGTATTATGTGGAAGCTGTATGTTCGGTGTGATTCGATCTTGTCAACAGAGAACGTTACAGCAGCGCTACACTGACTCGGATGCTGGTGGAAGTGCTGGTTGATAGGTACACGACGTAGGGTTTTATTGCTCTGTTATCACACATACCACACACAGGTGCGGTGAATGGACAATGGTCAGGTGAGCAGTGGCCGCAGTGAGTGTATTTAATGGGCGATGCGTATAGCTGCTAATGTGCGAGAGATGTGTGACTGTAAACGCATACACACAAATCTGTATATGAATGTGTATGGCTCAACAGAGAGTTGCAGTATATGGTTAAATTCTGTGTTTTGTGGATTAACGAAGTAAGAACTAAAGCTGAATGTTGGTAGGCATTTGAGAGGAGGGATGCGGTAATTAATGAGGGCAATAAAATTCTTGTCATTTAAAATAAACAAATCATTTGTACTTGGGAGTTTTGCTTAGATGACCGAGTAATGCATGTTACCGGTGATGGGAAATTAAAGTGGTTTTTAAAAAAGGACTCCAGATTGTACATGAGATTGTGTTTGATAAGATCGTCCTTTTAGTTTTTTGGTAAATGTTACGCTATAATTGTAGAATTATGGTTTTATGACTGAGCTCATTACATAATTTGACTCAAAATGGTCATTTGGACAGAAGGAACTCTGTTGTCCTCTATGATAGCTTCTTTCTAATGTGTGATGGGAAAGTATACGTGGTTTTTAGTAGATTAGATTTAGGGGACGGGTAGAGCTTGCTCAGCTCCGGGAACTGCGGTGTCTGAACGAAACCTATTGTGCCAGGGTTTTTAGTAGCTGAAACTGAAATATTGCATCAGATATTTGTCGCCTAAGAGTTTTCTATTTTTGACCCCAGCCAATCACATTGGAAATTGTACTAGTGATCCTGTAGTTTTACTGATGTAGTTCGTTTTTACGAGCCATATTAATAGGAGACAAATGCCATTTCTTACAGTTAAGTCTTGCTAGTCTATCGCTCATAGTAACCCATACTTTGTCACCCGGCTTGAATTGTCATGAACATGATCATGTAAAACTGAACATTGCAATTGGACTGAGTCATTCAAAGTCCTCTGAGCTTCTCAAATCATTCTATGAATTGAGGATACTTTTAAAAGATCAGCGACAAAACAAACCTTAATATTCTGAATTTTTATAAGTAAAATCTACAAAATCAAAACAATATTCTACTCACGGGTGATTTTAATGCTAGGACTGGCTCCCAGCAACTAATGTCAAATTTTGAAGAAGATGTACCATCACGAATTAGAAACTCTAAAGACTCGGTGTTGGATAGAAAAGGCAGTCTACTTATGGACTTCTGTAGTGAGTATGGACTAGAAATCAAGAATGGATGTTCGAAGGGAGATTCAAAAGGCGAATTCACATTTGTGGGCGCCCAAGGAAGCTCAGTTATTGATTTGAGTATGAGTGGAGGTGAATGGAACCAAATGATCACTGACTTTGAGGTACAATCCCAAAACTTCTCAGACCATTTACCGATTGTAACAACTTTTAATATTAGTTCCCACGAAGTGAACATAGAAGAGGTAACACTAAACTCATTACCCAGATTTAAATGGAATCACAATCAAGCCGAAAAGTACCGGTTGAACCTAAGTAGGCAAATTGAAGCAACATCTACTGTCGGGAGCATGGAAGATATTACTCGAATTGTTAAAAACGCTATAGTACCTGTCTTTCAAAAACAATGCAATCACAATTGTATACAACCATGGTTTGACTTTGACTGTGAGAAGTTAAGAAAAAAATCATTCAGTCTACTGAACCTATACCGGAAATACGATGAGCCTAATTATAAAACAATGTACCTGAACGCGAAACGAGAGTTTAAGAACACATGCGAAAAGAAGAAAATGGATTTTCAGAACTCCCTAGCAGCGGAAATATCTCAGTGCAGAGATTCTGCCACCCTTTGGAAACTGCTCTATAAGAAAAATGGAAAGAAGTTCAAAATAGGGCTAAACATAAGCGCTTCTCACTTGGAACAACATTTCACAAGTATTTTGAATCCAGCCAACCATATATCCCAGGCTTGCTTTCAGTATGCAGTGCCGGATACAAAATGCGACATATTAGATAGGCCAATAACGGAAGAAGAAGTAAGATTCTGGTTGGAAAAGTCCAAAGATAGAAAAGCCCCAGGAACTGACGGAATACCTGTTGAATTCTTCAAATATGCAAATAATGCTCTGTTACAGTTGATCACAATAGAGTTTAATCGAATGTTTGAAACAGGAAACATCCCGCACAGCTTTCAACAGAGTGTGATTTTTCCCATACTTAAAAAAGGTGATCCTAACCTAGCTGAGAACTACAGAGGCATATCATTCCTAAACTCTTCTTTGAAAATATTAATGGGAGTTTTAGCAAAGCGTTTTCAAAAATGGACTTCACAAAAAAAGCTTCTTAGTGAATACCAGGCAGGGTTCCGAGAGAATTATTCTACTATAGACCAAATCTTTATTCTCACCACGGTAGCACAGAATTTCATCAGCTCTAAGAAAAAACTGTATGCGTTCTTTGTTGACCTTAAAGCAGCCTTCGATACAGTGGACAGAAGTGCACTTTTCTATAAGCTGTATAACGTTGGGGTATCGAGGAAGTTTGGAGAGCTTATTGAAAATCTATACAAAAAAACGACATCAGCAGTTTGGGACGGAAAACAACTTTCAAATTTCTTTGAAACGCTTACAGGTGTAAAACAAGGGTGTAATTTCAGTCCGCAAGCTTTTGTGATGTATATAGATGACATTTATGAATATCTTTGTGGGGGAGTTTGGATAGGAGGGACTTTAATTAAAGTTCTGATGTATGCAGATGATTTGGTGTTACTTGCTGACTCCCCGGAGAGACTTCAGAGAATGATAAATCAACTTCAAAGATACTGTGAAGAGTGGAGATTACAGGTCAATACATCGAAATCTAAAACAATGGTTTTCAGAAAAGGAGGAGGGAGGTACTCAAGGAACGAAAAATGGTATTTTGACGGTGAGGAAATTGAAACTGTCAAGTCATATAAATATTTGGGCATGAATATCTGTAGTAACATGAATATGGAACTACATTTTAAGGAAAAGCTTGCCGCATCAAAAACAGCCATAAGTTTAGCATGGAAAAACTGTTTGGAAGATACCAATATATCAGTAAAAGTTAAATTCCAGATATTCCAAGCAGTGTCGAAGTCTATAATGCTATATGGTGCCCAGGTCTGGGGTTGTAAGCATTACAATACAGTGGAAAAACTATTTCGTTACTTTTTAAAACGAATTTTCAAACTGCCGCAGTGCACACCAAATAAAATGTTACTGGTAGAAACCGGTCTCGCACCATTATTTGTGGAAACATTGAAGCTTCATTTCAACTACATTTTGAGATGCATGTCTTTGGATGATGAAAGATTGATCAAACGGATAGCAAACCACGTCATAGAGACAAAAATATTGTTCTACGAAGAATGGAAGTCGCTGGCAGAATTCTGCGGATACAATTTGACATTAAACTCCGAAAACATTTGTCAATGGAAAGAAGAGTTTTACAAGTTAATTGCGGCGGTCGACGAAAAAATACACGCTGACAACATTGAACATGTTAAAAGTTCAGTATACAGAGAAATTTACGCTGACCTAGATCACAATTTATGTGAAAATAATTTTTTTAACGAGCGGTACTCTATTGATATAATTTCTACTATCTTTAAGGCCAGAGGTGAAATCATGGAATTAAACTTTATTCCCCACAGGGAAGATCTACCAATCATTTGCTCTCTGTGTAATCTCCGTGAAAGGGAGAACATATATCATTTTTTGGGTAGATGCCCAGTGCTGAAAGAATTCAGACTTCAATTCTTTGGAAAAGAATCATTAGAAGAATCAGAAATGCGAAACATTTTGAATGGCAACGAATGGAACAAACTGCATAAATACTGTCAAAAAGCATCCAAATATAGGAAAGCAATAATCGAAGAATCTTTTTAAAAAAACTTTTGTATAAACGTCGTCAAACTCGGGCAGACGGCTTTAAGTCATGTCTTAAATTTAATGTAATAACAAACATTGTAAATCAATTTTAAATGAAACCAATAAATGTATCTATCTATCTATCTATCTATAAGTAAACCAGAAATAACACGAAAAGAAAAATTATGTGAAACCTTTTAGCCGTCTTTGAACCCAGTGTATTTGCATGAATTATGTATTATTGGATAGGTATTTTTAAGAGGATGTGCACCACATACTTTTTATGTTGATCTACAATGCTTACAGGGACTTGGAAGCAAAAGTGTTATATTGAGTTGGTGTCTTAAAATTTGTGTTCATTGCCCTTTTTGATATTCGGAGTAGTTTGTTATTTCAGTTTTCAATTTAGTCTATATTTAATATTTCAGAAACTAGTATTTATAATATATAACTTTGATTAATTTCATATGTAACTTGAGGCTTCTTTATTTGCATAAAATACTTTTTTTCAAATCAAGTTTGGGTGTCAGCTCTTTTGTCTCTTTATGAGAATATCTGCTTTTAGGATCCTATCGGCTAGCAAAGAAAGTATGTAATAAGTTTCAAAAAGGTTTCTTGCTTAGAAAATCAGTCCAAAGAATGTCTAACGTTTACATTTTTTTTTTTCATTTCTTTTACCATCTCTAAAATATAAGGACAAAGAACAGCAGTTGCTTGCAAAAATGTTAACTTTAGAATCAGTTGGCAATCGCATAGCATCAGTAGCAGTCTCAAATAACGAGACCAATAAATAATCCATAACCACTGACTGCACTGGTTGCTTACCGCACTGCGCGGATTTGTCCACACAACACTACTTTTCCTTATGAGTCCATCTGAGTTGACAATTTATAACCAAAATACTCGAGGACAGCATATGGTGCACCACTCAAGACCGCCCGCTTTGCCTTACAAAACGATATGTTGATGTGAAACATGCCTCGCCACATCAACAAACACAAATACCTTCAGTTAGAGTGCGTTTTTGGTGGAGAGAAGCTTCCTAAGGAGCATAAGATTAACCTTTTATTTGGAATTTAATTGCTTTATAAACTGCTAGCAATTAATATTCCCCTCTTTAGTTATCTGGAAAATTTAATCATTTTGCTGCGCCGCATTGAGACCGAGCATCTTATTTCTCTTTTTTTTTATTCAAGTTTTGTTTTGTAGATGCAATGCAGAGATATTGGCCATAGGCTATACATCTTATAGGCTTTGGGTTTTCGGCGGTCGTTTTATAGTTGTTGTAATTCGCAGAACACTCTTTCACCAGAAATCCACAATTTTAATCACGTGAATAATGATTATTGGTGCGTTAATGGTTTGTTTTACATATTCTTGTGAGATGCCGCCTAAGCTTTGGAAACAAAGGCAACACGACTTGGGCTTTAAAATCATTTCATTCTTTAGACTTGGTCATTGCTACCAACAACCGGAGGAGAAGATTCTAATCTACTATTCGGATTTTATTTCACACTCTTAATTGCATGGCTAGGGTGGCCGGAATCAATCATTTTCAGAAGCTGCCTGGTCTTGAGTAGCAAGCGCATACCCATGTATGTATATGTGACTCTGTTATCGTTCGATCGCAAAAGTTTAATTTAATTTTATTTGTGGTTGATTCTTGGATTTGTTTTGAGAAATTAAATTGAATTTAAAAGAACACGGCACACAGATGGCAAACATCTATTTGAGTTTACCCAAATTTTAAAGTTTTCTTTTCGGTTTTTGTGGGTTGAGTGAGATTTTATGCAAATTTTCATGATCTACTGCGGCGGGTGCGGGACCTTGTAGAATATAATTACTTCTGAAGTATTGAAGGTATACCGCATTATATACTCGTATGCTTCGTGTTCGTAATTCGTTTTTGAAGCTACCGATTTTGAATGTCTGCGCTGTGAAATGCTATCCATCAGCAAAGTGATTGTATTGGATTGTGTTTCTTGTTTAGAGGGTCTGATGGATTTTTTATGAGATTTCGAGAGATTTTAAAAGTTATGGTAATTCTGCTGCAAGTGGCTTGGAATATTTTTTTCAAGTTCGGATCGTAAAATTGATTTGCTTTTTGTTTGTGACATTTTGGTTATTTACGACATGCTAATTTGTCTACCTGTGTCGTGTGTTTGTGCAAAATCTTCTAATAGAAATTGGTTGAGCGACTCGAAGCAGAAGTCGCCCCAATTGAAAGTATGGATGGCATTCAAGTGCCATTTTTGCTCCCTGATGTGTAAATATGAACATGTTCAGAAATTTGAATTTACACTGTTTTCGATATTTATTCTGTGAGGAGTTTGACGCCACCTATCGTCTACACAACTTGCTAGTTTTTCCTTTCTTTGACGTTTCTTCATCTTCAAAATGAACTAGAATTTATTGCCATCCATTGATTCAGTTGATAAGAAAAATTGAATTTCGTTTGGGTTTTAGACATAAAACATCCATCTGGTAAAAAAATACGTCTCCTAAACTAAAAATAGAACATGATCTACTGCGGCGCCGCGCCGCCGCCGTGTCGGCGTCGGGTCAGTTTTGTATACAAACCGAAAATTATCAGGAAGCCCACAGCTAAGCTGAAAATAAATAGTCATACAAATAAACTTTTATCTTGATCACTCTATTTATTAAAAAAAATTTTGCTTCAAAATCCGTCGCGTAGTTTTAAAGACCTATGCATATCTGGGGACAGACAGACCGCGGAAGCAACTTTGTTTTACAGTATGTAGTGATGCAGCAATATATATGATACGTTAAGGTTGCATACTTCTTACTTACTTACTTATCACAATCGTGAGGGTCTCCATTTCTTGGGATGGAGATATGTATATTGAAAAAGCCGAAAATAGTTCATGTCCACTCCTATCTCCAGTTTCTACTTTCCGGATCGAATAATACTCAGCGGGTTTCTCTCTTAGATAACCCATCTATCAGTTCCTGCAAATTTTTGGTTTAAAACGGACTACGACTGACCAGGTCAGCCGTCCAAAATATTGGGATGCAATAAAGTCTATGTTACTGAGGGAGGAAGGTAGCATCTTCAGGTTGAAAGAATTTAATAAGTCAGTTCCAGTAGTTTTTGAGTTCTTTGTCCCGTTCTTGTGGCAATACCTATAGGAATGTTATTGAAGGATAATGCAGCATCCTAAAATTGAAAGAATTTTTGAAATCGGTTTGGTAGTTTTTAGTTTCTCGTTCTCGTTTCACTCGGAATGTGGGGATAAAATAAAGGGTGGTTAAATTTGAAGGGCCGATGTTGATTTTGAATAAAACACAAATTACACTGGTCGACAATAATTTTACCGCCAAAAGCAAACTACAGTTTTTAAAGGTTTTTGGCTCACTTGGCACAATTCAGATCTGGCCTTAGAATTGCGTTGTCACATCCAGTTTTCGCGTAATTAAGAATTCAAGATCGGAAAAATCCACTTTTTGCTATTTTTGAGCCTATGTTTTAACATAAAAAAATGTTAACCTAAAAACAAATCATTGCTTTTCCGATGATTTGCTATCCGCTGAATCTAAATCTGGTCTCAAAATGGCTCTACTACATCAAATTACTGAGATATCTAGCTTCAAAAGTCGTAATACATGGTCATGCATTATTTTGAAGATTACATATATACCGTATAGTTTCAAAAAGAATTTTGAGTCAGAAATCACATTCTACAAAGATCTTTGGGTGCTGAATTCGAATTCAGTCAGAGATTTACGCTACAACGGCAGGTTTCCAAAAAATAAAGCATTGATGTCTTGACTCTACTCTGGCTATAATCTCAAGACACTGATGTGATAGACCAATTCTTGGAATGAATTTGAATTCAACACGTCCAAAACCTTATAAAATGAGTTTTCTAGCTCAAATTTCCTTTCAAGACTAACGTTATCTTAAAAAAAAAAAAAAAAAAAATGCATGACCGTGTATTACGACTTTTGAAGCTAGATATCTTAGCAATTTGGTGTAGTAGAGCCATTTTACATTCAGCGCAAATCAAATCATTAGATTAAGCAAGGGTTTGCTTTCAGGTTAAATTTTCTTGGACGTTAAAACATAGGCTCAAAATTAGCTAAAACTTATTTTTCTCGATTTTGAAGGCTTTATATTTCGAAAACGTGATGTGACAGAGCAATTCTGAGGCCAGATTTGAGCTAAGCGAGCCAAAAACCTTTAAGAAATATAGTTTGCTTTCGGCGGCATTCAAAAACGTGAAATCTTGCAGACCAGTGTTATTTAGGAAACTATTGTCATTTCTTTTTATTATAATAATAATATTGGTATGGTTCAAATATGTATGGAACAAAATACCGGCCAAATGGCCACCACGACCACGGCGGCACACCTCCATCCGATGGTTCAAATTTTCGATGACGCTGGCTGGGGTATAAAAGATGTTCTATGCCGTTAATGTGCCGAATTATCTCATCCTTTAGCTCTTGAATGGCTTATCGGCGTACACCACGTGCGATAACGCGGCCTTTGAATTTGTCACGCAAAAGAGCCATTGCTTCGTTAGCAGTGTGACAAGTGGTACCCTTTTGTTGAATCCACATAGCATCCAAATCCATATCTTCCAATTCGGGCCATAAAATTCGTTATGATCTCACGATAGCGAACACCATTCACAGTAACTACCTGCCCGGACTCATTTTGGAAAAAAAACGGCCCGATGGTGCCGCCACCTCATGAAGCGCACCAAACAGTCACTCTTTGTGCGTGTATTGGTTTTTTCGACAGTCACTCTTGGATTATCATTCGCACAAATCGAGCCCTTCCCACCATTTTATCGTAAGCGACAAAAAGAAAGTTTTACAGGAATACGTCTTTTTTTGTTCAAAGGATTCAAAGGATGAGTACCAGAGGTCAGTCGCTTACGATAAAATTTATTTTCGCTGTAACTTCTCGTAAAACAGTTATAATGTAATACTAAAAGTGCAGAAAATTGCGATACAATGTAAACTTTTGAATTGTATAAAAAAACCATTTTGATTAAAATGTCGCTTACGATGATTTTGCGGGTGGGGCTCGAAATGCGGCAATTCTCCTTATTGACGAATCCACTGAAGTGAAAATGTGCCTCATAACTGAAGAAGATTTTCTTCGAAAATTGATCATCCACTGTTGCCATTTCTTGACACCTTTCTAACCATTGACGAAGCTTGAAATGGTCAAGAGGTTTTAGTTTTTGAGTCAATTGCACCTTGTAGTAAATGCAACTCTTTATGCATAATGTTCATCAACGACGAGCGTGAGAGGTGCAATTGTTGGGCACGCGGCGATGAGTTGAGGTAGACGCCTCTTCAGTCACACTATCGCGAATAGCAGCAATATTTCCTGCAGCACGAGCTGTTCGAGCATGTACTGGTGTTTCCACATTTTCTTACAGACCCGGTTTGCTCAAATTTTCGTACGATTTTTACGATTGTACGCACATTTGGACGAATAAAATGACCGATAACATCACGAAGTGCACGATTTTTGATTTGAACGTCCATTTTCATAATAAGCCTGAATAACTTTAACGCGTTGCTCGATTGTGTATCTTTCCATGGTTCAAATTGAGTTTGTCTGAAATTGAGAAATGTCAATTGAAATGCAGAAAAATATTTGACGTTTAGGTGTGGTTAAAAATTGAACCACCCTTTATAACCTATGTTACTGAGGGATAATGTAGTAAGTAAGAACTTTTGCAATCGGACCACTCGTTTTTATGTTATCGTATCCATTTCCATAAAGGAGATAAAAACCAGTCTTAAAGTATTCATTCAACTAGAACTAGAACTAGAACTAAAGGCAGAATTGATTGAAACTTCTGCTAATGTGCTAATCAACTAACAAGAAATATGAGACTATTGTTTGTAATTTAAAATTTTCTTTTTGCCTACTTGATTTTAGTCCGCTGGTGAACACACTTCGCGGAGCGGCGCTTGAATTGAGCTAACATATTCAGTTAAAGCGGCCCAATACGCTATGAGCTTTAAGACTTTAGTGACCAGTGTGAAGCAAATAAGTGAGCGAGCAGTGATCCTTTAGAGATCAGGACGCTCGCAGCGCCGATAAAAGAAGAAGATTTTAGTTGAATCTCTGCTTCGAATTATTAGTTGATGTAAACTGAAAAAATCGACACTTTCGATGACGAAAACTCATTATTTTAGGTTCTCACACATTGATCGTCATGTTAGCAGAAATAGCTAGCTTCTCTATTATAACATAAAGCAAATTTATATCGATTGAGGTAATCTATTTCCATGGTCGGTTACTTCTTGGAAGGTGCAGCAGCCACTTCTTCGTCCTCAATGCCTGCCTTTAAAATCAATGAAGTTTTCCGAAAAAAACCTGCTGCTTAAATCGTCAACAAAAACCCTTCCTTCACCTTATCCTTCAAATCGAAGAATTTTCTCACAGTACCAATAAGCATTTTGATTAAAATAATTACATGGTCACCTGGCGTTCCAATCGACTATTAACTAATGACAATAAGTGACCAAGTGCAAAAATAATAATAATTACCACCACTGGACGCCACTGAAGAGGAAAGCAAACAAAAAATAACATAATACCAATCCTCCCATTGAATGGTGCATCCTTCACGCTGTAAAACATCCTCGCTATCGACGAACGATGCGACGTGCCCATAAATATTTCCAATTAACCATCGAACAGTTACAAATCGCTACTAATTGACAGTGGTAGGCCGACATCGCAGCAAGCTGCGCGTACAATAAACATTGCGCCTCGCACGTGACCACATCCATACAACCCCAACGCAACGCTGCGAGTTTCCTCTAAAACAAGTTCCTTTTTGTCTTACTCTGTGTTCTGTGAATACCCGCACACAATATGGCACTCTACTAAACGATCAGAAGTTGATCTTGATGCGAGAATGCCTACTATGAAGCATCTATATAGCTAATTGTTTACATCCCACGGGAAGAGGAAGCAATCAGGGAATTTCTTGTCGCTAAGCACACATAGCTTGTCTTTGATTCGATTTTATTTACACCATTATTGATCGTAAGAAACACACCGACACCGACGAGCGAAGACGCAAGACATGGTCGGAATGTAGCGCTTTGATTAAATAGGTCGATCAATGGAATTGTATTATGCTGCAGAGCATATTGAACAGAAGTTCACAGGAGTAGTCATTATTGTATTCATATGCGAGTGTGTATTTGGTTCTTCATTGTTAAACAATTAACACCTGTAAAGTGGCACTTTAAAGATGTGTTTGGATTTTTCGGTGTTATCGCTTGTAAAAGTTTGCTCAATTTACGATGGTTCACACGAAGCAAGAGTGTAACGTTTATTACTTGGTTTTTGATTTATTATTGCTTCGCCGACAAATGAAAAATGCTACATGGAATGGGATGTGAATATAAGCTTCTCCTATCGACAGCAAAGTTTTTTGTTTTAAACTGGGAGCCGAATTGTATTGGATTCAGTATACTTTCGGACACTTAGGTATGTCTTTAAGATATGCTTGACAGTGGCTGAATCTGGGAGATTTAATTACTGAGGATTCGGTATTTGGGGCAATATTTTGATGGAATGACGAGAAGATGTATTCTCTAGGACTATAGAGTTCAAGGACCCTAATCATAGAAAAGTGAAACAAGGCTCCTGCCTTGCAGACGTTTTAAAAATAACAATGGTGTTGAATGAACTTTTATCAGACTAAGCTCTCTTTTTTGTTGGCTATCGTAGCTGAGTCCAAATTCAGTAATAGATAAAAACCTTTGTTAAATTTACGGTGTTATGTTATGTTGTTTGCTATTATTACATTTTCGGCGTACCTCACGGGAGGATTAGTAGTGCGAAGCAGATAAGTGGTAAAGCTTAGATCTTTGCGGTGCCCGTGACGTAATGGTTGACGTATCTGTCTGTTACGTGGTTCGAGCTCCAAATCCCTGAAACATCAAGGAAAAAAAAGTTCTTCCACGGGCGTTTCGCCACGGGCTAAGAATTGACAATTTTATGCGATGAAAAGCGCCATTCGGAATTGGCAACAAATTGTAGGTCTCTTCCATTCCCTCACAAGGTATAGTTGAAAGAAATGCCCTCCGTGCTCTGTTGCACCACCTTTCTAGATAGTGGTGCGCGAAGGACCACAAGAGAAGATGAAGAGAAGCATTTTCAACGCTATTGCAACCATGACTAATAGTCGCAACTCAGAGACTTGTCTGAAAGACAATATGGTTTCAGTTAGGAGATCGACAATATCAGCAATATAAGGCTTTCGAAAATGAACACCGAGTAAGCCAACACGCTGTTGGTAACGATGGATGTCCAAATCGCTTTTAATTCAACCCGATGCATGGTCAAATATATTCAATAATAACGAGAGAAGATTTTAAATCCCAGAAGATCTTTTGATAAGATAAAAGATTATCTCAAAGAATGAACCAAAGAAAAGGAATGGGACGAAAGGATATGACAGCTGGAGCAGCATAGGGATCTATCATTAGACCAGACCTCTGGAATATAAACTACTAGAACATTCTCTGTATGAAGATGCCCGAAGGCTGCTTTCTAGTTGGATATGTACGTTGAGGGCATTACTGTAGTAATAACCGCAAGTGACACCGAAAGCGCACAGAGATGCGAGGGACAAATTCGTGGATGGAGGGAGGAACATGGGCTGTCTCTGGCTAGTGAGAAGACTGAAGTAGTACTCCTAACAAAATAACGAATTTCCACATCGAAATCGAAGTTATGAGGAGTAAAAACGTGATAAAAAACCTGGGAATAACGCTCGATACGAAACTGAGCTTTAAAAGTTCAAAGTTACAAACCATCTATCCAGGCTGATGCTAAAAGTAGGTGAACCATCTGCGAGAATACGGAGACTTTTTCTAGCAACAACACTCTCAATTCTACAGTACTAAAGCGATTTAAGCTGAAGCACTAAAACAAGAAAAGTACCGGAAACAGCTGGTTTAGATATAGGAGCGCTTACCGCACAGTGTCTGGGCCAGCAGTTCTTGCAGTTGCGGGTGTCCACTGATACGTCACACACTTCTACGGCGCAATCGGGTATTTCAACCCCTTTCTGCACAAGATTGAAAAAGAGGACAATCGGGCCAATATACGGAGATTCGTTGATGACGACGGCGACGTTTACCATACATTGTAGTAGATGGAAATCTCTCCGTCAGGAAATAAACAGAAGTAGCGGAGAAATCAGCCAGAATAATACTCAGTGAAATCTCCCTTGGGCGGACAGCCATGGTGCAGATGTTTTTGTCCGCCTAAGAGAGTTGTCCGTTTAAAGGGAATAAAAACACCAAATTTTAAAAATTAATAGCTGATGCTTTGAAATCTGTGATTCCTAAGTGCGTTGCAACTTCTGTTGCCTGTTGTCGAATTGCACTCCCAGATATCGGAAACTCTTTGTTTCGAGATACCAGTCGAAAACGGCTTGACGAAATAAATCGTCTTCTAAGATGAGTTGCATTGTAGTTTGACTGCTATTCACTCAAAAGCTCATTAATTTTTTCAGTAGATCAGCAACTTGGGTTTTTCCTATTTTAAATTCTGTTGTTTTTTCCCGTATGCTTCTTTTATGTTTTTGACTAAAGCTTATTACGTCTACCTTTCCCTTTAAAGTCAAAGTTCTCTTTTTTGGTGGCATCCTGAAAACATGTTAAAATCTACATAGGTAAAAATAATAAAAAGAATTTAAAACTGCCTGAGCGCAATTATACCAAAATCAAAAAATAAACCCTATTTTACGTCCAAGCAAGATCACTTCCACAACATGAATGAGAGAATAAAAATATAAAAAGATCCAACAGATTCATGCCAATCCTAAAAATCAAATACACATTCAACAGTTACACAAAATTAACACACACACACTATAATAGAGTTTCTGGACTGGCAGCTGGCCACGTATGTACATATTTTTCAAAGAATTTGATGCTCGCTGTGAACTGCAACTTAAGAACAATACCGCTGCCAAAGTTATCAGCGTGATGCCATGTTAAATCCTGCTCTAGTGTACGTCTAAGAGAAAATACTTTGTCTTCCATACGTGAAATTTCTGTCCGCGTCCGTCCAAGGGAGTGTCCGTCTAAAGGAAACTGAAAACAATGAAACTTGTATGGAGCAATTTCCGTACAAAAAAATGTGTCCGTCTAAGGCTAAGGCCACGCAGTCAGCGATAAGCGAGCGAGCGATTGAACGATCAGCGATTAAGCGACAAAGTCGAGCGACGGGCCACTCGTTTCGTGAGCGACATTTCTTTAGCGATTAGTTGTTAAAATGCCGTTGTCAAGAGCCCTACGTTTGTATTTGTTGTATCTTCTCTATCTGTTGCTCTTGACGCTAAGCGATAAACTAAAAATTAGAACAAGTTTGGTGACAGAGCGACGTCGTTCAGTCGCTTAAAAAAATCGCTCATCGCTCGCTCAATGCATGGCCAGTTCAATGTAATTTCATTTGTTTTAATTTTTTCATGTCGTTCAGTCGCTCGCTCGCTCGCTTATCGCTGACTGCGTGGCCTCGGCCTAAGGGAGGTGTCCGCCTAAACGAGGTTTCCGCAAAGGGAGATTTCACTCCAGAGGACGCTGAGAGACGAAGAAAGTTGGAAACGAATTACGAGCAAAAAAAAAGAAGAGAGAAACAAGAAGTCGTAGATGAGGAACTAGATCCCTCAACCAAGACACCCCAGTGAAGAAATGTGTAAGTGGACCCGATGGAGATGATCTGCAAGAAACTTTTGGAGTTTTAGCCTGGCTAGGACACCTTGGAGAGTCCAGTACTCAGGGAAGTTTGTATATAAAGCATTTTTCCAAAAATAAAAGAAATAAGAAAAGTTCGAGTTGTTTGTATATGAAAGAAACCATGGTGGGGGTGAAATCGGTTTAGAGTTTGCGTCTTCGACCTATAGCAAGAAATGTACAAAGATCATGAGCCTCGATCCAGCATTAACAGATTCTAAAATAAATTTTACGTTTGCGAAAAACTTTCATAAACAAAGATGAAAGCAACTACTTTTTACTAGTAATTTCCTCCTTTATGCTCGTATAGACGTTTCTACATTGAACTTAAACCGTTTGCACTACCATGTCAATGAATTTTGGGTTTCATCACCTCAAGCATTTCGTTTTTTAATTGGACAAAACGAAATGTTTCTCCTTATTCCAGCGGAAAGTTAAACATGCTATAACGGATGAAAGCCATTACAACCAACAGCTTCCAACAATTAATGCCTACAAACTCTAAAAATTACATTTTCCCCAAAGCTGAAACAAAAAACAAAAAAGCACAATCATATACAACTGACAACACCATACTCCACACAGTATTGCAGCAACTTTTCAAAATTCGCGGAATTAAAACAGCCATGTGTAAAGAAAAAAACAGCACTTTTTGAGTGTTATTTGAGGTCATTTGTGTTCGCCATAAATAACACCCCAAAAACTTAATAACCTTTGCACACACACACACAACTATATAAACTAAGAGATGTGATGCTGCTGCTCTCTCTCCATCGCTATGTCATGAACACTTTGCTAGTTTGGAAGGTGAAAATTTCATAAAACCCATAGCGATGACGCGTTAAAATGTTTGTTCACCTGCGTTGTGCAGTCTCGGTGGTTGGCAAATAAAACCAGCAAAACAAACTAAACAACAGTAACAACAGCCCTTTACAGGTGACTGTACGAAATTTAAGTTGCCAGCCATTAAAGGGTATTTCTGAATCTTGCCAGCCAATTTAAGGGAACTTCTAAATGAGGTCCACTTTTAACGAATTAAAATAAGCACAAGGACTTAAGCTTAAAGTTCGAGTTCAACAAGAATTGGTTGCTATAGTTATCTACCTGTTGCATGTGCGCCAGCACAAGAACGACAAACTTACCTACCAGCAAACTAATCAATTTAAGTGGTGTTTTTTTTTTTTTTTTGAGGGGATAAGTTTTAGTTCTGATATGGGGAGAGTTTTGAGCAAATGTCAAAGTTTTCAGGTCGAAATGAGAAGGAGAAGGAATATTGTTGCAGAGATATTATCATGGGGGCCAAACATGAAATTAATGAATCCTTTTAAGATGAACATTGCTACTGTCTTGAAAGGAGCGGATGTTTGCATGTATTATAATGGAACATGGTGGAACACGTTATTTGAATCTCAAACCGGAAATCATTCATCGCTTTGGGGGTAGAGACATAAAAATCATTTGCAGAGCTTCTGGTGTTGAGTTTTGTTAGTTGTCACCGGGTACGTTGGAATTGGCACGAGGCAATTAATTTAATTAATCACCTCGGCCTTGAAAATGCAGGCTTCTCTTGCATAGATTTGAATGCTCCTTTTATTAATTAAGTAGTTTGATGCTTGGTGGCCTTGAAATGCAGCGGGTTTTTGTTTTTGTTTCAGCAAACTCGTTTAATCAAGATTATTCTATGAAATGCATCTTCATCATCATCATGCATCATGAATAAATGCTTTAGATGTGAAAAGTCCTTGACCTTAAATAAGTATAAACTATGCTCTGATGGATCTTTCTTCTCTTTTTTTTAAACTAAGTTTGTGTGGACATAGATTCCCGGTGCTATGCGGAAGTTAGTGAATATAATGAAATGCTTTTGAACTATCCTTCTTCACTAACAGCTTCGCAATGCTGAGTGTTGTGATCTTAATCTATATCAACTCTATTAATGCACTTGAGAGTTGAAGTAGACTAATGATTTTAGAGGCATTAAACTGACTTTTTAATGTATTTAGGTAGCAGATCTGGATTCCCCCATCTTAAACATGGATAAGTTATATTTAAAATAAAATCGAGTTCTTCTTTGTTAGAACATCATGGCGGTTGTCTTTTTGCATTATTAAAGAATTAAAAGGCTATTTTTTTTGTCCACTAAAAGCTTTGAGATTTTATGACGGACGGCATTCTATTTTGACTTCATTGAAATGTTCGATATTCACTGTCAGCAGACACAAACAAACTTTTGACTCAGAACGTATTCATTTGACATCGAATTGTGCGCTCCTTTGTAAGGAAATGTAGTTCATGGAAGTGTTAATTAAAGGAGTACTTCAAATAATATATCCTCATCTAACGACGTTTTCAAAAAGAAGACGATAGCTATTTTTTAATGTTTTCTTTCCATTTGTAGGCATAGGAACATTCCATTTGTAGGCATCCGAACGAAACTTTTCGGGTGAAAAAAAAATCGAATGCGAGGAAGATATCCGTTCATTTCATTTTCATTTTCAATTAATTTTTATTAAATTTTTCTTATAACTACTTACATGCTAACAAAAGTGTTTAAACTTGATTACATAATAACATAATTTACTTACTGACCCCCGGCGGGCACTCTTAAGATATCCGTTCTAAAGGTTGGTGTTAAGTGTCTGATGTAGATCGGGCAGCCCATTCAATTAGAATTCTAAATCTGTACATAAATCTTTCAGACGATTATTTTACTCTGTTCCAATTTTTTTATCTGAACAGAACAGGATGCTCGTTTGGTAATGGTTATAATGCCTGCCTGTTATGTGGGACTTTGAGATTTTATACAAAAAAAAAGTCTTCTGGGGCATCGTATTTCTGAATTAAGTGACAAGTCCTCCATTGCCATGATAAGCGTTTTATAACTTTGCTCTTAGCAATCGGGGAAAAATTATTGGTCCTATTCTTCCTTCACAAGGTTAGGTTTTCTTCACAAGTTGAGGTTTGCGTTGCTGCGCCACTCTATTTATTTACTTACCAACTTGTTTAAAGTTTTGTTTGAAATTTCATCCCAATGAAAGCATATCATTTGAAACGATTAAACGGGCAACAGATGAAGTTTTTTTTCATGAATTGTGATGAAATTTTCTCTCAGTCGGTTTCTTGTGGAAAAATATAGATTGGGGACGGGTTGAGCTTGCTCAGCTCTGGGCACTGCGGTGTCTGAATGAAACCTATTGTGCCAATCATTCAAGATGATTTTACTGGGGGCTGCCATTTTCTTACCCGTTTCATGCTACTTCTGGCTTCCTTCAAGGTAGCCACTTAGGTCCTCTTTTTTATCCTTATCACAAATGATATGGAAATGTCAATAAGAAACTACCATTTATCTCATTTAACGCTGACGAAACCAAATTCTATAAGACCATAACATCGTTGCATTACTCGTCCTTTATTCAGCTGGACCTTAAGGGCACTGTCGCACCTAGAGGGTGGAATCTAGATTTTTTGTGAATTTTTTTATAGGAAAGGAATGAAATGCATTCATATGTATTGGTGAAGAATCTGATCTGAAATGCATTCAAATGAAATTGAGGACACATATTAATACATGTTAGAACAATATTATTTTATTTTTTTCACAGCAAAATGTTCATTACAACTGAACTTCCTTGTAAATAAGTAAGGACATGTAAAAAAATATTTTTTTGCGGTGACCGCGATTCCGCCTTCAAAAATTATCTGAGACAAAAAAATCAAAATGGTATCGTTTTTCTGGTACTTAATCGTTGGTATTTAAAAAAATTTGATTTTAGAATTTTTGGTGATTTTTTGAAAAAAAGTTCGATTTTCACAAAAAAAAATAAAAACCCCACAATTCAGTACTTCGTTTTTGATGAGTCTTACAGTTGAGAGTTTCCACGTGTTTTTTATAAACGATTAGTAAACTTTCAACAATTCAAACTCGTTTTATATAATTCCTCAAATGTACATTTCGGAAGCAGTGCAATGAGGAAATATGTAAAAAGTTTTTTAATTGTTGAAGATGTACTAATCTTTCATTTACTTCATTTTTGTATTAACAATAAGTGTGAAAAGTTTGAATATGATCGGTTGAACCGTTTTTGAGTTATCGCGGTCACCGACTTCAAAAAAGTTGTTTTGAGATAATCGCATTAAAAGTTTCAAGTCGATGTAAAACATAACACGCTGTTAAGACGACTACGTAAATGTACTACCATTAACCGTTGGGTCCCTCAAAAAAGGAATAAGGATTTTTTTTGGCATACAAACATTTTTTTTAGCAAGACTCATTTTAGCTCGGCACACTTCATCCATTCAAACAACGTTTCTCCAATTATTAGATGTCCTTTTTGCGTTTGTTTCACCAATCATCCTTCATTCGAATAAATTGTTTCCAAATCATTGGTCGAATGTTTGGAAAGGAGAAATGGTGACTTAATCTGAGCAATATTTGGGCTGGATGGGAGTTCGTAGCCCAACAAACAGGTACACATGAAATTTTGCCATTGCGGCCGCGAGATGGTGCGCCGCTCCGCACAGGCCCCAAAAACCCAAAAAACTGTTGACTTTGCTGATAAACCCACATTGGGCTAGTTCCAGAACGTATCGGTGAGGCTATTTAGGATACGTGTATCTAAGATATCTTTTGGAACGATTCAGATATCTTTTCCACATTGGTACCGACAACAGCTATGAAAATTCATTTCATTTATCATTTATAAAAATCTTGAGGCTGGGTACAAGACTTTGGCATTCGCTTTTCATAATACATATTCCTGCGCATCAAAGAAGCCACAACTTTACACAATTTATTTAAAGATATTTGAACATAACAACTTTTTTTTACAAACGACATCTATGGTCTTGTTGCCCTGATGTCTTCCTTATAAATACCTTATGAATTTACTTTGTAAGCTATTTTGGTTAAATAAATAAATAAATAAATAAAAAAAAATGTAATTCAATATTCCAAAAAACGCTGAATATTTAATCAAAATCATTAGACCTGGTTTTTAAAATCCGGGTTTTTTCATTTTCACTTTTTTGAAAAACAAGTTTTTTTTTAAAAAAAGAATGCAAGTTTCAAGATCTTGTCAGAAATAAATTTGACAAAAAATTTGAAAAAAAAATCAAAGAAACTATTTTGAAAATGTTAAAAAAAAAAATTCAAAAATTAAAATGACGCAATCTTCCTTAAACAACCTAGGACACTACTAAAACAGAAAATATTTTCACTAGCCATTAACGAGAAAGTAGGTTTTGAAAACACTGGACTGCGGGTGGCACGGTCTTAGAACTTTTTTCATATTTTTTTTTTTACACAAAATTCAATCGAAATCGTTAGTGTCGTTTTCGAGAAAAAAAGTTTTACCATATAGGATGTATGGCAGGTACCGTTAATTCAAGATCTAGCGACCCCGTTTCGAAAAATTCTCTTTTGGTTGACGGACAGACAAACAGACAAACAGAATTGTAGGACCGACTATTTTCATATTCTCTAACATAATAAAGGGTTTTCCAATAAGAGTGATATGATTTATTTTTTGAAAAAAAAAACACACTTTTTGTTATGGAAATTCAAATATTTTTTATTTAATGTGCAATTAAATCAACACAATTAAGTTTTAAATAAAAAGTCATTCAAATGTCCACCACGTTTTCTTCTGCAGCAACAAATTCGATGAACCCAATTTTCGAGAACTTTTTCCACTAAATCAAGTCGTATATCATGAATGGCATGTTCAATATTGACCTGTAAAGCTTAAAGATAATCTGGTATATTTTGAAAGAACAATGACTTCAAATAACCCTGCAAGAAATAGTCTAATGGTGTTAAATCACGACTTCTTGGAGGCCATTCCATATCACCATTTCTTGAAATCGAAATCGAATCTCTAAATTTTTCTCGCAATAATTCAATTGTTGCATTTGCTGTGTGACACGTAGTCCCGTCTTGTTGAAACCAAATGTCGTCGAAATCAATTTCTTCCAATTTCGCCCATAAAAAGTTGGTTATCATCGATCTATACCGCTCTCCATTGACAGTAATGCTGTTACCAGCTTCATTTTGAAAGAAGTACTAGTAAGCCCAAAAACCACACCAATATTTGTGGATTTTCATAGCCAGTTTTGTTTATTTAACGCACTAGTCAAATAAAAGTAAGCCTCTTCGGAAAAGATGATTTTCTTAAAAAAATCGTTATCGATTTCAAGTTGTTCCAAGTCAAAATCAGAAAGTTCACGACGTTTACGGTGGTCCAATAGTAAAATGTAAACTCTTCTGAATGCAATAAAAACAAATGAGAGATCATGACATACTACAAATGGCCGAAACTCAACTGCAAAATCATATCATACCTATTGGAAAACCCTTTATCTCTATCATAATATTTTACTGTCGAAGTTTTGCCCATTCCTTGGCTTTTGGTGTGCTGTGGTGAATCTAATCTTACGAAACGGACCGAAAAGTCAGTCTCAGTCGTACACAGTCAAAAACACCTTTTAAGTTGTCGAACGAATTTGTTTAGTCGATTGTAAGCAAAGGTTACACACATCTTGCGGAAAGCTTTTTCATCTCCAAATATCTGATCGAATCACTGATAACCATGCTTTTTTGGAAATTAACTCAATGTTAGTTCTATTGACGTGTTCTAGCAACGTTTTCGTGTACATGAAACAGTCCCTTCAATTTGAGGTTCACCTCTTGCAAGTTAAATAAACAGAAGTAGGTAGCAACTTTTTACATAAAATTAGTTTAATGCCATTTTCCGACTCCTAATTTTGTTCGTTTAAACAAAATCAAGCTGCACCCATCATTTTTGACACAAAAACATTTTGATAATAATTCCTTATTCGCAAGCCACTGATTTCATAAGTAGGATCCAAATTCCTAGTCAGATGTAAAAAACTCACTTTCGGCTGCATCTGGCCAACATCTTTTTTAATGACTCGAAGTCGTTCCACCAACTATTCAGTAAATTTTCCACCGACATCAAACTACATCTCAGCCTTGCTCGAAAATACTTTTCTTTTGCAGCCAGGACAGTGACTGTTGGTTGTGCAATTAAAAGAAGTAAAAACAATTGCACTGGTAGTGAATGTTCCTTTCGTTTGCTTTTTAAGTATAAACATTTTGAATTCAAACATAATAGTGGGCAAATTAAACTATCTTTTTTTACACATAATGAGACATTTTCAAAATACTTGCCATTGTTTTAAGGTAAACTTCTTGCATTTTTACGTCAATCAAACCAAAGGGACATTTTATTGTCACTAAGAGGTAAACCTGACATCTTATAGCGGCCTAATAGATCCACTAATGAGACTTCAAGAAGAGGTGGAGATCTTAAAGATCTGTTGAGGTGATTAGATGTATGTTTCTTGAATTCCTTGTTTTTCTATGAAATTCCTGGCTACCGACTGACTGGACTGTATTGCAGGAGAAGGGCAATAAAAAAAAGGTTCCTCCGGACAGCTAATAGGGTGATAATTAAATCTCCGATGACATATTTTAAAGGCCAACTTCAACTTCAGTTTAGTGTTTGGAGAAGAATATGAAATAATAATTTCAAGCAACGGAGAGAAGGACGATACAGAGACAGGCTGAACGTTTTTTTTAAGCATTTCGTAAGAAAGCGATACTAGTGCACCGGAGGCTGTACATTGTTTGGACCCATTGGAATGGGAGTCTAAGAAAATGCACCGCAACAGACGTAATTACCTTAGATGCAATTATGTGAACAAGTTAGTGAGGGTATTATTGTAATTAATATATGAGCTCTAGTTGCTTCGTGGAATTTGTTATCTGTTGACAGTTTGTTTTTTATTAATTTTTATTTAGCTGGAAATATAATTTGAGACAATTAAACGTTAAGTGTGTGTTCAAGTGAAAACGATGAGATGTGTACAATAAAAACTTGTTAGTGTTACAGATATACAAATAGCAATTTAAGCCATAACAAGATTCAGTTTGAAGTTTTATTAAAACCCCTTCTTTTTAGAGACTTCCCATTTGCAATTGTTTTGGTATGAAGAACATAGCTTGACGAGCAAACAACGTTGCATTCTCTGTTTTTCGATTCTTGAAAACATAAAAGAGTTTATTATTAAATTAATTATTATCATTATTATTTTTCTTTCACTTTTTTTTATTGAATGAGATCAGTTTGCTAGAACACAACTTCAGAAATGTGCATAAGATTCCAGTTATTCCAGTAAGGGATCAATGTAATGAACCTTGAGACTATGAACTCATACAAATGCCTCCCATTCCAAGTACAAAGAACATTCTCATCTCTCGAAGCTCACCTGTATCTTTTAGTTCCATACATTTCCATAAAACATCTACTACCGTATCTTGTCATATCTCTCGACTGTCGACTTAGTATACATGGCATATCTCATCCCAGAGTCCATTGCACCACTTAAAGCCAGTACACACTCTATTAACCATGCCAAAGGTAATTAAAGTGAAATAAATTAAAACGACGACTGCCTGCATCAAATGTGCAATAAATTTTTAATGCAATTTGTCATATGTCACACAACGAGGCACTGGCTAAGGAGACTTTTCTGCACCGGTCAGACGGATATGATGATTGGGATGAGTAATGATAAGATGGTTATCTTAAAAATTTTAATACAGTTACGATTAAAAGGCATTTCTTTACGACTGACTTGTAAACTAGTTAAGCGAAGTGTATAAAGTACAGTATGGTGATGCTTATGTGTTTGAGCTGAGCTTGTTTTTCGTGCGATCTTATCTCCAGCAAATGTGATTCATGTAAGTCTTCTAGAATCACCATGTTCTTGTGTGGCATTTTAAGTTTACAAAAGTGCAATAACCGTATTATTGAGGTAATTGACAGTTGGCTGTCGCGAGGGATGCTTGGAATTGTTAATTACTCATTATCATTATAGTTCTAGTGTGGTTGTTTTATGAGCAAAGCGAATGTTTGATCTGTAAGAGGGTGGGGTGTGTTTTTTTTTGTTTGTTCTGAAATCTTGCTAACTAATGCTTATTGATAAAATGAGTATTCGGTATTTGTTGTGCACCTAAGATCAATGCTAAGAGAATTGGAATTGATTAATCACATTTCTTATTCAAGAACTCATTTCGTTTTTCACATTTTGTCGTTATTTCGACTTACGAGATTTGTTTCTCTACTTTGTGCACAGAAATTCAAAATCTGTCATCTTTTCAGGAGTGCAAGAAATTCAAAGCAACACCTTAAAAAACCCAATTCTGGTTGTTGTTGTTTTTGTTTGACTGTATAGGATATTCGTTCACAGAAGTATTGAAAGGGGAAAGTTTTTGTAAGCACTCTTTTCTTTGCACAACTACTCAATTCACTGTGCTGAAACAGTATTTGACTTATCTTCAGTGAATTTCGGCGCATTTTGTAAAATTTACAAATCTATGATTTTATTAGAGTTTGCCTGTACAACGAGCTGCCAGAATTTCCATCTCCAATCATGTTCTCTTTCTTAGAGTGTTTTATTGCTTGTCTCATAAGTTTTCGCTTCAGTTTTTTTTGTTATCAGACATCTAGGGGTACCCTTTGTAGTAAATATATGAATCCTAATAAGTAAGGTCTCAGTATCCCAGTTCCTTAAGTTGATTTTGGGAATAATCCCGATATGCTTGACGAAGGTGTTCGGTACTGAATGCACATCTTTCTCTGGACCTCATTCCAGAATCTTGTCTAGTGGGTCTCTTCTTTGATTCGAGGATAGCCGTGTCTAGAAAATGTACACTTGAATTACAGGAAAACCGAAAATGCCCAGTTTCTAACTCGGGTTTGGGCAACTCCATTATAAAAGACTGTATGTAGGGTGTAGGCATTATGTGTTAAAACCCACAAAGGAGAACTTTGTGAAGCCATTTTTTGAGCTTACTAAGGACTTGTTATATCCACTGAAGGTTGCTTTACACCCTATGAAGTCGATTGAATCATTTATCTATTCCACAATTATTTTGGGAAGTCTATTATTTGAATAGAGAGTTATCAGTGTTGAAACTACTCTGTAAAAGCTTGATGTCTCTGATACATTTTCATTTGCTTCAGTCAAAAATGAATCTTACGAAAAATGGCTTAGGAGTTTCGAACTGAACAAGAAGATGTGAGATTGGTCATCATTCTCAACATGCATTAAGCAGTGACAGACATGGCACAAACTTTTATCATGTTGCAAGTAGTCAGTTAAAGTGCAGGACCTCGAAAGTCCTGCACTTTAACACTTTAAAAAATAATTTATTAACACTTTAAAAAATAATTTATTAAAAAAAAAAGAAATAAAAAAAATCAGAGCCACCTTTTGGCATTTTCAGTGTATTTACGTTGTCCTGAACTTTTCGGAGAAAAAAAGTCTAAAATATTTTACATACACACCAGATGTTGCCTGTCTGCCGTTTTTGTGATTTCTGCAAAACATGCTTCAATTACTTACTAGGTTCTGTACTTCAACTAAATAAAAAATAAATAGGGTGGCGCAACAGAGCGAGGAGCCCCTGGGCCTAGTGCATTTCTCACAACCATGCATTGTGAAGGAATGGAGGGGACCTACAATTTTCTGCCGGTTCCGAACGGCTAATTGAGAAAACAATCACGCCATGGGTACCACTCTGTACTTACACTGACAATGTATTTTAATTTTTTAGACCAGCATTGCATAGTTTCTTTTGTTTGATGCAAGGTTAGCTTGAGGAAGAAATGCCATAGCTCCCTCATTAAATATTCTGATAGATTTGGAGTGTCATATATTATTTGAGTACTATTTTTTCTAAAGCGACATTAGAGGAGCGGTATTAGCACTTTACCCTTTTAATTTACTTACAGAAGTGTTGTCTGTAATTTGTGGGGAAAATTGTGAAATGTCTTTGAGATTTGAAAATTTCGAGTTCAGTTTATAGACAGTGAATGGAGGAGTTTTGAGAAACAATTCAGTTCATCAGTTGGTTAAAAAATACAAAAGAGCTGACCATCGAACTTGCTAAAGTAATAGAAAAATATAAGAATATATTCCAATCACTTCATAAAAAATCAAAGCCAGCAGTATGTTCTTGAAGTAATTTGCTAAAACAATTCGGAGAAATCGTAAAAGAATCTAACACTACACACATAATCCATTACGGTTTTACCCAGCATCAGTTAGTCATTTCCTAAGCTTTACGTCAGTCACCCTAAATTCACCTGCTGCAAGCATTTTCTACATACTTAAATCCCATAAAAACCGAAAAACAAAGAAAATCGGTTTCATTTAACCAACTAAACCTTTTTTCAGTCAGGTGCTTAGACTAGGTCACACAGGTCAACCCCAAAACTCATCCGACTTTAATTCGTGTATCTTTTCTTTCATACCCACTAATTAGCATACGTGTGAGGAGGCTGAAACCGCACTCTTGAATTTTACACACATATTCACACACGTCCGAGCATCCAACACAAAATAATGTTCTACAACTTTTCTAACATCAATTCAGATCGGCAAATGTAGATAACCCCAAAGTCTGTTGCACACTGCGCAATGATATCTGTAGATACACTCTTTAACAACAGGAAGAAAAAGTGTTTTATAGCCCGGTATACTTACTCAAACATTAAAGCCAAATGAAATATGCGCGTAAAGATTTTATTTAATTACGAGAGTAAATTTTGTTTTTTTTTTGTCATATCTTTGTGTGTTAAGAAAAGACAGACAAAAAAAATATCAAACTTCGCGTTGGTTGGTGAAAAGCGAACGTAAAGGTGCTGCAATGTGGTAATTCGCTGAGTTAGTGTGCTGCAGATAAATAACACAAAAAGTATCTTTGAGACTCAATGTGGTTACTTGGTGTGATTGGCCAAAAATAAATATAAATGCACACTACCTTTTGTTCGTTTGGCTCCTCCCCTCATTTGAGGTCAAAAGTAATTTTTGTTTGTTCTGTTTCGAAGCTAAAAATCCATTTTATTTGTAACCAACAATGTAAAACGATACCAATCATCTACTAAACAGATCTTTGTTCTTGTTTTTCTTGGAAATAAATGCTGTTTAATGGAACATTCCGTATTAAACTGCGCACGACAACAACAAAGCTTAATGATACGAGTAAAATTCATTTAGTGGGTTTTAATAGACCACACTGTTAGTGGATGGTGAACGATGTCCAAATACCAAACTATAGGTGTTGGTAAATTGAAATTGCCTTTTCTAGATACACAGAAGCTTGGGTAGTGGTGTTTAAAAAAATAAAACAGTAAAACCCGATACTTGTTGTAGATTTACGTTTCGGAGAATGGAACCAACGCACGTTTGTATAGCTTCGTTTTATTGGGGTTAAATGAACTAATGAAATGTCATTCAGATTGTTTCAACGTTTTGGATTGCTGTGCTTATAATTATAATACACGGCATAAGGTATTATGTTGCAATGTTAGACAGAGTTTTGAATGATTTGGAAAACTTGGTAATTACACTGTGATTAATTGTTGGTTTTATTGAGATTCAAAGCAGTGTTTGGCTTATTATGTGGTTCTGTTTTCAGAAAGGAGAGGATGACATGTTATTTTTTTAGTACGAGTTTAGAAAATTATTGAATTTCATCCTTAATCTTGTTCTTAAGCATATTTTTTAATTTGAAATTATTTATAAACTAGGGGATATTGTAGCATTCTGACGGTGAAAGAATTTTTGAAATCGGTCCAGTAATTTGTAGGTTCCCGTTTAAGTTGCCGTTCTCGTAGGAATATTTGGATAACATATACATATAGCCTAGGTCCTTCCAAAGGTTCTAGACTATCTCTGTACCAAATTTCATTTAAATCGTTTCAGTTGTTTGGGCGGGATATGGTTGCAAAGAAGAACGGACAAACATCACTACTTTCGCTATTATAAAATTGCTAATGATTTATGCATAGTGAATGGTTTTCCCAAGGAATTAGTAAATGTCGACAGGCTGTGGCAGCCATGTTATTTTTTGGCGTCTGTAAAATCTTTTGTTCAATCACTTATACCAAATCACAATGGCAAGTTACACGATTTAGAAGAATGTTCGAATGGTAAAACTTTAGTGTCAATTTTTTCATCAATCTGCGGCTTTTAAAATTTTTTTTTTCACCTCACTAAGGGTTTTGATCCTTTAGAACAATTAGCGATATTTAATTCACTTTACTGTGGGTTTGATTGAAACTACAAAATGCTGAATACATTCTACAATAATAGAAAAGCTAAATAACACATACTCTGAGTAATTATGAGGGTAAATAGATTAAGATATGTTGCATCCAGTCTAAACTATGATGCAGTGGGTTAAACGCAACTTCAAGGTATAAAGTATAGTTTCATAGCCCCTCAAGGGATGCCTGGAGTTTACACATTCGAAGGTATACATATGTCTTGCACTGCGATTATACTAAATAAATCGCTTTGTTGGTTTTCTTAGCCGCATATGGTGGTTGTAACTTATCCAAGTTTCTTCTTGCGAACATAATTCTGACTACCATACTCGCTGCCTGGATAGGAAAGGGATTTGAGGAACACATTGAAACAGCAGCAATCTTACGAAAAGATCAAAGAATGGAATGGGGTGCTGGTGCGGGAGTGTTCTCCGGGGAATTAAAAATGTTTGACTTCTTTTGAAGTCTTGCGAACGTTTCAACTTAACAAAGCCATTATTTGCAAAACAATGTTAAAACAAATATACAAACTTAAATCAAAACCTTAAGGGAGGAGTTTAAGCTTCAGTTTAAGCTTGAGCATACATTTAATTCTGTTGCATAACTTTATCATACAAAAATGTTGAAACATAAGCCAGTAACAGAACTTCCTCCAGACCGCATTGGAAAAAAAGCGTTTTACGATGTACAGTTTAACCTTACCGGAAATGAAAATTCATTGAAATTTTGTTAAACAACTATCAAATTTTTCGTCTAACGTTCTCTGATAATTTTTACCTTCATTTAAAAACTGTTGGTGGCCATCTAAAGTGTTAACTGTTACTTTCCACCAAAAATTGAGCCATTTTGATGGTGGTAAACACCCTTAACCTTAACACAGTAAATATTTTTTCTCTACAGAGTGATTTCTTGATGAAATTTACGAATCCAGCTCGGATTGATCGGGCACTTACAGTTAACTTCCAGACCCAGGATTTTTGCAATAACAAAAATCCGCTGAGAGTTTAGAAAGCAACACTTTTAAAGGTGGTAAGCTTGCGTTAGCATTCTAAAAATTTCGGTAGGTAAAGAGTGGTTAAATTTTTAGGGCCGATGTTGATTTTGAATAAAACACAAGTTATTGTCATTTCTTTTTATCATGATAATTTTGGTATGGTTCAATTATGTATGGAACAAAATATCGACCAAATGGCCGCCACTATCTCCGCGGCACACCTTCATCCGATGGTCTAAATTTTCGATGACGCGGAGAAATAATTGAGGTTCAATGCCGTGAATGTGCCGAATTATATCATTCTTTAGCTCTTGAAATGTTGCTGGCTTATTCACCTTTTCTTTCAAATAACCCCAAAGATGATCTTGGCGGCCAATCGACATCGCAACCACGTGCGATAAAACGGCCATTGAATTTGTCGCGCAAATGAGCCATTGTTTCGTTAGTTTTGTGACAAGTGGCACCGTCCTGTTGAAACCACATAACGTCCACATCCATCTTCTAATTGGGACATAAAAAGTTTGTTATCGTCTCACGATAGTGAACACAATGCACAGTAACTGGCTGACCTGAAAAATACGCCGATGATTCCGCCAGCCCATAAACCGTACCAAACAGTCACTTTTTCTGGGTGCACTGGTTTTTCGACAATCACTCTTAGATTTATCATTCGCCCAAATGCGAAAATTATGCCTCTTCACTGAAGATGATTTCCTTCGAAAATTGATCATCCACTGTTGTCATTTCTTGCCACCATTCTTACCATTGACGACTTTTGAAATAGTCAAGAGGCTTTAGTTCTTGAGTCAGTTGCTTCTTTTGTTTTTGTATAATATTATTAATTGCATACGGTACATTAATTCAGAGGTGCAATTATTACGCACAACGACGAGTTGAGGTGAACGGCTGCTCAGCCACACTATCGCGAACAGCAGCAATATTTTCTGCAATACGAGCTGCACTGGTGTTATCACATCTCTTACAGACCAGGTTCGTTCAAATTTTAGCTTAGATTTTTCCGATTGTACCTACATTTGAACGATTAAATTGACTGAACTAATTACGAAGTGCATTTTGATTTGAACGCCCATTTCCATAATAAGCCGGAATAACTTTAACGCGTTGCTCGATTGTGTATCTTTCCATGGTTCAAATTGAGAAATTACGAAATTACGAAATGGAGAAATTACGATCTGTGTAAGTTCACGACAGCAGATAAATTTTTTTCGTATAATAGCAGGAGTAAAAATGTTTGATCGTAGTAAAAAAAAGATTCTTAGAAACATTCATGTCAAAAATAACATTTTGCAAAATATAGAGCAGGACCATTTCGGTTGATATTGTAATGTTCAAAAGAGAGATTCTTGCAAGCCCCTTTTAAAAAAATAGTATCATACAATTTACAATATTCAGAGAGAAGGGGAAGAAGCAGATACAACGTTGTGACACGGTTTTGAAGAAGTAGTGTCTTGGTTCAAAGCATTCCTACTGCAAACAAATGCAGCAAAATCCAAAACTGGGAGAATGACCGAGGCTTTCTGAGGTCAACCATACATGCTCTACGAGTAGATCGAAATTTTGAAGCAGACAACTGAGAGAGTTGGGATTCCCTCGAAACACACAATGTTCGTACAATCGCCGTAAAGCAAGAAGAAGGAGGATTTAGCAGACCTGCAGCAACTACTGGAATAAAAACTCAATTGCATATTGTTTTGTTTTGCAGGTCTGAAACGCTCATCATGTACAATACAGATCATGTGCGAAGTTCTGCATTCTTATAAATAGACAGTACTTCTAATTATATCAATAGTTAATTTGAAATCAATTTGTGTCATTTTTTTCTCTTTGAATTGTCCTAAATTCCATTTTAATGTTCTCTCGTCGCGCACAGTAAAATTTTGTCTCAACTGGGCATTCACAAAACTATGCTTAAAAATTGCACAGCAGTAAAAGTTCACGGCAACTGATTATTATGCCAACATATTAACTGTTCACGTTCTTACCTTCCACTAAACACCATCCTAAAGTTCTTTCAGGATTCTCTGAGTTACCTCAGCCCCAAAAACTCAGTTACCCAGAAAATCATCCATCATCATCGAAATCATCTTTTTTTGGTCTTTGAACCTCTTTTCTATTAATGTACGCCAGCGAAGAGTTAATAAAGGATGTAGTGTCCGACCGAAGTTTCGGCTTCGGCTTCGGCTTCGGCCACATCGGCTAAACCTTCGGCTTCGGCCAAAATAGGCCGAAGTTTTGGCCGAAGCCGAAGGTTTAGTTATTGGTTGACATGCGTTGTGGTATAGACGCTGAAAAAAAAACAATTTCGTTTTTCGTAGAGCATAGAACCGTGTTGACTTATTTCTTGTTCTTTCCTTAGTTTCAAGAAAATATTAATATTGTTACTAATATTATTTGTTGTTATTTTTGAAAAGACAATTGAATTTATCCCGTTAATTAGGGTACCGCATGCATACATTTGGTTCGTTCGTTGAACTTTACCCGGAGTTGACACAGGTTTCCTTGACAACTCTATGAGTTGTCAAGGTACCTGGGTTTTCCAGTCCTTAAAAAACACTAAACCTTAAAATCACCACACATCCCTGTCATTTAAAAAAAATACATGCCATTTGACAGCCATCAACTCGCCACAGCAAAAAGCTAGGGCGAGTTGAGGCAAACCCAAATCGACCCCTGAGCTCGGGAACACTCGTTTGACATTCAGGGCGAGTTTAAGCTTTTCAAAAAAACGCTTTGTGGTGACCCCAGGGCTTCAACGAACGAACCTGTTGAAAAAAAATCCAAAAAACCATTATTTTTTCAATTTTAGTCAATCTGAAAGGAAAATTATTTAAGTTATTGAAGCTTCGGCTTCGGCTTCGGCCGAAGGTTGATGTTCAGCCAAATATTCGGCTTCGGCTTCAGCTTCAGCTAGAAATCGACCCTCGGTCGGACACTAAAAGGATGTTTAATTTCGTCCAGAGACTCTCATTCAATGTTCATTTTCAATATGCACTTCTTTTTCAACTTTAATCTCATTTTTATTCAAGATTGAAAGATTTTGTTTCCTGTTTCCGTTCCCGTTGGTATACGAGTATGAAATGAAGCATTAAGTGGCGTAACCCTCAAACTTTCAATTTTTGTGTTGTTGCTCTACAATCAAGAAAAATAGATAATATTTTACCTGAATCAAGAGGAAACCGTTGTACTTTTTTTATAAGTCGAAAAGGACAGAACATTTTTTCTATCCGAAACGTTTTTTAAAACAGAAATGGCGAATCACACTGAAATGTATTTTCTTCAAATGACCGTGATGCATAGTGATTTTTGAGAACCTAAAACCCAGGTTTTGTTTACAGCTCATATGGTTGCAAAACAAAAAGAATGCTTCTTATTTTCCTTGATACCTGCTATCGCAAATATTTCAATTCTGAGAATTTCGGGTTCCTTCACTTCTGCTCTCAAGGCCTCAAAAAGTATCTGTATTACTGAGGTATAATTTTACATTTTTAGAAAATGCTTCTTTTTCAATAGTTGTTTTTAAGCTCCCGTTCCCGTCCGTTATTCTGTATTCAGGACAGCGATAAACTAAACACAACAAACTATAAAAATCGGTGTAGCTCTTTTTGAGTTATAAGTGTTCAAACAAAACCGACTTTGTTTATATTGTAGACTTTCTCAAGTTATTTTGATTTGTTGAGCAAATTTAATGATCTACTTTTTGGCAAAACAACAGATTTTTATGCCCCTTACCAGCATATTTGAAATAGTTAAACAGTACCTAGAGATAGAGACGATTTGCAATTGTTGTTGTTTTTAATCTGCACAAATGTTCAAGGTAAAAAAGAACCTTAGCCTCGTATTCTAGTTAGTCTGAATTTTTCGTCGAAATAGATTTTATGTCCGCATGTTATTCTTTCCTTTGACTAAAATTCAACAGTCTTCTTGGCACATGGAACACATGTCCGTACGTTATTCTTTCTTAAAACTTAAATAAAACAGCATTTCATATTTGATTTTGAAAATGTTTAGAATATTATTTCATTTGTTTTGTTTTTAAAGTTTATTTTCATGTAACACAAAACATATGAGAGATTCAATGAAGTAAAATGTTCTATTCGTTTTCAAATACTAACCCCAAACCCATTTAGTTTGTATATGTATTTACAAAAGAAGAGAATAGTAAATTAAGTTTAAGGATTAATTTAGTTTTAACTTTAAACAAATTTTACATAATTAAATTTAGTTCAGCTTTTATATTTATTACAGATAAAAATGCTATAAATGGCAAGATGAATTTTTCGTGTAGGTATTTTATGCTTATTCCAATACAGTCGCCTTATAGAATGGACTCGTTCGTTTTCTTTTGATCTGTTCACCTATTTTGTTTCTCAAGTAAGTTTTTTTTTATCGAATTGGACTTTGAGTTTAGGTATGAGAAAATGCATTGTGTAAACCTGTAGTCCCGTATAATTGATTTTCTCTTTTTCTATTGCTCTACGAACAACTATTAGTTTTTCTTGTTTTTTTTTTCTTCTCTAAAATATGTAATCTAGGTCTTGTAAGGACTTAACAATTTAGCATTGTTTTTATTTTTGTTTTTATTCATAAAATTAACAACTTAATTGCTTTTGTTTTTCTAAATGCATTCTAAATGCTAATTTTTCTAGAAAATGTATGCGATTTTGTTTCTCTTTCTAAACTCGAAGGAAGTTTTCACTGAGTTTCGTTTTGGTTCGAAGCTTGTCTGTCTTATTCTTTATCGTATTTACTTTGTATGAACTTTTTTGTGCTTTTGTGTATAGTTTGGATGGAATATATTTACAATGTTGGGCGCTGTTGTTTTTGTATGTTATTCGTTTAGTATGATCCCGCTGAGCCGCCTTTCGGGGGTGACCTCACTGTGGGTCTGATGTCATCTACTTGGATGAGTTTTTCTATGGGGATGAGAGAAAGCTCACCACCTGGTTGTGAAATTGGTGGAAGTTTCGCAAGTGCCTGCAATTGAATTTTTTTGGTTTAATTGTTTTTGTTATTAAAAATCATTTAAGAGAAGCCATACCTTTGCATGTTCAACCGCAATATTTGCAGCCTTTTCTGCTTCTCTTTGTCTGCGCTCTTTAAGTTTAAGAGAAAATATCGCAACTGATCGGGCACTCTTCACAAGCTTTTGCTTTAAGCGGGATTTCTTAGCTGCTAGTTCTGCGGCTGTTAAGAAACATAAAGTTATTGAACTAAGCAAAAAATTCTAACAAAAATCCACTTACCTTTGACCTCATCTTCCGTTTTCCCATCGGATTTTCCATCAGCTTTTCCCTCGGATTTTCCATCTGGTTTCCCATTTTTCAATTGCTCTTTCTGTTGCTCTTTATCGACTTGGTGTGACGATGATGACGATGATGATGTCCCACTGACACTCGGTCTTGATGGTTGAGTGATTGTGGGTATGGTTGGTGGTGCAGTTGTTACTACAGCTGCTGCTAATGGGATTGGTTTACTGCTGGCAACATTGCTCCAAGATGGGGCAGGCTTTAAAATATCCGGTTCTGAATTGTTTGCTAGTTCCTGATTTTTGTTTAATTTGAAAATTGTGGTTTTATGTACAGTTGTGCGCGTGTAATATTGTGCAAAAGTTGCGATTGAGGCAAGTTTTAAAGGAAAAAAATAGCAAGAGAATGCATAAGAGTAGGAAGTAAATAGAATTAGATTAAAGTAAAGGTATACCGTGTGCCTTTGATATGTACAAAAGTCACATTCTTTTAAGGAAGTTTTTGGAACTATTTTACCAAGTCGTGCGTAATATCTTTTATGGGAATGAAATACTTATCATATCTACTAACTATTTTATAAAACAGCTAAGGGGCAAAGGATTGGTATCTAATTGATAGGGATCAAATTTACTGAAGGGTTTGAGCTACATGGCCTGTGAAAGCCTAGTAGTTTGATTACAAATTTTGTATCTGTTGTGACAGGAACAATGTGCTTTGCACTAATTTATAATTGTCTCTGAGTTGGAACCGCATAAGTAAATGAAATTCCGCATCATTTTTCTTCAAAGCGCGTCAACCTTTTGTGATTGAATGCAAGCTATTTAAATATTTTGTCCAAGCAAAGTGAAGAAATGCTTTACTTTTTGGGAAAGTAATTGGCGTTGCTGTTAATAATTTGAAGCTATTAACAAGTTATTTGCATTATTTAACCAAGTTGAAACTAAATGAATGGCTTCTTATTAAAATTTAAACGTATAGTTTTTTATAGGATTTCCCCCACCTACGGTGAGGAATCTTTCTTATAGCGATAAAATTGCTTGCCATAGAAAAAATTAAAAGAATCTTCAAACTTTGAACAACATTTTCTTCGCCTTCTTGTCTGCATGTGTTTGGAGTTGGTTTTAGCTTCTAAGTCATATCAGACACAAATTTAACTTCCGATAAATTCTTTTCAGTACTGACACAAGTTTGAGTATATTCCTCAAAGAATGTGATTTGTGTTTAGTTGTTGTATTATTTTTACGAAATTAAATGTTGCAATAAAAAATTTTGAGCTCATAAAGAAAACAACATGCGTAGATAGTTTTTTTTCCAATATTTAAAGTATTGCAACACTCATTGTAAAAATTGTTGTCTTTCAAAAGTACCTTCACGGCTATGCAATCAATACTCCTATGGATATTGATCGGTTCGGTGACTTTTAAGCGTGACATCCATTCGGGTACATGATGGTGATGCATTGCTGCGGCTTTGTCCTTAATTTATTTAGGATTTTATTAATATAAAAAAAGAATTAACAACAAAATATAAAGAGGTGTGTTTGAGGAAAGTGTTGCAGTGTGTGCTGTCTAAGTTTTTGAATTGTGTGTTACTGTGATTCTTTATATGAAGGGTCTCGTGATTGTTCTGATTTAATAGTTTTGATTGTTAGTTTGACTAAAACAACACAATGCCTACTTCAAATTCTACCAATAACAACTTTTATAAACAAAAGGAAACAACAATTTTGATATGTCCTTACTGTTATCGGCAAATGAGATGTGCTCTCTGTCGATGTCTTTCTGAGTTTGAATGGTGGAATTTCTTGAATTTTCGGTGGTGTCGATTGAAGAAATCGTGATGGCGTTGATCTGGGACTACTGCTCGAACTCGCACAGTCAGCTGAATCGTTTGATTTTTTCCTAAACGGTGGAATTTCTGGTATTTGTATTGGTTTTGAAGACAATGCCAATGTACCAGCACTTCCTGAAGTTGGACTGTTTTTTTTTTTTTTTTTTGCACCATATTCAGTGTGTGATTTTTTTATGGAAGAGAAAAATGGAATACTTTAAATGAATTCAATTTTGACAAACTTTATTCATAGTGCTCAACACTTATGCTTTTGTTGAATTTTTTTTTGTGAAGCGACTCTATTAATTTTGTGCAATTCTTCTTTGTCTTTCTCAAATAATAATATCAAAGTAAATAAAAGAAAAAAAACAAACAAACACACGATCACATTACATAATTTAAATCTTTAAATTATTTCCAATTCCATTTAACACTAATTTTAATACACAGGATGCATGTTTAACAACTACGAGTATGCACGAACTCAACTATACACACGTTTAAAATAAATTACCCTGAAAAAGCTTGCATTCTTTGATTTGGTATTGAGCTTAAATTTCGCACCGAATATCCTCTAAATGAAGGGATTTCCGGAATTTTCGCTTTCTGCTTACAACTTTTACATGCGCTAAAATTATTTTTAGTTTAAATTATGACTAGATTTTTTTAATTGTTTAAATATAATTTGTTACAAATTAAGAGATAAAGTTAGACTATCATCACAGAACTTGTAAAAAAAGATGTAAAGAAGGATATTCATAAAAAAATTGAGAAGGTATAACTAGATAATATTGTAATGCGGTTATGGTGTTGATAAAAGAATTGGTTCTGTATTTTTTTGAAAGTATTGAGATTGGATAGGAAATCCCAAAAGATGTTTTCAACTTAGCATTAAGAAAGAGGGCTCTTGTACTAAAATGAGTTGAACACCATTCAATGTTAACATTTTGTAAAATATTCGTCACATTTAAGACTTTCCGACCTTTTGGGCTACATATTTTCCACTCAACCCATTCCCGGCTGGGTCATTTATGTCCCACTCAGGAAATCTATTGGAATGTAACTGTCCCGCGACCTCCACGATCAGTTTTGGAACTATTTTGCAGCAAATTTCTTAAAAGTAAGACATTCAAATCTTTTTTTTACTCCGTCTCGAAACGGTTAAGTCAAAGTCTAGGGCCGATACAAAGATCGAAAACTACAGAAATAGAACGGCAAATGAAACCATGAAGGCACTAAAAAGTATAGTTTAATAAAGCGCTGCAATTAGTATATTTCTGTTTTTAAATATCAATCATTATTAACGAACAATGGTTTCGGCTTTTTCTTTAGAAACGACCGCTTTCGATAAAGTCCACGCTTTCGCGCCGTAAAGCAGAATTGGGACGAGCAAGGTCTTATACAGGGTTACCTTGATTTTTCTAGAGAGGGTTTTGTTTCTCAATTGCCTTCTTAACGCAAAGAAGCAACGGTTGGCTAGAGTTATTCTCCGTTTGATCTCCGCACTGATGTTGTTTTCCGTTTCTATAGCGGATACTAGGAAGACAAAGTTCTGTACTACCTCGAAGTTATGTCTGTCTATTGTGACGTTTTGTTCAATTCGTCGACACAGGACACAGAACGTCCTTGTTTAATGACAGCATATACACTTGTGGCCATACAATTAAGTCATTGCATTCTTAGAAGATTTAAAACATTTTTTGTCTTACATTTGCATCAACAAATGTTTTGTGAGGTGAAGGTCAACATTTATGGAAATGATGGCAAACCGTATGTTAGACGTCCCAGAAATGCTGAGCTGAACCCAAAATACACCAAAAAGACCTTAAAGCATGGCGGCGATTCTATAATGGTTTGGGCGTGTTTCACAAGCCATGGTGTGTCGGTCCGCTGTGTCAAATAAACGGTAAAACGACAGGTGTTGACTACCGGGATATACTGGACACAAATCTTCTCGGCGCCTACCAGAACCAATTACCTCAAGGATGGATCTTTCAGCACGACAATGACCCCAAACACACGTAAGGAGTTGTGAAATCTTTCCTTGAAGAGCGTATAGTGATTGTTTTGGGGTGACCAGTGCATTCACCGGACTTAAACCACATAAAGAATTTGGGGACATTCTCAAATGCATGACTATTCTCTGGAGTATTTTGCAGGAAGAGTGAAAAAATATGAGCGTAGAGCAATGCAAAGGTTCGGTGGACTCCATGCCAAGGAGAATATCCGCCGTATCAAAACACAAAGGCTATCCTACGAAATATTAACGGTGCGGTTAAAAAAACTATGCTTTTTTCATATTTTTCTTATTTTTTTTCAGGTGACTTAATTATATGGCCACACTTATTTTATATATTCCTAGCTGTTCCCGCGACTTCGTCCGCGTGGAATAGTGACTTTCGGCAGCATTCTTAATTTTTTTTTGCAAATAAGACACATTCATGCGTTTTAGTAAAATATTGTAATATATTATTTATTTCAGTAAATTTTTGCACACGACGTTCTTACTTTTTCCATCTTTTGTCAAATAAAAAGGTTTTGCGAGTTTCATACACTCTTTTAAACTAAAATGACAAATCAGTGCGAATTAAGGAAATACGGGGAATCAATAGTTTTCTCCTTTCGTTGTTCCAGTCATTTTTAAAACTTTTATAATGCCGCATCCCAGATGTGAAATTTGTAGCTGTGTACAATTCTAGATTACTCATTATTGGCACTGGAACACCAACTTGCAGCCACTCCTGATAGCTGATAATTCTAAGGAATTGAGAAACTCTATAGGGTATGATGTGACTTGCTCAGTGTCCATAATATTGTCTACTGATAGACATTCGACAACATCCCCCAATACGTCAAACATAATTTATTAGTTTATATGGTTAACTATCTCATTAGTCGGCGCCGAAATTGACTTTTCACAAAGTCATTACCGATTGCCAATATTTATTTGAAGATCAAGATAGACAATTCTTCTCAGGTCAACTGTGTGATCGACAATTTGACATAAATCACCCCACGGTGAAAGAACTTTTGAAATCGGTCCAGTAGCTTCAAGGTTCCCGTTGACGTTACCGTTCCCGTAGGAATATTGGGATAAAAAATACAGCCCATGTCCTTCTTCAGGTTCAAGAATATCTCTGCACCAAAACTCATACAAATAGGTTCAATAGTTTGGGCGGTAGATGGTAACAAAGAAAAACTGACAGACGGATTTGATTTCGGATCTATAATGTTAGTAAGTACTTCCGTTCCCATGGGAATATGGGGATAAATTAAAGTTAATGTAACTTTGAGATAGTGTAGCATTCTAACGGGGAAATAATTCTTGAAATCAGTTCAGTAGTTTCTAGGTTCCCGTTTACGATTGCGTTCTTATAGGAATACAGGGATAACTTATATAGCCTATGTCCATCTTCAGGCTCAAGACTATATCTCTGTACCAAAATTCATATAATTTAATAGCTATGGGGGCTTTTGATAACAAATAAAAATAGACAGACAGATTTCATTTCAGACTTATGATATTAGTAAAGACTCCCATTCCCGTGGGAATATGGTGAGCGTTCCCGTAGGAATATGGGGATAACTTACAGTTCATGTTACTCAGAGATAATGTAGCATTTTAACAGTGGATGAATTTTTGAAATCGGTGCTATAGTGTCAAAGTTCCGGTATGCGTTCTCGTTCCCGTGGGAATATAGGGATAAAATATATAGAATATGTCCTTTTTTAAATTTTAGACTACCTTTATACAAAATTTCATTTAAACCTGTTCATTAGTTTGGGCGGGAAGTGGTAACATAGAAAGGCGAACAGACAGAGCTACTTTTGCATTTATAATATTAGTGAAGTCCGGTTCCCGTGGGAATATTCCAATGAAATGTAGCCTATGTCCTTCTTCAGGTTCTAGATCATCTTTGTATAAAATTTCATTTAAATTGGTTCTGTAGCTTGGGCGAGAGATGGTAACATAGAAAGACGAACAGACAGAGCTACTTTCGCACTTGTTATATTAGTAGGGACTCCCGTTCCCGTAGAAATATGGGGATGAATTAAAGTTTATGTTACTCGGGGATAGTGCAGCATTCTGACGGTGGAGGAATTTTCAAAATCGGTGCTGTAGCTTCTATACGTCCCGTATACGTTCCCGTGGGAATTAAGGGATAAAATATATAGCCTATGTCCTTCCTCAGGTTCTAGACTATCTCTGTACAAAATTTCATTTGAATCTGTTCATTATTTTGGGCGGGAGGTGGTAACATAGAAAGGGGAACAGACAGAGCTACTTTTGCATTTATAAAATTAGTGAAGACCGGTTCCCGTGGGAATTTTCGAATGAAATGAAACCTATGTCCTTCTTCAGGTTGTCGATCATCTCTGTATAAAATTTCATTTAAATCGGTTCTGTAGTTTGGGCGAAAGGTGGTAACATAGAAAGACGGACAGACAGAGCTACTTTTGAATTTATTATATTAGTAAGAACTCCCGTTCCTGAAGGAATATGGGGATGTGTTAAAGTTTATGTTACTCGGAGATAGTATAGCATTCTAATGGTGGAAGAAATCTTGAAATCGGAGTTGTAGTTTCTAGGTTCCCGTATACGTTCCCGTTCCCGTGGGAATATAGGGATAAAACGTATAGCCTATTTCCTTCCTCAAGTTCTAGACTATCTCTGTACAAAATTTCATATCAATCAGTTTAGTAGTTTGGGCGGGAGACGGTAACATAGTAAGTCGGACAGACAGAGTGACTTTCACATTTATAATATTAGTTAGGATTGATTTTTTGTTGAAGAAATGGCTATTGTTATAATGGAATTTATTTTTTTAAATTTTTTTTTTTTAATTATTGAGATTGTAAATATTTAGAATTTGAATAAATTTTGTTGCAATTTGTATTATATGGATATGTAGACGTCATTTATAAAAATGACTTAATTGCATGGCCACAAGTGTACTTCGTTTTGCCCTCATTAACCATCAAGACCTATTTTTGCCGCTTCTGTTTCAATACTCGCAAAAGCACCTATGACATCACGCTTTTTTCTTTTCCTTAGGCGAGTAATTGTACAGACTTTTGAAAGATTGTTCCTCTGGTGTTGACGTTTGAGTTTTGAACAATCTTTTCAACAGTGATGTTGAAGAAATCGCATATCATGCAGATCAGCTGGTGCATGCTCCTTTCCAACTGATCTCCAGTTGCCTTGGAAAGTTCAGCATCAAGGCCATCTGCACATGCAGTCTTTGCATATGGCAAGCTTAACTTCTTCTGGGTCGGGAGGACTGCATTCTTGATCATCGTCCAAGCTGAATGGGGCAATATGCCTGACAGCGGAATTTGTGTTTTTTTTTATTGCCTTTAAGCATTCTGCAGGAGTGATCTTTCCAGATCTTTAGTAGCAACTGTACTCCGAATAAATTATTAAACTATAAATAAGTGCAATAAAATAGTCTTAAATTTACTTCGACTAAGGATTGAAAAATCAATTTCTGAAGGCACTTCATTGAAATCAGCTTTCCTTTAATTTACTAGAAAAAATAGTCTGAGCCGTATAACACTATCTTTAATTAATGTTCAAACTAGTCTGGCTTTCAAAATTCTCCAGGACCACAGAATATGTCTGAGTTGAAATGCTTATCAAAAGTTACCGTGGCATAATGGTTAACGTCTCTGCCTTAAATGTAGGAGGTTCAATATTTGAATCCCAGAAACATTAGTAATTTCATGCCCTGAAAAGCGCTTTCTCGATAAGCAGTTCTGAGTCGGCAAACAATTATTCTTTCCTTCCAATTCTTCACCAGGTATGGTTGAGAGAAATGCACTTAGCCCATCTCTGTTTTGCTATCCTTTTACTTTTATTTAGTCCATTTAGGCAACCTATATACATATTCTCAAACAGTCAGCGCAGACGCTCAATAAAACGCTGTACTCACTAATGCAACTTTATTCAATAAACTCCATTTACCAGCCATCCCTGTTGTTCACTTCTGAACACTGACTTATTTTTGTTCACTTTCGTTGTTCTTTTCCCTTGTGCGATGTTTTGCGATGTTTTGCAAACGTGAGTATAGATTCCCAATAAAACACGGCTATTAATTAATATTGAAGCTTCTGAGAGAGAAGCTGTTGAACAATCTACTGAAAAGCTCGCAATCAATCAAAACGACTTAAACTTCTCGTCGTATAAGCTTTGCACGTATTTCAGTATTTGATTTTCATCGGATGAGAAAAGGATATCAATAATCATAGCCTCAGACACACCGTGAATAATTTACATTTACATTTACATGAAACCTACTCCACACATAAATCTGCGGAGTAGGGGGGTTGCAGCCGGGCGACAAAGACCATTTGGCTGATACACCTTAAGACTAACTACACAAATACTACATAGAACAAATAACACATGACAACAGCACGCAGTAGTACAGGACGGTCCCCAATCTTGTCACTAACAGCGCTCATTCCGATTTAATTATGGTGTTTTAGTGGGAACCGACTCTTTTCGGCTGACAAGGCCGTTGTGCATCGTGAATAAATATTAACTGATCGCTGACATGAAAATGCGGCTAATTTTGATGAGTAACATTTCCATGTGCTTTGCTTCTTCTTCCATTTAAAAAAATTCAATACCGAATTCCTCACTAAATTCTTCCTCTTCCATTTCGTGTCTCGTTTTTATGAGAAACTGATTTGCACTTGCGACAGGCTGAACCTCTTGTGAAAACCCGAGAAATGCTTAAATGGTTACTTCTCCTTTACGGCACTATGGACATGAATCCCATAGGGGATCCGGCTGTGGTTACATCGTCTGTTAGTCAAGTCTTTTAGAAACGGTCCTTGAGCTGACAAAGAAATAAACTTTAGGAACTTTCAACCGGCTCTGCCATTAAAAGCGCCTTATTTTTTTGATTTTCTTTTTAAACGTATTCTTTTTTTTCCTTCATATCGTGCAGATTAATATTTTCGGATTACATCTGAAAACTAGCCATTGGTTTTTTTTCGAGGTGCAGTCAGTGCTACCTACAAGTTGATAACTACTATACTTTCTTCATCTTACAAATATTGTGAGAAATGTTCATATGAAATTGTACGGCATGGCATGTTCAGTACGATTTTTTTGGTATTTGAAGTAAATCATCAACTCACTGAATTAGTTGCTATTTTTCTTAAAAAAGGGAGTTCACGAAGGTTCTTTAGTGGATATCATCAATCACTTTAACTTAACAAACAAATAAAAACGTTGTATTGAAATATAACTTCTGTTTTCTCTAAGAATTGCGAAAAGTTTTTTAAACTTACGAAAAGTGGATGTCTAAATAGTTAATGATAAGCTTAAATGTGTGAGGAAAGTAAAATAAAAAATGTTAACTTGAAGACTAAAATACTTAAAAAAAAATTTGAAAACCAACTGTGTGAGAAACAAGAAGTCGAGTGTCTCATAAAAGTATTTTATACAAAATTAATTGGAAAAGAATTTGCTTAGCTGTAAAAAGCACTTGAGCTTCGAATAAAGAAAATATTCAAGTCATACCTGGCTCCAGCAGCTGCCAATTCTTGCTGCAAACTCAACATAGAAATTCCACTGTGTGGTGGTGTTGTTGCTAGTAAAGGACGAATTGCACTTGCCTTTGTAGACAGCTGAGTAGAAGAAGAATTCCAATCAATAATTTTAGAAGAATTTTTCATGAATTGTACCTACACACACTAATCTAACTTACCTGTGAAGGTGGCGAATCTGGAGAAGAATCTCTGTTTTCGAAAATATTCACATCACTATCGATGTTTCTACTCAATCGGCCGATAACGTATGGAATTTCCTCAAATTGCAATAAATTGCTTTGAATAATTTGTTCAGGAGTTTGATACATAATATCTTCAGCCAATTGGCTTTCCAATGACTGGTCATTGGTTGTGGCCGCATCCATTGGTGTCATTTGTCCGTGGTCTTGCTGTGAAAGGGATGTAGTCGATGGTGGTGTTGGTGGAGTCGGTCTGGGTGATGTGCCTTTGCATTGCATCTCACGGCGGCAATGTTCTGCTCGTGCGATTTCAGCTGCCAGCCATGATGGAAGTTCAGGGAGGAGCCAGGTAAGTGCAGAACGTAGACCAAGCATTATGTGCTAAGAAAGAAAAACCAGGGAAGTGGACTTTTTTGTCAATAATACGAACTAAAACAACAACTAGAATAGGTGTTTTTTCTCAGCCAATTTGACCTGAGGTCTCTCTTTCGGTTGTACTTAAAAATAAAAGTTAGTTGACAGTAGCTCAAGGCTGGTGCAATTACTAAGCCCATATCCACATATAACGATAGAATGGGATGAATCTATTAAGTTAAGAGTATTTATCTAACCTGCCTCCGATACTCACCTCAAGGGTAACAATCAAAATAATAGTTTGTGTCGTTGTCAATCCGGGCCACAGCCTTGACACCTGCCCTGATAAGCCAATCAATGCACAGTTGACAATGACCGCTGCCAAACTCAAAATACTCAATGCATTCTGCCATGTTCCAATATTCGCAACTCTCTGGCCAAATGGTCTCTGATGGACATGTGCCAGTTTAAAAGCATCTGAACGTATCTCCATCAAATTATTAACTAATGCACACACACCAGCCAATGGAAAAGCGGCCGAAAATAACACCACATATCCCATTTGCACTAGCATCTCGAGGTGATCTGAAAACGTGCCATCGTACTGCAATGCGAAGGGGGTGTTAAAGTCACCAGAGATGCCAATTAGCCCGAAAACAGGAGCATACTCTACCTTGTACAAAGAGCTTTCGATTTCCGCTTGGCCAATATTTCGTTTTGTGGCAGATGACGACGACCCCATAGCAGCTGTTGTTATATCATGTCCGTCGATAGACTCATTAGGACTCTTCTTGGCTCCCATGAGTGGGGATGATTGTTGCACCTGTGTATCGAGAATTGTTCTATTGACATCTTGTGTGGGGCTGAGGGCACCCCACAAAGTAAAACTAAGCCGTGCCAATTTCCATTGTTCGATGCAGTAGGGCAAAGCGCATTCTCTCAGATTGCCGATTATTTGCCGTGAAATCAACAGACCGGCCAATTGCTGTGTATCGGATAAGAAAATTGGAATTCTATTCATTGTATTTGGTGGAAATCGAAAACGAACCTCTTTCAGTTTTTCCTCGTCGCGGAGATAAAACGCGATGTAGAACAACGATAGGAAGGAGTTCACAAATTGAAAGAGTGCGACCTTGGCGATAAGATGATTTTCGTATTTAGACTGAAGGCGATAGTTTTCTGTGAACAAAAAAAAAAAAAAAATTACTGGTTTACTGGAAATTGAATTCTATTTAGAACCTACCCTTGTCATTCAGCCAAACCGCCAATTTGTAGTATGCTTCATCCATTAAAGTGATTGCTCCGGCAAGTAAAACTTTTGGTATCACACTAAGACAACAAAGGACACTCTCCTCGGGTAATTTATCATCCCACCAATCCTGTTGAAAATAATTGAGTTGAATATGGGGTTAGAATTGTTCCAACCGGACGGAGCGGAGGGAATGGATTCCAATTTATTGGACACAATGTACAGAGTTTTTGTAAAGAATTTGTTTTTAATTAAACTTTGTGACATTGAGCGAAGCTGCAGACTTCAAAAGATTTTAAATTATACGAAGCGTAATGGATTTAAGCAAAAGCAAATAGAAAAACACTGAGCTGAGGAAAAACACTGTAAATACTTTAATCCTTTTGGAATTTTTCGTATACTGATTTGATTTGTCAAAATCAGAAATCTTCTTTTGTATATAAAAATGGTTGCATGTATATTTGTATGTCCGGTATAGACTCCCAAGTCACCCAACTGATTTTCATGAACTTTTTAAATTAAATATTGTTTAGTCCAAGTCCTGTTAAAGTTTGGTGCCCGTGGCTTTCCACGTGAACGGACGGGAACTTGAAACTAATGGACTGATTTCAAAAATTATTTCAACATTAGGACGCTACATTATCCCTCAGTTACATAGGCTTTATTTCATCTCCAACTCTCAGGCAATCTTCTACTTATCCCAAAAGGGTGTTTCTGTATCTCTATATTCTTTTGTTTTTTTTTTTGGCAATTCTGTGGGACAACGCTTTAAACGAGTTAGACCCGACAGACAGATGGGTGGCACGTACTTGCTTTGTTATTGTTGCTGATTGTTTTGGAAAAGACATTTTTAAATGGAAACATCCATTTTGTATAAGGCGTAGTGAAAGCTGATATAACCTACGTATTTTCTGTCTGAGGGTTCTTTATTCCTTTCAAACAAAAACGTTTGAACGTTTTTATTTTATTTTGATGGTTTGAAGAATATTTTTTATATGGTCTAAGGATTTTCTTCCTCATAGCTCTGCTGAGCACATTAGAGAAACACATATGTAATTTACATACACCCTGCACTACAAAGTCAACCAAGACATTTAAAAACTTAGCGAACAAATTATTTGAAAAACTGAGAAAGGCGTTCTGGAAAAATGTTTACGATGAGAAAAATGCTTCTTAAGTTGATATGCTGATAAGCCATTTTTAAAATATCTTCGTCGCCGAACGCCGACGAATCTTCGAATTTTACTTCACAAAACGCAACCGTTACACGTTTCTTCCCGAGTAACCCCGAGCTATGTTGTGCCATCGTAATTATTTACTTCTATTTATCCAAAGCTTCCAAATTGCTGCCATGGTTTGTATGATAACTCGTTTTAAATTAAAATAAAAAGAGGTTTGGTTTTTCACTTCAAAACAAATTCCAAAAATAAATAAAATTAACAACAATTAAAATGTTGTTACTTTTTGTTTTTAATTTTAAAAGGTTTTTTCGATACTATATCACTATACTTTAATGTTTCATAAACAGGATCACTCTAGAAATCGGATCAATTAAAGAAATTATAATTGAAGCTCATGTAGTGCTTGTGGCGTAATGGTTAGCATGTTTGCTTATTACGTGAGAATTTGAGGTTCGAAGTCCAGAATCATTCAAGATTAGCATATTTACACAATTTATGCTTCAAAATCTTATACCAGTCTGGTGAGGGGCCAGATCACCTTATGCGCCTCGCAAATTTAATTTTTCTATTCCATCTGGTTCTATCTTTTTATTCTTTCCTATCTTTTCTACGTTCACGCCTTATGTTTCTGTTTCTCTTGTTTCTTTTATACCCTATACTGGTAACTCTTTCCTCTTTTAGCATTTGTTTGTAAAACTCACCTGACTTGATTCACCTTTCCTCATGTTAACCTCTCTACAATTCCTTCCCTTAATCTGTGTCTTTTTTAAACTTATTCCTTATTTACTTAAAAAATTACTCATTTTTCTAACAAAATTTATTGAAAATCCATTTTTGTTTAGAAAATAAAGTCCAATTAGGAGAAAACCCGGATTTTCTGGGGAGAGGTACTTTCCATTATTTTTAATTTCTCAATAACTAAGTGAGATTTTTTTTTGTACGACTTTATACGTTTGACTCATTGATTATATTTAAAGAAAAAGTGACTTACAAGGCAAAAAAAAATTTATTTGAAGAAAAGAAAATTAGATTTTTTTTTTTAAATTTTTAATTTAAAACTTGATTACTCAAAAACTGTTCAAGTAAATAATTTGAACGAAAATGTTAATGAAAGAACAAAGTGTTATACATACATATGTATTTGAAAAACATTAAGTTTAAGTTTGAAAATACACTAAGTGGTTTATTTGATTTTTAATAATTTTGTCGAAAACTAAGTACATTTTTTATAAAATAGCCTTTCGCGCCTAAATGGACTCAACTCATCCGTCCAGGGCTTTTGTGGCACCGTATGCAAAACACCCTGCAATTTCCCAAGTAGATCCTGCAATTCTACAGCAAGAACTGCAAGACCGATTTTCTTCAAGATTTGCAGTTGGGGGCCTGTGAGGCCGCCTACAGAAGGTTTTTTTGGAATTAAGTCTCTAGGTCTTGAAATAACGGTACCCGCCATACAACCGATATGATAATACTTATTTTTTCGAAAATGGCTGCAAAGATTTCGATTAAACTTTGTGTGAAAGATTATTTTCAGATTGTCTTTCTTATCATGTAAAAAATATTTTCGGAAAAAGCTCTAAATGCGGTACCTCCCCTAGTACCGTTTTTTTAAAAACCGACTTTCTCGTTAATAGCTGACACGATTTTGATGAAATTTTTTATTTGAGAAGTCTGAGAACTTTGAGAAAAATTGCATATTAAATGTGAAAAATTTTAATTTTTAAAATTTCGTTTTTAACTCTTCAGTTTCCGGGTGTCTCACGTAGGTGACACTTGGTTTTAAATTGTTTTCCATCATACCATCTTTGCCTGTCACCTGTAGGTGACACCCCCGTAAAAAAAGAGTTGTGGAGGAAGTTTTTTTCGATTTTTTTTTTTTGGTCTTTATTAAACCCATTTATATTCCTCAATAGCAAATAGTATTTATTTTCTCCAATTTAGGCCTAGGAATTGAAGAGTTAAATTGAAAAAGTGTAAATTTTTTTTATAAAACCGGTCCAACGATTTTAATTAAATTTATTTGTATTAGCGGAAAGAAATTACGTTATTATTATTTCGTTATTGGATTTTCGCTTGAAACCTTAGGGATATTTATTTTAATTTTTTTCAATATGTTGTGTGATTTATTCAAGTTTCATAATTATGTAATGTGTATTGTACCATTAAATATCTTATGAAGAGCGAATACTTAAACCTTGTAGTCAGTATACGATGTTGATATAGTATTTAGCACACAATTGCAAGTTCGTGCGACCCAATCGTCAATAAGTCTGGTATGGGGGCTTGAATATTGTCTTCCGATGCTTTAAGATTTGCTGGTTTGTCAGTATAAAATATAAAATTGACTTAACATAGAGGAGGCCAGTTAACAGGATCACTTCTAGAAATAAAGTTGTCCCCAAATCGATTTTGCAATAAGTTGACGTTCAAGGGCGTTGGAAGGCAAGTTGTACCTTGTTAATGGGTGTGAATGGAAAAGAGTTAAAATAGTGCGAAAATGATCAATAATTGCACGAACTGCTTGTTGACCATGTCGATAAAGTTCACCGCAAAAAGAACGAAGTTCTTTATGAACTTCGAGAGTAGATCATTTTTTTTTGTTGAAAGTTAATTTCCCAAATTTAGAAGTGGTGTTCTAACGTTTAACGATTCATGATGAGTTTCCAATCCTTGCTGGACAGACCTATCATCACAGTCTAACATTCTTTACTGTCAATCTATAGACATAAGCCATCGAAACTTTTCATGCAGCTAAAAGAAAATACCCTTATGCAATTCCGAATCATTTGATGATGCCCTTGCAGTGCATCAAAACCCCATCAGCAAAAACATGACTATGTTGGTGGTGGAAAGGATTGATTTGTTGTGTTAAGTCCTAAGTCTCTCTCCGAAATTCGGTGTAATGTCGTTTGTTTACTGACAAATTTCAAAGCTCAGGGAGAAGTTGACACACTTAGTATCATTTTCAAAACTAAGGGTTACAACAGAAATTCCAGTTGGTATTTCGCAACTTTGCACGACTGTTATAATGCAACAGTCACCACCAGTTTCACAATTGCTGACCGAGAATTCCCTTCACTACGACCCAAAAATGATTTAGTTTTGAGAATTTTTGTGTAGTGAATTTTAATAATTCTAATGCGTAGTATTTTCATTTGTCAAGGTTTGTCAGCTTGTTTAAAGCAATTGTTAAAGCTCTTATTGGAAGACCTTTTACTACGAGTTGTGCCGTAATGGCTTAGAATATTATTGCACCGCTCGAACCTGGTACTTAGAGGTGGTTAAAGGAGTTATGTATTTTGACAATCAAGATCAAAGTGAGTTTAGCGACACCCCTAACACTTTAAAACTTCCTACCAAGTGTACATACGGCTCCCAGAGCTTAAACGAATAGAGATCAGCGGTGTACTCATTTGGGTCACAATTCTAACGCTATGTCAATGTGGGTGTCTTTACATAAATACCGAAAGACAGTTTTCTAGTCCCCCCCCTCCCCCTTTTCGAGTTCTCTGTAATCGTGATTGCATGTTTGATTGTTATGTTTTTTTTTTTTATTGTTGTGAATAAATGCGTAAATTGCCTTATAGCCTGTTTGCAGACAAACAAGAAACCCAGAAAAGTAAGCTAATTAATAGCTATGGAATCGATAAATACAATTACTTGTGGGCCATTGGTGTCAAATTCCTTGACATAGTAACATATCTACAGGGGAGAAGACAGGTTTAAGATTGGGAACCCATACAATTTCTTGTTTCCCTAATAAAAATACAATTGACACGGTTGAGCCTATGGTTCCTCCTCTAGAAACATTTGCTCATTTCAGCAACAAGTGAAAAAATATAGGTTACCAATACTTATTTGATTGCGTGCTATCAAGCACAACAAAACAAGAGACAATAACCAAATAACCAAAAGCCGTATAGAATTTCCCTATCCTTATGCTGTATGCCTGTTCCCTTAACCTAACTCTGATAATCCTCAAGCAAATAGAACTCGGCTATACAATGCCTTTCCACACAGCGCAGTCTACCAGTGAATATACAATTATATTTACTCAACCCACTTTCCACATCACCGTTTTTGTCTGTCCTTTTGCAAATAATTTAAATACTTTCACACATTATACATATTTGTATGCTGCCCCAGGTGCCATTGACATTCAATGCTTTTACTAAGCGAAAAACAATAATAAAAAAGCATTACCCATTCCTACCCTTTAGAAATGAAACGAAAGAAAAACACCGGACCCCTGCCTAACACCAAATGCAACCAAACAGTGTCGTTGTGTGGCTTGCCACAAAATTCTACAAATTGTCCCCAAGCAATATTTAGATTTGAAGCTCATCAGGCTCTCACATACTCGCACAACTGAAAAAAAAAAACGCTGCGAAAAGTCATTATAAATGAATGAGACACTAAATGCACTCATTGCTACCATTGTGACAACTGTCGAGTTCTCTTTTTTGAAAACATAATACTCTCCATTCAACAAAAATAGAAGTGTTTTTGAAGGTTGTTCAAAAGTGCCTCTGGGAAACATGTAAAATATTTTGTTTGTGTGATCGTTTTTGTTGAAACGATTCAACAGTCCTTTTTTGTTTGTTCCTGCCGCTGCCACATAATCGATTTGTTAAATGTTTCCTAGAGCTCATACCTGATAATACTTAGTTTTCCAACTACCCTAATACAGAAAGTAATAATTAATGTCATTCGCCAAACGCTACAGGGAAGGGATGATGAAAATGTGTTATTCGATGGAGATACCTCCGACCTAATTTTTTTTCCTTGTTTAAAAGAAAACTGTTCTTCCTGGGTATCGCGTAGCGTCGCGACGAAAATGGCACGGTGGACTTATATTATTTAATGAGACCATAACACTATTATTACGGCACCGGCAGGTGTAACAGTTGGCGGGAATTAATAAAAAGTTGAAAGAGGTTAATGGTTTTAGGGTGAATCATGCACCTTCTGACTGACTTAGCATTGGCTGAGTTTTCTATCAAGGGGAATAAATTTAAATTTGATGCCATTTTCAGGCAGCGCAGAGTATTTTCTTCTTCTTTTTTTTTTTTGTTACGTATACGCCGTGTATCACACACATAAGAGAGAATAAGTGGGTATTGTTTTGCTTCTTTTACACGTACATAGCTCGAAGTTTGTATTTATTTCATGTATTTGGGCAATAATTTAAAATATTCATATGTACGATGGGGTGTGTTTGTGGAAATGTATTCTAAAATCGTTAATTAACTTGAGCTAGGACGTAAATTAGGGTAGCGCGTGTCGGTTTCATTTTGCATGTTTAATTAAATTCAGTTCGATGGAGGAAGGCGTTGATTTATGTTTGACTTAAGGACTTGGAGGTTGGATATGGATAAGATGTGAGCAGTTCAATGCACTCAGAATTACATAGTTTTGAATTTGAGACAGATGGCCTCATCTCTTTAGAAAAATGATTCTATACTGTTCAGCAGTGTTTTGAAAATAATTTATCAATTTTTAGTTTTTCTATAAAAAAAGACAACTTGGTTCAGTGTGAAAACCCTGTTCTTGGGGTTGTTCACACTCAACAACTTGTTGGGCTGGCTGTGGTCTGAAAGACCGCAATGTTGGGTAATGTGAACCCTCAAATTTTCATTTTTTTGACTTGTGGAATGGTTTTCAAATGTTTTTGATATAGTTTTACAGTCTGTTAATTTGAACGCTGGCTGGTACCCGTGGCGTGATGGTTAGCATGTTTGCCTTTTACGCCGAAGGTTCGTGATTCGAATCCCAATAGAAGTCAAAAGTGTTTTTCCACGGATATTGCATTTTGCATGGAATTAGCAAGTCCTCCGATAGTAAATTCATTGCCATGAAAAGCGTTGTCTCGATTAGCCGTGCGGATTCGACGGAAATTGTAGGCCCTTTCCAGCTCTTTGTGCCATCCTATTTATTTATTTATTTTACTTGAACGTATTTATTTATTTTACTTGAATAACGCACCGCACCACTCAACGTCTAACAGATCAAGTTACTGCAACAAGTTGTAAAATGTGAACTGCCAAAGTCATCATTTATCTGACTTGATTCCGAACGTCAAAATCGCATTCAACATTCTTTTCGGTATTTAAAATCGTTCGCTCAATCTGGGATTTCGATACCAACGTAATACGAAACGTAAAGTTACAAGAGAAATGTCATGCAACTTTTGAGGCTAAATATTTTTTTGCGGATCACCCGCAATGTCGGCCGATTAAACTAGGCAGACGATTGGGTTCCACACCATCAAAAATGTACCCAGAAATCCGGATTCTTGAATTTTGGTTCACTTTTGAGGCCAAATGCTTTTTGCGGCTATGAACCCCTGCGAAATTCTCATAATTTTTGACAGCAAGAGTTGGGAGAAACGCACTAGGCCCTGTCTGAGTATGTTTCCAAATATTTATTTATTTTACTTATTTTTGACGGAAACGTTTTTTTTATATGTTTTGGTGTCTTTTGGTTGTTGATGCTCTGAAATAAAAGACACTTGCGTTTATTTACAATGGACTAACTTCATATTTTTAAATTGTGCAATTTTCTCAACCATTCCAGCAGCGAATGGAGAGAGCCTAGAATTTTTTTTAAATTTCTGTCCGTTGGCAGAATTTTGAATGGACTAGTAGTGCAGTCAATGAAGCGAAAAATAGGGCCTTACCTCCGAATTTTTTTTACTGTTAACCGATTTGCATGAAATTTTGGAATTAGGCTCATCTTACCCTTAACTTCAAAAGTCCAAATGATTTGAACACCGCCACCACCCTGGGGGTGGTTGCCACCCCTTTTCGGGGACGAATTTTTTTTTTTTCAAAATAAGCTCGGATATCGATAGAAGGCCTAATTTTAAGCAAAAAATCAAATATAAAGTTTTTCATTAAGTCCAATACTTTTCGAGTTAGTGGCAATTGAAAATTCGCAATTTTTTCACATTTTTCATCTATTTATTGCAAATATCTCAAAAACTATACGTTTTATCGAAAATTTTATAAAGAACAAAATTGTAGCAGGTAAAACAATGAACAATTTGGTTTCTTATAAAGTATTCTAAAAACAATATTAAGCTAGATATAAAAGATCAAAGCCATTTTTTATTTTGTCTGAAATTTAATCGTTGTGGTCAATGCTATTTAGCGGCGAGCAGATGCATTTTATGCATTCTAATACGAGAGGATGTTTTGAAGTGCTTGAAATAAACTTTAAAATGAGCACTATTGAAAGTCTTTTGCAAGTTAAATAAGTGAGCTGTAGTGCAAATAAGGAGAGCATCAAATGTTTTTTTCTTTTAAATCAATGGAAGTGCCATTTCCACCAAAATTAAATTTAATCGTATTCCGCCTAAAATTAAGTTTAAAATTAAAAGTTCAAGTGACCTTCACTCCTTATATGTTTCGCCCAGGTACAAACAGTGGGCTCATCAGTTAGATGCTGTTTGTACCTTTCTAAGACGCAATGTTTGGTCGATGTTTGTCGACACATATATAAAGTTTACAGGTGCAAGAATGCAATCCCATTCCCCTAGAAATATAAAGTTTACATTGTGTTTGCACTGTAAACTTTATATATGTGTCGACAAACATCGACCAAACATTGCGTCTTAGAAAGATACAAACAGCATCTAACTGATGAGCCCACTGTTTGTACCTGGGCGAAACGCATAAGGAGTGAAGGTCACTTGAACTTTTAATTTTGATTTTAAAAATCAACACTCCAAGAAAACAATAAATTCTTTTATTAATTTCTTTTTTCAATAAAATTAAGTTTGTTATGAAGAGTTTGATAGATAGCATCAGTTTGGATGCTTCAGGACACATATTTTGCAAAAAAGTCACCATTAAAAAAACCAACAAATTTTCAAATTTTTAAAAAACCCACTTTTTTTCATAATATCTCAAAAATGACGACAAATACGTATAAAAGTGTAAGAATAAAAAATTTAGGTATTTTTCTGACAAACAATTTGGTTTTTTAGTTTTTTCTGTCAGACAAAAATTGACGGAGATATGATTGTTTAAAGAGCGCGTGGCAGTGCAATCGCAGCCTCTCTTAAGTCCTTTAACCCTTCACCGTTTTAGCAAAAGCTTGTTTACTATATAATGCAATAAAGGATATTGTACCTCTCTTAATTACCTTTATAATGGTTTTTTATAAGTTGTGATAGCATGAAAATTGAAGGAGTTATGGTCCAAAACCCATTGATTTAAAAGAAAAAAACATTAGATGCTCTCCTTATTTGCACTACAGCTCACTTATTTTACGTGCAAAAGACTTTCAATAGTGCTCTTTTTAAAGTTTATTTCAAGCACTTCAAAACATCCTCTCGTATTAGAATGCATAAAATGCATCTGCTCGCCGCTAAATAGCATTGACCACAACGATTAAATTTCAGACAAAATAAAAAATGGCTTTGATCTTTTATATCTAGCTTAATATTGTTTTTAGAATACTTTATAAGAAACCAAATTGTTCATTGTTTTATCTGCTACAATTTTGTTCTTTATAAAATTTTCGATAAAACGTATAGTTTTGGAGATATTTGCAATAAATAGATGAAAAACGTGAAAAAATTGCAAATTTTCAATTGCCACTAACTCGAAAAGTATTGGACTTAATGAAAAACTTTATATTTGATTTTTTGCTTAAAATTAGGCCTTCTATCGATATCCGAGGTTATTTTGAAAAAAAAAATTCGCCCCCGAAAAGGGGTGGCAACCACCCCCAGGGTGGTGGCGGTATTCAAATCATTTTCACTTTTGAAGTTAAGGGTAAGATTTCCAAAATTTCATGCAAATCGGTTCACAGTAAAAAAATTCGGACCTAAAATGCTTCATTTACTGCACTATAGCTAACTCCTCGTTAGAGTCCCCGATCTCACTAGCTGTCGTCCGAAGCTGTAGCCAACCCATCATGAGTTATGCTGTATCTTCTTGAATAATAAAGTTTCATAGAATGATTGTTTCTTCCAATTTTGTGGGCAATTGGATATTCCATTCTCTGCAAAGTGCAGACCTCCTATTTTTTAAAATGAATACTTAACCCCATAAACGCGCTGCGACTCAAACAGTGCAGAGTAATTGGAAAACAGGCATATCAGGCCATAGAAGCATCATGAACCATACCGATATAGACATTCAAACAGAACCCCCCCCCCCCTCGCTTACTGATTTCATTCCAGTAGCCCTAACAGTCTTTTCGACAAGAGAATGCGGGGAGGAAAACAGGGTTATAAAAGAAAATCACATTTCCGTCTTCACAGATGCTTCCAAAACGGACGAAGAAGTAGGGTCAGGTATCCCCTCAAATTACCCTAATATAAATAGATCAATAAAGCTCCCCGACTTTTGTAGTGTTTTCCAAGCAGAAGTACTTGCAGTGTGTTAAGCCTCAAAACACCTGGCTATGCAAAACTTGATCAACAAAAATATTGACATCTTCATAGACAGTCAGGCGGCCATTAAAGCTGTCTCATCCATTATTACAACATTCAAATTAGTAGTAAGCTGTCGCAGTAATCTTACACTGTTCAGCTCAACGAACACCGTAACATTAATTTGGGTTCCAGAACATCGTGACATAATCGGTAATGAAACGGCGGATAGGCTGGCTAAAATCGGGTCAGCACTCGAATCCAGCGAAACGAACACCTCAGTTCTAAAGCCACTGGAACAAGAAAAAAACAGAATCAAACACAATTTTCTAAAAACCGCCAATGACAGGTGGGCATCTTTAGAAACATGCCGATTGCCGAGTCTCCAGAAACCTTTGGTCAGATATTTCCAAAAAAAACACAATTTCTGCTCCAGCTTAGCAGGTCTCAGCTCTCTCTCTGTTGATTGGCATCCTCACGGGCCACAACTCGTCGGGTATCCACATGATGAGAATGGGCATTAGCACAGCCGACTTATATAGAGGATGCCAATACAAAGAAGCAGAGGAAGGATCATTCCACTTCCTCTGTGAGTGTCGTAACTTGGCCCACACTAGGAAAAAAGCTCGGAGATACATCACATACATCTCTAACCTACCAATTTTGCCACTTCCTTATCATCTGTTTCCCGGGGAGCACAATGGATCCTGGAGATCCGAATGAGGTGCTGCCACTTGGGGCTGCACCCCCCCCCCCCCCCCCCATCTAACCTTACCTAATCTAACCCCATAGCTCATATAAACTGCGTGTCCGGAAAAGTACATCTTGAAAAAGATCTAAAACAGTATATTGTGAAAGTCATGGTTAAATACTTTTTTTAAATTAAACTTAAAGATTTTTTTTAAATTTTAGATTTAAGAAATAGTGTTTTGAGAGCTTAAATTAGTTGGACATATACATTTTTTGTAGAATAGAGATCGACATCTTGAGCTGTTATAACCAGGCTTAGGAGCTATCAAAGTTTTCTAACGCTCTAACACTTAAACCAGTAACGATCTACATAGTAACTGTAACAAAGCTGCAATAGTAAGCAAAATAACTTAAGATAGAAATACAAAATATGATAATAAATTCAATAAATATAAAAAAAACATATCAATTAACAAAAACCTTTTGCATGGTGTTCATGCAATGAACGAGTCCCGTTTCGGAGAATATATTTTGATCCATCCATTCCTAAAAAGATATGAGAAAATATTTTTTTTTTCTTGTGTGTTTTTCTATGTGTGTTATGCGCAAAAAATCATGCAGTAAAATAAAGACACAATAACAAAACAAAAAAAAAAAACACAATTACTGTTGTAAGCAGAAAATCAAATCAAAAAATAAACACAATCGCATGCCACTTAAAAGCTCACATGCAAATCCTAGCAACATACTATCAAATCTATTCTACATGCCTTGTTTGGTGACGAGAACATGGCACGCAAGCAGAATAATTAAGAGCACTATAAAGCAGCAAAAAAGATTCATTAAGCTGTTCATCAAGTTCACACGCTTTTCAAGATATTTTTATATTTGTCCTTTTATTATTTAGTTGAACTCACCTGAAATCGTAGCATGAGAAACATGACAACAAAGACCATAAACAAACAAAGCGCGATTATAGGAAAACTGACCAAATAACGGAAGGCACGACGCTTCCACGCAGGAGCTTCTTTTGGCTCCAAACGTCCAGTAACATTGCTTTCAACCAATGGACCCTAAAAAAGGTAGAAACAAAAAAATGAAATAAATTGCACCAAACTCGTCATCCCTTACCTTGTACAACGGCCTTGGTGGTTCTAATAGCTCTGGTGGTGTTGACAATGTGCCCCAACGAAACGCTAGCTCCACTGAATACCGCTTCCAAGCTTCTAAATATAATGAAGCCCAAGCAACATTGAATAACGAGAAAAGGACGTGACCCATATCCTGAGCAGTTTGTCCTTTGCCCCATAAAATAGCATAAAGGATAGAACCAAATACTGCTGGCACTCCTAGAGCACACGTGTAATGGCCAAGCCAGGCAAAATATAATGCCACCTTGACGCCAAAATATTCAGCAATGTCATCTGGAATTTTAATTGATTTAGTCATGAAACATCCAAACGAAAACACAAACCTACCTAAAGGCTGTGGAGCAAATATTTGCTTTACCCAACTCGATTGTAGATTTGTTAAAGCACTTGTCTCATGCAACGGAAATACCTGAGATATAAGACCCAGTTCTTGCCAGGCAGCAACTAGAAGTGTTGAAATTGTAATAAAAAATCAAGTCATCCCTAATCATGCGATCTTTAACTCACCAATACTCTGACCCTCTTCAACAGCTGCTCTGCCGTGTAACGCTTCCAAATCATTTTGTCCTGCTCTTAATCCTTGCAGCACTTGAAGCACCAACCACTGACGTTCCTGGGACGTAAACAACGACGCGCTGCCATCTTCGCTCTTAGTTTGTAAAAAACAATGCGATTCACGTGTTGTAAATTCTTTTAAGGCACCTCCTAGATCAGTTCGTAATCGCTTTGGAAGGCGGGCGTCTTCGGCGGCTTTATAAAGGCTTTACAATATTCATGATATAATTTTCATTTTACTGTGTGCTATATTTTAACTTACACATTTGTCGGAGCGCTTATATAAAACGCATTACGTTTTGTACTCTCGTGTGCTTTAACTTGTGCTACCAAACCCAAGCCAGAAGGTGGCTGTGATCGAATACGTGCCAGCAGCCATCGGAGTGCTTCATCAGGAGCATCTTCTGTGTCCGATAGTGAAATCAAGTAAAAAAACATAAAAATTAAGTATACCGAGGACTAACAGCACAGATACAAACATAAGCTTAATTACCTGGAAACTCAATTACAACATCGCATTGTGTTGGGATTTTATTTAACCACAATCTACGTGGTGTCATTAAGTGTCCAGCATAAGGAACCTTGCGACGCAACTGGCGGGATGCTGCAAAGACAATTAGTAAAAAATAAAATTTTATTTCAAGTTTAACTTAATCTGTTTTGGTTTAAAGTATAAAAGAAAAGTTTGCAACATAATCGAATTGACGAGAAATGGCGACTAAGTTAATGAGACTGCTGGCATTAGTACCCCACCATCCTGCTACAGCATGGATTGTTTCATCACCTCCCTATTTCCAAGTAATTAACAAATCAAAGCAAAAAATAAATGAAAATGAATGCTCACAGTGGGACAAATTAACAATACAATTGAGATGATTGCAGAGCATTTAAGACGGGGGTGTTTTTAAGGGTGGCTTCTGATAGCTTAAAACAGAATGCAAACTTTGACTAAAAGAACTTACTGGGTCATATATCAGAGTGTTACATTCTTATGAATTTTTTTAACTCAAAATAAGTTTCCAAGTAGTTTCTCCTAGTAGCTGAGTAATTGCTACTATATGGAACATTGTAGGCTCAATACACGCCTGGGTATTCATTTTCCTGCTTAACCTCGCATTTTAATCAGAATAAGAACGTTGAACACTCTTGTAGGCCGTCCGTGTTACATGGGAAATAACAACAACATATTACTTTTAAATAACGGGCGCTCAACTATACAATTCTATTATACTTACGAATTATTCTAAAGCTATTTTTGATACTATTTTTGAAAACCAATGAAAATAAAAGTAGAATCGGATTTGAATTCTTCCAACTACCTTCGACGAAAACTTTCTAGTTTTGTTCAGGTTTGCCGTATAATCATCTTACCCTCTTAAGAATTACGCAAAAGGAATTTTGACCATTTGTACACTTTTATTGTAGAATCGAGTTACATAGTAGGCCCCCTGCTCTTTCACCAAATTCTTTCTAACGATCTTACTCTCTAACTCATACTTATTAACTAGATTAGTGAGTAATAGAGCTGGTGCTTAAGGTAGTAGTCTGGTAACTTACTTACTTACTTAGGTGGGCATTACAGTTCGGGGTGAACCTGGGCCTCAACCAACATCCTTCTATAACGATTTCGATCTCGGGCGAGCTCTCTCCAGTTTCGCACTCCAAGTCGGTTGAGGTCTTCATCCACTTGATTGCGCCACCTAAGACGAGGTCTTCCCCTTCCGCGATTTCCCTGCAATGTGCTTTCGAACACCCGACGAGCCGGAGCGTTTGGGTCCATCCGTTCTACATGTCCCAACCATCGTAGCCTTGCGATGCGTACTCTTCTGGCTATGCCCATGTCGCGGTACAGCTCATACAGCTCGTTGTTGTATCTTCTTCTCCACACATTGTCTTCGCATACGGGACCAAAGATCATTCGGAGAATTTTTCTTTCGAAACGACCAAGAGTTTCCTCATCCGCTTTCGATAAGGTCCATGCTTCCGCGCCGTACAGCAGGACTGGGATGATTAAGGTCTTATACAAGGTCACCTTGGTTTTTCTAGAGAGGGTTTTGTTTCTCAATTGCCTTCTTAACCCAAAGAAGCAACGGTTGGCAAGAGTTATTCTCCGTTTGATCTCCGCACTGATGTTGTTGTCCGTGTCTACAGTGGATCCTAGGTAGACGAAGTCCTGTACTACCTCGAAGTTATGTCTGTCTATTGTGACGTTTTGTCCAATTCGTCGATGTTCTGTGTCCTTGTTTGATGACAGCATATACTTCGTTTTGCCCTCATTAACCATCAAACCCATTTTTGCCGCTTCTGTTTCAATACTCGCAAAAGCACCTATGACATCACGCTTTTTTCTTCCCATTACGTCAATATCGTCTGCATAGGCTAGTAATTGTACAGACTTTTGAAAGATTGTTCCTCTGTTGACGTTTGAGTTTCTTACAATCTGTTCAAGTATGATGTTGAAGAAATCGCATGACAGTTTGTCGCCTTGCCTAAAGCCTTTTTCGACATCAAAGGTCTCGGTGAGTTCTTTTCCGACCTTGACGGAGCAGCGTGAACTCTCCAAACTCATCCTGCATAGTCGTACGAGCTTTGCAGGGATGCCGAAACTAGACATGGCTCTATACAGCTCGTCTCTGTAAATACTGTCATACGCGGCCTTGAAATCGATAAAGAGGTGGTGAATATCGATATTATGTTCTCGGGTTTTTTCCAAGATCTGCCGTAATGTGAAAATTTGGTATATTGTGGACTTCTCTGGTCTAAAACCACATTGATAAGGACCTATCAAGTTGTTGACGTGGGGTTTCAGACGTTCACATATTACAGCAGACAAGATCTTATAAGCGACTTTAAGGAGGCATATCCCTCTGTAATTGGCGCAATTGTGAGGGTCTCCCTTCTTTAGGATCGGGCATACGCTACTGAGGTTCCATTCATCAGGCATGCTTTCTTTCGACCATATCATGCAGATCAGCTGGTGCATGCTCCTTTCCAACTGATCTCCAGCTGCCTTGAAAAGTTCGGCATCAAGGCCATCTGCACCTGCAGTCTTATTTGATTTAAGTTTGCATATGGCAAGCTTAACCTCTTCTAGGTCGGGAGGACGGCATTCTTGATCATCGTCCAAGCTGAATGGGGCAATCTGCCTGACAGCGGAATTTGTGTCTTCATCGCCGTTAAGCAGTCTGCAGAAATGATCTTTCCAGATCCTCAGTAGCGACTGTGACTCTATAACTATGTTTCCCTGCTGGTCTTTACAGGCTTGAGTTCGGGGTTTGCCACCCTGGCAGAATCTTTTTACCTTTTGGTAAAACTTCCGAATCTCGTTCCTGTCATGGCACCTCTCTATTTCCTCAAACGAGCGCTTCTCATGCTGCTTCTTTTTCTTTTTGAGAAGTCGGTGTTCTTCCCTTCTTCTCTCCTTGTAAATCTCGTTATACTGATCGAAAGCAGCCCTTGTTCGTGTTTGCATAAGCATTTGTCGTGCTCTTTGTTTGGCTGCATTTGCCTGCCTGCATTCTTCATCGAACCATGGGTTTCGTTTTGGTGGCCGAGTGAAACCCAGAACCTCAGAGGCAGCGGTTCTGATGGCTTCTTGGCATTGCTGCCACTGGTCTTCAATGTTTAATGCTGGCGGCATGGGATTCAAGGATAATTGAAGGGACACTCGATTGGAAAAGGCATTGGCAATCTCTTGCGATTGTAGCTTTCCGACGTCATATCTCTTCACAGCGTTAGTTCGCGCTGGTCGTGAACAAGATATCCTCATTCGTACCTTGGCTACAACAAGGTAGTGGTCCGAGTCAAAGTTGGCCCCTCGGAAAGTTCGGACATCTAGAACACTGGAAGAGTGCCTTGCGTCGATCGCAACATGGTCAATTTGGTTGACGGTTAATTGATCTGGGGATCGCCATGTACCTTTATGAATTTTGAGATGCGGGAAGCGCGTACTACTTACAACAAGATTCAGCCCCGCAGCAAAATCGATTAGCCTCAGTCCGTTTTCGGAGGTTTTGTCATGGAGGCTATGCTTTCCGATTGTGTTTCCAAAGATGTCCTCCTTCCCTAGCTTTGCGTTAAAATCGCCAAGAACGATTTTCACGTCGTGTCTAGGGCACTGCTCATACGTTTCTTCGAGGAGCTCGTAGAAGCAGTCTTTGGAATCGTCGTCTTTCTCTTCTGTGGGGGCGTGGGCGCATATAAGGCTAATGTTGGCGAATTTAGCCCTGATGCGGATGGTCATTATACGCTCATTGACTGGATTTTGGCTAATCACCTTATCCCTGAGTCTTCCTCTAACGACAAATCCGCACCCAAATAAGCGTTGTTTCTCTTGTCTGTAGCAGTCGCCATAGTAGATGTCACAGTTTTTCATCTTCTTTATGCCCGGTCCACTCCATCGCACTTCTTGGATGGCGGTTATGTCTGCTTTGCAGCAGTCCAGGGCGTCCGCTAATTCTCCAGCTGCACCTAGTCCGTTAAGAGACCTTACGTTCCACGTGCAGATCCGGAGGTCATTGTCCTTTTTTCGTTTGCTTGGGTCGTCAACTTTGAAATCATTATCGTTATCCGAGGCTATTAGTTGTTTCGGAACTGTCCTTTTTTAACGTGGTTGGGTAGTTAACCCTACGCACAACCCCCAACCTGGAGGTCCTTTTGGATCCCTTCGGACACAAAGGGCTGGAATATCCAGTGTCAGTACCCTGCTGCAGGGGTGTGAGTGCTGCCGTTGGCTCACCAGGAGCTCATCCGCCACCATCTCTACTTCAATACCCTGTCCTAGTATTGAAAGACCCCGAAAGACCTTTAAACCAAATATGTTGGAGTAGCTCCTTCAGGGGTTTCTGCTTTTATGGCTGCTGAAGTCCACCGTTGATTCTGTCCTTCGAATTCATCCGCTGGAACATTTACACGAAAGCTCTCGTAGACCACTGAGATTCGTGCAGTCAGTCATAGTTCGCAGAGCGATTATAGTGTTGACCGATCACAATTCTTTTGTTCCGGATTCCCTTGTCAACACTCGCACTTACTAGTTTAGCAGGTCAGCTCTGGACGAAGCATCCCAGGTCCCAGTGGATACCGCTTGGAGGTATAGTAAGCACAATTGACGTGTACTATAAGTTACAGCCGCCAAGTTGGCACCAGTCAGAGCCTACCCGAATAGTACAACGCCCATCCACCTGGTAACTTGGGTTCAAAAAATCGAAAATTTTTTTTTACTTAATTTGAAAGTACGATGTCTTGAGAATATACTGTTTAATTTCATACAGAAATTCGAAATATTTCGGGAGTTATAACGAGTTTCCTAGAGGGCCACCGAACTTTAAAAGCGTTTTTCTCAAAACATTGTTTTTCTGGTCGGCCACGGTCGTAACTTTTTTCTACTAAACCGATTGCTTTCAAATTTTAACAGGCTTTTCTACACACTTATAGTTCTCGTCGGAACTAACGAGAATTTTTTTCACCCCTAAATTTTTATTTTACAACCCTTTCTATGCTGAAATATAAGAATTTTTTTTTCAAAGTCCGCCATTTTGTTATTTGCGCTTGAAATTAAGCTTCAGTAGTTCCGACCAGAATGACATGTCTATAGATTAAGAATAATCAAGAATATTTGATTTCAGATAACATCAAGAGCCAAAATCACCCGGGCCAGCCACGTGCATTTTTTTTTTGAGGTTCCAACTTCGAGTGACAATAATAATAGTAATAAACTATTAAATTCTTTCAAATAAATTTTTTTTTTTGTATTTTCAATATGTAAATAAAAACACTCTAAAAATTCAAGATAATTCATTTATATTTTCCTATAAAAAACCACCCTCCAAAGTCAATTTATGACTTATAAGCATAAGTTACCAGACTACTACCTTAAGATCAGATGTTTGGTGATACTCATATAATTTCTAGGCGCACCATAGGCTTTCACCATTTACTTCTCGTTGCGTGTCTTTAATAAAATAATGGGCACGACTGGGTCGCACGAAACTGCGATTGTTTGCTAAGTACAATAATGAAACCTTAAGGCTAAGAACAAGGTTTTAGTATTCACTCTTCATACTGCATTTAGTGGTACAAGTTATTGGTAGTCGCCAACTATACATTAATTATGAAAACTGAATAAATAACATAAAATATGGGAAAAAAAAATGAATTAACTGTCCCAAAGATTTTAAGGGCACTGTCGCACCTAGAGGGCCGAAAAGAATCGATTTTTAAAAAAATATATAAATATATTAAAGTACAACATCTGGAGAATATCTCCTGAAATTTTCAAGTCGATCTGATGAATAGTCTCCGAGTTGCGGCCGCTTAAAGTTGGCGCCTTTCGTTCGAGTCAGTGGCACTTGGTGAGTGAACACGATACTACAATGCTTGCAGACATACTGACAACTTTTAGCAAGCAGCTGTAGCCAGCATACTGTATACGCAGTCGTGTTTACAGCGTGCGTTTATAACCTTGAAACTTTTAATGCGATTATCTTAAAACGACTTTTTTGAAGTCGATGACGATAACTCAAAAACGGTTCAACCGATCATCCTCATATTGTTTACACTTCTTGTTAATACAAAAGCGAAGTACTTAATCGTGAGGTTTTCATTTGTTCTCAATAGAATCGATTTTATAGCCGATTAAAAGTCCGATTTTTTGATGAAAATCGAACCTGTTTTTTTTCAAATAGTCACCAAAAATTCCAAAGTCGAAATTTTTGAAATCCCAACGATTAAGTACTAGAAAAGATGTTATCTAACGATACCTTTTTGAATTTTTTGTTTCAGATAATTTTTAAAGGCGGAATTGCGGTCACCGCAAAAATATATTTTTTTACATGTCCTTACTTATTTACATGTATAAGTGGTACCCGTGGTGTGACGGTTAGCATGTCTGCCTGTTAACCCAGAGGTTTCTCAAAAGGTTCATTTCAAAAATGTTTTTCCACGGGTATCGCCTTTCGCGAGGAATTGGCAAGTCCTCCGTTAGTAAATTATTTGCCATGAAAAGCGTTTTCTCGATTAGCCGTTCGGTATAGGCAGAAATTTGTAGGTCCACTCCATTCCCTCAAAAGGCATTGTTGTGAGAAATGTGCTAGGCCCTAGGGCTCCTCGCTCTGTTGCGCCACCCTACTTATTTATTTATTTAAGTTCAGTTTTATCGAATATTTTGCTTTCACGAAAAATCGATTTTTTTCGACCCCAGGTGTGACAATGCGCTTAAGCGAAAATCCAATAACGCCATTTTTTTGCATTTGCTAAAACATATAAACGCGAGATGATAGTCCTGGTAGCTGGTGCTCGTTAAATAATATTAGCATTGCAATTTATTACGTGTCAATAAAGATATAAATAAATAAATAAATAAATAAATAATATTCTTTCTTCGTAATATATTTGGTGGTACAATGCTCCCAACTGCACATTAATTTTGAAAATTGAATAAAATCACATGAAATATTAAAACAAATTAAATTAAATCTTCGATAAGTTTTTAGCGAAAATATAATAACGCCATTTTCAGCACCAGAAAAACGCTAAAAATATGATTAAAATCGTTAGTCGAGTTTAAAAAAAAAGTTTTTTATTTTTCATATTTTTTAAAAATACTCTTTTTAAAAATTAAGAGTGCAAGTCTTAAGATCTTGACAGAAGATGTTTCGACGAAAAATTCAAAAAAAAAAAAATAAAAACCTTTTTGAAAATATTATTTAAAATTTAATATAAATATAATATAAATTCTAATTTAAATTATAAAATATTAATAAAATTTTCAAAAATTTAAATTTCTATGCAAACTTTTGTTAATAATCTAGGACTTCTGAAATATAAAATTTCGACAAAATCGTGTTAGCCATTAACGTGAAAGATGTATTTGAAAACAACGATACTATGGGGGTATAACGTTTTTAGACTTATTTCAAAAAAAAATTTACATCATAAGAAAAACAATCAAAAACTTATCTCTCACACAAAATTTAGTCGAACATAGGTCGTATTGCAGGTACCGTTATTTGAAGAACTAGAGACCAAGTTCCAAAAGTTAAATATTAAAATATCCCTGATCCCAAAAGTTCCAAAAGCATTAATTATCTCTGCTCTTCTAAAAGGCATTGTTCTTAAGAACTTCAAACGACAGCTACAACGACTACCTAAGAATAGAGCTACCGTAGTGAGTAGTATGGAGTTAAGATCGAGAATCACTTCATTATACTGCTTATCTCTCTGTTTATTTAAAAAATAAATAAATAGGGTGGCGCAACAGAACGGAGAGCCCCAGGGCATTGAACATTCCTCACAACCTTCCTTGTGCGGGATTGGAAGAAACCTACAATTTTCAGCCGGTTATAAACGGCTTATCGAGAAATAGCTTATAATGACAATGAAATTACTACCGGAGGACTTGTCAATTCCTAGCGAAAAGCGATACACACCGAATAATATTTTTGGTTTCTGTTGGGATTCAGACCGCAAACCTCCCGCGTAACAGGTAGACAATTCTTACCATTACGCCACGAGCACCACATGCTACTTGTCTGTTCATTTGTAAGAGACAATTTGAAAAGGTTTTCCAAGTAATTTTTTTTAGTGGAAGGGATAGAAGTGAAGTGTGCAATGCTGTCCATCTGGTGCAATTGCGGCCAGTAACCGTATTCGTATCCGTATCTGTCTCCGTATCCGTATCTACCTCAGTATTCGTATCTGCCTTCTTATCCGTATCTGTATTCGTTTTCGTATCCGTATTCTAACAATACTTTCAGATCTAATAATCATCTAAGCTCATAGTTCTTAGCGATTTTTCAAAATTTACAGCCATGATACTGACATTAGCATTTCTTTTAGTTTAAAGCATCCAATTCATCAAGAAAAATCTCTCTTGGTTTTCATTGAAAATTTTTTTAAGAGGCTTTCACAGAATAACAAATGAATTCAAATTGAATTTAAAGAAGTCTTAGAAGGAATAATGTCAGCTTGCAAAATTCAAATAACTATAACACTTTCTGAATTCAATAAGTGCATAAAATTATGGCAAAAAATTAAATTATTCTATTTCCATCTCATCGGAAACGCAATTTCATATCGTCGAAGAATAGTCAACAGTTGGCATTTTTCAAATACATACATGGCTCAATAATAAGCTTAATCCAATAACAACGACACTAAAAACATACAATTCAATTTCGAAGAAAGCAATAAAACGGTAATAACCAAAGCGGATCAAATATTAGAAAACATGGTTCAAACAAAAATCATTTAAGTAAAGGATAATACAGGTACATATTCGCTTCTGGCATCGGAATGCAAATGAAATCTCTTCGTATTATCATCATCATTTGTATATCCATAGGAGTTGAAGGCTTTTGAACATCTCATTGTGTTCAGTTGAAGCCTTTTGAACATCTCCTTGTGTTCAGCTTCGCATCTACTCGTACACAGACGCATTCCAAGCACACCCATTAGACACAACCCCTTCATTGTTATCCCAACTGCACTAGAAGAAAACAATAAAAAGTTTATGATGGTGTTTATTTATCTGGCTTCCCGCAGACACAAACACTTGAGAAATATCAAACACATTTCCATGGTTTTTCTACGAAACTATTTTCTGTGAAAGTATTTTTTCAAATTAATTTGTTTTAATTAATTTTTTTTTTGTAGTTGTTTCTGACTTTTTGTCATGACTATGGCGTCGCTCGTTTCCGGCATTGGCTGTCACTTTTTCTTTCACATTAGCAGAAACTTGCAAAGGGTTCCTGAATCATAATTAATTTAGTATAAGGACCATTTATTTTTGCAAAGCCAAATCTCATTACTTCAATAAATTGATCTAATTTTTGGCCAATGCTAGCAAAGAAAAGTTTTCTTACCCCCTCTCTTCTTTGGAGAGGAGAATATCACTTTATATTTGAAAAACGAACGGAAAGAAAATAAAGAAAATGTCTGATGTTCCATTTGAGCTCATAAATCATTGCGGTAATGTCCTTTGGCTACTTAACCACTACTATCGCTATCCAACACACAAGCACTAAAAGAAAAAGAAAAACCATATTTAATGTCCTATTCAGAAAGAAAATGGAAGAGTTCTGCGCAATTCGTTGTCATCTTCAAATAACACTTGTTCCTGCTCAATCGTAGTACAAAACAAGCATAAAAAAAGAGAAAAAAAAACATGGCGTCACTATTGTGTTAATTTTTGCGAACAACGAAGTCAGTTCCAGTGACAAAAGACTGAGAAAATCATGATTCTTTTGTAAATGAGAAATAAAACCAGAAGCGGCACTAGTAGACACAATGTCGGGGCTGCCATTCATTCTGGTTTCAGAATTTGAATGCCGAATGAGCAGGTTCTTCAGCATGCATACATATACGTACATATAACATATTCGTAGAATAGCAATGAATTCGTTTTGAAGGAATACGTTCTCTTTTTTGCATTCAATGATTTGTTCTGTATTGGTTGTTCAATCAAAATTGGTAGATATCATTAGCATGAAATTGGCAGACAAGACACTTAGGCGAGGCCTCTGGAAATTGAGAGAGGGATAGTCAACACTCAACACACCAGCAAGCAAAACCACACAGTGACGTTTACGAGTCAGATTGACATTTCATATATTGCTGATGATGGGAAGGGAGATTGATTCTGGTGTTCGGTCAATTCTTTTGGTCAAGTAGTTACACGTGCTTATCACGTAGACATGGGCTATAAAATGCTTCTAAGAACACGAAGTGTTGATCGATATGTATAAGTGTTGAGAAAATAAAATGGATTCCTTTTCAGCAGTTGAGGAAAAGGAATTGAATAATTTAGTCATCAAGTAGACTATCATTGCTTTTTGCAGAAGGTCAACATTAAATTCTATTGCGGTTTCTTTAAAAATGTCTTACGATTAAGAAATAAGAAAATACATATGTAAATGTATGTATGTAAAATTGTACGTAATTAGAACGTAAAATGTTCAAAAATTATTCAGTGAAAAACCCACCAAAGGGGATGAAGTGCAACATTATCATGAGAAATTAAAAGATATTTACACCCAGCATGAATTTCTGTTTTATATTTTTCTAGCACGATTAGGAAAAGCTTTCATATAGACAAGACCTTTTTAATTTTAAAACCGTTATACACAGTAATTTGCCCAGCTTAAGCTACCGAAGAATTTTAATTCGCAGTAGGTGTAACATCTTGAATTCTCTTTATCGACTGAGTTTCTTATTTACCCGCTCAAAGTTATTGCAACTGGCATCATCAAAGTACATCTGTCATTGATACAGCTATCATAAGCCAGAATCCTACATTCCCACAAGGAGCACTTAATGTATGGGTCGGTGTTTGTAAGGGACATCCGGCACCGACAGTATTCTGACCAAGACTGTTTATTCCAGACTTTTACTTGGGTGGAGTTGTGCTTCGCAAATGCAAGGACCGATCTGTTTCGAAACTAAATCAAATCTGACCTTTTGCCTCCGGTAGACAAGTAGTCTACGATTGTAGACCATCCTACTTTAAAATGCCGTTGTTCGTAGTTTAGAAGAGGAAAGATTTAGGAGAGAGTCAGTAGATCAACCCTTCATTAGGCAAGTGGTCTATAATTATATAGACTACCCTTCTTTATAAAACAGCCGTTCTCAATGAGTTATTTTTGTCTACGAATTTTAGTTTTTTTTTGTATTAATTAGAAATCGTTACAATTAAAGTTATAAAAAATATAGAAAGTATTATCTTTCTCTATGATTTGAACACTATCCGCATACTACAATCGTTGCATTGGTTGGTGTCAGGATCAAATTTATAAAAACTTCAAAAATTAAAGTTTTTCAAATACTGAATGATAAAAAACAAAATTTTGTAAACATAGTGCAATCCATTAACGAGAAAATCTGTTTTGAAAAAGAAACGGTACTATGGAAGGTCCCGTTTTTAGGTTTTTTCCAATTTTTTTTTTTTGCATCATAAGAAAGATAATCTAAAACTAATCCTTAACATAAAATTTTATCGAATTCTTTGGAGCAGTTTTCGAGAAAAATAAGTACCTACCGATTGTATGGCAGGTACCGTCATTTCAAAACCTAAAGACTCAATTCCAAAAAAAAACCCTCATCTGTTGGCTGCCCCACAACCCTAACACCAAATTTTGAAGAAAATCGGTCCATCGGTTCAGGCTGTAGATCCATAAACGGACAGGCAGACAGAAAGAATTACAGGGCCCACTCTTTTGTATTCTCTATCATCGTAATGACATGTTTAATTGTTTGCTGCACGATTGCAAAACTTGCTTTATAGTGCCTATGATCGCAAGTACATAATAAAAAATAACCAAGTTGGTGCAACAGAGCATTGAACCTAGATCCCACTTTTCCCTCAACCATTCCTTGTGATAGAGTACAAGGAACCTACAATATGTTGACGATTTCGAGCGACTAATCGAGAAAGCGCCTTTCAGGGTATGAAGTAATCATCGGAAAAATTGCCAATTTCTTGCCAAAGGCAATACCCGTTAAAAAATACTTTTTCTATGTTTGGGCCTCGAATTTCCTACGTAACAGACAGATCCTCAAAAAAATGCTCCAACTGCACCCACATAATCCTTATATATATAAAATTTCCCTGTCACAATGTTAGTTACCGTACTCCTCCGAAACGGCTTTACCGATTCTTACCAAATTTTATATGCGTATTCAGTAGGTCTGAGAATCGGCTACTAATTATTTTCCATACCCCTAAGTGATAAGGGTCATCTACCCTTAACATTGTTTCTTTAATTTATACTGTGACACGAGAATTTTATAAATTAGATTTTAAAGTCTCAGTGTAAATGTCATATTTATTAATTATTAATGCTATGGTTTACGTGCGCGAATATGGACGACCGTGTTTATTTATCACGTTCACATGTAATCCAAAATGACCAGAGATTACATCTTTGCTATTGCCTGGCCAAAATGCAATACATCGTCATGACATTACAGCACGTGTATTCAGACAAAAGTTGAAGTCTCTAATAGGTTTCATTACTAAATTACATGTATTCGGTCGCACACGTTGCTGGCTGTATTCAGTTGAGTGGCAAAAGCGAGGATTACCTCATGCGCACATTTTGGTTTGGTTAATCGACAAAATCCGTCCTGAAGAAATCGATAGTATCATTTCTGCGGAAATTCCAGATCCGTCTACTGACCAAGTGCTGTTTGATATTGTTACAGCAAACATGATCCATGGTCCATGCGGTACTCTTTATCGTTCATCGCCTTGCATAGCAGATGGAAAATATACTAAAAATTTTCCTAAAGATTTCACTAATGATACAATAACAAATAACGACGGATATCCAATATATCGTCGAAGAAATCCCGATAATGGCGGACAATCATTTATTAAAAATATCAGCAACACAGACATTGATACTGACAATCGTTGGGTGGTGCCGTATTCACCTCTGCTAAGCAAGACATACAATGCACATATTAATGTTGAGTTTTGCAGTTCTGTGAAGAGCATCAAATATATTTGCAAGTATGTCCATAAAGGCAGTGATATGGCTGTGTTAAGAGTAGAAAATACTAATGCAAATGCTCCTCCAATGAATAAAATGGGTGAAATTACGCTCTACCAAATTGGTCGGCACATCAGCTCCAATGAAGCTGATTGGCGTATCTTCGCTTTTCCAATCCATGAACGGTATCCATCAGTTGTTCAGTTAGCCGTCCGTCTTGAAAACGGTCAGCGTGTATTTCTTACGAACGAGACAGTGATTGATCGTGCTACAAATCCACCTAAAACTACACTCACTGGACTTTTTGAATTGTGTAATAGTACGGATGATTTTGGTGCCTTTGCAAGAACATTACTCTATTCACAAGTACCACACTATTTCACATGGACTTAAACAAAAAAATGGATGCCCCGCAAGCAAGGCTCACCAGTTGATGCATGTCTCAATTTATTTAAATCAAACGCTTTGGGGCGATTATTTACAGTCAATCCAAGACACACTGAGTGCTTTTATCTTCGACTGTTGTTGGTTAATGTTACTGGCCCATTATCATTTCAAGATATACGTAAAGTGAATGGGCAACAGTATCCAACATATAAAGACAACATACGCTGATGAGATCGACGCTTGCTTAAAATCATCTCCATTGTGGCGTCATGTTGAAAAAGTTCAGCTCAAAGTAAACATGAGCGTTCAAATGCTTCAAGATCCATCCGCTGAAAAATTCTCAAAATAGCTCTTAAATATCGGTGATGGAAAAGTTGCTACAGATGAAACTGGATACATAAAATTACCGACCGATTTCTGCACAATCTCGAATAAATATGTGCGACACACACAGTACATAAATCATGAGTGGCTTGCATTTGAAAGAGCTATTTTAGCAGCAAAAAATGCAGACGTTGACAATGTAAATTTTATGATACGACAGTTGTTGCCAGGGAACTTGGTATCATACAAATCAATTGATACAGTTTGCAATGCCGGCGAAGCTGTCAATTTTTCCACAGAATTTTTGAACTCACTGGATTTGCCAAGCATGCCACCGCATAATTTACAATTGAAGGTTGGATCTCCAATTATCTTGCTTCGCAAATTAAACCCGCCACGGCTGTGCAACGGTACGCGGTTAATCATTCGAAAATTGATGAAAAACGTTGTTGTTTTTCACATGGACAATTGTACGTAGCATGCTCTCGAGTGGGTAAACCACTAAGTTTGTTTGTGCTCGCTAAAGATGGGCTAACGAAAAATATTGTTCACGATATAGTTTTAAAAGATTAACTATGTGATATTATGTGATATGTTATTTTAAGAAATAAACTATAGTAACTTAAAAATAATATTATTTGGTGTTTGTTATTTTTATATTCCCTTATCGTTCATAGCGCTCCATGTCTATTTCACGCATATACCACATACTTATACACTTATAATAAGTAAGTTACTTTTTGTCTACACTAGAATAATCTTGAAACTAGAAATAATTTATAAGGCAAAACAACGTTTGCCGGGTCAGCTAGTATGTATATATAATAAAACTAAGTATATTAATATATTATATTAATATACTTAGTTTTATTATTTAGTTTAAAATCAAATTCAAAACTCCAACTGAACACTCATACAAGAAAGCGGATTTGATCTTATTCTTTTTCTCTTGCTTTCCGTTTTTTTTTATATTTTCAATTATTGTCACTCCCTATCTATGGTCCAAATTTCAAGACTTTAGCTCAACGGAAAGTTGTTGTTGCTGATCTTCATTTCTGGTTTTCATCCCTTTCGTTTTCTTCGCCTATCCCTCCTCTTGTTCGCTTTTTTCTTCTTCTGTTTATATAGAGTGGTGACTAGGTCATTACCATTCTGGTTGAAAACCCTCACTGAATTATTTCGAGCTCTGAATTAACTTAACGATGCTGTTCAGCGGAAAGTTAGACATATCGTCCAGTTTGTCGGGCTTACAGAACTTCTTTCCTAAAGTGCGCCACGCTTGGGCACTGACAGAGGAAGTAGAATGATCTTTCTTCTGCCTCTGCGGCTTGATATCTTCTACATAAGTTGAATGTGCTAAAGCCAATTCTCACCATGTGAGTCCCCAATGAGCTGTGTTGTGTGAGAATGCCAATCAACAGAGAGAACCAAATAAAAACAAGGAGAGAGAAAGAACTCAGAAACTGGAAGACTTAGACTCTTCAATCTTCTCTGGTCGGTGAGTTTGCTGTTTGGATACAAATTTTTTTTAGTATTATTTGAATGAATTTTGACGACAGAGTTGGCGGACTCCCAACGAGGTCTTATTTTACTTTGCGATAGTGATTTTATAAGCTAAGAAAATTACTTCCTTTACAAAGTCTTGAAGACACTTCTTCTTCCAGTCACCTTTGTTTTGTTTTGGCTAGTTTTTTATTTAATGAAGTTACAAAGCTTCATTGGTGACTAGGAATAGTATTATTAAATCTTCTTATATAAAAATGAATCGCAAAATGTGTTGGTAAGCGCACAACTCAACAACGCCTGGACCAATTTGGCCAATTCTTTTTTTGTTGTGTTTGTTATTGTCAGGAGAAGGTTCTTATGACTTAAAACAAAATTTAAAAATTGATATTCCCACAGGGACGGGTTTGGGAACGGAAACTTAGAAACTACTAGACAGGTTTCTAAAACGATTCCAGCATTAGGGGTGCTACATTATCCCCCTCCATCAATAATTTAGATTATATTTCATCCCTATAATCCCACGGGAACAGAAACGGGAACGAGAACCGAATCCTTCAAGTTACTTAACCGATTTCAAAAATTCTTTCGTCATTGGGATGCCACATAATCCCAAAGAAAAAACTATTATTTTTACGAGACAGGAACCTTAAAACTACAGACCCGAGCAACGCCGGGTGGCTCAGCTAGTATTCTATAAAAATGTCCACCAAAATTACTTAGCATAACAAATTTGTTTTTTAACACAACTCTATTCATATTGAAATCCGACACATGGTATTTGTTTCACTTAAGCACTTGTATAATATTTCGTTGACAGCATAAACCTTAATATGGGATATGAAAAAAAATAAGTTTAAAACAGTCCAGCAAGCACATTAAAACCAATTAAGGCAAAAATGGAAGGACAATCAATTTGACTTACTGGGAATTAAAATAACTGCGGAGTACTTCCTTTGAGTTTGTTGAGGTAATATTCCAAGTAATTAGCATCTTTTTTCATAATAAGGCATATAATTACTACAACCAAATCAATCTAGTTCAACCTCCTCTTGCAGATTCATTTTCATTTAAACGTTTTAATGCCCCAGGCGCAGGACCCCTATTTTTTTCTTCGCTTTCAATGATTTTGGTTACTTTTTGAAATTCTTAAAGGTTTAATTATAGCACCTGCAATTTAGACGGTAGTCGTGGTAAACTCTACGGAATCCAGGCCCTATGGTAATATGACAATAGATCATTTTGCTATACATACTTGTACTCTATAAGAGAATTGGTCAAGAAAAAGTTCCAACATAAGAACTTCTTTGTCAATGTTTCTCTGATGGAAGATCCTTGAGTCGACATTAAACTTTGTCGTTCCAATTATTTCACTTATTAGAAGGTTCAAAAGTGTTGCATGTGTTTTATTCTTCTTATAATTGAATTTACGTTTCAAATATACGAGATTGACTTTGTTTTGCTTTTGCTTGCACACAGTTAACTTTGTTTCAAAATGAAACTATATCTTTAATTGGTCAAGTTTGCATTTTTCGATTGTGGCATCAGAAGTCCAAGTAATTTGTCTGCACTTACTCCGAGATGTTAGTTGAAGATCTTATTGCTAAAAGACATCATCAAAAATTCTTTTAAAAACAATTGGCCTTTGGTACGCTCCCATCTAATAAAGATTTTATTTAGTTTACTCCTCTGTTTCTTCTTCATTATTTCATGAAAATTACCCGTTGTCCTTGAAAACGTACACCACAACAAGTGTCACCAAGATACTCTCTAAGCTTAATTGTGTCAATTAAAATTCCCATGGGCGTGATACATCTTTTTATAATTAAAAAAAATGAACTCATATTTGCTTGGGTTTCATCAAAAAGGAAGTCCCGAAAGTATCATCATAAATAAACAATCATTTATTTATTGCCTTTTGTAATAAATTGCGCACTCAATGTGAAACGTACCTAAACCTAATGAACTAATAAACATAATCATTACTGTTTAGTTTTGTTTTTTGTTTTTCTATGACGTAAGAGTAGAGCACACTTGAATGGAGATAGCTTCTTTTTTACATAAATTTATCCTTCGTAGTTTTGTTTTACGTAGGTAGGCCCTATCCGTGCAAACTCAATAAGAGCAAAATAAAAATGTATCTAAATATAATTCATGAAAACGAAGGGATGAATATCCGCTATTGTGGGGTTGTAGGTAAAAGTATATGTTGCCCCACCGGAATGCCAAGAACGAAAGGTTATTTTATTCAGCAACTTAGGAGTTCACAAGTATAAAAATGTTGTCCATGGCTAAAATGAAAAAAAATGTTCAACTTGACGACGACATTTTTATGTCTCAAGAGAGAGAAACAACAACGCCAAGAAATGCTGGAGCGGAATGAGATCCATTTTATAAAATATGTTAACGTGTCATTACTGTTATGATCATGATGGTGACAAAATGAATTTTTTTGTTGATACTTTTTATTATGTCTTCACCATTCCCTTTGGTTCCGGAAAAATTGAAAGCGGGGTATCTGGTATCCTGAAGATTTGAATGCTACATAGGAAATCGACAAAACTTATGTACATCCAGGTGGTTTCAAATTTTTGATTTGTGTATCTCATGACAGATTTTATGAAAATGTGTCCCATCGTCCTCTTACTACTGACTTTTTTTTATGATCAATTTTAAATCTTCGTTATAGAGAATAACAATCATAAGAATTTCAGCGTGAGACATCATTGTGATGGTATTATTCTGGCATAGCTCAATTCTCAATTTGTCTTGACATTGGATAAATAAATTCTGCACAAGCGACTTTTGAGAGTATGGTTATCGCAAGCAAAGGCATTTGAGCTTACGAATGAGATGAAGCTATTTGACCTTTGTAGTAGTGAGCACATAATGTTAAGGTATCGCATGTTACCATTGTAGTAGTAAGAGCATAATGTAAAGGTATTGCATGTTACCATGTCACAATGATGTATGTATAAGTGTATGGCAGGAGAAGTAGAAGAACAGAATAAATAAAGAGGCATTCTGAATATACGATTCGAAGTAGCTAGACGTGTTTTGTGTTTTCTTTGCTTGAATATATATTCTTTGCTCAATTAAATCTCTTGCTAAAAATTTCAGAAGTGGGATACAAAAATCCAAATAACGTGTCGCGAAATTTCTCTGCCCAAATAAATTAAAAACAGATTGTTGTGGAAATTTTGCTGCGGTTAATTCGTTTCAATAACGCGTCGCACAACTTTTTTTTTCTTTTCCTCTCTCCTCCCTTGTGCAAATTTTACGATGGAAGTAGATGCAGCAGAATATACAGCTGCCCAGTTGCGTGAGTGGCTGCAACGATTAGGAAGACCAAGCAGTGGAAAGAAGGCGACGTTAGCTGTTCGCCTGAGTGAAATTCCGTCAGAGCAACGTGGAGAAGCGCCGGAAAAAAAAACAACGCCAGAGACAACAGGAAAGGAGTCGCACGATGACGAAGACGACGGCGACGAAGAGGAATTTACATTGTGTGAAGAACGAGAAACAAACAGCGATGTAGTAACGGATCGTCAAAAGCAAAAAGAAAACGAGTTGTTGCAACGGGAGATAGCTCTTTTAAAAAGAGAAAGAGACCTGGTGACAAAAGAAAATGAGATGCTTAAAAGAATGTTAAATATGACAACAGGAGTGGCGACTGAGACGACAACAGGAACGACAAACAGAGTGGAATCGGGAGAGACAACGAGCGATGAAACAGAAGCTACAACAGGAACGACAACAGCAGTGGAAACGGGACCGACAACAAGTAATACAATTGAAACGACAACAGGAGTGACATTAAAAAACATTCACTTATACACCGCATACAAGGAACTTGTGCCAGAATACAACGGTGGTGCAAACTTAGATATTTGGTTGTCGCAAATAAATAACGTAAAGCAAGTATATAGTGTTAGTGAAGATGTGCTTCGCACCCTTTTCGTGTCGAAATTGAAAGGGAAAGCAGAAGAGTGGCTATATGCACAGCCAAATTTCTTGTGTGAGAGTGTGGAGACTCTTTCAGAGGGGCTAAAAGAAATCTTCGCAGTGAAAGAGAATAGATTGGCAATGAGAAAGAGGTTCGAGGGAAGAAAATGGAAGTTGACGGAGACATTTGGAGAGTATTACAGCGACAAGCTGAGGCTGGCAGCGGGCTTGGAGATAGAGGAGGAAGAGATGGTGGAGTACATAATCGAAGGTTTCACCGACGAAGATATGAGGCTCTATGCGTATATTGGTGTGTTTAATACCAAAGCGGATTTGTACAAAGCATACCATAAAGTAATGCAACGACAAAAAAAAAATGAGACGGGATCGGCAACAGAGGTTACAACAGGAGCGGAAAAAAAGAATTACAGAGCAACAGGATCGACTAAGGTGACGATGAGGTGCTACAACTGTAATTCAGTTGGACACATGGCAAATGAATGTAGGAAGCCGAAAAGGGAATTCGGAGCGTGTTATGCCTGCGGGAAATTGGGGCATATGGTTGCAGCCTGCCCGGAACGGAAGTCACTGGTCCATCAACTCGCGGACAACGCAGAGGATGACGATTATGTAAGAAGGTTATATTTTATTTTTTCAAAAAATAATGACAAATTTTCTCTAGATTGCCTCGTAGATTCCGGTAGTCCTGTCAGCCTGATTAAAAAATCAAGAGTACCAAAAACTGAGTGTCAAATGATAGAAAACAATAGAATTATAAACAAAAACTATTTTGGAATAAATAAAAGTAAACTAAAAATTTATGGAATGTTGTCTGGTGTGGTTATTTATAAAAATATTAAAATGAGTGTAGACTTGTTGGTGGTGGATGACAGTACGACCGGATACGAGGTGATTTTGGGAAGAGATTTTTTAAACAATGGCAAGTTCAAATTTTATTCTGAATTAGAGAATTGTAAAAATGAAAGTAAAATATTTGACAACAGATCGAATTTTGAAAAAGAATTAATGTCTATAGATATTGAAGAAATTGATAGTAGAAATTTAAATTTAGAAATTGATGAGCTAAATGAATATCGGTATAAAAAACAGTTGAACGAGTTGTATTTAAATAGTTACGTGTATGCCAAACGCCCCTCCGAACCTTTGGTTAAAACTAAAATGAACTTATTATTAAATGACGTGAAACCTTTTCATTGTCGTCCGAGAAGATTGTCATATGCCGAGAAGGGAGAACTCAGTTCGTTGCTAGATGAGTATTTAGACAAAGGTTATATTAGAGAAAGTGAGTCTGAATATGTTTCACCTATAGTTTTGGTAAGAAAGAAAACTGGAGAGCTTAGAATGTGTATAGATTTTAGAACTTTAAATAAGGTGACGACAAAAGATAGCTATCCAATACCGATAATCGACGATTTGTTAGACAGACTGGCAGGCAAAACGATTTTTTCAAAGTTGGATTTAAAAAATGGCTTCTTTCATGTATATATGCATGAAGATTCGGTAAAGTTTACTTCGTTCATTACACCGTTAGGCCAGTACGAATTTTTAAGAATGCCGTTTGGACTCAAAAACGCACCGTCAACGTTTCAGAGACATATAAACAAAATATTTGCAGATATGATAAAAAGTGATGAGGTGATAGTCTATTTGGATGATTTGATGATAGCTACGAATTCTTACGACGAACATTTTAAGATTCTCGAAGAAGTCTTTAAAAGAATGGTAGAAAATAGGTTAGAGTTGAGGATAGATAAATGTAAGTTTCTCCAAAGCAAAATAAAATATTTGGGTTTTACCATTACTGGTGAAGGTATACAGGCTGATGATAAGGGTATCGAAGCGATCCAGAATTTTCCAATTCCACAAAATGCTCACACAGTACAAAGTTTTTTGGGTTTGTGCTCATATTTTCGTAGGTTCGTTAAAGATTTTTCGACGATTGCAAAACCTTTATATGATTTGATTAGAAAAGATAGAAAATTTAATTTCGGTCCAGAGCAGTTAGAAGCATTTGAGTTATTAAAAACTAAATTAATAGAAATGCCAGTACTAGCACTTTATAATCCAAAAGATGAAACAGAGTTGCATTGCGACGCAAGTGCTCTAGGATTCGGAGCAATTCTATTGCAAAGAAAAGAGGACAAAAAGTTGCATCCAGTCTTTTATTATTCTAAAAGAACAACAGATTCTGAATCAAAATTTCATAGCTTTGAGTTGGAAACGCTCGCAATTATAAATGCTCTAGGTAGATTTAGAATTTATCTTCAAGGAAAAAAATTCAAAATAGTTACAGATTGTAATTCTTTAACTCTTACTTTAAACAAGAAAGAACTCAACCCAAGGATTGCCCGCTGGGCATTAGAATTACAAAATTATGATTACACGTTAGAGCACCGGGCGGGTGCTCGCATGCAACATGTTGATGCGTTGAGTAGGACGACAAATGTATTAACGTTGGAAACTAATACTTTTGAAGAGAACTTAATTATATGCCAAGGGAAAGATGGAAAAATAGTTAAATTGAAAGAAATGTTAGAAAATTCAGAACATGGGTTATATGAAATGAGAAACGGAGTGATATATAAAAAGAAAAATGACGGTAGTATAGTATTCCTAGTACCGGAACAAATGGAAGACCACGTGATGTATAGATACCATGATGAAATCGGTCATGTAGGCACAGACAAAGTAATCGAGTTAGTATCAAAAAGTTATTGGTTCCCTAAAATGAGAGAAAAAATAGGATTGCATATACAAAATTGTCTTAAATGTATTTCCTTCTCTGCTAAACAGGGTCGAGAAGAAGGCTTTCTTCATGTCGTGCCGAAAGGAAAAGTTCCGTTTGAAGTAATACATATAGATCACTATGGGCCGGTGGATAATTCGAGACAAGTAAAGAAATATATACTTGTAGTGATAGATGCTTTTACAAAATTTGTGAGACTTTACCCTACTAAGACAACAAACACTAAAGAAGTAATACAAGCGCTAATTGATTACTTTAGGGCATACAGTAGACCAAGATGTGTAGTGTCAGATAGAGGAAGTTGTTTCACGGCAAACGAATTTAGAGAGTTTTTATCTGAAAGGGATATTCAGCATATTAAAATTGCAACAGGATCGCCTCAAGCAAACGGACAGGTAGAGAGAGTTAATAGAAGTCTAGGGCCAATGATTGCAAAACTTGTTAAGCCAGAAGAGGGTATACACTGGGATCATGTGTTGGAAAACGTAGAGTACTCACTAAATAATACGATAAATCGAACGATTAAAGAACATCCGAGCGTGATGTTGTTTGGGGTTGGTCAGAAAGGGAAATTGCCAGATAGAATTGTTGAAAATTTAAGTGAAATTGAAGACAGGATAGAAAAACGGGATTTAACTGAGATAAGACAGAAAGCGGTAATAGAACAAGAAAAATCTCAGACATACAACAAAAATTATGTGGACAAGAAAAGGTGTAGGCCTACGTCCTATGAAACAGGAGACTATGTAATGATAAAAAATTTTGACTCACACCCCGGTGCATCTAAGAAATTGATCCCAAAATTTAGGGGACCGTATCGGGTTGCTAAAGTTTTACGAAATGACAGATATCTGCTCGAAGATGTAGACAATTTTCAACAGTCTCGATTACCATATCAAGGGGTGTGGGCGGTTGGCAACATGAAACCTTGGTTATATGAAAAAAATGTAAAACAAAACAGAGATCAGGTGATCTCAAAGGTCAGGATGGCCGAATTGTAGTAGTGAGCACATAATGTTAAGGTATCGCATGTTACCATTGTAGTAGTAAGAGCATAATGTAAAGGTATTGCATGTTACCATGTCACAATGATGTATGTATAAGTGTATGGCAGGAGAAGTAGAAGAACAGAATAAATAAAGAGGCATTCTGAATATACGATTCGAAGTAGCTAGACGTGTTTTGTGTTTTCTTTGCTTGAATATATATTCTTTGCTCAATTAAATCTCTTGCTAAACCTTGTTTCATTTTTAATTATGGCGTGTATTGACTGACGCGACAAACGACTGGGGGGGGGGGGGGGGGATAACGTAAACCACACACATGGGTCCAGCGGACCCGAGCATGAAAAATGTCAACAACTCTTTTATTCTTGCATGAAATGACTTAAAAAATTTTTTACATCAAACATTATCAAAGAGGGCTGCATTATACTTATTGTCAATTTAAATTTTAAAACCATCTACCAAAAAGATCGTTAAAAAAAAATGAGGAAAATTGGATTTTTTTTCAAAGTCTTGTAACTTTTTGAGTTTTTAATATTTCAACTTAAAATTTTAACAGAAAGCGTATTGAATGCTATATTTTACGATAAAAATACTGTTATAAAGGTTCGCTGAAAAAAAAACGTACCCGAAAAAAAATTGCTCCGCAGATGGACGCCTGGCTGCTACTAAACGTTTTGGCGGGATGCGTAAACTATACAAGCCTATTCTAGTACTCTTAGACTACAACAGGCGGCGCTGAGATTAGAATTTGAATTTGATGGGTGTACGGTACATGCATTCAAAGTCGGAGCGGGTCCACTGGACCCAGTGTGTGGTTAACGGTTTATTTGCTCAGGTGGTCATTCACTCAACTATAATCTTTCGATGACGGCTTCGATCGGACGAGCTCTCTCCAGTTTTGCACTCTAAGTCGGTTGAGGTCTTTGTCACCTAAAACAAGGTCCTCCCCTTTCGCGATTTCCCTGGAATGTGCTATCAAAAAACCGTCGAACCGGAGCGTGTAGGTACATCCCAGCCATCGTAGCCTCTCGATGCGTACTATTCTGGCTATGCCCATGTCGTGGTACAGCTTATACAGATCGTTGTTATATATTCCTCTCCACACATTGTCTTCGCATACAGAACCAAAAATCATTCGGAGAATTTTTCTTCCTCATCCGCTTTCGATAAAGTCTGAATTTCCGCGCCTTTGAGCAGGACTGGGATGATCAAGGTTCTTTGCAGGGTTACCTTGGATTTTCTGGAGAGAGTTTTGTTTTTCAATTGCCTTCTTAACCCAAAGAAGCAAATGGTTGGCAAGAGTTATTCTCCGTTTGATCTCCGCACTGATGTTGTTATCCGTGTCTATAGCGGATCCTAGATAGACGAGGTCCTGTACTACTTCGAAATTATGTCGGTGTTCTCGGTCTATGTTTAATGACAGCATATATTCGTTTTGGCCACATTAACCATCAAATTTCGTTTGCGTAAGCGAGTAATTGTACATACTTTTGAAATATTATTCCTCTGTTTTTGGCATTGAAGTTTTGTACAATCTTTCCAAGTATGATGTTAACAAAAAATCGCAGGACAGTTTACCGCTTTGATGGAACCCTTTTTTGCACTCAAAGGTTGACGTGGGGTTTCAGACGTTCGCATATTACAGCAGACAAGATCTTATAAGCGACGTTAAGGAGGCTTATTCCTCTAGAATTGGCCCAATATCGAGGTTCTCCCATTTTTAAGATCGGGCATACGATACTGAGGTTTCATTCATCGGGCATGCTTTCTTCCGACCATATCATGCAGATCAGCTGGTGCATGCTCCTTTCCTACTGGTCTCCAGCCGCCTTGAAAAGTTCGGCATCAAGGCCATTTGTACCTGCAGTCTTATTTGATTTAAGTTTGCATATGGAAACTTCTTCTAGGTCGGGAAGACGGCATTCTTGATCATCGTCCAAGGTGAATGGGACAATCTGCCTGACAGCGGAATTTGTATCCTCATCGCCGTTAAGCAGTCTGCAGAAGTGATACTTCCACATCCTCATATATTCCCCTGCTGGTCTTTACAGGTTTGAGTTCGGGGTTTGCCACCCTGGCAGGATCTTTGTACCTTTTAGTAAGACTTCCTAATCTCATTGCTGTTATGGCATCTTTCAATTTCCTGAAACGAGCGCTTCTCATGCTGCTTCTTTTTCTTTTTGAGAATTCGGTGTTCCTCCCCTCTTTTCTCCTTGTAAAGCTGCCCTGGTTCCCTTTTGCGTCTACATTTATCTTGCTTTTTGTTTGGATGCATTTTCCTGCCTGCATTCTTCATCGAACCATGGGTTACGTTTTGAAGGGAAGGCCGAGTGAAACTTAGAACCTCAGACGCTGCGTTTCTGATTGCTTGTTGGCATTACTGTCACTTGTCTTCAATGCTTGATGCTGGCGGCATAAGATTCAAGGATAGGACAGTCGATTGGAAAAGGCACTGGCAATCTTTTGCGATTGTAGCTCTCCGACGTCATATCTCTTCACAGCGTTGCTTCGCACGAGTCGTCAACAGGATACCCTCATTCTTACTTTAGCTATAACAAGGTAGTGGCCCGAGTCAAATTTGGCCCTTCGGAAAAAGAAGAGTGTCTTGCGTCAATCGCAACATGGTCAATTAGGTTGACGGCAGATTGACCTGGGGATCTCCGTGTATTTTTATGAATTTGGATTTGCGGAAAGCGTCTACTACTTCCAACAAGATTTAGCCCCGCAACAAAATCGATTTGCCTGAGTTCGTTTTACGAGGTTATGTCATGCAGGCTATGATGCTTACCAATTGTATTTCCAAAGATGTCCTCCTTCCCTAGTTTTGCGTCAAAATCGCCAAGAACGATTTTCACGTAATGTCTAGGGCATTGCTCATATGTTTCTTCGAGAAGCTCGTAGAAACAGTCTTTGGAGTTATCGTTTTTCTCTTCTGTTGGGGCGTGGGCGCATATTGGGCTTATGTTGTCGAATTTAGCTCTGATGCGGATGGTCATTATACGACTAATCGAGAAAAGGAGCTTTTCCTGGAAATAAATTTATCATCGGAAGATTCCGCAATTGCTTGCGTGGAAAAACATTTTGTTTTTTGTTTCAGCTGTGGTTCGATCTACGAACGTCCCGCGTAACAGGCAGACATGATTACCATTGCGCCACGGGTATCGCTACGATTTTATGTGCCTAAAGTGTAATGGCTAACTACTCCGCCTGGTACTTGGGGGTTTGAACGTGGAATTCCAAAAATATACCACTGCTTTTTACATGTATCTGCCTTCAGTAGGAATGTGTTAGTCTTCCGAGAGTAATCCAGGAGTCGGCAAAAAATTGTAGATCCCCTCTATTCCTCACAGGATTTGGTTGAAAGAACTGCCCTAGACCCCAATCCTCCCAAGCTAATTGGGGCCGACCATCTCTTTTACAAAACAACATCTTTAGCAGTTTATATACTAAAGCATTTTGGTGTAGTAGTTCGCTCGCTTTCTAAATCTAAATCACACGTTTTTATGCTGAGTGATGAATTGCGTTTCGCACATCAAGTAGTTCATAAACAAAAAAATCTCCAGGAATTTGTCTTACGTCAGAAAGTTTTGGGTTGTATTCAAGTATTCACTCCGCAACAACAGAAAGCAAAAATTGAGTTGCAAGCGGCTTTCTGTACCTTCCAGGCAACACATGTGGTACATCACAAAAACTACAGCAGACATAGTTTTTTGTTTAGATGCCCTGAGAAACAACAGTTTTGCTTATAGAACTGAAACAAAGTCATAAAAAGACTTAAACATTTCCGAAACCTTTTAAGCTTGACCTTTATTAAATATCAGCCTCCATTTGCAGTGACCTTTAAAATTCCTTCCTTGATGTTGCCACATCAAACGAATTCTCAACCCGGCTAAGAGTTATCAAGGAATATACAATTGTCTATAGAAAATTTTGCACCCACACATTTCCTGAAAAAAGATGAATTTCAAGGAACTCAACAGTGAACTCATCCATCCTTTTCGACTATCTTTCCGTCTAAATTTGTATGAGGACATCCGGTGGTGGTGCGCTGTGCTGTGATACATGCGGATAGGAGGTAAAATGTTCACTTTATTGAGATGATGAATATCTTGAATCAAAGTTGAAAACGGAAAGCTATTCAATGTCATCCTGTCACTTTTCTTAAAGAGATTCCGTATAAATGAATTAAAAATTTATAATGAACTGACAAGCGTTTATAAAGAAAGAGTGAAGATTGCGTTAACATCCGGAAATGTACATTGATTTCAATCTAAAGCTAGAAATCCCTTTGGAAGGTTGAAACCAGCGACAATTAAAGTATTTGATGTCTTTCTCAATTAGATCAATGAACATTGTGTTAACGAATAGAAGACCATTGTCTTGAGTAACCCCAAACCACCCTTTAAAGTCACTCAAGTTTGTGAAGATAAATTGATGGCAAAATGAAGGGTCTCTTTTCTTTTCACTTCAATGTAATTCTTGTTGAACGAGTACTGAAAACAGCAAAAGATACAAGGTGGAGAACACAGCAGCTCGGAAGAAGTGAAAAAAAGAGCACTACCCTCAGCTAATTACCCTTTTTCTGCTATGCAGAGTGTGCAACCTAGCGATGGAAGAGTACGCTTTATAAAATCACTCTCCAAATAGCAATGGAATATTAAAAGAACCTCCACTTGACCCCTTGACATAATGTCACACTGCAGCTATGAGTGGGTAAAACTGAAAACAAACAAAAAATTAAATACGAGTAAAACTTTAAAGGATGCGGGCTTGTCGTGTGTGTGAATTCTTAAACAAAGTGTTTCTTTATGCTGTCAATGTGGCTGCGGCTAAAGCTATTTTTCGGAACAGTCCTTGAATAAAAAAAAAAACACACTTGTCTCTTCCTTAAACGCTTGAGTAATTAATCAACAATGAAAAAGTGGCGAAATAAAATAAAAGGACGAATTAATGTCGTACTTTCTCTTTGTGTCTCTATTCTGTTGTGTTGTTTCTTAAAGTTTGAATATTAAGGAAGCGTCATGCCAGAGGGTTGGTTCGCCAGTAGGGGGAAATCCTTGAAAACTCTTGAAATGCGAGAAACGAGGCTGATGGATTTCATTTCTTTTTTTTTTAGTTGGTTGGCATGAGTATGTGTGTGAAGTGTATATACTTCTTAAGCACTTATTCGTTATTTTGTTTCTGTGATTGCTTTTGTTTTTGCGGTTTAATGTTTTCGAAATTTCTTTTGAGAAAGTTAAGGCCTTCTTCAAGTTGAAGATATTGTTGAGATGAGACAAGAGTAAGTGGTTTTTTGTTTTGCTTATCGGCATTTTAAGGAATACCGCGTAAATGTTAAATGGCGTATCGCGTTATACAAATAAAAAATTAGAGTTTTCCTGTCGGCGTTTATTTTCCCTGAATTTATTTCCCTGGAACTCAGTCGCGTTAAACATTCCGCGTTCAACTCGAAGAAAAATCATTAAAGATGATTTAAACATGCATCCGTACAAGTCACCCAAGAATTGTTACCCACTCCGAAAAAATTGGAATTTTGCACTCGATTTTTGGATATGCTCGACGAAGAAGAACTTGATTTGGACGACGTTTTCTTTAGCGATGAAACGCACATGAAGGTCACCTGAAAAATAAGGTTTACCGCGAGACATCGAGGCCCTCAAAACATCGATTACGAGACACATCAACGAAATTAAGAGAGAAATGTTAAGTAATGTAATGACGAATTTTTGTAAAAGGCTACGTGAGTGCAAGCGTTGCCGTGGCCACCATCTCAATGGTGTCATTTTTAAAAAATAAAGAGGATATTAAATGGCATAGTGTGTACTTTATTTCCTTTTTTGAATCGTCTTTCTATGTATTATAGTTTTTGTATACGACACGTTTAAAAGTGGGGAGTTTTAAATTGCCCACCCTGTATAAAGTCTGAATCAAGTAAAAAGTGGGCGAGCTTATAAATATTTTTCAATGAATTAAGAACTAATATTCATAAATTTGGCTTTTTTTATATACAAAAGTACTGTTGCTCCTTGTTCACAACATCCTTCTTTTTTTGTAAATTTGAGCAAAATATATTTTTTTTTCTAAACATTTTTTGCGTTGTGTTTTGGTTCTAATTTATTTAAATGTGCGCATTATTTAATGCAAAGTTTCAGTGAGTCCTTAGCATAGATAGTATTATTAATTTGATGCATTTATGAATGATTGGCGATGCATTTGTTATATTACACTCTTCAGCTTTAAATCAAATAGGTTTTCTTTTAAAAAAGCTGTTAGTTTCAATATCACTTTGATTTGAAATCGCACATTTTACAATGGCTTACGTGGAGGTCTTAATAAAGAGTGGAAGAGCATAATGGCACAGGGAAAATGGTCCCGAAGTCATAAGTTCCGGAAATTATGGCCAATTAATTAGAAGCCCCAAAAACAAAATTCGAGGTTTTTGGTTATTGGAATGTTTTTTTTGGTTGACAGATTTAAGTCCGAAGCAGATTATGGAGTCTGAGAGTGACATTAATCTCGAAATTATAGCGGACAAAAGAAAAAACATTAAATTTATGATCTAATTTTTGGGCAAGTGGTCGAGGGAAATTTTTTTATTGATTGTGATGAGATTCTTTTCGGCTGTCGGTACTTGAATATTTTTGTGTCCGACTTTATTCAAATAAGCTCCATCTTTAAAGTTTACATGGCGCACACCTTAGATATGTACCAATTTTAACGTTTAATTTTTGTTGGTGTTGCATTGGGTGAAAATTAATCGTTGAAAATTTTAACCAAATCGGTTTGTACTTTTTTCCCACTGTACTTTTTTCCCACTCTCCCCACTGTGTGTCATGGGCACGGACATCACTGTGAAGTCTGTGAAGTCGCCACCTGCAATTGTGAAAAAATTAAACAAAAACATGTAAGATTATTTTTTTTTACTTATAGGATTTTCAAAATGTAGGCACCTTTTTGTTTAGAATCATTTTGTCGTCTTCCTTCTGATATTGTGGATTGATCTTTTGGTTGGTTTGCAATTTATTTGTACAAGAATTCCACTCGCACGATTACTTTTAACTGTGAATTGAAGTTGCAATGGCAATTGGAAAGGCAAGTGAAATGTGGAATCAGTGAGTTTAACTTCGTATAACTTTTATGAATTCACTCAGGCAGAGTTTCCATGAAACTGCCAGAACTAAGAAAATGGAAGTTCTTGGAATTCGATTAAATTATGTATGTACCAGTTTTTAAAGAAAATGACTGCGTTTTGTTTTGACACTTCTACCAAAAGATATAAAAACAGAGGCACTGCGCAAGGTGAAGCCCTTTCTCGTCTTATTTGAAATTAAGCAGTACGCAAAACGCGGAAGCTCTTAACAAAAAATGATTGAAGACGATTTTGCAAGGCAGCCACAGAACAGCAGATGAATACCTTAAAGAACTTTTTCAAATCGGTATAAGCTAACTTTCATAAGGGCCGTTCAATGTGGAACGAAATTCAATGTAAAGAGAAGGATGTGCCATTAATCAGATGCAACAATTAGCGTGGCATCATGTTGCTCCACACGATTGTATAGATTATAGCACGCAATACACTCGCATGAATAGTCCGCATATTGAACCCTGCGCAACGAGGAAAGTAGTTTCCGTAGATTCAGGTCCTGCGTGAACAAAATTAACACTCTCCGCATAATCGTCGAACAGGGTATGGAATGGTAATCGCCTTTACTCATATAATTTATTGATTTTGAATGAAAGTTCGAAAATTTATAAAGATCGGCGATATGGAAAGTGCATAGAAGACTAGCAGTACCTGATCACATAATTTCACAGGGTGCCACAGTCTGTTGGCCTTATCAGGGGAATGCTCAGTGCAACGTCTCTTAGAAGGGATACCAAAGCGAAAATTTCGCTATAAACAATAGAGTTCGTTGGGTTTGTGTGCTTTCGCCTGAACGTCTATGTTATCTTGACATTTGTTTTCTAGCTCATACAGCTTGTGAAATGCAGAGAAAATAAAAATAAATAGGGTGGCGCAACAGAGCGAGGAGCCCTTGGGCCTAGCGCATTTCTCACAACCATATGCTTTGTGAGGAAATGGAGGGGACCTACAATTTTCTGCCGGTTCCGAACGGCTAATCGAGAAAGCGCTTTTCATGGCAATGAATACTAACGGAGGACTTGCCAATTCCTAGCGAAAGGCGATACCCGTGGAAAAAAACATTTTTGCCTCTGTTGGGATTCGAATTCGAACCTCTGGATTAACAGGCGGACATGCTATCCATCACACCACGTTTACCACTTAAAGTATTTATGTGAATTGCCGAGAGCTCCTAATTGAAAGTCATATAACAAACATCCATAACAAACGAACAGCTTTGGATGCTGACCGAGAGTAAGCCGATAGCCCAAGATATTCTAGATCGTAAATGGCGCTGGATTTACGACAACGACATTGCCAAAATGGTATTTGAATACAACCCAACAAGGCAACAGTAGAAGAGGTTGCCCAAAAATGACATTGAATCGAAGCGTACCGAAAGAGAGTAAACATATGGAATCCTGGAATGAAATCAAACCAATTGCCAAAGAAAGAACAAGATGGAGAGAGATCGTTGCCGCCCTATTCTCCATCTATGAGTGACCTTTTATGACCAAGGAAAGAAGAAGATGCCATTAATAATAGAAGACACTATCAGCCAAATGTCAAGCACCTAAAATTTCCGGTCACCAACTTTCACATTTGCGCACGACTTTACGAATTCCATCTTTAAGGTCTTCAATCAATTTAGCATAGCCCTTATCTTCGCTACAAAGATAAAAGTCTTAAGATGTTTCATGTCTGATTATAAAATCTCTTTGGCAAAATTATGATTGCTTCTCCGTGAAACCCGTGGCGCTATGGTTAGCATATCTGCTGTTGACCCAGAGGTTTGTCGTTCGAATCCCAACAAAGGCAACAATCTTTTTCCATCGGTATCGCCTTTCGTGAGTAATTGGCATGTCCTCCGAAAGCAAATTAATTGCCATGAAATGCGATTTCTCGATTAGGCATGGTTGTGAGAAATGCGCTAGGCCCTGAGGCTCCTCGCTCTGTTGCGCCACCCTATTTACTTCTTCTCCGAAAAATCAAACGGTCAGTAAACTTTTTGTTGAAAATAAACGTAGTCCACATCAATATCTTCCAATACTGCTCATACAAAATCATTAAGCATCGTTCGATAAAAACTAAAATCTATATTAGAAGTCACACATTGAGAAAAATGGGCCTCACAACTCCAGAAGGTGCTTTTCGATGTAATTCAGGATCTTTTTGTTGCATTTCAAACAACCAATCAGCAAAGCCACGATCGTTCTTCTGTCAAAAAACCCCCTAAGACCAAAAATTTTATGCAAAATTCGATGTAGTGTCGCTTGTTGAATGTCCGATTCCAAAGATTGATGAGAGTTGGACAGACCTGGGGTTTCCTCAATACCATGTGCTTACTTACTTTACTAAGGTGAGTATCACATTTCGGGGTGAACCTAGGGCTCAACCAACGTCTTTCTCAAATAATGTCGATTTTGGAAGTACTCTCTCCGGTTGGTCGGATGAGGTGTTCTTCCACTTGAATGCGCCACCTTAGACGAAATCTTCTCCTTCTGCGATTTATCTGCAATGTGCTTTTTTTTGCATCTCAGAGACTAAGTCGCACGGAGCTTAGAGTAAGCTCATTTGTACGTACTTATCTACGCTCTGCAAGTGCTAGAGCTTTCAAAAACCCGTCGATTCGGAGCCTTGATGCCAATGCTCTCTAAATGTCCCAGCTATCATAGTCTCCCGATGGGTACTCTTCTTACTATGCCCTTGTCGCGGTACATCCCACACAGTTCGTTATTGAATCTTCCTTTCATAACATTGTCTTCACATACGAGACGGGTAATCTATCGTTTGGAGAATTTTTCTTTTGAAATTACCATGAGTTTCTACATCCGCTTTAGATAAGATGCATGCTTCGGCGCCGTATAACAAAGATCCAGCAATTGGCAAGAGTGATTCTCTGTTTGATCTCCGCACTGATGTTATTTGCCGTGTCTATAGCGTGTCGAAGTTATACGTCTGTCAGTTGTGATGTTTGGTCCAATTCGTCAATATCCTCTGACCTTGTTTGATGACAGCATATACAACCCTATAGGCTGCAAAAGCAATATATTCACATCACTAACTTTTCCCAACAGCTCAAACTTTTCCACCAGATTCACAATTGCTTGTCGAATAGATGCTTCACGACGACCTAAAAATACTTCAGTTTTACAAAGAGTTCAATTTATTGATTGTGCAGTAGTATCGACTTAGACAAGTTTACATCAATTTTGATATTTAGAGATTTAGGACATGTTAATCCCTTACAGCTATAATCTGATTTCATACAAAGAAGAGGGATATAATTATTTTTAATTTATTATTTTAAGGGAAAAAATAAGACAGCGAACTTTTTTCTACCAATGCAAAAGCCCAGATCATTTAAATGCTTCGAAAAGCATAAATGTCCCGTCACAACGCCAACAAATATTTTACTTTTACTACTGCTAAGGTATAACAAGAGAGTGTGTTTTGGAAATGAAATAGTTTGGTCAGAAAAAAGTAGTCTTATTGCGATTTCAATCACAATACAGCTCATAATATGGAGGTGATATTAGATACTCCAACATTGTTAAACCAGATACAACTTAGCTCAACTTTAATATCAGTTGTATACTTAATTGACCAAAAAAATTCTCTTCAACTGGAAATCATCTTGACCTAATCCTCAACCCTCATTATCATGAATATTAAATCATCATTCTAAAAATAAGCAGCTCATTTCGGGCATGCCGAATGAAAATCAAATAAATTATTTGGCGCCGTTTTGCTGCCAAATTTATATTCTCGTCCTTTTCAACCAAACTCTTAGCAGGGCATACCACCTACTTAAATCAATGGTGAAACGTACACAGCTACACATATAATATAACATACTCCCGTTAAATCCCAATCATTTGCTCTCACAATATATTTCGTAAAATTAAGAAACTATTGATTTTTTGAAAGGAAAGCCATTCCCTTTCAATTGAATTGGTTTGGTAGTTAGAGACTGGAGAGAAACACGTTAAGGTTCAGCGATTTATCAGAGCCTACAGCTGAACCACAACAAAATTTATTTTCATGCAATCGCATGTGACTAACGATTTGCTACGTTTGTATAGGTTCTCTGATGTATGTTTCATGCTTACAAACTACATCCATTCGAGTTGAAAACTTAATTATAAGCCCATACTCTGGAGGTATGACGTTGCCATTTTTGCCATTTGACTTACATGTTGTACATACGTAAAAAATGTTGTGTCCTCCCTTCTCTAATAAAGTCAAAATCATCATAAAACTTGGAACCATGCCAACGAAAAAAAATGAATCCCTCTTGCACGTCTCACAGGAAACCTTACAATTTGTATTTGATATATACTTTACCAAAGTCCTGTTGCCTCATTATCACGAAATGATGACTTTTCTCTCCTCTAAAAGAAGGTCTATCAAAATTCAGTATTGAGATTTATGTAACACGAGTAGAGTACATGACATCGGGTTATCCTTAGCGTTCCTCTCGAAAAAAAGCGTACCTTAATCGAAAATGGGGCAAATCTCCACGGATATGGAAAAATAAATCCATGAGTGTTGATGATGATTGATTGATTTTTTTCTGACTTTTCATAAACAAACATTTGGTAGAAGTGTCATAATAAAAATGTAAAAAAGTTTCAAAGGGAAGTGAGTGTGTGTGTGTATTTGGCTACGGCTTACATGGAGGCATACTTTTTTCATTCATTGGCATTTTCACCAATCGTGCATACATATTTGCGAAGACACACAAATCCCCGAGGTTAATCTACTGCTATGCTGTTTTCATTTTTGAAATGTTTGTTGGATCAATGTGCTTTAAATATGAGTTAAAAATAGCTTTAAGAAGCCTTGGGGCTTTGAATGATGTGAGTTTTTTTTTTTGAGTGATCGATTTGGAACAAAAAAGAAAACAGAAAATTTGCGTACAAATTGTCATTGAAAAAATGTGTATGCCGAAGAAGTTTTAAATAAATGTTAAGAGAAAGGTGTTCCTTGGAATTCGTAGGCGTCCAATAGCTGTCGCACAATCAAACCATTTATTTTATCTTGTAATATATTTCCCTACCCCTGGAGGGGCCAAGCGGAAACACATTTCCTTATCTTTTGTATTTGAATGTGTGATGTTTTTCATTTGTATTCTTTATGTTTATATCAATGCAATGAAAATGCAAAAATAAATTGTTTTATAAGTAGCAAGACCATTACCAAGGTCTTCTTTGAGAGTAAAACCAAAATGAAAAAGGGATGTGTTACCAATAATTTAAATATCATAACGTCTTTATACTTATTGTGTGCAAATACAGGATATGCGATGAATTATCTCCTGTTCTGACTATATAAATAAAAAAATAAGTAAGGTGGAGCAACAGTGCGAGGAGCCCCATGGCTTAGCGCATTTCTCACAACCATGCCTTGTGAGTCAATGGAGAGGACTTGCCAGCTCTTCGCGAAAGGCGATACCAGTGGAAAACTTTTTTGTTTTAAAACTACTTGACCGATTCCAAAAACTCTTTGAACTTAAGGATGTTACACTATCCCCTCAGTAACATAGACTATATTTTACCCCCATAAAAGTACGAAGGAGAACTAAAACTACAGACCCGAGAAACGTCGGGTGGCTCAGCTAGTGTTATTGTATAAGGCAGTACTGTTTAACTTATAGCGATCAGGATAACGAATCAGGAAAAACTTTCAAATGGAATTATAACTTTGTTATCATTAGTTAAATAACAAATATAACGTTTGTTATTCAATTCTAACGATTGTTAAAAGAAAATTATTCGATTGTTAAAAGAAAATTATTTTCTGCCAAGAAATTGATCAATTGAAGAAATACTTTCTGATGAAATTGAGTCAGGAATATAGAAAAATAAAATTTTAACAGAAAATATAAGTTGAAATAAATATTTTCTTGACAAAAATATTCTCTGGGTTATTTACAATCGATTGGTATAATATTTGTTATTCAATTATAACGATAACATAGTTATTATTCCACTTGAAAATTTTTGCAGATTCGGTTTCCTGAGCCCTATAACTGGCCCTTAACATACATAATAACTTTATTTAAAAGGATAATGCATTTAAAACATTGAAATTAATTGAATTTATAAAGATAGATAGATAGATAAATTCATTTTTTATTCAACTTTCACTTAAAAATAAGTACAATTATCAAAAGTATAAATACATACGTGTAGGAGAATAAAAACTAATCATTCAATAACTTGATAGCTAGAGTTGAATGACGAACAAAGAAGATTTATATAATAAATTAATAGAATAACTGATGTGGGGTACTTTCAGTTGTTCTACCGAGAGAATTTTTACATTTTCTTATTTGATTTTATTTTTATTTGATTTTGATTTTAAGTAAGTTAAAGCAGAATTTGATGCGCATATAATGTAGTATAAAAATTAAAATTATCTAGATCTACGTTCAACTTTTATAAATAGATTCTATTACAATATTGTTCAGTGTGAAAAGCCAGATTTTAATTTTTTTCAAATAGGAATTATAGTTGTAAGTAGTTCTTATTTCAATTGGAAGTTTATTAAAAATATACGAGGATGTTATGATGTAAAAGTTCATAAAATGAGTTTTGTGTGGAATTTGGTTATTAACAAGCGCAAGATTATTTATTCGTAGGTTGTATATTGACGAGTTCCTAGATGGAATGTTACCGCTTTGTTTATAAAACTCTTTCAATACCTTGAACACATACAGATGACGTAAAGGCAAAATTTTTAGCTCACAAAAAAGAGGCCAGCTTTCAATTCGTTGACACTTTTTACAAATTAGGCGAATTAAATGCTTTTGAGCCGTCAACACGGGCTTTAAACTACTGGCATATGCACCTCCCCAGCTTACTAAACCATATTGAATTTTAGACTGAGCAAGACCATAGTAGATCGTAGTGAGAACTTTCTTCGAGCAGAGTTGATTAAGGTGGTACATTTTACGAGTAACTAGGTTCATGTATGTTTTCACTGATTGTATGTGAACTTTCCAGTTGAGATTGCAATCTATGATTACACCCAAATATTTGAAAGAATCAACATACTCAATTTTAAAACAGCTCGGTAGACAGTTTTTACTTTCAAGAAAATTACAAGAACCACAATCATGTAAGGGCAAAACAAACCGTTGACATTCATTTGAGTGATACCAGAAATCATACCGTTCATGAAAGCCAGACGATAATCTAAAAAACATAATTTTAGTTTTTTCACTTATTATAAGTTTATGATATGCAAACCAAGCTCTCAATAATTGCAATTCCTTATTAATGTTATTAATACATTGAAAATATGATGCTTCAGAATAAGTGAAGGCGATATCATCAGCAAATGCTCTACGATTTCCAGAAAAGTCTTGGAGAAATAGTGAGTTTATGTAAATCAAGAAAAGGATCGGACCAAGAACCGATCCTTGCGGAACACCATTTTTCAACCCTAAGACGTTACTGAATATCCCATTAACGGAAACTTTTTGTACTCTCCCCACCAAGTATGACCTAAACCATTCATATGTCTGACCTCTGAAACCAGCATTATATAATTTTGACAATAAAATTTCATGGTCAACCATGTCAAACGCCTTTGTCATGTCAATAAATAACGCCATGGTAGTGCGGCTTTCGTTTATGCTCGTCTACAGATCGCAGCATACTTTGAGTATAGCATCTTCTATAGATCTTCCAGGTCTGAATCCGTATTGATCATTTGAAAAGAAATTAGTTTTTTCAAGATAAGAGAGTATACGTGACTTCATTAATTTTTCAAAGATTTTTGAAATTGTAGGAAGTATCGAAATAGGCCTATAATCAGATAAATTTTTTCGACTGCCTTTTTTGAACAGTGGAATTACTTCAGCACTTTTCAACATGTTCGGAAATTTTCCAGTATTAACACTCAAATTAAAAATATAACAAAGAACATCCACAATCTCCCAAGATACATTTTTTAAAATAGTAGAAGATCCCAATCACTTGTGCAAGATTTTTTGTTTTGAAGGCCATGAATCAAATTGCAAATTTCCACAGGAGAAAACTCTTCGAAACGAAAACTAGTTATTTGTGTATTTTCTTTTTTTAAGATATTATTAATATTACAATCACATTTTTTGTGAAATGGCATTGAAGGTTGTATCTCCTCAGTTATGTTGACAAAATAACTATTGAACTTGTTTGATTTAAGTTGAGGATCAGAGCTTATAGTGTTATTTATTACGGTATTCGAAATTTGATTTGAATTAGATTGTTTGCCCAAAATGGAATTAACTACTTCCCATTCGCGTTTTATGTTACCTTTAGCACGATTTAACAAGTTGGAGTAGTATGAGTCACGTACTTCAGTAGTCAAAAGATTTGTTCTTTTGCAAAGTTTAGAATAATATTTTTTCAAGTTAGCGTTATGAGGATGTTTTTTACATTTCAGCAAGTATTTGTTTTTTAACTGTATTTGTTTGAACAATCTTGGTGTCATCCAAGGCTTCAAAAATTTAGTCTTTTTTGTATTATTAATAAAAGTCTTTGAGTTTTCAATGTGTTCACCTAAGATAGATACAAAGATATCATAGGCTTCAGAAGCGTCACTCATAGAAAAAACAGGTTCCCAGAACTCATTTCTTAACCTTTCTCGCAGCACGACATAATCCAAAATATAATTTGTCCTAACTTTGTGAACCGTACTATACTTTTCGACTTTTTGCACATTTAAAGCACATAAATGATGATCCGTTATTCTATAATCGTGTACTTCACTTGAAAATAATAACTTATTGGTTGTGCTCAATCTTACAAAGATATGATCAAGGCAACTCGAGCAAGACATCGTTATTCGAGTTGGAACATTAAGCAAACTTTTGAACCCAAAAGAAGACATCAAAAGCATGTAATTACCAGTGTCATTATCATTTTCCAGTAACAAATCTAAGTTTACGTCACCTGCAACTATCACATTTTTTTCTTTGGTACTATTCAAGACACTAAAAAGCTCATCAATAAAACTTTTCTTGGTAAAACCATGTGTTAGGGCGCTTTTGAATAGTCCCCTTTTCCTTATAGACTTTGCGAATCTTGTGTGGATACTCACACACCTTTTGTTAAAGAACCGAGCGACTAAAGAAAAAGATCCGATCACCTTGGAGGTTAGTAAAAGAAGAAGGTTTTATTTCAACACTATCAGAGGCGAACCTATAAATGGAGGGACTTCCCCCATCAAGGCGACCTCTTACATAAAATATACGTAACTTAAATCTAGTACAATTCGGGATTTATTGCTTAAGCTGAATGCACATGAACATTACCGCCCGCCTTGCAGCAACAGGTGCAAAGATAACATAATCAAATTTGTAAATTAATGAGAAACCTTTTGTTAACGGAGGGGATTCACTCACTCCGTTTGGGAAGGAATGTTAGTATAGGAAAGATTTAATAAGAACTTATAGCTAATTTACATATTCGTATATCTATGAAAAAATATGGTTTAGGACAATAGTAATTTTAAGTAAGTTATTAATATAAAAAATACATGAACCTCATAGTTTCAATCAGCAACAGTGGTATTTATTACGGATTATTCAAAATAAAAAACCGATTAAGCGAGTAGCGTAATTCAAAAATATAGATAGATAAAATTCATATGCACTTGTCCAAAGACTTTGGACACCAAGTTAATGTCTACCTATGTATTATTTTACTCAGGAGTCAAAACGCAGAGCTTAACAACTGGTCTCTTAAGAACACCAAGTTGTGTTTTAACATCGGCAACGCGTACAAATCCGTCTGAACCTACATAAACCTTTATAACGCGACCAAGACGCCATTCGTTAGGAGGAAGCCTTTCATCACATATGACAACAATATCTTCTACTGAAACATTTCGTTCAGGGTATTTCCACTTATAACGCTTTTGTAAACCTTTCAAGTATTCATGTTTCCAACGGTCACAAAACTGGTGATGCAAAATTTTGAGTTTTTCCCATCGCTTTGCATAGCTAAGTGAATGATGGAGAAGGTCAGGTTCTGGAAGGGCTAGCAGAGGACCACCGCGAAGAAAGTGGCCAGGGGTTAGTGGAGGCAAATCGTTTGAATTTTCCGACATCGTCGAAATCGGTCTAGAGTTCAGACAAGACTCTATTCGAGCAAGTATAGTGGAGAATTCTTCAAAGGTGAATTTATGATCGTTTGTCATTCTATAAAAGTGTTTTTTAAAGCTCTTAACGGCAGCTTCCCATAAACCACCCATATGAGGAGCTCCGGGTGGAATGAACTTCCACTTAACATATTGGTTTCTGTAATGACTACTAACACTTATTGAAAATGATTTCAAAAATTCCTTGAAATCTTTTGCGATGGCTCGACTAGCACCGACAAAGTTCGTTCCGTTGTCAGAGTAGAGAACCTGTGGTAAACCACGTCTGGCAATGAAACGATTAAGGGCAGCCATAAAGGATGAGGTCGATAAATCACTCGTGGCTTCCAAATGAATTGCTTTGGTTGCAAAGCATACGAACACACAAACATATCCTTTAGAAAGCTTACAATTCCTACCGGAAAAGCTTCTTATTATGAAAGGGCCAGCATAGTCCAGGCCAGTGTGTGTAAATGGCAAAGAAAAATTTGATCTTTCAGGGGGCAGAGCTCCCATAATTTGTTTTCGGCGATTACCAGCCTGTTTTACACAATCGAAACGTTCTCGGTTACACCTTTTGATAAGATTTTTGACTTTAGGGATCCAGAATTCACATCTTACTAAGCGCATAACTAACTGGATTCCGCCATGTAATGTTAACTTGTGATAGAACTTTATGAGAAGCGGAGAGATTATTGATTCATAAGGTAGAAGTATAGGAAACCTCTCATTGAAAGATAGAGTAGAACATGCTAATCTTCCGTTTGAACGAAGAATTTGATCGGAATCAATCATAGGATTGAAACACATAAGTGAGCTTTTGCTTGGAATTGGCTGTGATCGAGCTAGAGCGATGTATTCTTTTGGGTAATGTACCATTTGAGTCAGTCGTATCAATAATTTTTTGGCTTTATTAATTTCATCATGAGTCAAAGTATTGGAGTTTTGGCGCATATGTTCCTTATAGCGAGGATGGGTTCTATGCACAAAGCGTAATACATAAGCCATGACATGCAAAGTCTTTGGCCAGGAACTAAATCTTTCGATTAAAGTTTCAATATTTGGAGATAACACACTGTGTGCTTTGATTGGTTTCAGCTCCAAATCGATTTCTGGCGGTAGAAAGGCATGTGGCCAGGTTGACTCAGATTGACAAAGCCAATGAGGACCATTCCACCATAGAGTACTCGTTTGAAGATCAGCGGGTACCATACCTCTCGTAGCAAGGTCGGCAGGATTGTCCGCTGAACGGACATGACACCATTTACAGTTTTGAGTCAAAGTTTGTATTTTGGAAACTCTATTTGCAACAAACGTTTTCCAACTAATAGGGGGCTTTTGAAGCCATGCCAAAACAATTGAGCTGTCAGTCCAAAGTATTGTTTCATAGTTTGATATATTCAATTCAGGTAAGACATGATAAGTTAGTTTTGAAAGTAGAACTGCGGCGCAAAGTTCAAGTCTTGGTAAGGCAATTTGCTTAAGCGGTGCTACCTTGCTTTTAGCACAGAGCAAATGCGAGCACCAACTGCTGGAGCTGTATTGTATTCGAAGATACAACGTGGCTGCGTATGCTTTCTCAGACGCATCGCAAAAGCCATGTATTTGAATAGTACAATCAGGTGAGTAGTTTACCCATCGAGGAACTCGAATATTTTGAATGTCAGGTAAAAGGTCAAAGAAAGTTTTCCAGCGATGGCATGTCAGCGTCAGGAGCGGTGTGTCCCAAGACGTTCCATCCTGCCAGATTTGCTGCATGATTATCTTAGCAGTGACTACAACAGGTGCCAACCAACCTGCTGGGTCATAAAGTCGTGCGATGACAGAAAGAACAGCACGCTTCGTTGTGAGATAATCACGCTCTTCAAATTTTGAGAAAAAACAAAAGGAGTCTAATTTTGCGTTCCACCCAATACCTAAAGTCTTGGTAACACTCGTGACTTCAAATTGCAAAAAATCTTTGTTGTAAAGAAAAGCTTCGGGAATGGCTTCAAGCAAGCCGATGTCATTTGAGGTCCATTTCCGCAAGTTAAGTCCAGCAGAACTTAACGCAAGTGACAACTGTCTTTGTGCTTCCAGTGTTGAATCGATATCATGCGACCCTGACAAAACGTCATCGACGTAAAAGTCGTTGCTCAATATATGTGAAGCAACTGGAAACTGTTCTTTAACATCACTTGCAAGTTGCTTTATAGTACGTAAAGCAAGATATGGTGCACAGTTGACACCAAACGTTACTGTATTTAATTCATAGTCTTTGATCTCTTCGGAGGTTGAGTTTCTAAATAAAAGCCTTTGAAATGAGGTGTGGTCTGGATGCACCAAGATCTGACGATACATTTTTTCAATGTCCGCACAGAAAACATACCGATAAAATCGCCAACGCAAGACGAGGGTCATTAAATCAGTTTGTAAAACAGGGCCTGTGTGTAAAATTGAATTTAAACTAAAGCCGTTGCTGGAGGGGCAGGAAGCGTTGAAGACTACTCTCACTTTGGTTGTAGTACTGCCCGGCTTGACTACAGCATGATGTGGTAAATAATACGAAGCTCTTAAATCAGCTTCAGATATTTGTTTGGGAACCACTAAATTCATGTGCCCTAGGGTAGCATACTCTTGGATTATTTCATTACCTATACTTGGAATGGAACTCCGGGTTTTTCGAAAGGTTTTTTTCCATTCGTAGAAATTGCTTTAGTGCACTGTCTCTTGAAGCACCGAGTGCAATCGCAGGATCCTTAAAGGGCAGGCGAACAATGTATCGGCCTGTGTTATCTCGAGTTGTGGTATCAGAATAAAGTTTTTCACAATATTCATCTTCAAGTGATAGAAGTTTTGGCTCAGGAAGCTCTTCTAATTCCCAAAACTTAGATATTTGATCGTCTATCGAGGCTTCAGTATAGAATGATAAAAATGTCGAAAAAGACTGAACCTTACTTGTTTGAATGGGACCTGATAGAACCCACCCAAACACTGTTTTCTGTGCAACTAGGGAACTATACACTTGATGTCTCAAACCTTCTAAAATGATTGAAGGATACAAGTCGGCACCTATCACTAAGTCTATATTTGAGGCTTTGTAGAAGAAAGGGTCAGCTAAGTGTAAATTGATGTCGCCTGAAAACTCTTCAGGGGCTAAGTGGTGTGAAGGCAAATAACCGGTGAGTCGCTTGAGTACAAGCGCTTTTATGGGCATGCAAAATGAATCCATATATTTAGAGCCCATAGTAAAAGAACACAATTTAGAAGACGAGGTAGTAACAACTGCACTTATGCCGGAAATGTCAGCTTGTATAGGTTTAACTGGAAGCCCTAGCCGCTTCTGAACATTTTCCGAAATGAAACTTGCTTCTGATCCTGGATCTAGTAGTGCACGTACTGTAAACTTGGAACCGAGATGACTTATCTCAACTAAAGCAGTAGCAAGAAGAATGCGCTTTCTTCCTTGCGTAAAATATGTTTGAACTGGAGGGGTTTGTTGTGAAGTGGACTGTATTTGATTTTGAAATGAACTGCTTGTACCAGAAGTTTGCAATGCAGAAGATTGATTTGATAGTTGTTTTGAAGGAAAATGAATTAATGTGTGATGCCTTCGTCCGCAATATGTACAGGTATGAGCACTTGGACAATCCTTAGCCAAATGTGTAGGCGATAAACAATTGTTGCATAGTTTGAAAAGATTCACTTTCGACACTCTGTCAGAAATTGAAAGCGAAAGAAACTTTGAACAAAGCCGAATAGGATGAGATCTTTTACACAAAGAACAAGAAAAGTTTGATGATTGAGTATGAAATGAACGTTGTGGCTGGTTTTGTTTAATAGCGTTGCTATTCTTAGGAATACGGTCTTTAATGCTTATACCTTTAATGTCTGAAACAGTTTCCAGGATTTGATACTGATTTGTCAAAAAGGAATCCATTTCTGACCACTTTGGAATATCACGCGGCCTTTTAAGGGATTGTTCCCACATTGATAGGGTTTTTTCAGGAAGACGATTCGAGCAAAGGAACACAAGAAATGAATCCCAAGAAGAAGTATCTATTTCATACGAGTTTAATATAGAGAGACAATCATTGATATCACTTTGTAGTTTCTTAATACTTTTTCCCGATTCAATGCTAACTATTGGAAGATTGAATAGAATTCTTAACTGATGGTTGACTAGGATTCTCTTATTTTCAAACTGATCAGTTAAAGCTTTCCAAGCGAGGACGAAACTATCAGAAGTAAGTGGAAATTTTGCAACTATGTTATGTGCTTCACCCTTTGTTTTGGAGCGTAAGTGGAACAGTTTCCGAACATTACATAGCTTAGGATGTTTAATATACACTGCTGAAAACATATCCCTGAACGAGGGCCATTCTAAATAGTCCCCAGAAAACACATCCGTATCGCAGGGAGGAACTTTAATACACGATGAAGATTCACTATTGTTAACGGAATTGGTTTTATCCTTGGACGGAGACCCTTCTAAGTCCGATTTGATTAGCTCTAACTGCCTAATTGAATCTATAATTTCGCTGAGACACGAAACATATACTTTCGACGAGTAATTGTATTTTTGCTTAACAGATTGAATATCTTCTGAAGATGGCTCTTCGTTAGAGACAAGACAAAAATTGAAAGCCTTTCTAATCTCACACCACATTTCCTTAAGCTCAGATTTAAAGGTTTCTAAAGAATGTGTGGTTTGATCCACCAATGGAGTTTCTTGAAAACATTTCCGAAACTCGGTTAAAAGATCGGTTGCCGTAATGAATTCATCGATCCCAATCATTTTATGTCAAAAAAAAACTAAGATGTGGTTTAAGTTCACTGATATGACCTTTTTTGATTATTTTAATAGAAAACTTTTTTAAATCAACTCACCCAATACCAACTTATTCGTTGAATAAAATTATTAATGTATCCGTTTGATTCCGTATATTGATTCTTAACTGTTTGTTCTCACTTAACTGATCACACCTAACGGATTAAATTGCACTTTGATTGCGATTTGATTTATCAGACATTGGTTAGAAAATCTAACCTCTAAGAACCACATGTAGTTTATAACCACTTTTTTTTCTAATTTTAATTCTACCTTTTATAACATGACACCAGATTCCTAGGTATGCTCGTCGCGTATTTGTTTAAAGAACGTAAATAAGCCCAGGTAAGCTAATTTAAATGGTGTACACTACCGAAACAATTTTGCAATTAAATCTAGCGATTTGTTGCAGGAATTTTATAATTCTATACTTCTGGATTTGCAATGCTTTTTTATCGCGAAATACGAACGTTTATCGAAGTAAAAGACTTAAGATTACGCGAACGAATTTTAATAAATAATAATTTGACCACTAAGCTGACTGAAAATTAATGTTCACGTACCTGTTACACAATGCCAACTGATCTTCTCATTGACAAGCTATGTTAATTCTGACGACAACTAGGAAGCGGTACTTTGAATGTTCTTCGTTCTGCTGTAGATCAGTGCTGCCGTTCGATGAATTGACAAAAACAGGAGATTTCCTGTTCAACGGGTTGAAAAAACAGGAGATTTAATTTTTTTTCGAATAGAACGTCCAACTGGACTCGAATGTGTTAGTGAACCTCGCTTATTTTCATTTCATTTCATTTCATTTATTTAATAAATACATCTTTTACATTGGGCCTTATGGCCTATAATTATTAGTAAAAGTTAATAGCAAAATCTGAATTAAGTTAATTTCAAAATCAATATCAATATGTTAAGAAGAATGACAAACAAGATACAAAGATTTAACAAAGAATTTAAAATTTTCATTGAAAATATTTTATACAAATTTAGTTTAATTTTAACTGAATTACGTCGGTATTTATCAATAACGTGCTGGCATCACCTTAAGTCAAATAAAGATTTAGCAATGTTTCTTCTAAATTGTATAAGAATGCTATGCAGAGAGTTGAAAACTCGATACATCAACCTTACAAAATGAAAAAAATTCTAAGGTTTCTGTTTGGTCTCACCAAACTAAACTGGAAATTCATTTATTTATTTTTTAATTTTTTTTCTTAAAACAAACCTTAATTATTATTCAAAGCAAACAAAATAAATAACTTATAAAATTATCCAAAAACTAAACAAAAAAATTTCATGTTCACAATTACATATTTTTAAATGTATGGCTTACTAATCAAAAAAGAATTAAAAACTAAAATAAAATAGGACAATATATCAGTCTTTTAGTTGAAATTATTATTTAAAATATAATCACATATTTTCTCATTGATTTTTCATTAAATTCAAATGTGTTTCCGTAATTTGGATTGCCGTACAATTCAAATCATCTTCTTTTAAGTGCGATCTTATGACAGCAATAGCATTGAGAGTCTTATTCCCTAAACAGTTTCGATTTTTTGTTTTTGCATCGGTAACAATGCTGAAAATTTGCTCACATTCTGCATTTGAGTGTGGCAAACTTAAAACAATCTCAGTCAATTTAAAGATATTTTTAAAAAATAGTTCATCGTTGTAATCTTTGATACCTGCAATCATGTTCCAAAATTCTTCAATACCTACGTCTTTTACTTTTTGTCTTTCTTCTTCTTTAAAGTACGTAGGCAAACTATGCCACTCGTTTAAAAGATCAACTGTATTTATCAATTTCGAAAAATGATCACAAAGTATTTGCAAAGAATTCAAGTTTTGTGTTCTGTTTAAATTAAGAGCTATACAAGAATCTACAAATTGAAACTGTTGAAAAAGTAAACTATCTATTGGAAAACGTTTTTTTATTTCACTGCATCCTTTAATGTAGAAATTTAAAGCATTTTCCCGAATATTTTCAACATCTTCAATCAAAAAAAACTGATTTTCTTAAAAACTCCTCACATTCGGCCCCTAAATAAATGTGAGACAAGTTTTTATAATTATCAGCATCTAAAATACCAACAGAAATACTTAATTTATCTGGCAAAATGAAATTATTAGCCATTTTAAAAAAAAAATTCTCTCAGATTCCGTTTGTAGCCGATGTATTAAAACTTTCTTAGATTGGAACAATGCGTTAAATTCATTGAAATAATTCAAGCCAAATTTAATGAAGTAATAAAATGTTTGACTACTGAGTTACTCAATGTAATAGTTAGAAAAGTCAGAAAACAGTAGAATTTTGAAAAAAAATGCCTTGGTAACAGGAGACAGGAGATTGGACTTTTTTAGAGTGAAAAAACAGTAGTCTACTGTCATGACAGTAGAAACGGCAGCACTGCTGTAGATGACTGTGAGCTTACGGAGGTTGTTTTTGTTGCAGGTAAACGTCTGAATATGAGATCAATTGTAAAAGAATATAGGAAAACGATGGATTACTGTAGATGATGATAAGGCGTGAGAGTGGTGATGATGACAATGCGTGGGAGTGCTGGTGATGATAAGGTAATTTAATTATCTTATGTAGTGCGATGTATGAGTGATTATGCGATAAACTGGATGATTGATGGATGATGTTAAAATATGTATGTACGCCTGAGTTTCTGATGATGATGATAAGTTCTTATTTTTATAGATGGCTTTTTTTTTTGTTTTTTAGAGTTGATCGATGATCGTTTTAAGGCTAGCTTTCAAATAAAGACATAGGGATCTTTATGTTGGATAAAGCTATATAGTTGAACTGTATGTAGCTGATAGGATATAGGGATCCTGCTTTGGCGATCGTCGATCGGATTTTAGGCTAGGAGAAAATTATTTAAGAATATTTTTACACTGCGATTAAGTATACTTAATTGAAAGTAAATATATTAAGCAAAATGTAGGGATTCTGCTAGTGTAGGTGATGATCGTCGATCAATGCGTTGATTAGCTCAAATGGAGATATAGGGATCTTCAATTGATGAGTTTTACCACGTGATGGCTTCAAGATATATGGATCTTGGAAAATTTTCAAAGAAATGTGTCGAGTTCCACTTTTTAAATAAAACTATCCGGTTCGTTTGGACCAAATGTTAGGGCGCTTTTGAATAGTCCCCTTTTCCTTATAGACTTTGCGAATCTTGTGTGGATACTCACACACCTTTTGTTAAAGAACCGAGCGACTAAAGAAAAAGATCCGATCACCTTGGAGGTTAGTAAAAGAAGAAGGTTTTATTTCAACACTATCAGAGGCGAACCTATAAATGGAGGGACTTCCCCCATCAAGGCGACCTCTTACATAAAATATACGTAACTTAAATCTAGTACAATTCGGGATTTATTGCTTAAGCTGAATGCACATGAACACCATGTAAACGATATATACCAAAAAGTGTATACCAATCATGTCTGTACAAAAATTTTATTCGGATTATGTCCGCAGTAACAATGACGATTTTTGAGTCTTCACACACAATATCACTTTTTATGTAAACTGCTACACCACCAGCAGAATAGGACTCATTACAATTGGCATACAACGAATAACCATTAATATTATAAAATTCTAATTCATTTTGAAAAGAGGTTTCACCTTAGGCGTTTTTAAATCAGTAATTGTAAAGGGTCCGCCAAATAACTTTTTTTTTTTTGAAAATGCTATAAAAATAAACTGAATATTTTCTGAAATTTTTTTATTTGAAAGTACAATCCTTCCGGTTAATAATGAAAAATAATTTCATTCAAATGGCTGCCTCGGCTGGTCATACAGTAGCCTACACGATCGGTCCAGTTTTTAAGCACATTATCGATTGTGTGCTTCACGAATATTGTCCTTTAAAGCGTCAATTGTCTCTGGCTTGTCGGCTTAACACTTATCTTTTACGGCACCTCACAAATAATAGTCCAACGGTGTCAAATCGCAGCTCCGAGGTGGACAAACGACATCAGCTCTGCGGCTGATAATGCGATCTTCAAAAACAGGGCGCGAAACATCGAGTGTAGCTTCGGCTGTGTGGCACGTAGCGCCGCGCCGTCCTGCTGAAACCAAATTTTGCCAATATCCTCTTCTTCAATTTTTGTGAACAAAAATTCGTTCAACATGGCCCGATAACGATCGCCATTGACTGTAACGGCCACTCCTTGCTCATTTTCGAAGAAAAATGTCCCGGTTATGCCTCTGGACCAAAATCCGCACCAAACAGTGACTCGTTTTGGGTGTACGCACTGTTTTTGGCTTTTCACGCTTTGGTTTATCGATGAGGATGCCAGTTTCTTTCACTTTTCTCACAAGATAACGAACATACGTAGCTGACGGTGCTTGTCTTCTTCCAAAACCTGTACGCAATTTTCGCACACATTCTGCAACGGTACCATGATTTTCAAAGTAATGTCGCAATATTTCCCAGCGTTGTTCAAGCGTATACACAACTATATTCGTTCAGCGGCAGGATAAAACTCTGTCAAATCAGACATGAGCTAAGTGTTACAATTCACGAAATAAGCACTAGTTGAAAAAAAAACCGTTAGATGGCGGACCCTTTATTAGCTGTTCTAAGAAAATATCATAGGAGAGTTTTGGTTACTCTGGCGTATGAGTATTTTTTTTTTACTTGATTGGGTTTTACTTCCTTTTGCTTTTCTTTTTTTCACAGTCTTTCGGAACAAACAATAAATTTTATTTTTCTCTAAAATAAGCTTCCATCGCTTTCTTATCTTAGTTTAAACCATTTTTTAAGGAGGGACAACTTTTTTAGAAAATGAAGCGTTTATTGAAATTAGGAAAAAAACATCTTTTTGTTGACTTCAGAAGCTATCACTATAATTTTTTTGGAGAAAAATTGGCGGCTCTACAGCCCTTCAAAGTGAACGCCTTCATTTTGCACCGAGCTCAGGTAAACCTTCTATTCCCATGAAATGTTCGATTTCAACAGTTTCTATTTTTTGGGCCCAGGACTTAACGTAAAAGACCTTTAACCCGAATGTGTAATTTAATCTACTGCGGTAGATAAGAAGCCTACTGATTTCAGGCACATTTAGATACTTCTGAGGGTCCTTCAAGGCAAAAACTACTTGAAATAGTTAGAAATCAGGGCGAAAAAAGCTCCAAACATTTGCCCCCTCTTAATGGGTCTATATTTTACTAGAAAAATAGAGATAGCGATATCAAAATAGAAATATTTTTTTGCCATTATTAAAATCATATACTCCAAACAATTTTTCAATATCTTACTTTCAATTTTGAAAAGAAAAGTTTTTAGCATTTTTTAAGGATTTTATAGTTGAGTCGATTCACTTGCTTTTTATCTAATAAATAAAAGATACGTTAAATTTTCAACTTTAAAAAACTATTTTAGTGTTGAATATTTAACTAGTTCTTTCCTTATCTGTTTGTTGAATTTAAATTTCAAATTAAGATCGAAATAACTACCCATTCATTTTTTGTTTATTTAAATCTACAAGTGCCTCAAGGCTCAGTACTTGATTGACAACCTTTGCTCATTATATTGGCATTGTATTAATGCTCATAATAATATTCTTATCAATTGGTTTGCCTACAAAGTACAATTTTAAAACATTTTTCCATGTTTAGGGTCATTCCATGGTGTAACACCCGAAACGAACTTTTTTCGACTCATAAAACTGTTAATCCTTATGCTGATATTTTAGCGATTAAAATTATTTTATTTTCTACGTTTTTAGTTGTTTTATCTTAGTTGTAAGATCTGTAGATTTTAGCATAAGGAGTAACAGTTTTATGAGTCGAAAAGTGTGCGTTTCGTGTGTTACACCTTGGAATGACCCTTAACAAGAAATCCAAGACACTAACGTTTCATATGAAAATGATTTTCAAGATCAAATCCAAATTATTTCGAAGTGGTACCTGGGTGCAATAATTAGCATTGGTGCTTGTTATGTGGCAGGCTTAAGTTTGAGAGTCACAGAAACTTTGAATTGTCTTCCACGGGTATCGCCTTTCGTGATGAATTGACAAGTAATTAAACTGCCAACGAAAACTGATTCTAACTAACCCGCTCGGAATCGCTATACAATTTGTAGGCCCCTAAAAGGTGTTAGGCCCCGTGGTTTCGTGGCTCCAAGACCTTTGTTGTGCCACCATATTTATTCATTTCAAGCATCTTTCTTTCATTCAAAACAAAACGATTTTCCAAACCAAAACGATTTGGCAGTTAGTTGTAGCAGTGGCAGAAACACGCCGTAGACACGATATCTGCCGTCGGTCGGGTCGGTGTCGCGACAACTGTGTAAATGTTATTTGACAGCTTTTTTATGCCGCAACTACAAAAACTCTTTGGTCTGGAAGAACCTTAATTCTTTTAAATTTCAGTTTGAATATTTTCAAATAAATATGTGAATGCGAATGCATGAGTTTAAAAAAAATGTCTTGATCTGTGACTCGTAGGTTTTGTTAAGTTGAGATATGCCGAAAAATTAAACCTCAAACTATGCAGTCTCACGAAAACTCGCTTGTGATTACTTTTTTTCAAATTTTTTACCAAAATGGAATAATATTGGGCTGTAAGGATTTGAATCATTCGATCTATAAGCAACTTTTAAAGAAAATATATAAAAATAAGTCCTCTCGGCTTTGATAAGGAAGAAATTGAATTTTTGCTCTCATTTGTTGAATCAATCGGTTGTCCGTGGCATAAAGGTTAGCTTGTATGTCTGTAACGTGGGAGTTAGAGGTAAGTATCCCAGAAACTTCTTTCCCTGAGGTTCTTCTAGCTTTGTTGTGCCACATTATTTATTTTATTTATTTTTTCAGTTGACTCACTTAAGCAAGAGGTTTTTTCCTTGTAAACATACTCTTTACCTCTTTTCTATACTTTTATTGCTTTATTTGGGTGAGGGTTTACATTGACAGAATTTCTCTTATGCATTGACATGACCACCATTGAAAAACCAACTACGCAAAATGTCACTACCCATACTTATTGTGGAATTGCCATGGAAGACATTTCCCAAAGTTAAATTCGATAATACACTACAAGATTCCGCCTGATTTGTGTGGAGTGTCGACTTTAATTTCTATGTAAGTTTCATTAAAAAACTAGATGAAAATAGGTCGATCTTATTTGTAATCTTAGAACACTAGCGTCAGTGGCGTAGCATAGGGGGGGGGGGGGGATAAAACCCCCCCGAAAATATTTCAGTCGAATATCATTTAAACGCTTCATTTATTTTTTTTTTTGTTTTATTGATTCAAGTTTGTTTTTCATATTTAAAATTTAAGTTCGAGCTTTTCACAAATCAGTATCTAAATACATGTATGTTTGTGTTTTGCCTACATTGAGCTATAGAAAACAGTTGAAATGCGTTAGTAGGGCTCCTATTTATTAAAATCATTGACTTATTAAACATGGACTGCTAGGACCCAACCTGAAGATGGTTCCACTTATTCTAAGCAATACTAGGCATCATTTCAGCGGAAAACTAGTGAAACATTTTTGACACTGCTAAATAATCACGCTAGCTAAATCACAGCAGATGTCGTTAGTGTTTTAGTTAAGAGTTAAATATTGGCTAGTGTAACCAAAACTAAGTGCAATCATTATTATCCAACTTTTGTATAGAGAATTAATGCAACTAGCAGACCATGTATCATAAATCAATACAATGCTTAAATCACATTGATCTATTACGCCAGTTCCACAAAGAAAAATCTCACTGAGCGCTCAATGTCACTTTGACGGAGCGCAAACAGTTTTGTGGAACATAATTCTCAGCTTAACTGTGTCCTTGTTTTCAAACTTTTACTCATCATCATCAGAATGTAAAACGAAAATTCGCTCGCTGATGCTGAAAAAATAGCCGAGTCTATAGGAGAAAAAATTGAAGTTTCCAGGATTGTGCATCGTCAAAAACACCGACAAAATTACCAAAGCAGCTCAGCAGAAGATTATTACCGTATATCAATATTCATACTTTTCCTGGATCACTTCATATCATCCATATCTGACAGATTTGCGAAACACAAAAAAATTTTGTCAATAATCGGAAATACCATCCCTGAAAAATTGGTCAGGAAAGACGTTGAGAATATTGATGAAACCGTGGAAGTAATAATGAATCAATGACCAACAGCGACTGAGGCAGCTGCTTCAACCGTAATAAATGAAGTGTAACGTTTGGTTGGGCCAGAAACTCAACCAAAGACATTTATAGAATCATTAAATCTTTGTAACGATGCACTTTTTCCAAACATTTTCAAGTTTCTGAAAATAGGTGCAACATTGGCTGCGACCATTGCTAGCAGCGAGCGTAGTTTTTCCACGTTGAGACGTCTAAAATATTGGATTAGGAATTCTACAGGCGAAGATAGGCTGAATAGGCTTGCTCTTATGAGCATTAACAGGCACATTGACATTAAGGTGAAAGAAGTTATCGAATGATTCGCGCAAAGCAGAGAAGAACTGATTTATAATTTCGTGTATTTTCATATCTTCTTATTCCCCCCCCCCCCCCCCCCCCCCCGAAAAATTTCCTAGATACGCCACTGACTAGCGTCATTAAGAACATATTGCAAAACGGTAACAAAATGTATGCTTAGTTTTATTTAAAGTGACGCTTCTTCTTCTTTAGCAACAATTTCGAAGGAGTAGAAACCTGTTGTACAAAAATTCGCATTTCCTCGACCTAGTAACCTACGAAGCAGTCTTACATATTCTTTCAACATGGTTTATATGTGTCAAGTGCTAAATTCAGCTCTATACTCTTTTCAACAGAAACTTGGTCATGAGTAAGACATTTTCATAGCCCTGAAGTCTATTTGCCTACAATTCTGTTAACACTGTCATTTTTAAAACAAAAAGGAAACCAAAGCACCTTACCATACCACACGTATAACAACAACCTCTACCATTTCCTGAGGCAACAAACCTTTTTACCTCTTTTTCACTCTCAGTTGTGTATTTATTTCCTTTTTTTTAATTAAAGCTAGAAGGGCCTCTTCAAGAAGGATACAAAACGGAGTAGTATAAAAAACATGGCCAAGGAATAAAAATGTCCTTAGCGCATCGTTATCGGTCCGTGACATGCATTTTCCTCCAACCATTGGTGTCTGAAATCGTCCTGACAATTACAAGGCATTCATATAATTTGTTTTGGTTTCCTGCACGTCGATTTTACTTCCACCTGCTTCTACTTACAGTATACAAATAGTGTAACTTGTGAGGAAAGGACAAACGACTATACAACTAGAACCTTCTGTAACTAAAGCTCTTAAAATATACACAAAACAAGGTAAAGGACGTACATCAGTCTATCTACATTGTTACTAATGCAAACAAACTGCAAACAATGTTAAAATAAAGAATTCTCTTTTAACTTTCGTGTCACTCGTTCATGGTAAATACTCTGAAAAGGAATGCAGCGGCATCTTCAGTGCACTCCAATTAAAGAGTAATCCAATTTGTTATAAATAAAACCTTCCACATCCATCAGTGTCTGTTTTAAGTGGGTGAAATTGATTCGTTTACTATTACTCGGAAGACTATAACCACCGAGAAAAATTTCCTTTAAACAGGTGAGATCTTACTTTGAGACCATTAATCTTTGACTTCAGACTTATTGCTCACATCTACTTCTTTCTACACGGTGAGAACTTTCTTCACTGCCTGCCACACGTAATATGTACATTGTACACATGTATAAGAAAAACAAGTCCAAGTGTGAAAGTATCTTATTCGCTCTCGAAAAACAAATTTTATGGAACAAAAAAAAAATATTAATAGGCAAACTTTTTCCTCAGAAGAGAGGTCAAGTTCAAGTATTTTGGATTAAGAGCGGATCGATTTCGATTCTTGAAGATGGCGCAACAACCATCTCCAAAATGTGCCGTAAAATTCTGCCACGATTTCTTTGGTAATAGATACGAGTGCTTATTTTTGATGGAGAAGTGGAACAACGATAAAGAATTATTTGAAGATCCTTCCACTACGTGGATATTGCGGGAGCTATAAATAAATGTTGGAAATTTTTGTTTATGTATTGCTGTCAACCTTAATGTTTACGGACTATACTGATTGTGGTTATAAAGCTCGTAGATACTCAATAAAGTATCGAAGAAATATTTCCTTTTTCTAATTCAGTGGCACGAACTGAGAGAAGGGCAATTTGGACAAAACCCACTTTATGTTACCAGAGATAAGGGTCGACTTCCCACTCGCTTTGCTGGTTAATTTTGAAATGGAGTTGTGTTTACATTGGTGTTTATAAAAGGAAGGCACAACAAATCGAGATTGAGCACTTGAATGGTAATGCGGTTAACGTTTAAAAGGAAAGATAAGTTGTCCTTAATTTATCTACGGATTGTTCTACGAGGTGCTCTTTTTGATGTAGTAGTACCCTAAATTCTGCTTATCAACGTCCACGAGCTTATATTGAATGGCCAGGGCATCATCATGATCAAAGAGCTTAGGCCTTGAATAGGCTCAACCATACTATGGGGACTACGAGTATTTTGACGAAAAGTTCTTCGCTGCTTTAAATAAAATAAATAAATAGGGTGGCGCAGCAGAGCGAGGAGCCCCAGGGTCTAGCGCATTTCTCACAACAATGCATTGTGAAGGAATAGAGGAGACGTACAATTTTCTGCTGGTTCCGAACGGCTAATAGAGAAAGCGCTTTTCATGGCAATGAATTCACTATCGGAGGACCTGCCAATTCCTCGCGAAAGGCGATACCCGTGGAAAAACATTTTTGCGCCTGTTGATATTTGAACCACGAACAGCAGACATGCTAACCATCATGCCAAGAGTACTTTGGGTGTTTTGCAGATTAGAAATGAAAATTAAGTTTACCTTTTTCCCAGTAGTAACCTGGAGAGGGCTAACTGAATCTATTATGTAGGTAGATAGTGGAATCAAGGTGCTGCCTTTTTTGGCCATGTGCTCTTCAAATGAAAAACCTTACCGCGAATGGGGGAGGTTAGTTGCGTAAATTATAAAATCGATGATGAAAATTTAGGTATTCAATCCCAAAATTTCGAATCGGCCTTCTTTTTCTTCTTTGAATTTAACTACTCCGCTTCTTCTTCTGCTAATAGTGATCTTCCTGTTGGGTACGCCGCACCACCGCCTTGTCCAAAAAAAAGCGTCAAAAAGCCTCCTAGTTTGGGATTGTTTTATGTTCCATAAGGACATCCAAATGCTAATGTCATTTGCATTTTTTGTAGCAGTAGCGTTGTTAATTTCTTTTCTTTTTCATTCGTCCGTCGGCCGGACGCTCCATAACTGGTGTTTGTCTTCGAAAAACATCAAATAGCAAACATTGGGTATAAAAGCAAATTCAAATTCAGTTCAAATGCTTTCTAATGGGTTTTTCTTTCTCAAACACATAATACCAAAAATTAAGTTCTTTGATTTTTCCGTTCCAATGGGTAAGTCCAATGACTTTTGTTTTTAAGAAAATAAAAGAGGATTTAATAGGAGACACCGATGTAGATTGCTCTTGAACTTTTGTAAATCGTATAGCAGGGGAAAAACAGAGTCTGGTAAAGCATTCCACACAAGAGTAGTGCGACTAAAATATGAATTTCTATGCTTGATTGTACGTCGGAAAAAGCTCAATGTAAAACTGATGGGCTCCTAGCGAGACGGGTGTTGCAACTTCATTGTCCAACCAGACTTCAACCTGAGCCAGCCATGATTTGTTCTCTGCAAGTTTCGGTTTTTGATGTGAGATATTGTTGCCTACTCCAATGACTTCTGTAGAAGCTTCATGGAAGAGGAGGAGAAGAAGCAAGTCCAACATCTCCTTTGTTTATGCCCTACGCTCTTCAACAGACTGAAAACTGACCGAGGTGAATACTTTTTCGAAAGTCCCTAAGGGTACCCGCAAACCACAAACTTTTTATCGGCCGATAGTTTGGTCGGGCTTATAATCAGTATGAATATGTATACAAGTCCGCATACTACAACGATTTGGTATCGGCCGATAAATAAGTTTGATGGGCTCCCGAACTGGGTTCAAACTAAAGTATCGGCGAACTATCGGCCGACTGCTATCAGTATGGATAGCTCCTCGCAAGCGCGCACACCGACCGATTGTTTAATCGGCCAATGGTTCATTTCGCTCCAAGTTTTGGCGCCGGATGGTCGGGCATAATTTTTTTTTTCCTACAATGGCGCTGCCCAATTGTACTGAATCGCTGGTTGTAGAAACGTCAATCGTCGGCCGACTGTTGTCTAGTCTGCGCACTTACCACCAACCCAACTGTTTAGTTGAAGTAGTGTGCGCGCTAACAGCCCAACCCGATGAAACTATCGGCCGATAGAAAGTTTTTTGGTTTGCGGAGACCCTAAAAGTCTCTCCCTTTTCATACGAAGTTCTGAATGATTTGACTAACTGGTGATTAACTCGTTAGTCCAAGGTCGATTAGAGGGTGATTCCACTCTCTAATCCCCTAGATGGAGACCAGAGAGTGAACAACCTTCTGGTCTCAGTGGTATCATAATGGACCCTATGTGGTCTAAGTGTGTCGGTCTCCGTTAACTGGCAGCCACATTTTACCAAACCTAACCTCATCTGGTACTTATATTCCTGCCAAGCTTTGTTACTCCTATTGTCATATACGAAGGATCTCCATTTCAGCTGCTGTTATACTAAGTTGTGCAAAATTGTCGAACGTGTGTGTGCTGTGACTGTGAGTGCACAACGTGTAGAGTCTTCCCTCAACTTAGGAAGCATTTTTCGATCATAGAAAATAGCGGGGTATTCCCACAACTTTACCCTATGCTCACTCGATTATTGAAGCCGTATCACAATGTGCTTTACTATCCATCATAGACTCCAGATATTTATATCTTCTGCACTTGAGTAGGGTATTGCCATTCAAATACCTAAATGGCTGGAACAGTCATGACTGGATTAGAAAACGAGCGATACTAGCTTTTTTGGTATTTTGCGGTACTGTTTTTCTCCTTAAATGCCTATTTATACATGAAGTCCTCTTCACAGAGATGCAGGTCCTTCACTTAGGACACCTCCATTGTCCCAGCGAATAATTAGTGTACAGTGGTCCGCACTTTACCTTCAAGCAGATAGTCAGGAAGTAAAATAAAAATCAGAGAACAAAAGGCGAAACCTGAACCTTTACAACTACTTTGACTTGCTATGCTTCGATGGCTCCACCTAGACACCTTACATTTGTCACTGGACTGCTTCTTCATATATCCTCGATCATTCGCACACAGGCCTCTGGCTCTGTTTGTTGTCTGAAGACCACCAATATTCGATCTCCGAAATTGGATTTGTACTATTGGTAGGTAAAAAAAATGTTTTAAAAAAATTACAATAATAAAAACAGCTTACATACTTAAAAAAAAAAAACACTCACACACAAAACAAACTGTAGTAAGCTTGTGACTGGTAAAGCTCTCTTACGCTTAGTTGGGAAAAACTAAATCTGAAATTAGATCACGACATCCTCTGGCACTATATAAAACATACTCGTACATATAGGGTCGAATGATGAAGTTTTTTATCAGATTTTACTTCTTCTCTGTTTATATGAATCCGTTTCACATTTCCCGAGGGGATAAAGTACAGATTGAGCCTGTAAGAGCTCCAACAAATCTTCTTGTTTTTAAATGAATATCCTCACATGCAAAACTTTATATTAACTTATTTTTTTTCGTGACTACATCAATTATCATCCAACATTGCTGTTGTTGACAATATTCTCTAAAATAATTTCCATTTTGCATTTCAAATTTTACGAAATTAACATCGACACAAACATGCAGATCTAATTAAATTTAATAACCATCTGATGAGTTTAGTTGGTACGTACACTTATCAGTTTGCTCTACTTCGTTTGCTTTTAATGAAACTAGTGCAGTTATTAGATTATATCTCTATACGGCTATATCTACGGATTAGGAGCTAAGTGAAAATATGTTTGATAAACTTAATAGCTCCATAGATTCCTTTCACTTCGATGATGAGTATCCCTATATCCTTGGTAATCTCGATTTAACCATCATCCATACTCTCAACTCAACAGCTCTACTTACATTCATATGTCAACACCAGCTAGGGTGTATGATCTCAGCCAACTGGTATTCTAGGTATACTTCTGGCATACTGAGAAGCAGAATTCTTTGTGGGTGTGGGTCGCGTTGTCAGTTCCTACAAATGACCAAACCATAATGAAATTCCTTTGCCGGATGGGAGTGCGATATAACAGCAAAGCTTCATGGAAAATCAATCGACAGATACCGCACCTTTGGAAAATAAGTACGAGCGAGAACCGTACACATGACTGGATACAAACAATACTATTAACTTGGCTCAAACTACAGACTCATAATTTCATACTTTTCATCACTTAATTTTACAACTGGTTTTGATGATGAAAGGTTTCATTGATTGTGGGTCGTAATGCGGTGGATGGTTGTTCATAGACATCCAGGTTTTACTGTGAATTATATTCATACACACTTTCGAGTAGATTGGTGTAGCGTTGTAGAGATGAAATGACATTGACAAGTTTTGAAGAGATTAAGGTGCTCATTGAACAATGAACGAGTATAATTGCAAGTTTGACAAGTATTATGATTAGCGACTAAATTAAATGAAATTCACCTTTTCAGAATCTCATAAGAGAAAAATAACCTTCTACGGGAAACTCGAATTTATGAATGAGTTGCTTTTTTCAGAAAATGAATCAGGAATGAATTCAATAGGCACAATTTTTTTTTATTAAAGTTTTAGCGGTTAAGGTTTTAAAAACTTATCTGGACTATCTAAGCATTTTTTGAAATGATGTTTTTTTTTATTGGAGGTTTTTGAAATACTAGCTGGAGCACTCAGACCTAAAAACCGATCCATTGTACAACCAGTAGCCTATTTTACCAACTCACAAATTTGTAATTACAATCGTTTTTTGACAAAGTTTTTGAGTTTTTGTAAAAATGTTGCTTCACCAAACGTTAAAATATTGCAGTGCTTAAGTAATACCGCGCACTGTGAATCCTGTGGAGAGGTTTCCTTTTGTTACTAGCCCACACATCAAGGGCTTATGGATACACTTATAATGTTATAAAACACAGTGCGAGCATTTGGGAAAATAGGAGAGGATTTAATAGGAGACACCGATGCACATTGCTTTTGAATTTATGTGAATCGTAATGCTGGGGAAAAAACAGAGTCTGGCAAAGCATTCCACTTCGAGAGGTGCGACTTAAATATGAATCTCTATACTTTACTGTACGTCCGAAGATGTAGAACTGATGAGCATTCCTAGTAAGGCGGGTTTTGCGGATAAAAAAGACAGACAGGTAACGTTTCGACGATGTTCAAGAGAATCAATCGATTCTACGATTGAACTATCACCTATCAATCTCAACGATCTGTTTTGTATTGTTTTGGTTAGCACCTGACCAGATATGAGATTTGAGTAACAAGTATTAGTGCTTCTTGAGTGGATTCTCACTTCGAATCGAGAAGTGGCTGTCACTTCTCAGAATCATGAGGAGCAATCCGTTTCCACTAATGGAACGGTTTGAGAAAGCTCCTGAACACTCCTGGAAACACATGGATGGTTCTTTTTACCCAATGGAGAACGACATAAAAGTAGGAACGCTTTTCCAGTCACTCCAGGAGCATCAGGGAAGTAAATTCCACCAGATCCACTGTTGACAGCTTCTTTCAAAGTGAGTCTTTGTTGTTGATTTAATTGTAGAACATTGGTACGAACTGTTTCGGCCAATACTTCAGTCTCATACTGTTTTTCTCTTTGCACCCCGAGGTTAAATGAATCGCAGATATGACGATTGGGTGCTGTAATGCCCAAATACGACAATATTTTTATTGCATCATAAGAAAGACAATAAGAAATAATCAAAATGAAAAGTTCAATTGAACTTCACTCCTTATGCGTTTCGCCCAGGTACAAACAATGGGCTCATCAGTTAGATGTTGTTTGTACCTTTCTAAGACGCAATGTTTGGTCGTTCCAATCTTACTGATGAGCCCATTGTTTGTACCTGAGCAAAACGCATAAGGAGTGAAGGTCAATTGAACTTTTCATTTTGATTTTAAAAATCAACACTCCGTAAGAAAATAATAAATTCTTTTTATTATTATTTTTTTTTTTAATAAGAAATAATGCCTCACATAAAATCTTATCGAAAAAATATTATCATAAAGACCGTATGACAGGTACCGTTATTTCAAGACATAGATATCCAATTCCAAAACCCCTCTGTAGCCTCCCTCACAGACCCTAACTGAAGATTTTGAAGAAAATCAGTGGAGCGGATCAGAATGCATATCTATGTACGGACAGATAGACAAACAGACTGACAAGCAGGACCCACTTTTTGCTTATTTCCAATCAGGCTTCTGTTCCTCCTCCAAAGCGAAAAACATTGACGAGTGATTCTCAAATAAAATTCAGTCTGATAGTTTACAGATTATTTCAGAGTCTACTGAGCCAATGGACGTTACAGCGACCCAACATGATGCCATCGAAAATGTTTCTCTCGGAACAAGTAACCTCATGGAAGCGGTTCCAAAGCCTAAATCGACTTTTGTTTCAAGGCTTAGACCTGAAATAACTTCGGAATATGTTTTACGTCATTAAATGCAATAAAATTAGCAAAACTAATGGTTCTGTTTCGTCCTTTAAGTTGGTTACCCCTTTTCTCTCTGATACTATATTGAATATTGAATCTTGGCCAACTGGTACTCTCGTAAAAGAGTTCTCAGTTCGCAAAAAAAAATAAGATGGTTCCTGAACCATAGTCTTTCCCAAAAAACTAAGCAGACTTACCCTCTTCTACCAAAATGTTAGAGGGCTTCGTACAAAAATTACCAATCTCTACCCAAACTCTCATATTTTCTCGCATGACATATTTGTTTCGACAGAAACCTCGCTTAATTCAAGTCATATGGACACTGAGCTTTTCAGCCAAGAGTTCTCAGTTTATCGTAAGGACCGGCACTATGCAATAGCCAAAAGATGTTGGAGGTGGTACTTTGATTTCTATAAGAAATATTTTTATGTCCTCCCAAATAACTTTTCCGTTCGACTTGACAATTGATGCATTGTGTGTCAAACTGTCCGTACAATCAAATAGTATTTATGTTGTCAACGTTTATATCCCTCCTAAGAGTTCTATTTCAGCTTATATTGAGCTGTCTTTGGTCTTAGATCATGTAATTGAATTGTGTAGCTCGGAAAACTTTATATTACTGTTGGATGATTTTAATTTACCAGAAGTAAATTGGGTTTCTTCGAAAGACGGATCTTTTCAAGTCAGGATTCGTCGCAACAAGAGCTTCGGATGCTAGATAATATTATTTCTTCGGACTTACAGCAAATAAGCTGTATCAAAATTCAAAACCTATATGAATCGCATGCTTGATTTAGTCTTTTCATCTGATGCACTTAGTACTGTTGTTCTTAAATCTAAATATCGCATTACTAACGTAGATGACTTTCACCCAACCTTAGACATCTTTCTTGGCCTGAGTAGTGATTTTTATAATCGTAGTAATACATATGACATAAAATAGTGTAGAAGTTCAAAAACAACATCTACAAATGTCAAACTTTGATTAATGCACCAAATTTTTATATTTTCTATATTTACAAAAAAAGAAAAAAATACATAAAAATCACAGTCAACCAGAAAATTAAGAAAATCATTTATCATTTCTCTTATAGATTCGTTCTAAACTATAAAGTGGTGGTGAAAGTACACAGTACTTATTCACTGTGGAACGTATAATCCATCGTTGGACCCTCTACAAACTGCAAGATTAAGTAGGTACATAAATAAACAAAGTCAAAAATCTCGGAATTGGTAAGTTTGAATCATGATTAAGATTATTCTGAGTGCCTCATATACACATATTAAATTACGATCTCTCCTATTAGCTTCAAGTAAAATAACTAGTTTATCTTTCAACTTTCCTCAAACGTTGAACGTCTTTGAAGACCGCAAAGGTATTATAATAGAATATTATATGTACGGTTCCTTCACTCTTCATTGTTATTATTACCTTTTTGTTTAAAGATCCTTCATCTTCCGAGTTTGGGATCGAAAGTCAATATAAGCAAAGCACTCACTAAATAGATGCAGTGTCATTAAGTTAGCGAACACTCTCAAATTTTCTCGGCCCAAACAAAAAAAACCGGGTAGGTACTTTTAAAAATCTAGGTTATTCGCCATATCATTCAACTTAAGGCGAACTTGTGAAGTAAGAACCATAACAAGTTTGTAATTTGCATTGCCTTACTGAAATGTGAATGTGTGCATTTCATATAACTTTCGTATTAGATTGCTCCGATTTCCTTCGCCAACTTTTACAAATGTAGGTATTTAAAAATTCAATATTTTGCAGTTGCGTTCTTAACCCTTAAACCCTACCCTGGGGTCCAGCGCCATTGCAAACATACATTTTCTTGAATTTTTTAAAAACTAAGCAACTCACACCAGTGCCACCCATGGAATTCTCATATTATCGCAGCAAACGTCTAAAAATCTGTCATTTATTAATTTTCGAGTGGTGCAGTTGAAAATATTTGAACTTCAGGGTCCCATAGACCCCAGGGTAGCGATAGTTAAAGTTTTTGAGCAGTTTGACAGTGTTTCAAGACGAGCGAAACGATGGCCATTGGCTATGTTTTATGGGATTTTAAATATTGTTGGTGTGAATTCGTATGTCCTCCTCAAAATAGCGCCCGATAAAATTCAAATAAGTCGAAAGTTCTTAAAAAACTTAGCCTTGGAATTCATTAAACCCCAAATGGAGGAGAGGTTTACTTGGCCAACTTTGCCATCCAATCTCCAGGTCCTCATTGGAGATATTTTAAAAAAGAAGCGACCTGTGGCTGAGTCAACATCTTCAGTCACTACAAAAAACAGATGTGCCGTGTGTTCACGAGACAAAGACCGCAAGACCAAAATACGATGCACCAGTTGCCAAAATCCACTTTGTGGCGAACATAGCCGCTCAGTGTGTCATAATTGTCTTGATGTAAACTTTTAAAACATTTTTCATAATTAAACATTCCTATCTTTTATGTTAGTAAATAAAATTTTTGATTAAATTGTTTTTTTTATTAAACTGGGGCAAAAACTTTTTGGGGTCCCTAAGACCCCAGGGTAGCAATAGTGTTTCTCCCGGGATGGGTAGGGTTTAAGGGTTAAGGTTAAGACGTCTTTTCTCTCCTGCAAACTCGTGTGCAAAGGTTCGTGCTTGACAAACCAGTAAATCTGTTTTCGATTTGACTTTTTTCCAATTCTTTTGCATTTAACTAAGAATGCTTTTCTCTGGTCTGCTGACCTTCAAAAGGGCGCCCAAAACATTTGACGGTTATGATATTCTAAAAGGTACTTCCTGTCTGCAAATTATTCTGTTAAGTTGAAAAGAAGCTTCTCATGTTTTTTTTTTTTTACTTGTTTTCAACAAAAAAGAAAAAATAATAATAATGATTAACGATGAACGACATTCGAAATGTAATGCCTTTTCAATCCGAACACAAAACAATACTCACGCTACCCATTCGTGCGTTTAATACTACACTCCAACAATGATTTCATTGCAGAAACAGTCAACAAATTTAATAGTTCTTCGGAACTGTTGTAATCCTCTTCAGTTCCACACCATGAGGTAATAATATCAAAAGCGCTAGCTAATTGCTTTTACCGAAAACAAAAACAAAAACAACCCCCAACATCATCTCGATAGTAAGGGTAATCGATACATTTTGCCTCTGCCTCTTGCTTTGTTTATTTTTTTTTTTTTCTTGGCAGTAGTTATAAATACTTGAGAGCTTCTCGTCTCATTTCTCTTGAACCCATGCTGGAGATAAAGTGCTGTCCATAATTACATGTGTCGCGACAGTGATTACACTGATTTCTTTTTTGAAAATACAACAGAAAAAAAGAAATGAAATAAATAAAAATGAGGAAAGGGAGGTGGCGCCAGCGCCACTGGAGAGGAGAGCATGTCACTCTCCATTCTCCATGCAACCCCGCTAGCTAGCTGAGAGGAAAATTCCATTGCATAACCTTTTTCGCACTTCCCTCTCATGGCCTTTTTGTTTCTCATATGTATTTTATTTTTGAGAAAACTTAATGCTTATTTGTACACAAACCATCGTAGTTAATAAATTTATTGCCATGATACAAACCCGATACAAACCCAACCCACTAACCCAACAACCCTTAAATTTTGCCGCACTCACCATTTTCAATTGTCTCTTTGGCACATGATATTATTTTCCCCTTGCGTCTACGGAGATTCGATTCAAAGTTGTTTGTGTCGTCTGTAAAATCGTCCAAGCCGGCATCCGATTCATGTACGTCCTCTGACGATTGCCTTTCCGAAGATAATTCACCTGCACCGTGAATCAAGTTTTCCGAACTTTTATTCATTTTTTCTCTTTTCGGGTTACTTTTTGTTTTCAAAATTCGTTGCACTTTAACACATTTTCACCGCGAAAACGACGAGAGAAAATATAATAACCCACAGCACAAAACCTTCTTTTGGTATAGAAATACGAGTAACGAATCGGAGTTGCTAAGATCTCTTTTTTGGGTTTATCTTCGTACATATATGAGGCTATTATGTAAAAGGGGCTCTTGCACTTACTGCAAAAAAGGACATACTTTGTTGTCAAAATATTTAATACTTTTTATTCGTACGTACGTATATTTCTTTTATTTTTATTCACTCTAATATCTAGTAGTAATCTTTTAAAAACGAAAATTCCCTCTTTACAATGCACTGCCTTAAACACTTGATATAAAAAAAAATTTGGACAAAGTTCGTTGCCGTTGCGTTAGAATTTGTATCCTCAAATTGAACTGCGGGATATTTTTTTCACTGGGATATGAGTATGCGGGTGTAAGGGAATATTCGCAGTTGTTAAAGTTCTTGTTTTTGATAAAAAAAAAAGACCTAAGCAATGCGCTGACTTAGAGGTTGGATTTAGAGGCGGGGGTGAGGATAGAGAGAAAGTGGTAGTAGCACTGAGACCGACGACGGCAAAAGTTGTACGATGTTACCATTTCGAAAGATAGAGTCAGACTGACGTTTCTACTTTCAATTCGTAAATAGAGTTCGAGAGTCATGAGTTTATATTGATTTTTGCAGTTGTTCTGCTGTGGCCTGTGACATATTAAACATCCCCCATTCAAGAAATCAACGAACGGAAGGCAAACCGAAATGGTTGGTGTCTCGGTTGAGATTAGTTAACGGTCTTATTTGAAATTGTCAGTTATTCTCCATACAGATAACATGCTAATGGTCGAAAGTTCAACAGCACTTAAATGTTATGGCACTTTCCATTGGTTTCACTCGGGGAAGCACTCATTTTAAAAACTAATGGAACACCCAAAATAATTTCTGTTCAGTTTAACGTAATTGCCTTTGTGTGAGTGAAACATCTATGGCTCTTAAAAAATATTCCTTGAAGAAAATTTTCTTTTTGACATTTGAGTAACATGTGTTAGTGCTTCTTGAGTCGATTCTCATTTCAAATCGAGAAGCGGCTGTCACTCCTTAGAATCATGAGAGCGATCTTTTTGCACCAATGGAACGGTTTGAGAATGCTTCTGGACGCTCCTGAACGGTTCTTTCGTCCAATGGAAAGTGCCATTAGTCGTTTAGGTATGTGGGGAAGAAAACTTTTGACGTGAACATTAATATGACATTGAAATGGAAAAGAATTAAAGCGACCTCTGCCAAATGTATAAAAGATTGACAAACTGACTGCAATAAGTCTTTGTCAGGTTAACATTCAATCTGATTTCAAGATGCATTGGTGTCTTCTACTGTCTTTACTTACACACTTACTTAGGTGGACAGTTGGGGGTGAACCTGATCCTCAACCAACATATTTCTCAAAACAATTTCGACTTCGGGCGAGGTCTCTCTAGTTTTGCACTCTAAATCGGTTGAGGGTTTCCTCGATTTGAGACAAAGTCTTCTCCTTAAGCGATTTCCCTCCGGTTGATGTTCATCCCCTCTACATGGGCCAGGCATCGAAGCCTCGCGATACGTGCTCTTCTAGCTATGACCATGTCCCGGTACAGCTCATACATTTCTTTGTTGTATTTTCTCCACACAACCAAAAACGGCTTTCACCAAGATCCATGTTTCCGTGCCGTAAAGTAGAACTGGTATGATTAAGAGGGTTTTGTTTAACAGTCACCTTTTTAACGAAAAAAGGGCCAACGGTTGGCAAGTTATTCTCCGTTTGATCTCCGCATTGATGTTATTTTCTGTCTTTATTCAATGCAAAATCAATTCAATTCTTAAGACAGTAACTATATGACATTCAATATTCTCAAGTCGAGAAGAGTAAAATTGTTGTACATGAACGTATGGCGATAACGTATGCGAATTTAAGTGATTCTCGAATAAGACTTCTTTTTATATAGGCCATAGTAGATCTCGAACTATCGCTACAAAAGTTGTGTCGTTTCAAGCAGATTGTTGTGCCTTTGGTCACAAAGAACACACACAGTTCCCACAATTACCCAATTCCTATGAATCGCATTCAAGACACATGACATAGTTCGATTACGACCAAGTGTTCCGCATGTGTTATGTATATTGTTATACAATCATAGGAACGGCAATCGAACTATGACCTCTGTTCTGATTTTCGTTCGGATACCATATCCTCCCGTTTTAGAATTTTTGCGGTTCCCAATTCCGAATTCGTACGTTTTCAATTCGCTTATCATTTTGTTAGCGGAATTGAATCCGGTTAATGAATTCTGTAGAACATTATTTATTGCCAGAAAAAAAAATATATATTAGCACTAACATGCACTAAAGCTGTAAGCAGTTGCAATGAACACAAAAATTTAATTTCCAACACATTTTTGTGACAAAAAACCAGTAGTGAATCCGTTCGGAAATAAGAACAAACTTTTTAAATCCGTACGGATTCAGTTTCGGTTTTCGTTTTGAATCCGTACGAAAATCAGAACAGCCATGTACATATGTCAACTAAATAAACACCATACAATAAGGGATCATATTGCAATAATGACCCATCGTAGAGCAACTATGTCAAGTGCGACATATGTTGATGTTGCACTATTGTATTGTTATTGGTTAAACAAACGGTGTCAAGCGAATGGAAACAGAATGCGTGGTTGACCAGGAAGGAGTAACAATCTAGGCAATAGCAGAGGTAGCGTAAGAAATGATGAGTAGAAGTTCGGTCACTCTGTTTCAAAGACCAAAACAAGAAGGTTTTTTTCACTCGCTAGTCGGAAAGAACAACAAGGATGTTTATGAACTTCTCTGTTTAGCTTCAAGTATGGCTAGCTCTTCAGTTCTATAAATGAAAACAAAGGCTTAAATTCCTAAATCTATATCACGCCGATATTCAAAGCAAACTGTAGATGTTTTCCCTTATGCACCAAAATGTTAAAATCTTCTCAAAAGGACTTAATCTTTTCTTCAATGAAAAACGATCATGCTTATTTTGAAATTCTATTTCGACTGAATTTTAGTCGAATTCGAAAGAATTGCATTTTTTGAGACTTGAAGGATTTGAAAGTTAACACGTAATTTCTAACTGATCGAATCTCAAAACTTTCTATCGAAATAGAATTTGAAAATAAGCATGGATATCAGAGAGTCAGTTCCCCGTCCGCACTAAAGGCACTTCAAGTCCCCTCCATTTCCTCACAAAGGCAATGTTTGTGAGAAATGAGCTAGACCCTGGGACTTTCGCTCTGTTGCGCTAACCTATTTATTTATTTTATATTCGGCTCTATCGAGGTAACCGTCGGAGCGGAGATTTCTCCGCAGCACATTTTTTTCGGAGATTCAATTTTGCTTCGAAGTAATAAGAAATTTTTCACAAATGCGGCAATGCATTGCATTTCCAAAACTAAAATCTCCGCAACAAAAACTTATCCGAGAACGTCGGATCGTCCGATCGGAGAACTACATACCACGAAGCAAAATGTCTCCGATCGGAGAGAATTCCGCTCCGACGGTTACTACGATAGGGCCGATTAACTAGCAAGACTTTTCCACTCGATACAATTTTAAATTAATGAATTTCATTCGCACATCCACACGATTTTTTTCGTTTTTTAAGCAAACTCTGCGCATATGTTAACCTTTGACCAATAAACATTTGCTATGACCTCTCCGTCTTAACTCTTAGCTTACACAAAAGGTTGGGTGGAGTTTCGTCAAATACAAATCCCAAATCATAAAGAATTTTCAACTTATCTAAACTGAAGAATGTAATTCAAAATTAATCTTGCTTTGAACATCATTTCCTTTATAAGGGAAACTAGTGTTCCTTATGAGCCAATTTTGATAAAAGATACGGCTATTCAGGCATAAGGCATAACAGCTTTTCTGATATTCGCACAAATACCACATCCCACAAAAAATGAAATGAAATGAAAACATAAGTTTGACTATATTAACATTATCGTGTAGCAAGTAGCAACCAATCAATGGACCATATCTACAACAAATGTTGTACCCATAAATTTATCAAAATGAAAAACATAAATGTTTTTGCACTTAAGTGAATAAATCACTCCTGAACTTTACTCCAAATTTATTTTTGGAAAACGAATAACCAGACCATGTATATCTGTCCAGAGTATGATCTAAATAACCAACTCCCATTATTGAAAGCGTTCGTTTATAGACCTCTTGAAGTTTTTAGAGAAAACAAAGTATTAAAGTTTAAAGAGGAGCGAAGGATTTTTTTATTCTTCTTCTTATTTTTAACAGTATTTTCTTTTATATATATTTTTGGGTCAGTTAGTTAATAAGCTTTAAATTCTATTCAATGGAAACAAAAACTTAAAATTAATTTTGAACGTACAAATCCAACGTTTGTACTAATTAAACAAAACCAAAGAAAAATAATAGCTTCAAGCCACTCAAAATGATGTTTATAAAAAGAATTGAAATTCAAGCTAACCGTAGGGGTAAAATATGTGTTCGTCAATAGAAAAAAAAATGAATTTAAAAATAACGTAGGGAACAGTTTATGCCCATTCTTCTTCTTCTTCCAATGCAACTGGAGCGCTCTCATTCGTCCCAAAGTCCCCCTTTAACAAAAAAAAAAAAAAGAAATCAGTACAAAATTCTAAAGCAGCGCATCAATCCAACTTACCTTTTTACGGAAATCTCTTCCGCCAAATTTGTTGCCAAAGTTTCCTCCACCACCACCACCTCCGGCGTTCAACAAAAAGTCCGGCACTTCATGTTCGGCCAATTTTAAGATATTTGCAAGATCAGCTGCCAGAGCGCTATCCGCCTCGGGATCATAAAAGCTTGTTGCTTTACCATCATTACCAACACGTCCAGTTCGGCCAATCCGATGAACATACTCGTCAATGCTTTTCGGAAGATCGTAGTTGACCACATGAGAGACGTTCTTAATGTCTAAAATGAAAGATTACAGATTAACAAAACTCTTTACAAACTAACTACCAACTCTCCCAATACTTACCAAGTCCTCTAGCTGCTACAGAAGTAGCAATCAACACCTTCATTTTGCCTGTCTTAAAATCCCGTAGTGCCATTTCTCGCTGACTTTGTAAGCGATCACCATGAATAGAAGTCGTGGGGAACTCCGTCTCAGAAAGTAGGGAAGCAAGGAAATCTGCACCACGCTTTGTCTCAACAAAAACAATTGTTCCCTCTGGGTCTTCGTTGAGGATTTCCTTCAAAGAAAAATCCTATGTTAGCAAGAGATAAGAGATTAATTAATGTGGAACTCACCAGCAACTTTGCCCTTTTTTGGAACTTCGAAACTTCAAAGATCCTCTGCTTTACATCCGAACACGCACCTCCAACAACTCCCACAGCAACAAAAATGTAGTTATTCAAAAACTGGCCAGCCAATCGTTGAATTTCTTCGGGAAAAGTGGCCGAGAACATTAAAGTTTGCCGTTCCTCAATCGGACGGATGGTTGGATGGTTCATAATTTTAGTAACTGAATCCATGAAACCCATGTCAAGCATTCTGTCCGCCTCATCCAGAACAACAAAACGCGTGTCTTCAAAAGTTATAAAACCTTTGTCTACAAAATCAAGCAGGCGGCCTGGGGTGGCGATAAGGATGTGGCAGCCTTTCTATAAATTGAATCAAAAACATCAAACGCATGAAGAAGAAAATGAATCAATCCACTTTTAATATCAAAACTAACCGCAACGTTCTCGCCTTGGTGCTTTGACGATGTTCCACCATACACGATGCTTATCTTCAGATACGATCCGAGGGCAAATTTTCGTGCTTCACTGAAAATCTAAATCCGGAAGTGTGTGAAATAACAAGAAAAGCTTCATTGTATTTTAACAAACCTGAATACTCAGCTCTCTCGTGGGTGATACAATCAGAGCCTGTGGTTTGCCTATGGAAAGGTCTGCATTTTCGGATAGTATTCCATGGATAATGGGTAGCAAAAAGGCAGCCTGAAAAGATTCCGATTTGTCACACAAGTTCTTTATTCATGTGAGTGCCTAATGACTTACAGTTTTGCCAGAACCCGTCTGGGCACATGCCATCAGATCACGCTTGTCCAAGACAACGGGAATCGACGTCTTCTGGATGGGAGTGGGCACCTTGTATCCGGATTTTTTGACGTTATCCAAAACCAGACCTCTCAGACCAGACTCTTCGAAGGACGTAAACGCAGGTGGGACATTCTCACCAGAAACCTTAAAAAAATCAATTCACTTAAAGTCCTGAATAAGTTGGTTAGGAAACCACCATCATACCTTCACTGGAATCTTTTCGTATTTAGCAAAATTTATTCCAGTTGAAATGCCGCTGTTGAACATCTCGTCTTCGTTGTCTGTGGGCTCTGGAGGAATATAGAACTCCCGTGGCTTCTGTGGTTCTCCATCACCGTCATCACCGTTCTCGCCCTTGTTGTTGTTGAAAGATGAGTTGAAATCACCTCCGCCATCACGGTCTCCATCACGGCCACCTCCCCGGCCTCCACGACCACGGCCTCGTCCTCTACCACCTCGCCCACCACCTCGTCGGTCGCCACCATCACCATAGCCTAGAACAGATTTGTATGGAATATTTCTGAAATATTTCCTTAGAAACCACGTGTTTGACTTTTACCATTTGAATCACCACCGCCGCCGTAGCCACCATTTTCACGATCCTCATTATTGTATCGCCCACCACCTCTGCCCCTGCCTGTAGTCAGACAAACCAAATCAAATTTAAACGATCCAATTCGATGCTTCAGAAACTACGAGACGAAACTTACCACCTCCACGACCGCCTCGGCCCCTGCTCCCTCTTTCATAATTGTTATCACCGTATCCACCGCCTCCTCCCTCGTTGCTATCGCCTTCAGTTCCATACGGCTTCCAACCACCGCCATCACCGGAATTTTCCTCGCCGTTCGTATCTGCGGCATAGTTGGTACTCCCGCCAAATCCCTTGCCAGAACATTCCTAAATTTAACTTTTTTTATTCCTGAACCATCTCTTATTTAATATAAAAGGTTTTCTTGTCACAAAACACAATAGTTATTGGCCATGAGAACCCACAAAGAAATTAGCTAAGATAAAAAAAAATAACTCCAGTTACCTGCTCTTGTTCGTCGTCCCACTGGTCAGCCATTCCTACGGAAGAATAAAACATAGTTTTGCGTGTCAGCAATACGAGAGCCTTGCATCAGTTGCTTTACATGCAAACAAAACCAAAAAGAGTACAGTTTTTCTGCGATAACGAAAATAAAAAAGCCGCACATGGGCTATATCCCATGCGAGAAACTTGAGATCTTGGGTTTGTTGGGCAAGATGTGATAGTATTGTTAATGTTGTTATTGCTTTTTTTTTGTTATACTAAAGGAAATATGTATCTCCCGGTGATCTGCTTTTTGTAATTTGTTTGTTTGAGTGGGTTTTTCTGTTTGACAGAAGTCAAACATGCGATTTTTTGTTGCACTTTACGTCAAACTCATTTATATTTTTGGTCTTGAGCTAAGACAAGTCGGAGTGAGTTTCCGAAATGAACGCGTTTAGCAAATTAGATGGTTTTTTGAAACATTAAGTTTGTGGTTTTTGTGCAGCATAACCTAACGTGACTCAACTCGAAGCAAAAAGTTGGAATTGGTTGCACTTTTGTGGAAAAAATAAACAATTACTGAGAATAAAAGATTTGAATAACTATATTAGTCCAAGATCATAAGTGCAAACAACAATAGTTACTCAAGTTATGCGCTGTGCTACAATCTTACTCAGCTGTATGTCACAAAAACTGTTGGGCTTACATTAAAATTTGGTTAATAACGTTTCTTTTTACATAAATTAACCTCAAATCGAACAAGATTTATGTTTTTAATTTACCAGCTAGTCTGTCGTCCACACCAGCGGCGTATTACGAATTACGAAACGCGATGATAAAAACGAAACCCAGATCAACGATAGCCAAGACATTGACCGTTTATGCATTACGAGAATGTATCAATGAAAATGTCAGAAAAATAACAAAACGACCGCCAAAAGCTGTCGTAAATGACAGAACAGTGAAACGTAATCGATAACCAAGGGCTTTTAACGAGTATCGTGATTCGTATAGTTAGCTTTTTACCTTAATTAACTATTGTTGACCTTAGAATGGACTTTTGTTCCTGGGGCCAAAATAAGGTAAATTCGATTTACCAGAACTGTTATAGTTTTCTCAAAGTAACCCTCAGAAATTGAAAAAATTAACAAAAAAAAAAAAAAGAGAGAAAACAACATGGCACCTTTAAATCGGCTGAACATAATGAAGCCAAAGTGTGGTTGTTTTTAAAGCATTATGATTTATGAATAAACGGTACCAAATCCAAATAAATATTCTCAAACCGATCGCGTACCAATTTGAAGAAGTATGGAAGAGTTTAAATTTGACCAACTCGTGCAAGTAGTCGACATTATTCTGCTGTACGTAGCATTAAGCTTCTCATGTCGAAATGACAAATGCATCAGAGATAGTTGATCGCCATATTAGATGCGTCTGGAAACCTTGTTCAAGACACATTTCTGTGCGTTGTTTGATTCGTTTAAAAACAACATATTTTTCACAATTTAATCATGCTTTCAAGGACCTCCAATTTTATGCCGATTCAAAATGGCTAAGTTATATCGTTTTTCATTGACGAAAAGAGTTATTGGCCCTAGTTACACTACTCATGCCTGCATGCGCAATCAATCGAAAGCGATATTACGCAATCTTCTGATTACGCATGCAGGCATGAGTAGTGTATGGGCCCTATTACTACTTTTGTAAAGAGATGTAGGTATAACTCCCTTTCCATTTTCATTTAAAAAAAAAAAGAGAAATCCGGAGTTATGTACTTCTTAACGCCAAAGATCTACTCCCAATTGGTTAGAAGATTACTTTGAATTCACGCACACATGCAAAAATATTTGTTCTGTCTACCGTTAAATGGAAAAAATTTGATTATTTTAACTTTATTGTGCCAGCGTTAAGTTAAAAAAATATGAAGAAACGAGTAAATAAGCCAAAATTCACTTATTTGCTGGAAAAACAAGTTACAAAACATGAAAATATAAGTGGATTCCTAATATGTGAACATCAGTTTAACCTCCAATGCAAGGAAAACTTCAAAAATTTGTTTCATTGAAAGGAGAGGAGTAGTTCTCGATTTAAGAGTAAATCTATCGAATTTCAATAAAAAACGCTATTAGAAATCGATTTTCATGGAAGTGTGTAATTATTCTCAAAGGACTTGCCAATGGCTCGCAACAGGCGATATCGATGAAAAACATTTTTTTCTGATGTTCTGGGATTCGAGTCGCGGACCTCTCACATAACAGGCTGATATGCTAATGCTTTAATGCTAGATATGCTATAAAATCAAAAACCAATCAGAGCCTAGATATTCTTCCCCCCTATCACTGGTCCCGTCGCGGTCGTAGCAATTTTGGACTACGAATGTCAAATAGAAATGACTGGAAACATCTTCGTTATGAACGCCTGGCAACAGCTATTTATATGTTGTTAAAAACTTTATTGATAGTAACAAATTTTGTGGCAAAACATTCACTACAAGGGCGTTTGTGATCATTTTTGGTATTCGTAGTCGGCAATCGCTACGACGAGCCTTGTGATAGGGGCCATTGTAACGTTTAAAGCGACTGCCATCTAAATACTAAAGAAGCGTATCAAAACTTATTAATCGATATTAAAAAAAATTATCTTTCAATCGCTGAAAGAGGAGTTACATGAAACAATCTTGCTGTTCAAAAACTTTATCAAAAAACCAACCTCTAAGATGCCATTCTAAGTATGTAAATGGAAAATAAACTACAAATTTAGTTTTTGTAGAAGTTTAAATGCATAAATTTGCCTTTGAATTGCTTAAATTTAACAAATTTGAAAAAACAAATTGACCGTTCCGTTGCGAACTTTCTCTTCGTTGCTACGAACTGTTACAATCAGCCCTATCACAGATTCCATCGTAGAAAACTTCCACACGGAAAGCTAAGTTACGAACTACGAAAATTTGTGATCACAAAATCCGAATGGAATCGAAGAAAGCATATCTAGTTGCCACACTAAATACCGCCATGCTGGTTATCGAAATCAGCTGTTTTACGCCAAATGTGCAAGATCATTCACATTTTTCTACAAAACACAACTTCTTTCGTATATAAAGACCACGATTTTACATTCCACTTGGATTTGGTGATACCGAATCTACGAATTTCGAAATTCGTTCCACTCCGAATGGATTATGTGATAGTTACATCGGGAAACTTAGACTTTTTTCGGTTACGATGGAATCTGTGATAGGGCTGAATCTAATTTTTCAAATTTATTATTAATCAATTCAAGCAAGACAATTCTATCATTGTCTAAAGAGTTTGTTAAGAATCTAGGTTTGCTACGAGCCCATCACTTTTCTTGATTTATTCCACATTCGTTAGTTGTTCTGAAGTGAATAATGCTTTCCCCATAGGTAAAACATCACCTTTTTGATTCAGTTTTCTACCAACAAGTTCAACTGTTACCTTATCATTTAATTTCTTTTTCAAATGAACGCTTCACAGTTGAATATCAATGAAAATAAATTAAGTGCGCAGCATTTTTGAAAATTTGCTGTGTTTTGTTCATATACGAATGATTTAACGTTTTGAGCTCTATTCTGCGTTTCGATGCGAATTGTTTTTTTACCGTGAAATTGAAATTCGGCGCAACCTACCCCCAACCCCATTGCGTAGCGCATTTCTCACAAACATGCCTTTGTGAGGGAATGGAGGGGAGCTGCAATTTTCTACCGGTTCCGACTTGCCAATTCCTCTCGAAAGGCGATACCCGTGAAAAACATTTTTGTTTATGTTGGGATTCATTTAACAGCGACATGCTTACCATCACGCCACTGGAAATTCTTTTCTACTTTATTATAATTATTTCTATTATCAATTATGATTCTACTTTTAAATGCCAATAAGAATTAAAGTAGATTCGAATTTGAATTCTTCTAACTGCTTACGACAGAAACTTCCTAGTTTTGGTGAAGTCTCTCATTTACTCCTAGGCTAGTTCCAGAGATTCGAACACTTTTATTGAAGGAATGTTGGTTGGTCTGTTGTTAGTAGCGTTCAGATTGTCCAACTTCATTTACCTTTAAATTCTTACCAACGATTTACGTAATCGTAGCTAAAGTTATTAATATTTTTCTCATAAAATGGTTTTTCAATGTTTTACACGAAATTTCCTCAAGTTAAGACATACTCTAGATCGCATTATCAGATTTGTCTGTAAAACCTCAAAATGTTTAAAACTAATTGGAAACATTTCCAACAAGTTGTCCAACAAGCGGTCGTTTGATGGTTCACATGGTCCGACATTGGTCATGTCTGTCCAGTTAATTGTATAGTGCAAACAACACTTTTCCTTAGTTTTTACCTCAATTCAATAAAACTACTAACATAGGGTAGTGCGAAGTAGATACAACGTTTTATTAAAATATTTATAAGTTTAATAAACATCAAAGAAAATACATAGACAGAAGTAGAATGAGAATTACCAAATGGCTCACATAAATGTATTTAGATTTTCCTTTAAAAAAAAAATATGTAGAAACATTTTACCCTACGTGAATAGCTCACCAAGTTAAAAAAAAATTAAAATTGTGTTTCCCTCTCTGCATAAATAAAAAAAATATTCGAATCCAATGGTCAAAATCATAATATCGTACGGATTTCAAGTTCCGCACACGAAGCAACTGAAACTAGAATCGAATTGCTTCTTATGAGCTACCAATGGTCATCATCATTGCAATCATTTGACCCTTTGACGAAGTTCGCATTGGTCGATTTGTTAAAACTTCGTGTGAATAAAGCGACTGTATTCTTGTTCCCTTTCTCTGTTACTCCAATTGACTTAATCTATACCGACAAGTTGTGTAACAGAGAAGAAGAACGAGAAACGAGTCTTTATTCACACGGAATTTCAACAAATCGACCAATGTAAACTTCGTAAGAATAGTTTGTTTTGATGGTTGGTCTAGCGCTAGCTTGGGTGAAGTGGTCATAAATATTTAACATTTAAACAACGGTAGACTAGAAAACCATTTTTATAAGTGCCTGTCCAGACGGGTTATGCTGATAACACCTAGTGTCCAGACGTTGTTATGATTCCTCGCACAAGTTCTCCATTTTGTGTTGGAAATTGTATTGAAAAAAGCATAACGTTCTGGACACGCAAAATGTACTGCTTAGGCAGATAAATCAGATTTCATTTTGCGCATCGAGTCCCTCTCTTCCTCACCCCTTTTGTCCAGAAACGACCGATATGACGTTATGGGCATAACACGTATGGACAGGGACTAAGTCTGCAATAATGAAAATAAAGATAACTATTGCAAGTTTGATTTCAAAAAAACAAACTGGCCAGCAATTTCAACTTGTGAGTTACTTTTGGCCTGGGTTCCGTAACTTTTTAGACGATTATCGTCCTATCGTCTGTGGTCGAATCAGACACGTTTCAGACTTGCATTGATTCAACAAATCAAGAAGGTACCTTACAACAAAAATTAGTTTTGAAACTCAAATAAGTGAATACCTACACACAGAGTCGAAACCACACGGGGCTTCAAAGGAGCCAAATTGCGGGCCATGACTTGCTGTTGTGTTCAGTTCACCTGTGCCTTTTAATTTGAGACAGAGCTGCGACTGATTGTGCTCAACCAACTAGACGAAACTAGAAACTAGAAACTACCAGAATCTAGCTACCACGTGGTATAGAATAATAAATAGGGTTACAAGAAATAAACGAAATAGTTTTAACTTTAAAGAGAACGCATATATATGTACCTACTTTAGATTTTATGTGTAGAAATACTAAGCTATGTTTGGTTATGAAAAAGCATCTACCGTTAGTTCTAGCAACCACTGAACAAACGAGAAACTGAATTTTGTCGTTTGTGTTGCTAGGAGCGTCTTTTTTGTCCACAGATTGCTCATAATGGTGGTAAAAAGAAAATTGACTTTATATCAACTGATATAGCTATTATTATCAATCAATTTAAGTAAGGTATATAAATAAATTAACTTGTAATCATAAAAAAAACTTACCAAAGATTTTAGGTTAGCGTAGTAACTTTGATTGTTAGATAAACGAGTTTACTATTTAGATTGACCACTCAAACTAAATTTCAGAATGAATCTTTTTAGAACAAAAATCAATCAGCTATAAGTTTAATATTAGTTAAATTAGGTAAAGTTTAATACACTAATTTATATATTAGTTTTCTAACAGCTACGAACGCAAGCAAAATCTGACCGAAATGCCTGTTGGCGGAAAATGCAATGGGTATTTTCGACTAACGGTGCTAGCAAGCCAGAGATGGCTGAGGCGTCAGACAAAGGAAAAGCTTGGAAAATTTCCATCGTGTGTAAGCAGCGTTTGTAAATACGGTTGATTGGTCTGGTACTTTATTGTCGCTTTCTATTGGTGCATGAATGCATTTTTGTAAAGTCCTTTTCAATCGAAAACATATCCATTGTACTACTAGATCACTTTTTTACCCCGAAAAAACACTTTTGTTTAACAAGCTATATCCCTTTAACGACCTCCCATACCTCTTTGCCTACTAACTGTTGAATAACACCAACTGTTGAATAAATCAACCCAAATAAACATCTCCTAAGTAAATAGTCACTCAGAAAGTTTTCAGCCAACAATGTTCATTACTGTTTTTCTTTCAATTATTATTTCATCCGACATTTATAACCAGATTCTGTTAAAAATCACTGATGTCTCACAAGCCACAACTTCCCAGTAGAGTCACAACATTCCACTCCACACTCAAATCGTGATGTGGTTCACAGCAGTGCCCCTGTTCTGTAACTATCGCCTTGGCGATAAACGGTGGAAAATGGAACTGACTAGGATTTCGTAGGATTTCGTTTCATTTCCCACCGTTTATCGCCTGCTTTTATCGAGGCGATAGTTACAGAACAGGGGCACAGGTTATAACGATGCAACTTGTGACTTTTGGGTAGAATCGGGCTGTTGAGGCTTTTCTAATCTTATGTTCTTTTAGTGTTACTCGTTCTCCAGAAATGTATTGTGTTTCATCAACAAATTGTTTTTAGAGTGTCAGTTTTTTTTTTTAAACTAATCTCAGGAAATAGCGCAACGATCTAAAAAATGTACCAGCTAATACCAAAAAGTACCTCTCAGTAATTTTTAAAACTTCCTCCAACCTATTGAAAATTTAAGTAAGTGGTATCACTTACTTATAAAAGGGGTATTTTGTGTGAAGGAACTTTGTGGAGCTTCATCTTTTCAAACACAGATGGCGTGTTTATTTTAAAGAACAAAAAACAGTGAAGTGTCGAATGGGAACATAAATTGTTGTTCTTTAAATTTTAATAAATTGTTTAAAAAGTGAAAAGTTTTGTGTGAAAGAAAAGAATAGAAGGACGTTTAACAGGTATGCTCTTTTTATTTCAATATAATTCTAAGCCACTTGTTTTATATGGGTTCATATATTTATGCAAAAACATGAGAACAAATCCATAATAGAAAAACGGTTGGAGAATTCATTCCTGTATCCGTTGTAGCAAAATACGACAAATAAATTTAACTTAAAATTTACATAAAAATGTTTGCCTGTTCCAACTTGGTTTTGGGACAACACAAATTTGCGCTAAACATGCTTTTATTTCGCAACAAAACGTTTAATTCACGACTTTAATTTGGGGAAGCGCTTACAGAAAGCTGATCCGAATAGGTGTCTTATTTTTGAAGTAGCTGTTAAACTTTAAGGAGATATGTTTTTGAATATACACACATATGTACTATGTAGATTTTCACCTTTGAATCGGTACATCTTCAAGCAGATAGTCAGGAATCAGGTTACCCGTCCAGTTCGTATTACCACATTAAAGTTTTGATATCAAAATCAAATTATATTGTCGTTTATCATTCCTAAATCTGTTGCTCTTCAACCGTGTGTAGTGTTAACTTAATTGGTGGCTTCGCACTCCCGGAAAACGGTCAAATTATTTTCAAACGAATTAAAATGACTGGCGCTTTTTTTGAATTTAGTCGTTAGGTTAGGTTAGGTTTAAATGGCTGTCAGGAAAACAAACTGACACACTTAGACCAATATTAGGTCCAATGTGATACCATAGAAATTATGCGAGATGTACCTCACTTAACAAAACCATTTGGAGCTCTTGATGAAGCGAAAGAGATGCAGGATATCTGTGTTCGCCAGATCGTTTAGATTAGATCATCGAGGAAATATTTTCCTAGATGCCGTTTTCTTTTAAAGGAGAGTGCAGGACATGAGCAGAGGAGGTGTGGAATAGTTTCTTCCTCCTCCTCATCTAAGCAACTTCTGCAGAAGTCATTAGAGGGAACGCCAAGTCTTATGGCGTGTCTACCTATCAGACAATGTCCGGTAATGACATTGATTACGGAGCTAAAGTGCAATCTGGTTATGGATAGCAAATGTCTTGTGCGTTTTGGATCTAGACCAGGCCATATCCGTTTTGTTGCAACGCACGTGGTGATATTGTACCACCTATGATTTGTTCTATCCATTGCCTCTTGCTTTAGCATAAGTTTACATGTAGCGATTGGTATACCAATATTCAACCTGCTGGTTGAGATCGGTAGAACGGTTCCTTCTCTGGCGAGTTCATCGGCTTCCAAATAAGGTGAATATTGAACTGTTCAGCCATCTTCTTAAGAGACAGGCGACAGTTAAGGGCGGTTACTGAGTTCGTGGAAACGGCGCCGAGTGATTTGAGGGCTGCTTGACTGTCTGAGAAAATCCGGATATTCGCTGAGGATATCACGTTTCCTCTTAGCCATGATAGGACCTCTTTGATCGCCAGAATTTCCGCTTGGAACACGCTCCAATGGTTTGGAAGGCGTAACGAGAGACTTACGTTAAGTCGGTTTGAGTACACCCCACAGCCTACCCCTTCTTCGGTTTTTGAACCATCTGTATAGAAATGAATTGAATCATCTCTCCAAAATTCTTCGTCCTCCCAGGTCGTTCTCGTTGGGATTGAGACATGGAACTTATTATCAAAAACCAATTGGGGGATGGTATAGTCAGAATGGCAAGGGATTGATCTGAATAGATTCAGAATTGTGGCATGACCGATGTTGTTATCGGTCCATTGGGAGATAGCTCTGATGCGAATGGCTGAACTTGCGGCCATTTGTTTGCTGAAGATATCTAGTGGTATGAGATTAAGGAGTATATTTAGGGCAGCTGAGGGTGTTGATCTCAGTGCTCCGCTTATACACAAACAGGCTGTTCGTTGGACTTTGCTCAGATTATCGCAGTAGGTCCTTTTATCAAGAAAACAGGGCTAGGTAGGCGAAGTCCTCGAAGTTATGACTGTCTATTGTGACGTTTTGTCCAATTCGTCGATGTTCTGTTTCCCTGTTTGATGACAACATATACCTACTTCGTTTTGCCCTCATTAACCATCAAACCCATTTTTGCCGCTTCTGTTTCAATACTCGCAAAAGCACCTATGACATCACGCTTTTTTCTTCCTATTACGTCAATATCGTCTGCATAGGCGAGTAATTATACAGACTTTTGAAAGATTGTTCCTCTGGTGTTGACGTTTGAGTTTCTTACAATCCTTTCAAGTATAATGTTGAAGAAATCGCATGACAGTTTGTCGCCTTGCCTAAAGCCTTTTTCGACATCAAAGGTCTCGGTGAGTTCTTTACCGACCTTGACGGAACAGCGTGAACTCTCCAAAGTCATCCTGTATAGTCGTACGAGTTTTGCAGGGATGCCGAAACTAGACATGGCTCTGTACAGCTCGTCTCTGTAAATACTGTCATACGCGGCCTTGAAATCGATAAAGAGGTGGTGAATATCGATATTATGTTCTCGGGTTTTTTCCAAGAGCTTCCGTAATGTGAAAATTTGGTCTATGGTGGACGTTTCTGGTCTAAAACCATATTGATAAGGACCTATCAAGTTGGGGTTTCAGACGTTCACACATTACAGCAGACAAGATCTTATAAGCGACGTTAAGGAGGCTTATCCCTCTGTAATTGGCGCAATTGTGAGGGTCTCCCTTCTTTAGGATCGGGCATACGATACTGAGGTTCCATTCATCGGGCATGCTTTCTTCCGACCATATCATGCAGATCAGCTGGTGCATGCTCCTTTGCAACTGGTCTCCAGCTGCCTTGAAAAGTTATAAAAACACAGTGCGAGCATTTATGAAAATAGGGGAGGATTTGAAAGGAGACACCGATGAATGTTGCTTTTGAATCTTTGTGAATCGTAATGCAGGGGAAATACAGAGACAGGTAAAGCATTCCACATTCGGGTGGTGCGTCTGAATTCCTTTTGTTTTGCGAATATAAATCAAGTTCAATGTGCGGTCATTTCATATGAAAAAATAGCTTGGATCATTGTAAAAGTAACACTTTAAACTAAAAAAAATTTAAATCTCTATTCTTGACAGTCGAAAATCAAAAGAGTTCTTAAAAACAAACAATCCAATATTAATTAGCTGAGCCGCCCGGCGTTGCTCAGGTCTGTAGTTTTAAGGCTCCCGTTCTCATTCCTGTTTCTGTTCCCGTGGGGTTATAGGGATGAAATCTACGCTAAGTTACTGAGGGTTTATGTGGCATCCCAGTGATGAAAGATTTTTTGAAATCTGTCTAGTAGTTTCTAAGTTTCCATTTTCAACCCCGTTCCTGAGGGAATCTTCCGTTCCCGTCGAAATATGAGTCTATGTCACTGAGGGATAATGTAACATCCTAGAGTTGAAAGAGTTTTTGAAATCTGTCACGTAACTTTGAGGTTCCCGTTCTCGTTCCTGTTTCTGTTCCCGTGGGATTATAGGCATAAAATAAAAGCTTTTAAACCTTCCCTAGACCTACACGAACATTTCAAGATCAAGATAAGATAAATCCGTTCAGCTGTTCTCGAGTTTTAGCCAGACTAACGAACAGCAATTCATTTTTATATATAGAGAATAAATAGATTCAAAAGTATCCTAAAATGTTTGGAATAATCAGCTATGGAATGCGAAACATCAAGAACGGTTTAAGGAATAAGAAAATACTAAGCGTTCGCTGGTTTACCCCCTGGGCTTTTCCTGTTGTTGCCAACAGTCTGGTCAGTTTATATCAAATTCTTGCTTTAATTCATCAAATAATAATGAGTATTAGTGAAAAACATGTTTTCGGGTGCATATATAATATATATGTATTTTTAAAAAATAAAATACTTAATAATAAAAAAATTTTATTAATTAGAAAAACTTGAATTCAATATAAGTTGAGTTAAAGTATCAGGAACAATTCTATGAAAAAAAAAAACTGTTACATCAAAAATGAAAAACAATAATTTTTCAATGTTGTGTCTTACGTAAATTATGTCTCCTGGGAGACATATTTATATATGTAACAACAATAACATATTATATTTTTTAAAAATATAAAACTATTTAAAAAATAACATTTAGAAACAAGGTAAAGGTTTTTTATTTCTTTACAACGAAAAGTACCAACTACATCTTTGATGGCTTTAAACAAACCCTGCGTAGTATGGTCAAGTGGGTTTCGCAATGGTGTTTCTGCAATTGACTCCGTCACGTTCAAATTGGTTGGATATCATTTTTTTTCGCTTCTGTAACTGATTCATATGAAGGAAGAAGGATATACATGTATGTTGTGTTTTTTGGCCGAATCTCTTATCAGATTATACTGAAACTTTTTAATTTGGCTTCAACAATCACTGATAAAGCTTCTTCTGCAAGGTATGGAACTATATCACTCTCCTAGCTCTTATAAGATTTTCGGTATTTTTCTGGTCGTTTTGGGGTTGAAAAAATTGTATCTTCTATCACTAGGATAGTAGATGTGATGTGTGATGTCGCTACAATCTCAACTCGCTCTAATCTAAAGGAGACCTTGGTTTTAATTGAGGAATGGGGCGAGTTTAAATATTTTTTTTCGAATTTAAATAAATGAATTTTTCAAAATGTGTGTTGACACTCAGTTTTAGTATATAGAATTTTTCCTACAATTTATATTTTATGAAACACCCAATCGAAATCTAAAACACCCTACTCCCAATAAGTATTCACATTCCCAACCTAATAGGTCTGTTCGTTGAACTTTCCCCAGGATTGACCCAGGTTTTCTTGACAACCCTATGAGTTGTCAAAAAAACCTGGGTTTTCCAGTCTCCAAAAAAAGCTAAACCAAAAATCACCACACATCCCTGTCATTAAAAAAAAAATACATGCCATTTGACAGCCCTCAAATCGCCACAGCAAAAAGCTAGGGCGAGTTGGGGGAAAACCTATGGCAAACCTATGGCTCAAAAAACACTCAATTTGACATTCAGGGCGAATTTAGGTTTCACAAAAAACGCTTTATGGCGACCCTAGGGCAACCCCAGGGCTTCAACGAACAAACCTAATAATAGGTCTGTTCGTTGAACTTTCCCCAGGGTTGACCCAGGTTTTCTTGACAACCCTATGAGTTGTCAAAAAAACCTGGGTTTTCCAGTCCTCAAAAAACACTACACCACAAATCACCACACATCCCTGTCATTTAAATAAAAACACATGCCATTTGACAGCCCTCAAATCGCCACAGCAAAAAGCTAGGGCGAGTTTGGGGAAAACCTGTGGCAAACCTATGGCTCAAAAAACACTCAATTTGACATTCAGTGCGAATTTAGGTTTCTCAAAAAACGCTTTGTGGCGACCCCATGGCGACCCTAGGGCTTCAACGAACAAACCTAATATGTTTCCCACGAAAAAATGCAACACTTGCACTTCTTTCTCTCTTCTTCTTCTTTTCATTTCCGGCGCCACGAGTAGTGATCCCTGTGGGGTACGCCGCGTTGACCTCAGAAAGCGTCGGCAATCCTCCCGGTTTTGGATTGTTCCATGTCTGAGGCCAACCAAATGCTGCTGTTTTTGCATTTGCTTGTACCAGGAGTGTTTTGGCCTGCCTTTTCTTTTTCGTCGCGAATTTGTTGAAACGTTGTGCGATATTGCCTTTTGGACGGGGTTCTGCTGATCTCTCCTTTGAACATGACAATACCAACTGAGCCGGTCGTGCTGAATTTTGTCCAAGATGGTACTTTTGACATGAAGGCTTCCACGGATCTTAGTACTTCTATTTCGATCTAGCTTTGTTACTCCTGCTGTCATCCGAAGCATCTTCATTTCGGCTGCCGTCAATTTGCTCTCATACTTTTTGTACATTGTCCAACATTGTGAACCGTATGTCAGAGCCGGACGGACGGACTGGACGGACAACTGCTGTGTAGAGTCTTCCCTTCAGCTTAGGGGGCATTTTTCGATCACAGAAGATAGCGGAGTTTTCTCGCCACTTCATCCACCCTACGCTTACTCGATGATTGATGTCGTCATCACAATTCACAACTCACAAGTTGCTTCACTATTGATCATAGATCCCAGATATTTAAACTTTTCACACTTGGGAAGCACATTTCCATTCAAATAAATGTCTGGAATAGGCTTGTCTGGATCAGAAAAAGGGCAGCACAGGTATTCAGTCTTTTTAGCGCTAATACGGTACCCATTACCTTCCAGAACATCAATCCAAACGTCAATTGCTCGTTGCAGGGATGTAGGATCCTCGCTTATGATGGCTCCATCGTCAGCAAAGAATAATTGTTGTACTTTATTGTCCGTTACTTTTCCTTCGAGCAAATAATGCAGAACAGCAATAAAGAGCAGTGGACACAAGACACTTCCCTGATGTACACCTACTGTTATTTGGAATTCTTCGGTGACTCCAGCTGGGCATCTCACTTTTGTAACTGCTCCCTCGTACATGTCCATAATTACTCGCACATAGGCTTCAGGAACTCCTCGGTGTCTGAGGGCCACCCATATCAGATCTCGTGGTTGTCGATCGAATGCTTTTTCGAAGTCAACCAACACAATATGCAAATCCTCTAAGGCATCTCGGTGTTTTTCCATAATGATCCTTATACTTTGGATTGCGTCTGTAGTTGACTTCCCCGCGACAAACCCGCATTGGTCATCAAACAGCCTTATTAATTTCCGCAGTCGGCTATCCAAAACCCGCTCAACGATCTTCATAGTGTGGGACATCAACTTGATCGAACGATAGTTGTCACAGCTTCTGGTATCTCCCTTTCCCTTGTACATTGGAAGAAGAAAACTTTCCCTCCATTGATTAGGCAAACTGTCACCTCTTATAAGTTTGGAGATGAGAATCGTGAGCCATCTCAACCTGATGTTTCCCATATTTTTCCAAAACTCATATGGTACCTCGTCTGGCCCAATCGCTTTGCCTTTTTTGGAATTCTTAACTGCCTCCCTAACTTCTTCGACTGTGACGTCGGATACTTCCGTAAAGTTAGGTGCAGCTGTTGGAAAGTGGCACCGAGGAAACTGTTCATTCAAAAGATCATCACAATACTGTCGCCACCTGTGAAGAATTTTGTCGTCATCCACAAGTAGCAGTCCTTGAGCATCATTTATGAACTTTGGCGAACGAATCTCCTGCGGCTATTTTGAAAATGGTTGCTCCCTTATTCAAGTTGCTTTGTCTTAGCTCTTGGATTGCCTGATTTGCTTCAGCAGCTGGGGCAGAAATCTCTTCCAGCTCTCGATACAGGCCCTCCGTGCTTTTTTCTTGAAGTTGGGCACACTTTTTCTTCGCTTCTTTTCTGCAGCTCTTGTATTCCATTTTGAGACGCGCTTTTTCATTTGTAGTAGTAGTAGTAAAGTAGTAAAATTCATTTTATTGTGTAGTGTATCGTGTATGTTACAGTGATTATAATTTTCTATGAACTTAAATAGCTATGGCATTGCCGTCAGCTCGGTTAGCAAGTTAATGAGAATTTTCTTAACAGAAAGTAAAATAATTAAACAAATTCAGTTATAAGTAACATCCTATACTGATATATGGTTTTCAAAAAAATATAGAGCGTCTTCCAGTCAGTATCATTAAGTACGGTGATTGTTTCTTGCAGCGTCATAGTTTTCTTATTGAAATATGAGTTTCGATACGGAGCAAATATTGGACATATACTTATGAAATGGAAACAGTCTTCTTTGGCTTTTAAATTGCATAATGTGCAGAACTGGTTGAAACTGCCGTTGTAAGGTTTTCCGTTGAGGCCAAGAACTTCGCATCTTGTTTTGAATATCAAAGAAATTTCTTTGTAGCATAGCGAATCATTGAAGTAATTTCTTTCCTCCAGATTAAGTCTCAGCTGGGAGTAGAGAATTCTACGCTCCGACTTTCGTGCTTCCTCCATGAATGTACTATGAACGGAGTTTTCATGTACTTGAATTACCTTGTACAGCTGCTCCTTCAAATGGTTCAAATTTAGGGGATTGAACGTAACCTCTTCACCACATATGTTCCCTAATTGCTTCCACTTTGCCACCCACCAATCTTCATTTCTCAGTTCATACAGTGCCATTTGTTTTGTCAGACGGATGTCTGGGTAGGACAATACCTTAATGATGTAATCGGCATGTAATTTTAGTGTGCTGGTGTAAAGTTTAGGGAGTCCGGTTTCAAGATATAAGGCATAGTTTGGTGTTTGTAAAGGGAGATAAAAGAATTTCTTTAAAAAACTTCTGTGAAGCTTTTCTATTACCTCATATTCGTTATTACCCCATACTTGGGCAGCATAGCATAGAGAACTTTTAACAACTGCATCAAATATTTTGTATTTCGCCGACAGAAGTATGCGTTGATTTGAAAATATGTTTCTCCATGTCATATTTAATAGGCTTTGAGAAGATTTGGCTTTGATTGAAACGTGATTGTTGAAGTCCATGGTTTTATTTAAATTAACTCCCAAGTACTTGTATTCGTCCGTTATTTTTAAACGATTTTCATTGAAGTGCCAATTGTACATATTGCGATTCTGGGCTCCGATTCTTGAGAAGACCATAACCTTTGATTTGTCAGCATTAATTTCAAGGCCCCATTTACTACAGTAGTCTGATAAGCGGTTTATCATCAGTTGTAGGTTCTCAGGTGACTTAGACAGTATCACTAGATCATCTGCATAAAGAAGTACATTAATAGTTAAAGCGGCAATTCGGAGTCCTCCAGTCAGATGAGCTTCTACATCATTAATAAAAAGTGCAAAAAGTAGAGCACTTAAAAGACACCCTTGCTTAACTCCAGTGTCGGTTTCAAACCATTCTGAATATGTTGATCCATCCCAAACAGCTGCTCGTGAACCTGCATACATTTCTTTGACTATACTGATGAACTTCGTAGACAGACCCAGTTGTGAAAGTTTATAGAAAAGGGCATTTCGATTCACAAGATCGAAGGCAGATTTAAAATCTACGAAAAAAGCATATACCTTCTTCCTCCTAGCTTGGTATGCTTTGACTATAGAGGTAAGAGTACATATATGGTCCACTGTAGAGAAATTTTTCCGGAAACCAGCTTGGAATTTTGAGAGGATGTTGTTGGACTCTACCCACGCTTCTAGTCTATCAACCAGAACACCACAAAAAAGTTTCGAAATTACATTCATAAAAGAGATGCCTCTGTAATTTTCAACATTATCTACGTCTCCTTTTTTGTATATCGGGAATATAACGGACTTCTTAAACGACGCAGGAACATCACCTCTTGAAAAGACTTCGTTGTAAAAGGATTTAAGCTGGAGAACAAAAGTCGGAGTTGCGTTTTTGAAAAACTCATATGGAATCCCATCTTCTCCAGGCGCTTTTTCATTTTTCGCTTTAAGTATAACAGCTTGAATCTCAGAATAGGTTATTTCGCTATCCAGAATATCGTCTATAACGAATGGTTCAGCGTACATAAATCTTACGTCTGATTTCCCATATAATGTTGTTTTATAATGCATTGATAAACAATTTGCAGATACTCCTAGCCCTATTTTAGACCTGGTTCCGTTTATTCGGTTTGTGACCTTCCAAAACTCTTTGGGGTTTTTTATTTGACCAAGTTTGTACGCTTGGTGGTTTTCGAAATCTGTTTTCTTTTTAAAGCAGAGATTTTTGTAATGTTTATTTGATTCTATGTACCAATACTTCAAGTTTGGGCAGTCGGCACTCCGGAGCGCTTTTAAAAGGGCGAAGGACTTCTTTCTAGCCGCCAGACACTCTTTGTCGAACCATTTCTGTTTGAAGAGTTTATTAAAGTTCTGCGATGAACTTGTTGAAGAATTTCTAATACAGGATACGATCTGGTTTGAGCGCTCTTCAACTGATAGACAGGTTGGACTCATAGCTGAAATGTTAAGGTCTAGTTTTCATTTGTATTTCTTGAGGGGCACTTCTACCAAGCTTGGAAAGCTGCTTTCTTCTTTCTAATCACTGCTTTAGCTTCATCATCCCACCACCAGGTTTCTTTAGCTTGTTGGTGGTGTCCTTTTGAGACTCCTAACAGTGATTTGGCTCTCTCTAAGCAGGTTCGTTGTAGGCGATCCCACATATTTTGTGCCGTGATTGCATTTGAAACTGCGTCGATGGTATAACACAGCTGACTTGCACTTCTTTCTCTATTCTGTTTATTTCGTTTTCGTTGCAATAAAATCCACAATTACAATTCTTTTCCCACAAAACTAAATTAATGATGAATTAAATTATGTAAATTAGTATAAATAATCATAACAAATCTAGAATAAAGTCTCTTCTATTGTTACAGTTTGTGGTTTCGTGGTTAAGCGTTAAGCATTGGGGACAGAAATACCTTTTTGGTAACCACCTATATTATCCTTCAAATATTTTTCAGAACCGTAATGCGGCTTTCAGCCTTTTACTTACTTACTTACTTAGGTGGGCATTACAGTTCGGGGTGAACCTGGGCCTCAACCAACATCCTTCTATAACGATTTCGATTTCGGGCGAGCTCTCTCCAGTTTCGCACTCCAAGTCGGTTGAGGTCTTCATCCACTTGATTGCGCCACCTAAGACGAGGTCTTCCCCTTCCGCGATTTCCCTGCAATGTGCTTTCGAACACCGTTTGGGTCCATCCGCTCTACATGGCCCAACCATCGTAGCCTCGCGATGCGTACTCTTCTGGCTATGCCCATGTCGCGGTACAGCTCATACAGCTCGTTGTTGTAAAGGGTTTTCCCATAGGTATGATATGATTTTGCAGTAGCGTGTCGGCCATTTGTAGTATGTCATGATCTCTCATTTGTTTTTTATTGCATTCAGAAGAGTTTACATTTCACTATATAGGAACACCGTAAACGTCGTGAACTTTCTGATTTTACCTTGGAACAACTTTAAATCGATAACTATTTTTTTAAGAAAATCATCTTTTCCGAAGATGCTTACTTTTATTTGACTAGTGCGTTAAATAAACAAAACAGGCGATGAAATTCCACAAAATGTTCATGAAAAACCATTACATTCACCTAAATTGACAGTTTGGTGTGGTTTTTGGGCTGGTGGAATAATCGGTCCGTAATTCTTTCAAAATGAAATGAAGCATTACTGTCAATGGAGAGTGGTATAGATCGATGATAACCAACTTTTTATGAGCGAAATTGGAAGAAATTGGTTTTGACAACATTTGGTTTCAACAAGACGGGGCTACGTTTCACACAGCAAATGCAACAATTGAATTATTGCGAGAAAAGTTTAGAGATTCGATTATTTCAAGAAATGGTGATATTGAATGGCCTCCAAGAAGTCGTGATTTAACACCATTAGACTATTTCCTGTGGGCTCATTTGAAATCATTGGTCTTTTAGAATAAACCAGATTCTTTCCAAGCGTTACAAGTCAATATTGAACGTGCCAGTCATGATATACGACTTGATTTAGTGGAAAAAGTGCTCGAAAATCGGGTTCATCGAATTTGTTGCTGCAGAAGAAAACGTGGTGGTCATTTGAATGAAGTTTTATTTAAAACTTAATTGTATTGATTGAGCTGCACATTAAATAAAAAATATTTGAATTTTCTTAACAAAAAGTGTGTTTTTTTCAAAAAAGAAATCATATCACTCTTATTGGAAAACCCTTTATCTTCTTCTCCACACATTGTCTCCGCATACGGGACCAAAGATCAGAGTGTTTTTTGAACCCTGGGTTTGCCCTCAACTCGTTTTGAAGTTGCACTAGGTTTTTGCTGGCGCAAGCTTAGGTAATGATCAGGCCTGTCACATGGCATGCATTTTTTTTGTTTTTCAAATGACAGGAATGAGTGGTGATTTGTAGTTTAGCGATTTTTGAGGACTGAAAACCCAGGTTTTTTTTAAACTCATAGGGTTGTCAAGGAAACCAGGGCGAACCCTGGGCAAAGTTCAGCGAACGAACCTTTGTAGAATAAAATGGAAACATGAAACTAGAAATTTCTGATAAAAACATTTTTGTAAAAAAACAAAAAACACCCAGCAAAGAAGGTATACCTACCTACCAATTCTGACTGACTGACATCAACTTCTTCTTCTCATTCAATTCACAAAATAATCCTATCAATGCAACACCCTTCAGTGCTTCTGCAGTATACATAGCCAGTATAAGGGAAGAGTAAGATGTTCTGACTGTATCAGTTTTCATTATTCAACATGTCACTGCCAATTTGTGATTCTTCGTCGTCCCTTAAAACTCAAATGCATTCCCCTTAAGTCCTTTTCCAAGTATATATTTGGTTGATGTTCTCCTTGTAAATAAGGGGACGACAAGTAACATATTTCAAACCAAGGAAATAACAAATTCCATCATAAAACTCAATAAAAACGACAATGCCAGTGCCGTAGCCCTTAACAAAAGTTATAGTTAGTCCTAAACGCACTCTGCTTGATGTCCCTTAATAACGATTTCCCAAGTAACATTATAGTAGGAGTGGCGCAGGGTAAATTATGGCCAAAAAATTGTTCCCCTTCTTTTGCGGAAGTTCTGTACGCTTTTCTTGGATGTTTTCTTTGACTCTTCCCAAGACTCAAGAGTTCAATGAACTTGTTTTGAGTTCAAACTTTCACTTGCGATTTTTCCATCTTATGTTAGGTGTTAGTGTAAGTAAGTTTCATTTTCACATTGGGGGAGGAAAAGAATCAATGTTATATGAAAAAAATTTACGTGCGCGCTTGAGGGAAGAGAATGACCCTTTTTGAAGAAATGTTTGGAATAATTTAAGGGTGCCGCACAACATTCAACTAGAGTGATTTTTGGTGGGGTTAGTAAACAATTCTTTTAATAGTAAGCTCCCGGAAATAAATACTCACATACCTACAACCTCCCCTCTTTTTTGTATTTTGGGAGCCTTATTGTCGTTGAACTTGTTGATAAATGGGTGATTCAATGATTACTTATGTAAGCTACAAAATGTGTAGGAAAGTTCAGTCACCTTCGGCTGAAATAATTTAATTTGCAACACTGGCTTCAGCATTGAAATTATTTTACCGCAATATAGCGGGGCTTATGAAGTTTTTTCCAATTAACGAGTTGACATACAATACTTATTTAATTTCTTGTGTGGCTTGTGGATTATGGTTAATGTGTACTCACGACTGCTGGTGCATTGGCTTCATCAAGGAATCTATCCAAAGGAATTAGTGTTGGCAGATTATATACACCCCTAATATCTAGGTCTCTCAACAAAGAACAGTATTCTAATTAATGAAGGGTAATACCAACGTCACTCCAGGCAATGTGATGCCCGTGGCGTAATGGTTAGCATGCTTGTTTGCTTCGTGGGAGTTTGAGCTTCGAACACCACACACTTTAAATTGAATTTTCCGAGCCTTGTTGCGCAACTCTATTTACTTATTTTTTATAAAAAATTATAAGTGTACAACATTTGACGAATCAACTGAAATCAGAATATCCTACCTCTTTCCATAGGTTGGGGTTGTACTTGGGGTGAACTACGCAAGCAAATGAAAACTCTAGGATTCCGAAATAACCCACAGCCTGGGATTATATGGGACTATAAAAATAAGTTGGTAGCCTTAGAAAACAAAATATGTATATGTATGTGCAATAACCTGCACGCGGTGTATTAGGGACCTTATGCAGTCGAAGCCTTTTTCATTGACGAAAAGTGTTAAAGCCCCAACTAAAAGCGGCCAGCGCTGTTTCCACTGACAATAGTTTGGCATCTGCCTTTAGTTGGTGCTGTGCCATTTCATTGTGCAAGGATTGAAGCCACATGACCGCCCGGGCACGGCGTCCATTGGGCTCGCATGGATTCGAAACGATCGAACAGCACATAAGTTCCAACAAAACTCTTTTATACATACGTCTATATAATTTTCACAATGGCTATGCAAAAATTTTCTTAAACACTTGGTTTCTCGTTGATTTACACACTCTGCTCGTACTTCACATTGAAGAGCTAATTTTCCTAAGTCAATTTCCTAGTCATGATGCAAAAATCATCCGTCATGATTTTAACACAAAACTCTCAAAAAAGGACGAAACTTTCGACAACGGGCCCACTCTAATTGATGTACCGGCAAGCAAATTTATCCTGTTACAATCGATGCAAAGCACTCGCCCTACCTTTTCTGAACGTCTGAGCATTGACTCGAACTTTTGCCTTACTGTATAGCCTAGTTACGAAAGAGGATATCCTGTTTACGTTCAAGCCATACAAGCCCCCTAAAATGATATAACGACTTAAAGTTAAAATAGCAAGAGATTGCCAGTGCCTTTTCGAATCGATGGACTCTTAACTGCCCTGAGTCCTACATTAGGTTCGTTCGTTGAACTTTACCCAGGGTTGACCCAGGTTTTCTTGAGACAACCCTATAAGTTGTCAAGGAAACCTGGGTTTTCCAGTCCTCAAAAAACGCTAAATCACAAAATCACACACATCCCAGTCGTTTGAATAAAAACACATGCCATTTGACAGCTCTAAAATCGGCACAGCTAAAACCTAAGGCGAACTGAGGGAAAACCCAGGTCAACCCTGGGGATCAAAAAACATTCAGTTTGACATTCAGGGCGACCCCAGGGCTTCAACGAACAAACCTATTATAGAAGCTATCAAAACTGCAGTCTTTAAGATTTTTAATTTTATTGAAGCACCATAAGGAAACCTGCAATTTGACGAATAGTGAAGTAAGGCAAATGAAACCAAGCGAAAAAATGGCAAGTCCTGGTGCAAAGAGAATGAGCTGCTCGTTAGCTTAAGCGGAGAAAAAAAAAGGATGCGCCTAAAATGGAGTCAAGAGGTGTCACAACAGGAATGAAATTCTTAAGAAAAGATCATAAGATGGTGCCAAATTGACAAATATTGAACTCAATTCCCCACATATAAACTTCCTTAAAAAAAAGATGCAGGTCGTTATGATCGAGCTTTTCAAGACAGATCAAAAGGAGTTGGCAACATGTCGAAAAGGCTTTCAATGAGGCGAAAGTGCAGCACGTTGCTAAGCGAATTCTTTAACGTCATGCTTGAAAAGGGGGAAAGGGAAAACATCTATCAAACAAACAACGTGCAGACAGCTTTTCAGGATTTGACTTGTTGTTGAGATATGTTAATATATGAGGCCTGATACATTCAGAACTGTAGTTCTTACCAAAGTAAATAAGCGAATCACAATCGACGCTCCAATGCGTAAATTCTCCATAGTTAAGAGGTCCAATGGTATAGGGCGTTGTCATCGATGATGAAGCAAATAGCTTGAGAAAGACAGATCTCTGTCTGCTTGGAGTTCTAAGTTGAAGATGGCAGGCCTAACTAGCATTTAGTTGACTAGAGAGGCTTATTACGAGGGCAGTCCGATAAGTACTTTGCCTACAAAAGAAAAACGAAGATTTTGGAAAAGTGTTGATTTATTTTTCAATATAATCTCCTTTTGGTGACCCAGCGATGCTCCAACTTCTTTAACCCATCTGAAAAATACGTTTTCTCGAGTTCTGCAAAATAGGCCTCCGTGGCGGTGATGACCTCCTCATTCGACACAAATTTCTGCCCGGCAAGTGATTTTTTCAAGTTTGGAAATAAAAAGAAGTCGCACGGGGCCAAATCTGGAGAATACGGTGGATGGGGCAATAGTTCATAGCCCAACTCGACCAAACGCAAACGCGGCACCCGTCGCGCCGACAACTTTCTCATGCCCAAAATTTCATGTAGGATATGACCCACGCGGTCTTTCGAGATGCCTACTATCTCAGCTATCTTGCCTACTTCAATCGGCGAGCTGCCAATACGTGATCTTGGATTTTTGTCTCATTGTCCTCCGTGGTAGCCGTTTTCGGGCCGACGCACGTGCGACCACTTTGAAACTCGTTGAACCAATTTTTGACGGTCGCCGCTCTTTGATTTCGCTGCGTGATTTCCCTTCCAAAAACAAGAATCGAATCACTGACCGATATTGCTCTTTTTACATTTTTCTAAAATCCGCTGACACGTTTGCTTCCACACGCGGTTAAAACAAAACTACGAGTCCAATTTGGCTCAAATTTCGACAGTAGCCTTCTACAAAAATGTAATACACTGTAGTAAGTTTCTCTTGCGATAGTGGCGCTATTGGGCGGAGAGGCTAAGTACTTATCGGACTGCCCTCGTAAGTAAAACTGAGGAATACTACGCTTTGAAGGACAAGAAAACCTGGAAAGCTACCAAAATTTATACGAAGATATTAAAATAGCTATACCCTTCAATAATTGCTGAAAGGAAAAATACATGGAACAATCTTTCGACGAAAGACGATTGGGCGATAATAGTCTAAAAAGTTAGGCAATCTAGGCCCAGACCAACTCATTCATGTGAAAACAATTCTATATCAGCAAAAAGTTGGCCTCAGATATGAAAACGCTACGATTCTTTTCGACGCAGGTGATAACAAGTGCAAAGAAGATAAGTGAAAGAGCTGTGGTTTCTTCGAGATCCACTAAATGCTTATAGCACTGTTAAAGAAAAATAGAAGAATGTCCGAGCAATCGAAGATAACTTTGATAAATTGTGTTAGAATGAACGATGTGAAAAAACCGACCAACGCCTTGTCAAAAACATTCTTTTATAATCAAAGGCCTTGCAAATCTGCACAAACGAAACTTGACATATTTCAATATACCGCAAGTTTGTATATGCAGTCAAATCATAAAAAGGATGTTCTTTAACATTAAACGAAGTTTACTTATTTTGTTAACAGTAACAGTAAAGAAAAAGGACCTTTTACTTTATCTCAGCATCTGCTTTCTGCTTCCTTGTTTCCACTTTCCACTCCATTGTGTGTTTACTGCAATTGGGAAAACATTGTCTTTTGCACAATGTGTGTTCACTTGGCACTCGTACCTAGGTCTTAAGACAAAATTTCTATTTTCTGTACTTGTTCATATAATGCAACATGTGGACTAATGCCATACGACACCGCCTGAGTCCTCTTTTTGGTGCAACAATAGGCATTTGAATGATTGCATTTTGATTGTTTGCCTACCACTACATACTATCTCTGTTTTCTATTCTACTAGTTGTAGGGTTGTTTGTCTAGAATATAATTTTACCTGAGACCCTGCTTTCTCAACAGGGATGATTTGATGTGAACCGGAATTTTACAACCACTTCGTATAATATTGTGAAAGATCAGTGCTATGGGGTGTCTTTTTGTAAAAAATTGAGTCCCTTTTTTGTAATTCAAATGCATTTCTTGTGCAAGATCAGTGCCGCAGGTCCTATGGGAACGGAAATCCCAACCAGGTATCTGTAGATGAAGTTTTGAAAGAAAACTTCCCCTCCAATGTTTTGCTAAAAGAAATTGTTTCCCATATACCGGTTTACGTTTTGGGATTTCAAAAACGTGTTTTCCAAGAAAAGAATCACTCCTGTTTTTTGTTTTCAAATAAGTCGCCATTTATACTTGAACAGAAAAGGGGGAAGAAAAAAAAAACTGATCATCTATTTTGTATAATATCTTTTATTAGTTTTTTTTTTATTATTATGTTTTATGTGAAAACTTACAAAAACTTTATTTTTGTTGCCATTACTATTTACTAAAGAGTATAAAAGAACTTAAAAAGTAACCAGATTCGCCAGATTTAACTTAAGTCTGCAATCAATTCTATAGTAGTTGTCAAATACTATTTTAGTATATATTTTTTTGTTTATTTTAATTAGAGACATGTTTCGTTTTATTTATAAAATGTGTTTCGGGTATTAAATTTATATTTACTTCTAGCAGTCTATTAAATTAGGTTTATTCAGTTTTGTATTTTATTGTTTCCTTTTTTATGTATTTTCTTTCTGTATGATGTGATGAGCGAAGAAATGAGTGGTGACCTTAGTTATGAACAGTTTTTGATTAAATAAATAAAATAAATTAAAAATCTTATAGAAATGACAAATTACTTTACAAAAGCAGTAAAGACTATAGATGGATATTCAATGTCGTATTGAGATCAATAACGATGTACTACGGCAGCTGTTTGGTGTAAGGATTTTAAGTTCAAAAACTGAAACCTGAGGCCGATTTACAGCATCATTGATTGAGTGAGTTAGTGCCATTTTTCTTTAGAAATTCGCTTTAAATTGCAGATTATCAGTCTGCTGTTTATTTATTGATTTCAATTCGTTCAAATGCTGATGAAAGAATGTCAAATTGTGGTACTTAAGTGCTCGATAACTTGAGAAGTAATGCCAAACTCAAATAACTCAGTCACGTATTACTCGATCACGTATGCGGTGATTCAGCCCCAGCTTTAGTTCCACCAGTGCATGCTATAGGAATAGCAGAAGTAGAAATCGTATTTTCTTCTTGCAACAGAAAGAGTTCCGAAACTTAAGATATTCAGAATCTCTAAAGATTGCTGGCATGCTATGCCTTCCTTAAAAAAAAAAAATAAATAAGATTCGATCAAAGTTTTTTATTTTGTCTGGGTATTGCTATGTGATACATAAACAACTCTTTTTCTCTATTCTGATGTTGTCCATTGTTGCGGTTTTCTAATTTCAACAATCGGCGTGAACACCTGCGTCTTGGGGACAACTTATTCCCATTATAATCTATCGCTTTCCATTGGTTTCACTCGGGGAAGCACTCATCTTAAAACCAACGGAACACCCAAAATTGTTTCTATTCAGTTTAACGTGATTGCATTTGTGTGAGTGAAACGACTATAGCTCTTAAAAAATATTCTTTTTGACATTAGTAACATGTGTTAGTGCTTCTTGAGTGGATTCTCGCTTCAAATCGAGAAGCAGCTGTCACTCCTCAGAATCATGAGAAGCGACCTTTTTGCACCAATGGAATGGTTTGAGTATGCTCCTGGACGCTTCTGGACGGATCTTTTCGTCCAATGGAAAGCGACATAAGAAAATCATTTATCTGCGTCGAATGACAGCATCAATCGAGAGGCAACAAATCCAAGTGAACATTTTTTAACAAACGGTAGAGAAAGTACAAAAAATGTAAATTCCGTGATTGATATCAGCACTTCAGCAGTCATCAGACAGTTTCTGTTTCTGATTACAGAGGCTGCGTTCGGAATGTTGAAGAAACAACTCTTTTATGATGAACGACCGTTGAAAAATTATACCCGTACTTTTGTGTTGGTATATATGAATGCAAGTCTTGGAAAGTCACTTCTACTCTCACAAGGAAGCTGCAAAACATTCAACGGATTTTCTAGCACAATTCCATCTCCTAAAAGGCGACGTGTCAATTTTCAGTTTATTATTCCAATACATAAATTGCATTGGAGAGTGGAAACTCGCAAAAGCGAGCCAATTGATGTATTGAAATTTACAGACTCAGGCAGAAGAATGGACCTTGCCCTAGATTAGGTAGATTAGGAAAAAAGAAAGAAAACGAGGCGAATCGTTTCTGGTGGCGGAATTGAGGTTTTAATGTACCTATAAATAAATAGGGCGGCGCCGGCGCCGGCGCAACAGTGCCCGTATTACGAGTCACGAAACGCGAGGCAAAAAAACAAAATCCAAAACAACGATAGCCCCGACATCTATCGATTATGGGTTACGATAATGGATCCATGAAAAGTCAGAACGATAACAAAATAAGCGTCTGCTTTTAGTCGCAAGTAAAAGTGAGTAGCGTGAAACCTACAAGGTGTTTTTTGCGAGTATCGTTATTTGTAACACGGGCTAGGGAGCCCTTAGGCCTAGCGCATTTTTTTCAACAATACCTTGGTGAGGGTTGGAAAAACTTGTGCTGCACTCTTGTGAGTAAGCACTCTTCAAGGGTGACTTGCCAAATCCTCTCGAAAAGCAATACTTGTGGAAAAACAATTGGATATTTCTGGGATTCGAACTTGGAACTTCGAAGTAACGATTTTACACAAAAAACGTCTTCAGGATAACATTTTTATATCGACCGAAGTCAAAAATGACCGACTCAAAAATGAAGAAATAAGAATTTGCAGTATCAAAATTGCCACAATTGGTATAAGTGTAGCAACCGAACTTTCAAGCAACTCAGCCTTACCTTTTACCATTGTATATATTCGGCCCTATCGAGGTAACCGTCGGAACGGAGTTTTCTCCGCAACGCATTTTTTTCGAAGATTCAATTTTGCTTCGAAGTAGTTGTCGTCGTAAGAAATTTTTCACAAAGGCGGCAATGCATTGCATTCCCAAAACTAAAATCTCCGCAACAAAAACTTATCGAAGGACGTCGGATCGTCCGATAGGAGAACTACCACGAAGCAAAAATGTCTCCGATCGGAGAGAATTCCGCTCCGACGGTTACCTCGATAGGGCCGATTATAAACTATAGTAAATCAAAAAGGCGATTTAACAATCTTATGGAGGACCTCGGTGGCGCAGCAGTCGTTTTTTAAACATAATGGTGAAACCAATAGCTTGTAACGGAGACTGCTAAGATGGACCGGAGAAAATAGGTTCGCCACCAGTCCAAAAGTCTACATAGCTTACATAGTCAGTGTGATTGAAAGATTTTCTATGCCGTACAGACATATCTGTCATGTTCCAAAAGTTGTTTTTAAACACCCGTCCTGAGTAAACATTCAAGCTCATAATACCCAAATAAAATTGAAACATTTTATATTTTAAAGCTGCCATACTAATCAAAATAGCTCTTCTGCAATATAAATAAGATGTCAGTGGACGACAACCACTAGAATGCCTTTAAAATACAAAATACCACTATTCGCAACCTTTTTACGGATTCAATGGATAAAACTCATAAACGAAGATATAGAAATTTGTTTTAAAAAATCAAAATCCTTTTTGAAATTAGACAAACATGACTTGTCACTTGTAATATACAACAAAGACTTAAACCGTTCACAATCAGTACAAATTTCACAAATGAGGCTAGGTCTCACATTGTTTAACAAGTCTCGTCATTTTAGCAAAGAGGATCTCCCTTATACCTAATTTTTCATTCAAAAAGAAAGAATTGAACACGCTTCGTCTAAACTGAGCCTTAGATCCCGCAGACTTAAGATGCGGTCGATGTCTTAATTAATATGACGATTTATGAAGGTGCTCCAACCAACACGTTCTTAAAAGATTCGATATTACATAGCCAGCCCACTAAACTATCGACCGAAAGAAACACTGATCTGTGGAACTCAAAGCTCGTCCAAATCTTCACAAGAAAATTCCTTGTAATAGATGTGTCTTTTTTATACCCTCTTGGTAGTTTGTCAAATGTTTTAAAGACAAAAAAAATAAACAAACAAAACTAAAAACCGCACAAATCTGTATAGTGAATATTAAATGTATTTTTTATGAATTGGTATGTGATATAAAATAATATTCGTTAACATAAAATGAATTTTACATGTAAAAACTTACAAACTAAACAATTAAAAACAAGGTTTTACACATTTTTCTTTCAAGCATGACAAGAGAACTCAAGTTGAAAAACTTCAAAACAAAAATAATGAAAAAAACTTAATTTTAAAACAAAAACAAAAATAAAAAATAGTTTTTACAAAGTTATTCAATAACCGTTGGTAATTCTTATTCTAAATAAAGGAAACTTAAGACATTTTCATTATTTTTTTTTGTTTATAAATAATAATATATGTTTATGTAATTTAACAAAACTCTCTTAATATTTTCGATCCGAAAAAATGATAAAAGAAGATGAAAAATTATGAAAATCACTTGCTTATCGGGTCATACTCCTGAGACAGTCTTTGAATCGTAATCTTGATATTTGTTTTTTTTTTTTTTTTATTACATTTACTCATGTTTTTATTTTCACAATTATAAATAAAATCATGCATACATATTTAAACAAAGAAGAATATAAAAATGAAATCAGTACTGTTAATTGCGTTTCTCCTTTAAATTATTATAATATTTTTTCTTTTAGTTATTTTTGTTTTCTTTATTCATAATTAACATGTGTATTATTTGTTGAAATATATTATATTGTAAATCGAGCGTAAAAAACCCTTTCGTTTTAACATTATTATTATTATTTCTTTTCTTTTTTTCATTTTACAATAATAATAATTTGGTAAAATTTTGCTAAGAATACACGAACAATTTTTTTTTCCTCATTTTGCTTTATATTAAATTTTATTCTTCATTGTTCTAATTATTATTTCATTTATTTACTTCAAGGCTTTGTTTAAAGATAGAAAAATTGTTTCTTGCAGTTTATTTTCTTCTTTGTTACAAAATATATGAAAACAATTTTATTTCTTCGTTTAAAAAATTTCAATATCAATGAGATATTTTGAATTTTTTATTTCTTTTGCTTGTTTGTTTGTTACTTTCTTAGAAAAATTTATATATATAGAATATAAATATGTATTGACTAAATATAATTTATGGCATTCATTTGGTTTTATTTTAGTTTTATGATGTTCTTCATATTTAAATTAATTTTTATTCCTCTTACAATGTTGGGTATTTTTCTGTTTTATTATTCAAATGTTTCTTAGTTTTTTTTTTTCATAATTTGTTATTTTAAAAAATATATTTGTCAAGTCTTGTGTTACATGGAAGGTTCAAAAACAAAGCATTGATTGAATACTGTTGAAAATGTACGTTGAACGGTAGAGGGTTCAGGTCATACAAGAGTAAAGTATACCTCAAGTTGCTCCCAAAGAATATAATAAGCTTGTAAGAACTTCACTTTACCTATTAGTGCATTTTGCTCCTAAGACTCTTTGATCGTTTAGAATTAAACACTTCTCTTATTGAAAACTTAAAGTTTTGAAAACATTTTCTTTCAAACTAAACAACTCAGAAGCTTAGGTGGAGGTCGACAAGCTTCTTTAAAAAAAAAAAGAACTGTGCTGAAATGATTGGGAATAATTGGTCATCAATAGTGATTGGTCTCCACTTGGTCTGCTCGTTCCTTTAGATTTAATAAGAAACATAGGCACGATAGTTTAGTTGTCGGCGTTCTTTTTAAAAAAACAAGCGGCAGTTTATGTGCGAACTTATTTATCCCGATTGTTCTGTCTTCAAATTGCTACAAATTTACTGACCGTTTAAATGTGCAAGTGCATTCACTTCTGTAAACTTAAAGGACATCTTTGACTCTATAATTATATTGCAAGTAACGTTGAGTCACTCAACGTACATTTTCAATATTTAATCAACAAACAAAAAATATTTTCTTTTTTTTTTCAAAAACTTGGATGTAAAATTTTTAAAAAATTGTGTTTTTTTTATATGAAATAGCCCAAGAAATACTATTTTCCGAGTTCTTAGTTCTTATTGAATGCGTTATGACGTCATGAGTTTTATGTATCAACTAAATTTCTATATTATTGCGAATCTTTATGCTTTCTTCTTCTCGTATTATTTGACTACTTCCACACGTACATTACTCTACTCTACGTTTATATATGTAAAAAAAAAGTAAAGTATAAAAAATCTTACGATGCCTTTGCAAATTGTATTACTGAACTCATTCGCATTACTTTTGGAACTTCAGCCTTTGACGATTGGTTGTCTTTCAAGTAAAGCTTCCTTTTGCGTAATGGTAATGTCATAACGTCACGATCGGCCATCATCATCGAATCACTTTCAGGCGATGAAGATCGTTCGGGCGATGCTGATGATGTTGAACGAAGAGGAGAAAGGCCAGCTCCAGCAATGGCAGCTTCGACCTGACGAACTATCTCGTTTGTGGGAATTGAGGATCTGCAAATAAATTATATTTTTTAGGACCACTTAATTCACAGTGTAAAATTTCAATTAAGACTCACCTAAATTCACCGACTGATGGCACTGGATTGTAGTAATTCTGTCGAACTGAATTCGTTCTTAAGTCTTCCGACTTATTAGAGTCATGAATTCCTCTGCCAGCTTTGAGACAATCTTCTTCCAAAAGTACTCGCCGACTTGCTAGCGAAGCAGCTTCTAATAAAGCTGGGTTTATAGTTGGTCGTCCTACGAATTGTGGCATCACCATTTCCTGCGATTGATCGGTACGTTCCGTTGGCGATACTGATCGTGCTTGATACCTGTGATAGACATTGCTAAACGAGATCATTTCCTTCTCCCGAGGATGTTGGTCCGCGAGTAGTTGATGCAACTGTTGTTGTTGTTTTTGGTGACGATTGTGATGATGTTGCTGCTGAATTTCAGCTTGAATCTCTGGTGGCATCTCATCCAGTGAGGTGCTACTACTGCCAGTGTTGTTGGAACTGCCACTGGTAGAGATTGCAACGCCGCTATCGCGGCTTTGATCAGTCTCAAGAATAATTGATGATGACGAAGGAGAGTCGGGAGACAATGGTTCATTGCTTACCACCACTGAACACGGAGAGCTTGGTTCTTGCTGGTTGCTTCCACTGGGATTTTCTTCATCGTCGGGCATTTCATTCGCGTGTCCCTTGATGTGAGCCTCCATTTCTTTTTTGCTCTTAAAAGTCTCATCGCAAATTGTACATTTGTAGCACTTGGACCCATAATGTTGAACACGATGCAATTTAAGAACATGATTGTAGCCAAAGTCTCGAAAGCAAATATCACAATGGTAGGGCTTCTCTCCCGTGTGTGTTCGAGAGTGAACTTTGAGTTGTTTTGAGCATGTGAAGCCCTTGCCACAACCCTCCACTGGACATTTGTAGGGTTTTTCTCCAGTATGCGTGCGCATGTGTATAACTAGCTGGCCGGATTGTATAAAAGTTTTTCCGCAAACTGAGCACTTGTGAGGTCTTTCTCCGGTGTGAATTCGCATGTGCCGATGGAGCTTACCGCTGTGTTCAAAGGCTCGGCCACATACGTCGCACTTGTATGGGCGTTCCTTCGTATGAATACGTCGATGAACTTGGAGGTTTTCTTTCACGCTGAAGAGTTTGTGACAAAATTCACATTCAAAGGGTCGCTCTCCTGTATGCGTGCGGTAATGGCGGATCTTTAAATTTATTAAAAAAAAAAAAAAAAAATTAGGTTGAATTTATTTCTTAAACTTGAATCGTTAAACTTACCAGTCTAGCAGGCACAGCGAAGGTCTTCTGACATACATTGCATTGGTACGGGTCACTTCCATTTCCATTCGCCTTAATTTGAGGAGTCTTTGGTATACCCGCTGGGATCTCAGTAATTGGAGACACCATAGCTACTCCACCTGCACCCTCAATCTTCGCATGAGACTTTGTGTGACTTGTGTGTGCACTTTTGCTACCAAAAGTCATACCACATTGTTCACATTTAAACTGGGGTTTTGTTGGTGATGTTGTTGACTTGACAGATGAAGGCGATGACTTTCTGCCGTTGCTAGATGAAGTTTGGCCATTCATATCCGACTGTGTCGTTGTGTAGATAGTTATATTTTGTCCATCGTTTATGTGAAACGTTTGGACATCTTGTGGAGTAAGGAGAATAGTGTCGCCACTTAGTGCCGCCGATGATGATGATGATGATGATGACGGTCCACCTAAACCACCACCAATGCGATTTCTAATACTTGTGATGGGTTGTTGCACTATCATATTGGTTTGTTGATAAATCTGACCATCAACGCTACCGCTTGTACTGGTTAAGGGTAAACAGAATTCTGTTTGAGAAGACGGTTCGGTTTTCACAATGAGAGGTAATGACGGATAGTACACCATTGTGGAGCTTTCTGCAAAAATAGAAGAAGAAAATTGTTATTAGTTTGCTTTATGGATAAGGTTGGTTTTACTCGAACAAAAAATATTTTTGGTTCTAGATGTGAAGTTGTAATTATTAACTTTCGAATAGACTTTCGGACCTTGCCCTGGAAATCATTTCCATTTAAATATAATTCTTCTTATTTTTTCTTTAACAGACAGTAGATTTTACCTTTTTGTATAGAAACATGAAACATAAACTCATATGAGATCTGTAAAATATTTGCGAAAGAAAAAGGTCCAGATATCAGATCTCTTTTTCCGACCTGCATTAATGTTCCTTCAAGAACCTTATCTCTCGTTTTTGTGGATTTAACCGAGAAGGTGATTAGAGTGAAGGGAAGGTACTACCTACCTGACCTTTATGTACCTAGTTTATTGTTTTGTTTGAGTTTTTGGAATATTCCAAGTAATTTGATCATCCTGAACACACAACCTATACCTGCACGTAATACCGTAATTGTTTTCGTTCTTTGAAAATCACAGATAATATTGCCAGTGGAACGGAGTGGGATTTTATTTCACTCATGAGAGATCTTCCGAATTATCCTTGAATTCTTCACACAATCGCTTCACTACTTCGTAATGGCTTATGTGTTGGCTTAGGCGTTCAATTTCGTTGATCTCGATTACACCGAGAGAGGTATAAGAAGTCTCTCTGGCAAATAGGTTACTATTATTATGTAGTCGTACAATATGTCATAGTTTGCGGTTTTCTAATTGAATGGCAAAAAGTAATGAGATGAGGAGAAAAATCAGTGAATGCTCAAAAAAGGGAATGCAGAATGTTTTTCCAAGGACAACACGGGATTCAGTCCTAGAATTTGCATCATGGTCACAGCTAGGGTATCAGGTTGTTCTTCAGAGGTTACAGTGTTGCTTTTGAAATCAGTTACACGAACACAAGATGTAGGGGATAGTACCTGATTTCTTCGAACACTTCTCCTGCTGTCGCATCTTGTTTATTGAAAATTTTGATGTCGTCTATAAAGCATTTTTGGAGATAGAAATATGTACATATGTTGGTGTAGGTTTTAAAATTCTTCTTGAAAGTGCTGCACGTTGGTTCTATGTAGTAATACTAAGCTAAACCGATCACTGTCTCTTCACGACGAATTTAAGTCTGGCTTAAAACCTTTACAAAATCTTCATATATAAGTTAAACGTTTCTAATTATTACAAATATTTGAGTGCGTTGAATTTTTAGCATTTAATCTCAACAAACTCATTTTATGTTGATAAGTTTTGAAACAAGAAAAAAAACTGCCTACAGAAATACTTAAAGCAAAAATATGTGCAACCCTTTTGCTTGCATTTGAAGTTATGCTTTTCCATTGATGTTATGTTGTTGGAAAGGTGGTGCGAAAACGAAGTGCACGAAATAGTTTTGAAGTCTATTCATACAGGTGTGGGAACGCTTTTAATGGCTTTTAAAACGTTATTTTGTAATAAAAGAAGGTTGCAAAATCTCAAATATAGACCCTAATATGAAAGCCCATTTTTCACTTGACTCAGGGAGATTTCCTAAAAACCGCCTTTTCGAACGAAGTTTAAATTTTGTAAATTAAAAATTTTAAGCGTTAGTAAAGGGTTTTTCAAAAGGGACGCTACAAAAGTAGAGCGTCAAGGACAGAAAACGACGCCATATTTCTTGCCGTTCTTTTGACATTTCTGTTCATTAAGGTTTGCCATTTCATGATGGAAAGATATACGAGCCAACAACGAGTCGAATTTATTAAAATTTGCTACCGACATTCGGAGTAAATGGCCTCAACGTTAAGAGCGCTACGTCCAATTTACGACGAAGCTCATTTCTGGCTGAATGGCTTCGTCAATATACAAAATATGCGGTATTGGTCAGGCAGCAATCCACACGTACTCCATGAGTCATCATTGCATCCCGAAAAAATTTCGGTTTGGTGTGGTTTATGGGCCGGCCGGCGGCGCGGCGTCAATGGGCCGTGCTTCTTCCGTGATGATCAAGACCGGCACGTTACTGTGAATGGAGATCGCTACCGTTCAATGATAACCGAATATTTTTGGCCCCAATTGGATGATATGGACTTGGAAGACATGTGGTTCCAACAGCACGGCGCCACAAGCCACACAGCGAATGTTACATTCAATTTATTGGAAACCAAGTTTGGAGAACGTGTAATCTCACGAAATGATCCAGTCGCTTGGCCGCCTCGGTCGTGCGATTTGACGCCGTTAGACTATTTCCTGTGGAGCTACGTCAAGTATATGGTCTATGCCAGCGACGATTGATGCGAACTTCGTACGAATATCGAACGTGAAATTGCAGCAGTATCGGCCGATTTATGCTTGAAAATTGGGTTCAGCATCTGGACTTTGTAGCGCTTTTATTGAAAAACCCGATATTTATATATCTTGAAAATCAATAAATTTTATTTGCCAAATCAAATTTCTTTTATTTGTTTTAATTTTAACAACAAAATCTCTGCTAGGACATGTGGACAAGCATTGAAAGTTGTACCTACGGAAATTGAAGTTTTCTTTAAGTGAAACAGAAAAAGGATATTTTTTCGTTATAGGTAGTTGCTAGAGCAGCTAGAACTTACAATTTATTGATTTGATTTATTGTAGGTATTGGAATCTAGGCTGTGGGTTCATATCGGTCGCTTATTATTTACAAAATTAATGGGACTGCCATGGCCTAGTTGGGTATTTAAATCAAAACGCATCTACTTTTACTTTCGATCTTATCTGCAACACGTCAATATTCCTTTTCCTCACATCCCTTTTTCAATTTCATAGTGCGTAATACTTATGAAAGAACGTATTTAGGTACCTACGCAGTTATCCTACATTCATTTACATTCATAAATTCGTACAACACATCGTTCTTTTTTCACCTTAACTTCAACCCAGATTCCAGTTCATAGTTACGTCATAATGAAAATTCTCTTCACCAGGAGCAGCAGCAGTAAAACCAAAAACTGCGTAGCATTTAAATACCCTCCAAATCATCCCCTCAACAAATTAAAAAAAAAACCCTTGAAGCATTTTCGAAACAACAACACACGCATAGGCCACCCAACTCCCAATCCTTAGATACTAAAAAAAAAAAAACAGGAAGCCCACTTTCCATTTCTAAAAGTTCTTATTCATTTCGTTTTTTGTGTCATGTCAACCCTCCAAACAGAAGTAAAAACTTCAAACTCAACACATGGAGAAATACCGAGTTGTTAGCTTTTCTTTTCTATACTCCCCGTCTATGGTGGCACTGTAGAATCTGCGCAACACCACTCCAAGCATTTATGTTTGAAATTGAAAGTACAATTTCCTCATGTGCTGCGTCATGGTTGTTTCTAAAACGAAAACCATACTATCCGCAATAGCTGCACATGAAAGGAAGGTGGTTTGGGGAGGCTTTTCCCACCCTTAAGATTCGATTAGTATTCTAAGGGGGTGGTTGGGAGTAAGGAAGAATGGGAATTTAGGAGTGTTTAAAAAAAAAAAAAAAAAAAAAAAACGGAACCGTAGTGTCTCTAACCAACCTTTTTTTATTTTCGACGGAGATTTTATTTCCATGAGATCTGTTCCCGATTTGGAGAGCACGTCCTTTATCCAATTTTGTTTGTTTTGCCAATCACCACCTTCACTCATTTTTAATTTTATTTTTTTTTTAATCCTTATTTGTAAAAAAAGGTTTTTACAAATCTAACAAGAAACAGTCTCAAATTCAGTACTTTTTTTTGTAGGAGAAGTCTAAAGTTTAATTAATTGATTTAATATTTTCAGTGCTTTTATCGTTAAAAACTTATTCTAATTTTGTACGTTTTATATTGCATTTTCGTCGGTTCTTGAGGTAGTTGGTTTCAAAAACAAAGAAAAAACTATTTACAAACAAAAAACTAAAACGATTTCATTCCGTTTGTGATTTTTCAATTTCGTTTCGCTACAACAACAAAATAAACTTAAAGGAAAAATTAGAACAAAAAATTATGAACCGGGAGAACTACAGCGAGAAGTGAAAAAATTTTGATAAGTTTGCCGAACGAGGGAGTCCACTGAACTGGTGGGTGAGTTCACCAAAAATTTCTTCCTCACTCCGATGGCAGAGGATGAGGAAAGAAAAACCCCGAATTTAATGGCTATACTGCAAGAATGGGACAAAATTTCCCTCCTTCCCATATACAATTACAAAACGCATAATGCGTATATAGATAAAATTCGGGAAGAACGAACGTTCTCTAGTGAGACAGGAGAGAGGGGAACAATACTAACAAATAATATTTTCGGGAAATACTCTGTAGGTAGTATGGTCGTATATAGAGTCTTAGAAAACAACATAAAAAGTGCGTGTGGATTAGAATTCGGTGGAATGGGAAAGGGGAAGGAATTTCCCAAAAATAAAAACGAAGAATGGTCAGGCAATTACAGGGCGATGACTTTTGGTTAAGGGGAACCTTTTTATTTATCTCATCTTTAGGTTTGTCTATTTTTCCGTTTTTGCTTTATTTACTTCTCTGAGTAGAAATAGTCCCAAATAACTACGTCACTTTTATTCATGATGCGTAGCAACTTAGAGGCAGCTACACACAATAATAGGAACAAACAAACAAATTGAGAAGACCACAAGAAGTTGTTTTAGAACTCAGCGCTGAAAATGTTTTTTTTTTTAATTTAAATTGGTTGACGGGGCGGGTGAGGATTAGAAAAGTCGGCAAAGCATTGGGAAAAATAAGGAAGGAAAGCATGTTATGGAGGTACCCAACTAGGTTCTCTTGACCAAGGTTCTAACAACATTGATGTTAGAACCTGTTTTTATATTGGGTTGGTCTTAGCTTTTGGTAGGCTTCTAAATTTTGTTATGAGGTAGGGTAATGCGTAGCTATTTGCTTGTGAACAGTTGTGTTGGGATAGTTGCGGAAGAGAATGACGTTGATCTTTTTGGTTAGTTTGTTTGTTGTTTTGCATATACCTGATGACTTTGTTAGTTAGACGACTGGGTTAGTTTGAACACGCTTCACATAATTTAGCAGTGCCTACCTTTGAAACTGTTCTTGAATACAATGCATATATTTAAGTGAGGCCTCCTGTTCTGATCCTGACATTCAATACAATTCAATCTAATAATTCATTGATCTTTTGTTGGAGTTTCATTAAAATATTTGAACTCGCTTCTATGTTTTTTGATGGCACCTCAATAAAAAGAAAAAAACAGCTCAATCTTCCTTAAGCGACATCACAGTCAATAACGGAAATCAAATAATTTATTGCTGTTTAAAAAATTTGGCTTTTTCATTCAAATCTAGAAAACCGCAAAGATATAGGTAGGTATTTTGCGATAGGTGCTGATAAACAAAAAATCAACGTTACCTCGACCAACTAGTCAAAATTTCCGCAAAACTTGAGTTTATCGAGTCCAAGTTGACACGCAAACAGTATAGCCTGAAGCGAAGAAGCTTATACAAAAGGTACCTACACGAATTTATGTAAATTCATTAACGTTTAAAGAAGAAGTTTTATAAGTAAATAAGTTTTTTTTTTAAATAAGTTTGTAGAACAAAAAAAAAACAACAATCAAAACTTAATCAACCGGAGGTCACCATAATCTTATCACTAGTTAGGTGCACATTTCGGTGAATTTGGGCGGCAACAAAGTTTTCCTCCTAGAGACATTAGCTGAAATGTTGAACAAAATTGAGCTCACTCGTCATTCATAAAAAGCCCGCAATAAATTTTAAAATGAAATTGTAAAGTTCTGTCCAATTAAAAATAAAAACAAAATATTGCAAAAAAAAACCCGACTTCTTAGCGAAAGATAAAATAATCTTATCACTTGGTATACCTAACCACTATCACAATGACCTTGGTCTTAACCGGTCATCGGATGGCGATGAGTGTACTTTACATTCTTCAAAAAGTATTTAACTGAAGCCAATTTATACTTATTATCCAGATAGCCAGATGGTACATACATATGTTGAGATCTTCGCTGAGTTAAATTATTCAATTTAGTTTGTCGATGAGTCTATTCGGATTCTAGATGGTCTTGGTCATGCATGTTGGTCGGAAAAGTAATTTAAGAAATGTTGTTTCGTCCAAAAGGATGTAACAACGCTTGGTACTTTGTAAAGAACGCTAAGAACTGAACCAAGTCAACGGTTTCAGTGGTTGTCTTCAAATCACCCAGCGCTCGAAGGTGGAATAATACTTGCGAAACGAGTCGCCACAAGAAAAATATAAAACTTGCGTCGTCTTCATATTATTGTTTTATTCAAACAAAATTACATAAAATATAAATATTTCCCTTTTATTTTTCGAATCTTCCAATCCCCTTCCAACTGCGCTAACGTCCTTTTTTTCCAAGTCCATGAAATTGTCCATAAACCGCCAACACATGAAATATTTTGAAGAACGGAAACGGAAACTTCTTTATGGCCGACAGTATTGGTTCTCATTGAAAAGTGGAACCAATCTTTACATTGCTTTGGAGGAGCTTCTTTTTATTCTTTCTGTTTGACGTTACGAGCATCGGGAACTTGAAGGGATCACAGCTCTCCCATACTTATGTATATGCTTCACACTAGTGACTCGCTCTTGGAGTACGCCGCGTTGACAGCGGTCGGTCAACCACATCCAGATTTTGTTGCATTTGTCTCAGTATTTTGATATCGTGTCAGAACTTTGTATGTTATTGCCTTTTTTGATGGAGTTTTCTGGATCTCTACTTTGCCCATGACAACACCAACTGAGCTGGTCGCGCTTAATAATTTGAAAGCATTCGATAGAGCTTAGCATCAGAGTCTCTTATCGAAAATGCATACTTTTGGTATCGATGACTCTTTTCTTTTTTGGATTAGAAACTGTCTTTCTGACCGTTAAATATAAGTTGTGTTGGATAATTTTAAGTTTGATACTCATTTTATTAGTGGTGGTATGCGGTATGCCTCAAAGTATTTTGTCTCCTACTCTCTTCCTTATCTTCATTAATGATCACTTGTCTGAAAGCTTTTCGCTCTTTTCTGACGACTCATCCTTCATCTTTTTATATTGGCTTAAGAACTCGCGTTTCTGCTCTTCGGATATGAAACTAGAATGTTGCACTTGATTAGCTTCATGAATTCTGACCTTGACATTATTGTTACATGTGGTAATATAAACCGAATAGATTCAATGCTTCAAAAACCCAATGTTGTCTTTTTTCGTTTACGCTAAATTCCTCCATTGCCATTTTTTGAACGGTACTTGCCTCAACGAAACCAAAAAGATATCAGTATTTTTTGTGTGTGTAAAAGAAGATCTTCTTTAAAATGAGCAAATTTTCGAAAACGCCAATATGCTGCTTTAACTTTTAAGACGTCGAATGTGAAATGCTTTCCCAGACTCTGTTTTTTTCCCTGTATTACGATCCACAAAAGTTTCAAAACAATGCAAATCCACGAGATGCCTCCTACTTGATCATCTCCTACTTTCCTCAATGGTGGCACTGGTTTTAGAATTCTATAAAGATATTTATTTTCATAGCTCTTTTATGTGCGCGTCGTTAATAAAAAAAAGATCTAATATATTTTGTTAAAATGAAACTTAAGTAATTTTGTTTCACTCAAATTCTTAAACGACATTTGCATCAAATGAATACACATCTTACGAAAGAATTTTGGGTTGAACATAAATACATTCAAGATCTGTTTCAGTCCTTAGTGGTGGCTTCAATAAAATTAATAGGGTGGTGCAACAGGGAGCAACAGGGAGCCCCATAGCCTAGCGCATTTCTCGCAACCATGTCTTGTGAAGAAATGGAGGAGACCTACAATTTTCTGCCGGTTCCGAATGGGTTAATCGAGAAAGCGCTTTTCATGGAATCTACAAACGGAGGACCTACCAACGCCTCGCGGAAGTTGATGCCCGTGGAAAAACATTTTTGTTTTCAGCTGGGATTCGAACCAGGAACCTCCCGCTAAAAAAAGGAATTGCTTACCATATTACACCACTTATGGCTTAGGAACACAAAAAACTGATTTTACAATAATAGCCAGTTTTTGCTCTGAACCGAAGATAGAAGCTCTTACTCTGATACTAAAATCAACGAAACTGGGCGAAACGCAAACTTGGAGTTGAGGTTGATCTTCACGATCATTCAACATGCCTAAAAGAAATTTTTTTCTTTCTATTGTTTATTGTTTCGTGAGTGAAAAATAAACTTCCCATTTTTATGTCATAACAGCAATTCGTGCCTTGGGGTCAACGTACATGAACGCTACGCACCGGTACTATGATGCCTACTTCTACTCCCAATTTAGGTATAGAATAGACAATTTTTCGGCACACATACCTACAAATGGTTGTTTGGACTAAAACAAAAATTTAACCAGTACCTACCTACTTCTGGCATTCCAAATTCAAAGTGACAGACAGTTGACATAGGTACATTATGAGCAACTTTGACACATCATCGGTATAATAATAATCTTCTAATACTGGAAAAGAGTGCGTTTTATACGCGTGAATCATCCACAAGCACAGATATTGTAGGTGTTTTAACTAACGTCTATTTTACTATTTGAAATGTGTTTGCTTAGTCATATCTCGATTCGTTGGTGTAGGTCCGTAACATAATTTTCAATTCACAATCTGACAGACGCGAAGGCTCTTTTATTTTATTCATTTTTTTTTTCTTGACTTTTATGTGTACGTTTCCTGTGTTAGGCTCGCATTAGATGCGTGTGACTGAAAAAGATGTTATCTCTTTCTCTGTGCTCTCAATTCAATTTGATGCGAAAGCTTACCGTCCTATGTTACTATAGTTGTGTGATGTCAATAGAAGACAAAAAATCAAACAAGCACACCAATACTTTTCGTTTCGTGTGTTCCGATGAGCGACGACCGACTGGTTTGGGTATAAAATTATTTTCTCTCGCACCAACACCAGCACAAAATGAAAAGTTCTGTCGAGAACCACTGCGGTGCCTCTCTATCGATCGATAAACACAAGAAGTGACTCCGAGCTCCGACACAACCGCTGTTCGAAAACCAGTTTGTCGCCTCTGTCAAAACCGATGGCGGCGCCTCCACGTGTAGTTCAAGTTCAAGCCTCCACCCTTGACGTCGCCGACGTGGTTGCTTGCAACAACTGTGGAAACGCTATTACGAGTGCGTTGTACTCCCATTCATTGTGATTGTATGCGCTTATATGCAAGAAATAAACGTGTGTATAGTTAAATGTCAACAAAATTCGTTGGAAATGGAATGCTAGTAGATAGAGAGTGTGAGTTTTTTTAATGTGAGGTTGACGATGTGCTTTCTTTGGGGTTGAAGGTTGCACACGGGAGACGGGACCAGAAACCAGATATCAGCCAGCAGACGGTTGGGTGGAAGCATACAATATATTTGTAGCTTGTAGGTAGGTAGGTATATGTAAATGTTATGTGCAAAAGAAAACTATCGAGAGATTAACGCAGCAAAGCGACAATTGCCAATAAAAGAGTTCATGGCTGACGTTGCTTTGTATTGATGGTGGACATGCATTTGAGTGAGGCTTGAGGGTTGTTTTTGTTTGTGTTAAGGGATACCTAGCAAGTAGCAGAAGCAGAACAGTATGTATACGTACTTCCAGCATCTGTTATGTTCGATTTAAGTGCAAATAGGTAATAGGTATCTAGCACTAATAAAAATGTGACTTTTGAATTTTGATTATCTAACTTGTTTGTCATATTTTTTTATGTGCACTTGCTTTGCTATTGCTGCAGTAAAGTAAACAAAAATGTTGTGCTTATCATAACATTTACAAACCATAGATAATAAACGCAGACTTCCTAGTTCTTTAAACAAATAACAATAAAAAATGTTTTCGAGTTAAAACTAACTATAGTCACGAGTTATGGCAGACCTCATCCATTTCGGAGATGGCACCTAGTTTCAGCACTACAAAAGGCTTTTGTCAGCTTCTATTGCAATTAGAAAACACTAAAGGTAGATAGGTAGATACCTGTACCTATCTTTGGTAAGGTAAATATGTAGGTGCCTAGCTGCCTATCCACTTAGTTTCTGTCTGTTTAAATTGCGGAAGTCTCTTAACAAAATACCTAGGTACTCAGACTAATGTCGTGTGTGTCATATCTGTTATTTCTCATAAATGCATTTATATTTTGTTTTATGATGGATTAAGGGCTATAGCTAGTTTACCAACTTATTTTGATATGTCACCTTACAGGCATCCAAGTGGCTAATATAAACGTGGACTAGCTTTGCGTAGGTACCTATTTTAATCGTAGAATAGTTTTCAATGAATTAGTTTATTGAAAACAACTTTAATCCAGAGTTGAATTGATTCATTTCAAGTGGTAGGCAGGTACCTAGGTACTTTTGAGTTTCGCAGTCCAAAGTGCTAACAGCTATAAAGTAGCCACCTATAAGTACCTATACTTAATAATTTCTTCCACCTTAAACTTTTCAACATCTTTCAGTTTTTAAAATTATTTTTTAACATTAGTCTCATTCAGGGCTAATTACGAAAACGATACGAATCCAACTGCTTTAGGGGAAATACAAATAAATAGGGCGGAGCAACAAAGTCATGAAAACTTTGGGGCACAACTCATTTCAAGGGCCTACAATTTTATGTCGATTCCAAACGTCTAAATTAGAAAGTGTTATTATGGCAGTGTGTGTAATAGAGGGTAGTAGACACTTTCGGAGGACCTATATCAATTCCTACCGGAAGGCGATAGGTACCCGTGAAAAAAAACATTTTTTATTTGGTGTTCCTTTGATTCGAACCACGAACTTTCCACATAATAAAGAGAAATTCAAACATTACGCAATTTCCACCGGCTTTTACAAAAATATGAGATCCCAAAAAACTTTGTTAACCATTTTGTTACCTAAAGTCATGGCCAATCCAACGCCATTTTCTTTGCTCAAGATTCACTCTCTGATGAGTTCTATTCCACAACTCTAATTTTGGTGTTATTTGTAACGAAAGAATAGTGAAAATGTAGGTAGGTATCGAAGACATTGATTGATAAAAGCCTGTAGTTTGTTTGAGCCTTGAGATATAAAAGGTTCACAGCCGCAGTCACAACAGAACGAATTTAACTTTGGAATCCATATCCAAGAGTTTCAGCTTGGTGCTCGGGAAAGTTCCATCAAAAAGCAGAAATCATTTCAAATGCATCGTGAGCTTTTTTTGTACATATTGGCAAATTCTTGGCCCGTTGACCTCAGTTGACAGATACGATATTGCTGGGACTGCTTGACCTGCGTGATTCTCAATAGTACCTCATATCTACATACCTCAGAACAATCGGCTGTTGTGTCTTACGAGGTACCGACCGGGAAACATTTCTTTGATACGAAAAAGAAAATTAATTATTTGAGTACTTTTGCTGCTCGGAATCTTTTTCATTCGGTATTTTAAGAAATTAGGTAGGTACCTACCACAGCAAACTAAAAAAATCTATCTTTTTGATTTGATCTACCGAAAAAGGGTTTTTTAATTTTCTACTTTTTCCAATTCGATAGCTTCATGATTTTGCATAGAGGGATGTAGGGACCTACTTACCTGCACAAAAAATTAACCTTTTGGTTTTTTCTTGTTATAAACTTCAAAGGTGGTAGGTAAATGGGTACCTAACTACCGAAGAATAAGTTTGAATAATTCAAATCGGCAGCATTGTAGGTATTTCATAAGTATCAAATTTTCCACTTGAAACCACTTAAAGATTTCCCTGAAGATTCAAGAAACCCTACAACTTAGAATCTTTCAAGGCTCAAGTGTATTCCATTTCACGGTATGAAGGTAGGTAGGTACCTACACCTGCATTTGCTAAAAGAGTAAATGAACCCAAACTTGGTTAAGAATGTTCAAAAACCAGTTTCGGTGGATTTGCCAAACACCATCTTACCATCAGATACCTACAGAGTTTTTTAAAGACATGCACTGCCGAAGACTAAAAGAACCACTTTTTTTATACAAAGCAGCAGCAAGAAACCGGCAAAAAAAAAGAACTGACCAATCTTAACCAAACGTTCATTAGTCAAAATAAAATAACGTATACCTACCTACAAATGTCAGAAAAGAAGAAAACATTTACTCATACAGACAGCGCGACGAAAAAAGCCCCACCACCCAAAAAGCAAAGCGCTGAATGGTGTGCGTTGAACGTCACCTTTCACGACAGTGAGTAAAGAGTAGGTACCTATAGGATTTTTTTGTGAGTTCTTCTTACTTATTACTTTAATTGTCGGTAGGTACATATATATAATTCAACTCTCTACTACTACATCAAGTCGCATAAGTCCAATAAAAGCCGCCTAAAATGTATTTTCCTTCAGCATACACAAACTTCTGTCGAAATCAGAGAAGCAAGCAATAAAGGGAAGAAATTATGAGGTGTGTGTATGTGTGTAAACGAAATTGCCGAAAAAATGGCATTTGGCAATGAAATTCAAATGACTTTGAATGACCTCCATGGCTTGCTGGCTGCTATGCTTTTTTTTGCACTCTTTTTGCGCTTGTATATGCGTTTGTGTTTGTTGTTGTCATGTGGCATTAAAACAATACATGATCAAGCCAACATAAAACAGCATAACATATACCTACAAAGAGCGCAGCAGCATTTAAAGGATATGCTGGTCGTTCTTGTCAAAGTCGCTGAATCATTACGAGAACCAAGCAACCAAGTTGAGAAGATAGGGGGCGCTGCAAGATTCTACTCTGCGTATGTGAAAGTAATACTCATTCGAATACGACTCATAAATCTCACTTTTTGGTCCAGGTGTTTATATTTATGTCCATCTCTCTGCTCTAATACGACGACAAAATACATATTCCTACCTATTACATCAATGGTCTGTGCTTTGGGTAGCTACGCAAATCGACGTTTGAACATGAGTGCCAAAAACTCGTGTCGAGAGTGTATGTTATGTACGCAAACTGGTATAGGTAGGTAGATATGTACGTAAAATGAAATATCTACATGAATGTTTATATCTGCCTTTTTTTTTATTACCCTCTGCTTGGCCCTGATATCAAAAACTTAAAATTTAATGGGGTAGGTACGTAATTTGACAGAAGCGGCGTTCTTGTTCATTTTGTTTTGTGTTTTTATTTGCGTGTTTTCTTTTAAAAACGCAAAGAAGGATAAATCTGCTACCATTTTAAAATTATGTTCGTTAAAAACGCCATTTTCTATCAGGTGGATGCTTTTTTTTCATCAAAAAACTTAGGCATCCGCTTGAAATGCAGCTTTGCACTTTACACAGACCTGTAGTTTTGATTTTCATCAATCCTCTTGTGACCTATGCATCTGTACCTAAAGACACTCCAAACTATACGTCAAAATTGGTAGGTACATTATGTAGGTATGTAGATGGTGACTTATGACTTTCGATGGACCTGTTTGATTAGCCTCCATATTATTGTAAATCTAGATAACAAAAAAATTAGTGCGTGAGGTCATTGAAAGACTTCCGATGGTAGATAGGTAGGTGGGTTAGTATAATGTTGAAAAGAAAAACTAATTGAATGATGAATGTTTTCAGCAAGGATATGAAACACTGTACATAGATGTCGGAGTTTTAGATTTGTCAATGGGCTGAGGTACTAACATAATTTCTCAAACCTCTCGTTAGAGAAACAATCTCAACGACCCTTGATTGAATAAAATAATAATAAAGTACATAGGTACCTAGTAGGGAGCTGCAGTGAATGTCTCGTTTTGAATGCATTCACAAACCTTTCTGTGCGATCTCGCAAAAACAAAATAGTTTCATCTATGAACATGAAAAAATATTCGTTGTCATCCCTTATCATTCGTGAACATTTGCTTTTTTTCGAATGAAGTGAATGGTGTACCTGTTTGAGTTTGAATGGTCCATTCATTCATCATTCATGGGCACAAGCAATGCGAAGGCTCATATTCACGAGTGTTGTGTACTTTTTCTACAAACATCACACTTGTTTCATCATTATTGTGAGCGTAAGACTGTGTACGACTTGTTTTTCGGGGGATGATTCGAAAGCGCAAGTGATTGCACTCATGCAGTTCTCTGATACCTACCCTTCATCATGACAGTTAAGAAGGTCTTCTCTCTAATGATGATCCATTTGCATTTGATAAGCTTCAGAAATGGAACAACCCAAAACCAAGGGGTTTGCCGACGCATTTTGTGGTTAACACGGAGCGGCGCGGCGGGCTTACCACTGGTAATGGTAAGGCTGCCTGCGATCCCTTCGCCGAAAAAAGAAAGAAGATGATCCAATAAATCAATGAACCCAGACACGGTAGTTTTGACCTATCTACCTATTGTCGCGTCAGTGATTTTATACTGAAAGTCATTGCATGAAACATTTTAATATTTTAAAATCAACTTTTAAAACAAACAACAACAAACCAATTTTGATTTAATCGCAAAATAAAATCCCGGATTAAATAAGTGACACTCATTGCAATAGGTACACCTATGTACATACCTATATAAATCAAATCTAGTTGCGAAATGTTCCAAGAAATATATAGATATAGGTACATACCTAATTGATTGTAGTTTTTTATATGACTGCGAAAAAACTCCCATTCATTTCCGTTTGCATTAAATGCTAAACAAAACAAGTGAGTGCTTCATACTGACGTCTTACAAAATAAAGATAGTATGAAATTCTAATTAAATTGTAGGGACAGGGACCTACCAACAGCATTTCAATGTAATAAATCTTGCCTTTCATAAGATTGAACGTTGTCGATTCTACTAGCTGAGAAAAAAGTGCAAAGTTGTTATAATATCTTAGTTTTTGCTGACAATAGTTGAAAACATTTACATTCGATTCAACCTTCATATGTACTTAAGTTGTAGTCGAAAGGGTTTTGCGGTAAGAATTCCAGGAATTCTAATTTTAAAACTGGCTCTCAAATCCTTGCAGAGAACAGCTACACTATGCGACGAAAGTGTAAATCTTAGTTTTTTCGTTTGGTCACACCAGCCAAGTTTTACTTACCTCAAGTGATTTATATGTGTACAGGTCAGTTTCGTAAAAAAATTCACAAGAACTAGACGCAAACTAACGAAACAACTTAAGGAATGCCATATTTTTGACACTTTCATTCATGAATTAGATAGTTGAGTCCCAAGTCCCTGAAGTCAAATATGTCTTAGGCCCTTATTGCGAGTGTCGTATAACATTCGATACGACAAGGGTTGAAAGCTTCGATAAATTTTCATTTTGGTATTGCGTATCTCTATCGGCAAGGATTTCTTTTACTGTGAATAGTGAGAAAGTAGCCATTGTGAATAAATCTTATAATTTGACATTTGAGTTAGTTTCAGTGATAGTCGAACGCAAAAATACAGACGATAACGACCGAATTCAAAATTGAAAGTAGGTCGAACAATAAGAATACGCAATACCAAATTTCATTTTCGATGTTCGACTATCGACAACCGTCGTGTATCGACAACCAAACGACACTCGCAATTAGGGCCTTAGTCTTGATTTCAACTGATATCGTATTTAAAAAAGAGCTAATGGATCAGTGCTTGAAAATATCATAAATTATAAACAATCGAAGGGTATTTTTGTTGTTCAACTTAAATGGTAACGTTCAAGGAATTAACATACCATAAACAAATACAAGCTTTTGCAAACTAAACGTGTTTGTAGGTAGTGACTGATCGCTGCTTACAGTCATACTTCTATCTTATTAAACTCATTATCCACGACTTAAAACGCAATGTAGGTATATTAGTTAATTTGCTTTTCCCTATCATTAGTTCATGTGATCAACTTGCTGTGGGAAATCAGTTTTAAACGTTGTTGTTATATTTTGTTTACTACTATAAGTATTCCATTATACATATCTAGTTGTTTATGTTTTTTCCTTAGCTAATTCGTTTTATAAATTATGACGACTTAAAAAATAGATGACGGGCTTACCATACTAACATATTTGTCTCTATTAATGATTTCAAATAATTACTAAATACTTATGAAAAAGTGGAATCGGATAAGACGCAAATTGCTATTTGGTCTTGTATCCGTTCAATAATCGTTGAATTGTTTACTTGAAAATTTGAACTTATGACTTAGGTTCAAGCTGACGAGGCAAGAAAAACTCCTGGTTTCCATACATTTGTAAGTGTCGCAATGATGCTTTTCTGTCGGTGCCGCAACTAAAAAATCGGTGGGTTTCTAGATAGCTTTACTACGACTAAACTTTGATAGTCGAAAGCAAATGGAAGCTAAGTTCATTATTCAACGAAAAGCTCATCAATTTGAGATGTCACTCGTAATAGAGAGAGAGTCATACGTAATAGGTCTTAAGGTTCTCCCAAACCAAAGCAATTTGTCAGTTGCGGTAGGGGCAGAAACGCTGTTGACAGGATTTCGAATATAATTTGTCACTCACCCACCTTTTGGTTTGGGTAAGCCTTTATGATCATTCTATTTTTTAAGAGAGAATGAGAACATATTTAACGAAACTTTATTTTTATATTTTTTTTCATTAATTATTAGGTTTGTTCGCTGAAGCCCTAGGGTTGGCCTGGGGTCGCCACAAAGCGTTTTTTGAGAAACCTAAAGTTGCCCTGAATGTCAAATTGAGTGTTTTTTGAGCCCTAGGGTTGACCTAGGGTTTCCATCAACTCGCCCTAGCTTTTTGCTGTGGCGAGTTGAGGGCTGCCAAATGGCATGTATTTTTTTTTATGACAGGTACGTGTGGTGATTTGTGGTTTAGCGTTTTTTGAGGATGGTAAAACCCAGGTTTTTTTTTGACAACTCATAGGGTTGTCATTAAAACCTGGGTCAACCTTGGGGAAAGCTCAACGAGCGGACCTATTGTTTAGATTATTCTTCACATTTTATCTGTTTTCTTTTTAATAAAAAAGTATTTTTCTTAATTTCTTCTGGAACCGAACAAAAACGTAGTTTGCCCTGTTTTTCAAAACCTCTTTAAAAAAAAACAAGTTTTTGAATACATACATTTTTATCAGTTTCTTTTTGTTTTGGCAAAACAAACGAAATTTGATTGATTCTAGAAACTTAGAAAAATAGAAACTACTTAGAAAAATCGTATGATTCACGATTAGTTTTGCATTAAAGCAAAAATCAACGAAGGTTTTTTTTCTCAAAAAACTATATTTGTTTTTTTAACTTTATTAAAGCTTTAATTTTTTTTTTTCTTCAATAAATAATTAAAAACTAGAAAATAACTAGGGTAGTGCATCAAAGCTCGGGGAGCTTTGGGACCAAGTGCATTTTAAGGTCCTTCAGTCTTAAGTCGATTTCGAACGGCTACGTGAAGTGTAATACTCTCGAAAAACTACCTTCCGAAAGGCGTGGGAAAACAATTTTATGTTTCTGAGCTTTGAACCTTGAACTCCCATGTTAAATATTGCACATTGCAACACGGGTAACAATTCTATCACATACAAGTACAAGTAAGGCAAATATTTACACCTAATCATTATTTAGATTTATTTAAATGAAATTGGGGTTTATTTTAGATAACTCTCCATGTAAATTTTATTTAATGCGATTTTGACCACAAACAATAAAATGACTGCAAAAATTAAAATCCCTTCGAAACGAAAAATCATAAAAAATTTAAAAAAAAACCTCATTTGGAAAATAAAGTTTAACTTCTTTCTTTGAATTTGAATTTCACCATATTTTCAAATTACATCAGGACGTTGAATGGGACCCAACAAATTGCTTCGTACCTACCTATGTGTAATCAAAAACAAATTAGGTATTGTGATGTGTTTAAAGATATTCATCAAACAAGTTCTTCCTATGGTTATGAGCTTTCAACAGGTTTATAAGTACATAGGTACCTTTACTAAAAACCAAAAGGTATCTTAACCTCACTAAAGTTGAATGAAATGGCCAGAACTGACCCTTTCACTCCAGATGATCATACAAAACTGAACGAAAAAACATCAGGGCGTCTAAAAAATGTAAATGTTGATAGATTTCAGGTTATTGAAGGTACCTACGCTGATTTCCTGCCAAAATAAAAACGTTCCTAACGTACGTCGCGTTACATGGATAAAAACGAAGCGCCCTTAAAGTTTCGTTGAGCTTTTGCCTAGTTGCCTAGTTGCCTAGACATTCAACAATTTCTTTTGTTGATCTTAATAAATATCCTGATCGACACCAGATAGGTAGTACAGTGAAATCTCCCTTGGGCGGACAGCCATGGTGCAGAAGTTTTTGTCCGCCTAAGGGAGTTGTCCGTTGAAGGGAAATCAAACAAAAACACTAGATTTTAAAAATAAATAGCTGACGCTTTGAAACCTGTTATTCCTAAGCGCGTTGCAACTTCTGTTGCCTGTTGTCGAATTGCACTTCCAGATATCGGAAACCCTTTGTTTCTAGATGCATTGAACCACTCAAAAACATTTTTATCAAGGCCGCTTGAGGAAATAAATCGTCTTTTAAGATGAGTTGCATTGTAGTTTGACTGCCATTCACCAAGCAACTTGGGTTTTTCCTATTTTAAATTCTGTTGCTTTTTCTCGTATGCTTTTTTTATATTTTTGACTAAAGCTAATTACGTCTACCTTTCCCTTTAAAGTCTAAGTTCTCTTTTTTGTTGGCATCCTGAAAACTTGTTTCTATAAAATCTATGTAGGTACATACATACATACATAACATGTACATAGGTTAAAATAATTAAAAGAATTTAAAACTGCCTGAGCGCAAATAAACTGAAATCAAAAAATAAACCCTTTCTTACGTCCAAACAACACACACACCTAATAGAGTTTCTGGACTGGCAGCTGGCACGTATGTACATATTTTTCAAAGAATTTGATGCTCGGTGTAAATTGCAACTTAAAAAAAATACAGCTGCCAAAATTATCAGAGTGATGCAATGTTCAATCCTGCTCTGGTGTACGTCTAAGAGAAAATATTTTGTCTTTCATACGTGAAATTTCTGTCCGCGTCCGTCCAAGGGAGTGTCCGTCTAAAGGAAACTGAAAACAATGAAACTTATATGGAGCAATTTCCGTGCAAAAAAATTTGTCCGTCTAAGGGAGGTGTCCGCTTAAAGGAGGTGTCCGCAAGGGGAGATTTCACTGTATATGCTTCCTACATACTTTTTCTAACATTCCCAATCTGTTGTTCATACTTTGTACCCCAAATACTAATCTATTAGCATTTCTAAGAAATTCTTTTCTCTTATCATGCTTGGCAGAAACACCCAATGACTCACTTGTTTTTCTATTTTTAATTTTTAGGTGCAAATAATGTATACCTATTTAATGCATTAACTTATATTGAACAAAACAACTTACCTTCTTGGTTTATTCTGTGATAATAAATGAAATTGATTTGTTTTTCTCGTAACCGTCAGTTGCAATGGCAATAATTAACAACACTTGAAATTCATCATTACGCGATCGCAAACACTTTTTATTGTTAAAAATGGTAAATATGTTTTCTTCTAAAAATATATTTGTTATTGTTTGCGTTGTTCTGATACGTTACACTTGTAACTTAATTCACAATTCGAAAAACAAAAAACAGTTTTGCAATAAACAACTAAACGTATCACTATAAACAATATTGACCTAGGTTTAGGTTTTTTTTTCTTCGCCTCTATCTATTTTCGCTGAGTGTATCTAATAAATACAAAACAACTTTTTTTTGCGTCTTTTTTTCTGCTAAGCTTATTTCACACTCTTTGAAAGAAGGTAGGTACGCAGAAGCTTTACATAAAAAAATTTATGGGCAGGTATTTGAATTAGTTTTATATGCACATAGGCCTCGAACTTGAGCAGAAAAAAAAATAATCCTCTGTGTTTCCCCCCCAAAAAATTGAGGTATGTTTTAGGTATGCACTTTTTTCAAAATTTCACTTCTTGTAATCAAATTTCACTGGTCTTTTAGAGGATTTTGAGTTTTTTTTTATTTATTTTGAAATCCTTTTTATTGCGTAGGAAAAACTGAGACCCGATCTATTAGGGTTAGATGCGTCACAATAAGGCTATGAAACGCACCGCACTCTAGCTTGTGTTAACTGCTGCTGGCGACGCGGCCGATTGTTAAATTGTTAGTGCGAGAACCGAGAAGCGAGAACTCTTGGTTCGAAAAGCTTTGAATTTTCTAAAAGTATCGAACAGATACTTTTGCAAAAACAAACAACAACTAAAACATACACAACGTTTGGTTCTACTCGTGTACAAAATCACACAGATACAAGTTTTATGAAAATACGTACATATAAGTACCAACAACGAATATTAAAATAATAAATAAAGTCGTTTAAGCCGCGCGTTGTTTGTTCCGAACCTTTCCACTGTATTCTGCAGAGCCAAACAATGTTGAGGAACGACGAAGTCAGAACTCAGAAGCAGAACGTTTGTTTCTTTTTTTTTTGCAGGATTTTTTTAGCTAACGCCGCTCCGCCGAGGCCGACTGTTCACAAACACATAAATTGAGTAAATATTTTTTTTTTTGAGTAGGTATGGGTAAAGTATATTCACAAAAATTAGCTAGCCACTGCCAGTGCCAGTGCCTGTGCCACCGATCATCAATGAGTATGAAAATGAAAAGGTTCTATACTCTTTGAAGCAAAATGTTAGCTTTAGAACAAACCAAGCGACGGATAGCTTTAACATGTATTGGTGCGCGAGTGTGCAGTACAAGCTTTAACCATGAAAAGCAATCATCGTCGACAATTTTCAAGATCCACGTGGAGGAACCGCACTGGTTTTCAACATCTAACATCGGAGGCTCCGAAGTTGTTTCTGACGAAAGCAGTTCAGGGTTGCACACATACCTACTTGTTCATATGAAACACACCAACACTACGAAGAGGCCTCACGTAAAGCTGAGATAGGGTGAATTGAAAGGCAGAATCGGTAAAAAGAAATGCCATTTAGCCCATTAGAAGTTTTTCGCTAAAAAAGGTAAGGTAGTAGAATTGTTGAGGTAGCTACTGTTGGGTGCCATGGGATTTTAGGGAGTAGAAACATTGAAACTCGAATACTTAAGTAGGTACTCGCTTTTATTATAATTATCAATTGATTTTGATTTCACCAGTTGAAAGTACGTTGAATCATTCAATATGAAATTTTTTGTTTTTAAAATGAAGCTTACCTACCCTCATACCTACAAAGTTCTTAAATTTATTCTGTTTCTCTTGCGTCTTTGAAGTGTGGTGTAGGTATCATGCAGAAAATAAAAATAATCATGTTCCATAAAGCCTAATTGGTTTGGTTGACCATATCTACAAACGGAACAACACAAACCGGGCTGTTTTCTGTAATCAATACGGTTAGTCTGAAGCAGACAAACAACACAGTTGGGATTCCTTCGATATCAAAACACGGGAAATAGGTACAAACCCAGTTCCAAAAGAGCTGCAGTCTTATTTATAAAATTTGCCTAGAATAATTTTAAACTGTTGTCCAGCTAAATAAGGCTTTGGACAACCCTAACCAACAACGTTTTTATAAATCAATTTCAAGGATTTTCTGTGTAGTTGATGTTGTTGTGTAACTAGGCTTTCAAATATTCACTGGTGTATCTGTTTTCTTTCAATTTTGAATAAAAACAGTTACAAACCGCGACCTGCGATTGCGAGCTGGGGAACGTATTTTTATTTGTATGTGCTGTAGGCCGCGTAGGTGTGTGCCACTCCATAAGGACTCCATAAGGTTACATGTGTTTCATTTTGACAGCGATCGAATCGCAACCGCAGGCCACTCTGGTTTGCGCAGGTCTTAAAGGTGTCGTTCACAATGTATTCTTGAACTACCAATAGATTGTTTTACATGCAATTACAACTTAAATCAATTCGACCAATGTGACATAAGACATGAACCTAACCAGCTTAACCTCCTTTGCTGTTACGAGCATTCTGTACCCCAAATTGTTGGATTTCTTTGATCTTGGAGTTGCTGTTTCACAATTGTGTACCAATTGTTTGTTTTCAATTTGGATAAAAGTCTAAAGTGACTACCAATTCCAGTGTCTAAAATTAGACTCTCTTTAGAAGACGATGACAATGTTTATAAGACATATTTTGAAGGCCTAAGAGATGTCTCAAGTTAGACAAATTTTTATAAAACACGACTGGTAAAGATGAAAGTTTTCTAAAAAGAGAGACCTTCACAATTATAGAGCAAATGACCTACTTAACTTCGCATAATCTCGTATGTGGTATTATGTGAGCGTGGCCTCACATCAACAATTTGATAGGTCCATATCAACGCGGTTTTAAGGATTATTCACATTAGTGCGTCCAACGAATGACGAAAGAAATGTGATTTTGCACCTTACAGTATAGATTCTTCACTAATTTTTAAGGAAACAATGGAAACAAAGTTTTTACTTATTCTAGGGCAAATAAACTCTTATTTTTGTGTCTAAAATTAAACAAAAAGAAAAAAGAAATTTATTCATAACGAATAAATATCTATAGTAGGAGGGTAGGACCGAACTGTCAGACTTTGTTCACGTTCCACATACAATCCACACTACAACGAACAAATTTTTCGCGCATGATTAAGCAACCATTACAGCAGATTGGGAAAGAAAACTCGGGAATACAATCGATTTTAAGGCCACTTTTGGCAGTATTCACAGAAACGAGCTATACAGAACCATGTCTAATTTTGGCATCCCTGCAAAACTCGTTCGAGTCCGCAGGATGACTTTAAACAACTCACGCTGCTCAGTCAAGGTCTATAAAGAACTCACCGAGGCCTTTTACTGTGACAAACTCAAATGTAAACACCAAAGGCCAAATCTTTCCTAAGTCTGCACAATTAGTTTGCTTACTCAGACGATATTTACTTAATGGGAAGAAGTAAGCGTGTTACTTCGTCTACCTAACATCCGGAAAATAATATCAAACAGAGAATTACTCTTGCCAATCGCTGCTACTTTAGGGTGGGAAAACAAATGGGAAACAAAACCAGCGAAAATATGAACTTCATCTAAAGTCAAGGACCAATGTTTGTGCGCTTCACAAATGATCTCGTTTGTGAAAACGATCTGCGGTGGTTTGTCACAAAATGAGCATAGAAAGACTAAAATGACTGGGACATAATAAAATACTAAACTTTTTTACTGATTTCAAAGGCTTATTCTAATTAAAAGTCAGTAAAACAAAATGTGTCTTGTGGAAAACACTCCTACTTATATGATGTACCTAAAGGCTGGATTTTCTCCATTGAACATATTTTTCCTGTTTCAAAATGCCCCTTTACTTAGTTTTAAAAATAATAGCAGTCCCCATTCACTGTGTGGCTGTGATTATTGCAAGGCTCCAAAAGTCATAATCTTTCCTGAAGAATGCAAACTTTTATGCAATCAATGTACAGCTAGTATAAAGTGCTACGGAGACTTGAAAAGATAACTTTAAAGAACTATATTTGCTAGGATTGAGTATATGAACATTTTTTTAAATTCACTCAGCTGAGGGTGGACATTACCCAACATTAGTTGTTCAAATCAAAGTCTTTACAACTAATTGTACAGTGTGAACTCTGAACTTGAAAAATTAACAAGGTTTCTTTGATTTTTATTTTTGTTTGATTCTGGATTTCATGGTGCAGTTTTGGTCTCGTGGTTCGGAGGTGGTTCCTGGTTCGTTGAACCTCCCGTCAGGATTGGTTCTTTGGTATTTGGCCTAAGGAAGCAGCAAAACTTTATTTTGTTGAAGCTAGTTTTAATCTTAACAATATGTTTTACAAATTGATAAAATGGTATACATACATGATTTAGTTTATAATACCTGTGCTCAAAGTGAGTCTGGTGGATCATAGCGAAGTGTCTACCGATGAGGCAATGTTCGACTTTGACATCTGGCAGCGGTGGCCATGATACTGATGAGTTTCACAGCTGGGTGCATTATAGCTTTGGTCTTCAAGTCTTGTCTTAGTTTTTTGGACTCAAGTTCCGGCATGTCGCTTCTTGGTTTCAGAACTTACTTTGAAATCTCAACTCTCGTCTGGTATGGTGGTTCCTAAAATGGGATTAGAACGTTGAGTTTTGGCGGTTGTCCTTTCAGGGCAGGAGTCACTAAATAAACAGTGAGATTTCACTGAACACTGAAAGAAGCATAAATGAGGGATATTAAAACAAAGTTGGTACTCGTGGTGTGATGGATAGCATGTCCGCCTGTTAATCCAGAGGTTCGAGTTCGAATCCCAACAGAGGCAAAAATGTTTTTCCACGGGTATCGCCTTTCGCGAGGAATTGGCTAGTCCTCCGTTAGTATTCATTGCCATGAAAAGCGCTTTCTCGATTAGCCGTTTGGAACCGGCAGAAAATTGTAGGTCCCCTCCATTTCCTTACAAGGCATGGCTGTGAGAAATGCGCTAGGCCCAAGGGCTCATCGCTCTGTTGCGCCACTCTATTTTTTTATTTTATTAAAACAAAGTTGACAATCTCCACTTTTACTGATTTTGAAAAATACGTGAAAAACCTAAGACCAGATTCTGTAACTTTTCAGATGATTATCGTTCAATCGTATAGCGTATAGACATAGACCGATAGAGAAAGACCGTCTCATATAATCTTGCTTTCAGTGGTTGGTGGAAAGCTATTTTACTATCGTCTTACAATATTTTGGCAACTTTTTCAGGGTGTTAAACACGTTTATTACTGCCTGAAACTCAGACGATAGTCGTCTAAAACGTTACAGAATCCGGCACCTGTCTCTGTCTCAGTCAAAACAAAAGTGACAATCTCCAGTGGACATGGACAAGTTTTTTTAATCACTAGTTTTTATACACAATTGTCTATTGGATGCAGATGTATTTGAAAGTGACAATTTCACAGATCGATAGTTTTGAAACCCTTATCAACTACATAGCGTTATTAGTTACAATCCGAGAAAACATGGAGATAGTCACCTTTGCTTCTATACCCTTCCAATAATATAATGGGTTCAATTGTAAACATACGTACACGGGGTGGCGGTTGAGCCTCTGGGTCTAGAGCATTTCTCACAACCATGTCTTATTGTGAGGTAATTGAGAGGACCTACAATTTTGTGAGGGTCCCGAACGGCTAATCGAGAAAGCGCTTTTCATGGCAGAGTTTAGTACAGTAGGACTTGGCAATTCTTCGCGGAAGCGTTCCAATCCCCGTGGAAAAACATTTTTATTTTCTGTTGGGATTCGAACCACGAACCTCCCGCGTAACAAGCAGACACGCTAACCATTACGCCAAGGGCATCGGATCAAATAATATTTGTACGAATGTTCTTACGCATTTTTTGAATCATTACTTCTGCTTGAAGACAAGTTATAACCGATCTACCACTCCGCATCTATTTTTTTTTATAGCCGGGAGTTTTTTTTAGTAAAGTACCTATAAATTTTTGGTTGAAAGAAATCATTGCTGGGGTTTTGGTCAACAAAATATACAGTCTCTTGGCAACTCTTGACAATTTCTGCACCCTACTAAGCGAATGCATTTCACAATCTCGCTCTCCTCGGTTGACATTGATTTAATAATGTTTTCGTTAGGGCATCTTTAATTGAGTTCTCAAAAATATTTCGCTACGCCATCCTCAACAGACCACAAACAACAACGATGTTCACCAAAAAAATCCAATCATATATGCTCTCACTCTCACACAAAGGCATTCAACCAACAAAAAAAAAAGAAGAGATAATAATAATGAGTTCAATGACTGTAGCTAAATTTACAGCTTTTGGTAGGGAACGACTGCTTGTTTGTCTGTGTGTACCCAGCACTAGTCCCACATTGAAAAATGACAAAAATAATTCAAAACAAAATATAATACCTAATAGGTAATACATTATGAGCTTCATTTACACATCATTTACACAATCAATTGATTACAAAAAGTAATCTAGTGGCGTTTGAATTACAAAATAAATTCTAATTCATTTGTTTCTTTTTTTATCCATGCCAACCTACTCATGTGACTTGGAATGCTATCGACGCAAAATGTGTGCCTGCTAATAACTCAATCGCTATACTTCATACTGTTTCAACTTTCAAATGTTAGAAAAAAAGCACACTGTTTTTAGCCACACGTTTCTCTGATGTAAATCTTTATAGCCTCTAACTAGGGTGCTTATTACTTATCGTTAGCTAAATTGTTTGCAAAGCGTGTAGCAACATTGTATCGAAGGCAATTAAAATGCATAGGTACTTATTTTATACACATGTAAATCGAGTAGTGTCAAGTCCCTGCCCCAATGCACGCGCAGTTGTTGCAAACATTATTTTCCAATTTTTTTCTTTTTTTGCTTCTTTCACTTCTGGCTACTGAGTGGGTTGTTTGGACGGTATAGAGACAAGCTGCAGAGAGAGCTATTTCGAAACAAGAGCAATCTACTGTCTACTCTGGTGTCTGGTCTGACGTTGTTCACCTACCCGCCTCCTCACTCCTCAGTCCTCACAATTTCATACGTGTGCATCTGCATAGTTATAGACACTTACCGAAAATAAAATGTAACTCTTTTTTGTCTTTATGTTGGTGTTGGGTTATTGTGCATTAGATTTATCATTGGGTATTGGACTTGGGCAAAAGATTCGTAAATTGTTATTAGGTGGGTATATAAATTTGTTTCCTTGGCTGATGTTCAAGTGCTGATGGCATACAAATTGATTGGAGTACAATTGTACATAGTTGCACATTGCATTCAAAAAAAATTACTTTTTAAGGATAAGGAGCTTTTTAGTTGTAGGTTGAGTTTGAACCAAGTTTTATAAGTGCTTGTCTGGTAAAGATACCTACTGCTTGACTTTTGGACGCATACAAAAATAAGCAGGTGTCTACTTAAACGGATAAGCTTATCATAAATACACGTGCATTTACTAGGTATATCACACGTGTAATTAATTTAAAATTTTTTTATGACGGTTTTTCATCCAATTGACATGCGTGGCTGTAGTGGGGCGTTAGGTGTTATCGTTTTACAAATTTGCTAGCTCCATAACTTTCGTTTGATCCGACATAAGAATAAAAACTAAGGCTTATTTTTTTCTAATACTAAAGTTAAGTGGAGAAGAAGATTTAACCACGAACTGTACGGGCTGTACAGCGACACTGACCTGGTCAAACGAGTCAAGGTCCAGCAGCTTAGATGGCTGGGTCATGTAGAGCGAATAGACACCAATGCAACTGCCCGGAAAGTCTTCGAATCCAATCCCGAGGGACGGCGCAGTAGAGAAAGACCGCGACTCAGGTGGCGCACGCAAGTAGGAGAGGAGCTCAACCACTTGGCGTGCAAAACTGGAGGCAGCTAGTTAGGGACCGAGCTGGCTGGAGAAGCATGTTGGGTGAGGCCCTGGTCCGACGCAGACTGTAGCGCCACCTTAAGTAAGTAAGTAAGGTTGGGCTATTGTTGTGCTGTATACAAGTCTGCGGTAGTGACTTTTCCCAGGTTATCCAACTATTTATACTGCCATGCAATGCTTTCTGTACTAGTCTTTTAGAACTGGCAGAATATTGCAGATCACCTTCACTCGTCAATGACATGGTTGAGTGAATTGCACTAGTTAGTTATAGAAACTTTATTTGTTTTATTAAATAGTTCACAATCATAATACTTATCATTAGTTTAATATGGTTTGGCCTAAGGCCGTCTACCAGAATGACATTACATAATAATACATAATAAATGTTTCGAAAATTCAATTCAATTTAAAAGTCGCCTTCAATTATACGTGATCTATAACTCAGAGCCATCGTTGTGTATCCATACAATTTCTCCCAACCATGACTTCCATTTAAAATTCTGATAACATCGTTTTTGTCCATTATGTATCTATCAAAAAATCTGACACGAAATTCTCTGAGAATCGGACATCTAGCAATGAAATGGAAAACATCTTCTCTTTCCTTGAGGTTGCATATATCGCACAAAATCGGTAGGTCCGGACGATGTGGAATGTAATTGAGATTGATCATTTCCCCTCTCAATTTAAATATCATACTCATCATTGAAAGCGGCAAACGATTTAGAAAGTACGAGTTACCTTGCAGGTTGTAATTGAGCTGGCTATATAACATCCTATACTGCGAAGATTGAGCTTCCAAAACATAACCGTTGTAAGCTGATTTAGCTACACCATCAATTAGCTTATCAAAGAAGTTTTTAAGATTAGCGGTTCCAATATTTGCTATACTCTGAGGTCTCTCTATGCAATGCTCCACTCCTAATCGCTCCCATTCTTTTACGAGGTTGCATCTCCGTGCAAGTATTGACTTTAGGATCAAATTGGGCAGCCTTCCTTCTTCCATCTCCAGTACTCTAAGTATATATTCGAAATGTAGTTTAATAGTAGTTATGAATAACGGTGGCATATTAGTTTCTAGATGAACCATGTAATTTGGAGTACAGTTCGGCAACCGAAAAATTCGTTTTAAAAAGTATCTTTGAAACTTTTCAACAGCATCGAACTGCCAGCATCCCCAAACTTGTGCACCATACAGCATGATAGAGGAAGCAGTGGCACGAAAAATCTGTATCTTTGCGCTATGGTCCACAAACCTACTCCCAATACAACGTCCCCAAACTGAAGAAATTGCTCTCTTAGCTTCTGCTATTCTGGTCTCAAAATGCTTTCTGAAGTTTAGGTTAGAACAAATCAAGACGCCGAGGTACTTATACTCTCTAACAATTTCCAAATTCTGTCCTTTGTAGCTCCACCTTTCATTTCTCGAGTATCTACCACCACCGTCCCTGAAGATCATCATTTTTGATTTTCCGAGGTTTACAGTCAGGTTCCATTGATCACAGTATCGTTCCAGACGGTTGATCATGCGCTGCATACCCTCCACTGATTCCGCCAGAAAAACAATGTCGTCAGCAAAAATGAGGCACGGTATTCGTAAACCTCCGAAATCAATACCCCCTCCAACTTCCTCGACAATATCATTTATAAACAAAATGAAGAGCAAGGTACTTAACACACATCCTTGTCTTAGTCCCATTTGCGTTTCAAACTCATCAGAAATAAATTTTCCGTCCCAAACATAGGAAACATTGTTCTCATACATTGATCTCAGCAGATTCACAACTTTGCTTGAGATTCCCAAAGCATAGAGCTTGTAAAATAATGATTCTCGGGCAATGGAGTCGAAGGCAGCCTGGAAGTCTACGAAGAAAGCATATAACTTCTTTTTCCTGCTTTTAAAGTGATCAGCAATGTTGAACAAATTGAAAATCTGATCTATAGTGGAGTGGTTTTTCCTAAAACCGGCTTGAAACATATTGAGTATGTTTTTATCGTTGACCCACTTTGTAAGCCTTTCAAAAATTAATGTGCTGAATAACTTCACTGAAGAATTCAAAAATGAAATGCCCCTGTAGTTTTCGGGGTTATCGTAAGCACCTTTTTTATGCAGCGGATATGTTATTGATTTTTTGAAACTGGTTGGCACATCTGCGGTTTCGAAAATTCTATTGAACTCTTTGGTGAGCGAAAACAGGAACTCGGACGTACAATTAATAAAGAATTCTGAAGGGATTCTGTCATCTCCTGGTGCCTTGCCAGATTTAGTTTTGTCCAATGCATTTCGCACTTCCACTACTGTAAACGGCGGGTCAAGTAAATCGTCTAAGAAAAACGGTGCAGCATATTGGGGATTAGGTGAAAACTGTGCAGTGTTGAGTAACCTTTTAAAGTACTCCTGAAGTTCTGCTGCTTGTAGTGAAGATCCAATACGACTAGAGCCTCCATTAATTGCCTTAGCAGCTTTCCAGAAATCGGCGGGAGATATAGCTGAGTTTAAGCGCTGAATGGTTTGTTCATAACTTACTTTACGCTTAGCAAGGCAGATCAGTTTATACTCTTTGTTAGATGCTGCATACATGGTTCTAAAGATATTTGCATTATATTTCCTAAAAAGCTTCAGAAGACTAAATGCTCTTTTCCTTGCTTTAAAGCATTCCAAATCAAACCATTTCTGTTTAAACTTCGTCTTCTGTTTCCAAGGATTGGTTACTGGATACGCGATTTTTACTATCTCCGTAAGCCTGGTTATATTCAAACTATTGTATTGCATGTTTTGCTTCCTTAGTTCCTCATCTAAGTTAGTTTGGTAATTCCGTAAAAAATATAAACTATTACTCCAATGTAACTTTGGAAGGAGCTCAAGCGGCTTAGATAATTCATCCGCCAGGCCAAATTTGCACGTGATTTCTAATGGCATATGATCCGAAGAAGTTTGCTGTCCCACGCTGAAATTGCTAACAAAAGAATTCCATCTTCCCGATACTAGACCATAGTCGATGACTGAACCCGCTGTTCCACGAATAAATGTGAATTCGCCCTGCAGATCTCCTTCACAACTTCCATTCAGAACTCTAGCATCAAATGCATCAGCAAAGTCCAAAATTTTTACGCCTTTACCATCACAAACTTCATCTTTTGAGTGACGAATTGAGCTAAAAATAGCTCCTGAATTGCACTATGATCAGGGCCATTCATATATTTTTTAAACGCATATACAAAATGTTTTTTGCATAACATGCGTCTAAAGCTCAGGATGGATAGGTTTTGGTAAGACAAGAAAAAGGTCTTACGGGAGGTTGGGCGGTCTATCTCCCTCCCGTTTAGACGGCAGTTGCAATTTGATAAGAAATTGACTTTATTTTCTAAAAATAATTATTAAAAATCAACTAAGTCACTTATACACACTATAGTAAATCCCATAAAACTTTTTATGTTTTGACCAAATCCACACGTTCTGAGCGTTTGGATTACACTCTGTTTACTGTTCTTATTTTTAATTCGAAAAAGCATTTTTTTATGGAAAACGGGTGACAAAATTTGAAACTATACCTTACAAAAACAGTGTAGAAGAACTATTTTCAGGGTCTTGTAAGAGAAAAATTGAGGGTGATGATAGCTTGAGAACGTTGAAGTAAACACTGAGAATTTTCATCTACGAGAGGCAAGCTTTTGTCTGAATTTTCGTCAGATTTCCATGAATTAATAATGTTTGATCTTAGATCAATTCACAACCCCGTCAGATATTAAAAAAAAAATATTCTTTTTTTTTAACTAATACCTGTATTTTTATTTGCACGTGTATTCAAAAACTACATTTCTACACGTCTGAATAGTTTCTCTTAACGTGTATTCTTAACCACCTGTAATTATATAATTGAAATTAATCGAACATGTGTACCAAAAAATTTTTTACACGTGTAGGAATATGTGCTGTTTTCAAATAAATGTGTTTGTGGCTAGTTAGGTTAGGTAATGTTAAGGTTAGGTTAAAGTGGCTGTTAGCTCCTTGGGCCCACTGTGATACCACAATGGATCTAATGTATCCTTATCCTAATGGAACCATTTCTAGCTTGCAATGAAGTGGGATAGACGCAAGGCGTCGATGTGAGTAAGATCACTAGGGTCATCAAAGAAATACGAACCTAGGTGAATCCTATACGTTTGTGAGCTAAAGCTGGACATGAACAAAGAAGTTGGTATTTAGTTTCCTCCTCCTCCTCATCCATGCGGCAATAAGACAGTGCTCTGTGACTGTGATGACACCTAGATTAAGAGGACGGGTAGAGCTTGCTCAGCTCTGGGCACTGCGGTGTGCGATGACACCTAACGTCGCACCAATGTGTTTTCTTTTGAGAGAGATCAAACCGTTCGACCGCTTAAGATCAAACTTGGGCCAGTTCTGTTTCGTTGCCTTATACGTTAAACTGCTTGACCATCTCAGATTAGTTTTCTTGTATGCGTCCTGCTTGAGCAAGAGTTTGTAAATGTGTGTCGATACTCTACGTTATCAATGAGAAGGGCAGAAGTGTGGCGAGTTCATCTGATTTGCAGTTTTCGGGAATGTCTCTATGCCTCGGCACCCACCACAGGTGAGTGTGGCTAGTTACAAAAAAAAACATTTTTTGGAATAACTGAAAGGGTTATAATTTGATCAGAGGTCAATCATCATAAGTCCTCTGAAATATTACAAAAATTCGGGCAAACATACCCGAACAAGGCAGGGCGGGTGGGATCAGCTAGATTTGTTATAAATTTATCAATCTAAGTTTGTTGTGCTCATTTTGGGGAAGGGGTTCAGTTTTTGTGACGTATTTTATAAACGGCCCCTTAAGGGTCCTTATGATATAGCTTAGTATGTAGAAAAATATGCAAAAGTTTATGTTTACTCTGGGTGTATAAATTACATATGTACATACATACAGTGCCGAGGGTCGATTCTGTAACTGTGAAGCTGTGAAGTGATAAAAATTATTTCATTTTAGTCTTCACAGAGCTTTTCCCGAACTCATAATAGGTACGTTCGAGTACTTCACCAAAATCGGCCGTCAGAAAAATTTTAAGGAGTGGGGGTAAAATTTCTCTGAGAGCGATTGATGTACATAAAAGTACTCGAACGTTTTGTTGACACAAAACCTACACATATTTAAACTTCAAATTTGGACTGACTTTTTTTTTGTCTTAAGTAAGCATATCAAACGTTTCTTTCAGTTGGCTTCTGTTCAATTAACGGGCTGAATTGGTTTCTGTCAACAGATGCTATTGTGATATTCCCAAAGTCACTGGGTATTGAGGAAAGGGAACCTAATTTTTTTTCGATGGTTTCAAATGGACTTAAGCCATTCAAAACCAAAATACTAAAGTATAGGTACTTTCACTGTCTTTGCCAGTCTTTGGAAGGGGCAATACTCTTCGTAACAATTACGCCTGGACTACTCACCATTTTCGTGTAACGATAAAATAATTCTTTCATAATCTTACAAAATATTTATTTAGTCTAAATTTTATACAATTCGTTACGTTCAAGATGGTAGGAGAGTTTTATATGAAAAGTCCTCTAGTTTCTTGAATTTTTCTATAAACGCTCTTCTTTTGATTTTTTGTTCAGGGGTCCTTAGTTCGTTTGTCGAAATAACATCGATTCTTAAGTTTAGGGAAATCTTGTCTGAATGTTGTATAAATGATGTCATGTTCCATGGTTTTCATAGCCCACATTTCTTCGACATCGCCATCGTTTTCAAACTCTTCACCCGGTCTTTGTAGAACGTCCTAGATTCCAAATAAACAGATAACCGGTTTTTATGACAATTTGTAAAGGTTTCTGGTTAAATGTTCTAATTCAACTTACAATACTAAAAATAAAACTAAAATAAAAATACTACAATCAATTAATTTATTTGCAACTGAAAACAAACAATTCTTTTCATAACGCACAGAAACTTCAAAATGTAAAAAAAAAATGTTCACACATTTCTGCTCATAGAAATATCTTCGGCTAGAATGTGTAGCATGGGGAAATTGTTTACTCTCTCACGGAGAGAGTTTTCTGTCAAAAATAAGTTGTTTATAAAATACTCGAACAAAACGTGTGGAATAATGTGGATAATTGTGTTTAAATGTGGGTTATGGGTACGTACTCGAACGCTACTAATGGGTGCGTTCGAAAAAAAAATGGGTAGCATAACTAGGATACCTTTGTATCCGGGTAAGTTTTCGAACGACTAAGATTAGGTATCTGTCAAATCAGAATAGAAACCATAATATAATGAAGGAAATAGCACCATATTTTAAATTTAAGTTTACAAAAAACAATTTTGCAACAAAGCACTATGACAGAAAGCAAAACAAAATGAATCCAAGTCAGCTGTTCTCAAATTTCAAAATTGGGTAGCTTGCTATACCATGATTTTTAAGGTACCTTTGGATCGTTTTCCCCTCAAAAGATGTTTTGCAGTCAGCTGCTTTTTAACATGGGATTACACTAACAACAAATGTCACGAAAGGAATCCGAACGCCCCCAATGATAAATCACTCTGACAGTGTGTACTAAAAAGTACTAAATGATAAATGTTGTAATTTTTGCGTCAATTTTAATTTTTATTTGCAAAGAAATATTTCAAAATATGTCAGGCCATTCAATATCAACTGAATGATTGATTATAATCATTCAGTTGATATTTAACAATAGACGCCGCGCCGTATTGAACAAAGGTAATTTCATTATTAAAATGTCTTTTCTTATGAAGAAGCTATTTTTTATACATGTAATTATTTGCCCAGGAAAAAAATGAGCATATTGCGGCGGTCACTCCGAGATGGGCAAAATCCATTTGAAAACATAACAGAGGAGCACTTCATTAAACTCTATCGTTTCCCGAAACCTTTATGTTTGGAGTTGATAGACCAATTAAAAACACATATGATTTCATCAAGCCGTAAAAGTGCGCTTCCATGCCATTTGAAAGTGTTGAGTGCTTTGAGATTTTTCGCCACAGGAAGCTTTCAACGTGCTGTTGGCCAAGATGTCCTATCTTCACTTTCTCAGACATCAGTGAGTCGCTGTGTTTCAGAGATTGCCATAGCATTGAATAGAATAGCCCATATGCATGTGAAGTTTCCGACTAGCGAAGAGTTTCCGACCATTAAGGTAAAATTTTTTGAAAAATATGGCTTTCCGGGAATAATAGGCCTAGTTGACGGAACTCACATCAAAATTTCAGCACCAAGGAAAGAAATTGAACATGTTTTTTACTGTAGAAAAGGGGGTCATTCTATGAATGTCCAAATTGTTTGCGGAGCTGATTTAATAATTTATAGCGCAAACGCACAGTATGGAGGAACAGCTCATGATGCGTACGTGTGGCGACGTTCAAGAGTAAAGCCAATGTTAGAAGAACTTTATACGAGAGGACAACGCAGCTTTTGGCTCCTAGGAGACAGTGGCTATGCATTGCAACCATGGCTTATGACTCCTATTCTTGGAGCAACTTCTGAGGCAGAGGATAGGTATAACATTGCCCATAAAAAAACAAGAGCTCTTGTGGAAAGGTGTAGTGGCACACTGAAGAGCAGATTTCGCTGTCTGTCTAAGGAAAGAGTTTTGTGCTACTGTCCAGTAAAATCAGGAACAATAATTAATGCTTGCATTGTTCTTCACAATATATTAATCAAAGCGAGGGTCCCAATATCGCTGGACGACGAAGTGGAAAACGATAACGAAGAACATTTCAATGAAGAAGTCGAAGAATCAAACCCTGCAAACCAAATTTTACAAGAAGGTAGGCGGACACGTAGTAGAATCGTAAACCAAGCATTTACATAAGTTATCAAACATTTAAATTTCTGAAAAAATAAAAGAAAAATTCAAAAGTATAACGTGTAATCATCAGTTATTTATTTCCTAATGCGGTCAACAATTTGTCCAGTTTTTCACAGATATTCTTTTGCAGAACATTGTTCTCCACCAAAATCTTATTGTTTTCAAACATTATTTCAATTTTTTTTTCTTCTAATCTTATCCGTTTCTCCTCGAACTCTTTATATACTGCCAAAGCATCGTCAGAGGAGTTATTGAGCGTCCTTTTCATCGGTCGCTTACGTGCACCCGAATGCACTGGCATTCTTATATTGGTTGATTGGTCAGATCTCGGGATCGGAAGCTCTTCTGGAGGTTTAGGCACAACAATTTCTGGGCTTGAAACCTGATCATTCAAACACTCAGTCTGTAAGAAAACATAAAATGTAAAGTCTTAAAACCTACTTAAATTGGACACCCACCAAAATCTCGTCAAATCCTATCTCAGCCACAACTGCTGATACACCATGAACTTGAACAGCCTCTGGTGTAATAATGTTTATTACTCGCCGGTCTGTTTCTGTGAGGTCTTTGATTGGTGGACCATTTACCCCACTTTTGCTGCGTTGTTCCTTCGCGCTGGTGTCGCGGCTTCGAACACTTATTCTGTGCGTAAAGGAAAATGTTTAGTGATTTTATGTCTAATAATGTTTTTACTTATAAAACTTACACAAGATCTTTCCAATTCTTCCTCCATTTCGGTGCCTCTTTTAAGGTTCCCCCTAAGCTGTTCAACCGAACAATTAGTTCTGTCCACTCGTTTCAACGAAAATGTGAACCGTCAACAGTTATAGGTCTGCAAATGGAATTGTTTTGCATCGTAGATAAGGATTATTTTAAATTATCTTAAATTATGTACTTAATTGTCATTTGCCAATTCTTGCCTTTGCTCCAATAAATCAATTAAAAACTGTTTTTGGGCTATTGAAGCCCTTTGCCCTCTTTTTTTGAATTTCCATTTTCAAATTTAAACTTCACTGACAAATTATTTTGTGATAAATAATTTATCATGTGAAGAAATTTTGACGTTTGTTTTCATTTTTTCGCAGAACGATAATCGGATTCGCTGAGAAGTTGTGATATTTTTTATCACTTCACAGCTTCACAGTTACAGAATCGACCCCCCGCCCCCGGTCAAAAAAACTTGACCGATGATAAAAATACCAATTTTTCGACTTTTACTCATGTTTCATGTATTGTAAATGTTTTATTTCGACATTCTGAAAGAATTTACATAACTGCAGCTTATGTAACATTTCAAAATTATCATTCGATGAAGATGATGAAAGAAATAAAAATAATCTGTAATATACACTCAAACGCATTTTTCATCAAAGTGACCACCTTTTGCTTTAATGACAGCCGCACACAATTTCATTATTAGGCATTATTTCTACAAGTTCTTGTAATGTCTCAAGTTTAATATTATTCTAGGCTGACTGAAGACAGTTCCAGAGATCGGTTTGATTTTTTATAATTTTTTTTTATTTATCATTTTATATATCATTTTATTTTATTTTTGTCGATCAGTTCAAGTTTGAAAATATCTATTCTCTTATCTCTTATGGTAGTAAGAAATCGGAAAATTGGTTTTTTCATCATCGGTCAAGTTTTTTTGACCGGCAGTGTACTTTGACTTATTTTCATATTAACTCCAATCGTGCGAGCCTGTATCGCGCGCTCTTCATTTTTTTTAATGACAATTTTCCAAAACAAATCAAAAAATGGCTTGTGTGGTACTAAATAGGTACACCTGTTCATGCACGTGCACATGTGTATACGTGCGTAAAGGACTGTAGTTCCTAGCAAACAGTTAAAATTATTTCGAAAGATAGTATAGATACTTACCTTGACTTTAAGCAATACAGGTAGGTACCTACACTTACCTAACCCTGAAAAATTTCTATACATACCTATAAGAAAGTACTTGTTTCACAAAATAATTTGAAAATATATTTCGTCAAAAGAGTCGGAACCTTTTTTATGTTGACAAACTTACCTCAGGTCATGGAAAAACGAAAAGATGTAAAGCAAACACCTAACTAGAAATCTAAAGAAGAAAACATAGCTATGAGTACCTAAGTACCAACAACCATTTTTCCAAGTAAGAGTTTCGGTAAATGTGGTTAATGTAAACTATGTGACCGTTGCGTACTTGTGCTTCTAAGGACTGCACCTACGGTTACCGATCATTGGTTGTTGAGTATAAGTTCAAAAAGTTTATGAAATTAGATAGGCAATAAGTATCTAGATACGTACATTTTTTTATTTCAGCCGATTGATAAATAACTTCAATTTGCATCAAAAAAATTGTAGGTAAGGTATAGATTTCTAAAATCGACTTTGCTCCCTCCATTTAATGGATGTGAGGTTAATTAATTGTGTTATGGATCCTAATCAAAATATCTAAACTTAATTGCGTTCCTTGCACAAAACCGCCCTTGTACCTTTACCCACGTACACTAACAACTTCTTTGTATGTATAGGTACATTGCAATGCACCTCACAGCATTAGTACTTGTGGCAGCTGACAATGACAACACCAGGGCATAAGAGCTCGTCGCTCGTGCATTTCCAGCTCTTCCTCTCTCTTTTTCCTTTCCCGGGGTTTTATATGAACATTGTGTAAGTATTTGTTTGAAAACCCGACCGAATGCATAGTTTATAGGGAGTGCACCGCGCCGTCGGCTGTGTATGACACACGTATAAGCGGACGCAGTTCGTTGACCGCATTTCTGTTACACGTGCCGGTCGACATTGTCGGAAACTGATACAGAACCTCCTGCGCTTGACTATGGAGTCGGGAGGCTCTTGTGTCGAAAACTTTGGGGAATTTTATTACATGCACATGCAACAATAAAATTTTCGTTGTCGCTCGCCGTTCGTTGATCTTTTTTCGTGTCTGTTTTTTTTTTTTTTTTTTAGTTTCTTGCCCGAGCACTTAGGCGGTTTTGTTTGGCTTCACGGTTGTATGGGTGAAAGTTGGATGTTATTTTGAAGACTGACTGAGTGTTCCATCTTGTTTCTTTTTATTTTTTTTGAGGGGAAATGAAAGCAAACTCATGCAACTTTGTTGTTAATTTTATTTTTTGATTATAAACGATGGTTGCAAGGGAGAATGAGGCGGTTGCGGGGTGCACAGTGCAGCAGCAGTGTCAAGTAGTTTGTTTCAAAAATCAAGTGGACTATAAAATGTAACGATGAGACTACATTTTCAATTTGTTTGTTTGTTTGTTTGTCATAAATCAAAAGTGGCCCATTGAAAACGAGTCTGATTTTTATATCCGTTGATGAAGAGCAAGAGGATCTTTGTGTGCACTGCATGGCCACAAGATTGACTGAACACTGAAAAGCGTATCAAATGATTTTGGAGAGACAGACAAAACAGTTATTTTTGGTTAAAAGTGATCCTCACATTGGTTGTTATAAATAAAGGCCATTATGCACGTGTTAACAATTAACTTTGTTTCCTAAAAACCAAAACGAAAGTTATACTTATTTATATAATTTTTATCGGACACCACCTACATTACACGTGCTTCACTGAGTACGTCACTCACTCGTGTTAATTGACTGAGTTTAAAACAAATAAAAGAGAATCAATTAGCCTTCTTTGGTTTAGTGAATTGATGCTCCCTTGTAAAGGACTCCTAACATGAATCAAGAACCCTGTTTACTTAAGTTTAGAGTTTCCTGGTTTTTCTAAAAGTCATAAGCTAGAAAAATGGAAATCTATGATTTAAAATTATTATTTATCCTGATGTCTTCTCTTATGGAATCAACTGTACCTACCTTTTCATGGGAACCATCTTTTTAAAAATGATCGGCAACCTGATTTAATTGTAGGTTTAGCTTTGTATAGAGTGATGACGCTTTTGTAAGTCAGTAGAATGAAGCCTTTTCTTCAAGCTATACAACTACATTCTTTTTTATATTTGAAAACAGATCATCGTTTGGTCAAAGCGTAATATGTATTAGATTTTCTATATCTATGAACTATGAGAAAAGACAAACACTGAACACTATAGAAAACAAGAATACAATAAGTAATGGCATAATGTATAGGTACTATAAAAAGAAAAAGACGTAGTAATGTGAACAAAACTAATAAGTCAGGCATTCCAAAATGAATTCTCCAGCGTAAAAAATTAAAGACATGCAATGAAACCGCTGAAAGCGCCATTGTTATTGACAAGTTTACTGAACGTTTACCATAACATGGTCAAAAAGCGTGTGGCCAGGAGAATGAATGAATGGTGGCACGAAATGGTGCTCATAGTCCTTAGATAAAGACGTTAAGAACTATGTCGCTGGGTGTAAACAAACAAAAAACCTAGTCGTTTAGGAAGCAATAGGTACAGTGGATTGTAATGGAGTTTTATATTCGCAGAAATATTCCAATGTAACTATGCCGCTGTTTTTTCCAACAGGTTGCATGTAACTAAATATTTGAAACCTTAAATGTTAAAACTGATCAGGAATAAATCAGGGTTCCAGATCCAGAAATGTCTATTGATATAGTCACAGTGCTGTTCGAAAAGCTAACTTTGTTGACCGAACTAACTTTTCAAATTTATTAAAAATTTTTGCAGCTGCACATACCTACATCGGCAAGATAATTTCTTGGGTAGGTTTTTCCATGGGGATGCAGGAATGGTGTTTCAGATTTCGAGAGATAGATTTTTTTAATGCAAATATTTTTTCTAGCTTCGTATTAGTCTTTTATTTAAAAAAAAAAAAAGTTCATACTATATGGCTGTATGGCTGTACGGCTGATGGCAAGATCTAGACGGATTGTTTTTAGGATCCATGTGAGTCGTGAACCGATGTTAATGGATGTACAGCACCGAAAAACGATCGTCAATTGAAGGCTCCTATTTTGGCCTACTTAATTTGTACTCATAGTTCTGGTCATACATACATACAACGTTTCAACAAATTCGCGACGAAAAAGAAAAGGCAGGCCAAAACACTCCTGGTACAAGCAAATGCAAAAACAGCAGCATTTGGTTGGCCTCAGACATGGAACAAACCAAAACCGGGAGGCTTGCCGACGCTTTCTGAGGTCAACGCGGCGTACCCCACAGGCGGATCACTAGTGTGAAGCAGAAAAGTGGGAGAGTTGTGATCGCTTCAAGATCACTACTCGTAACGCCGGAAATGAAAAGAAGAAGAAGATAGTTCTGGTCATACGATTTTTTTTTAAATTCCATGACAGTGCTTGTTGAGTAACATTTACTCTGTTAGTAATTGCAAATTAAGACGTGCACCTGCACACCATGTTTGTAATAAGATCGACTTTTATCCGCTACTTGAAATATCCTTTGTTACCTAATGCAAAAAAAAACCCTAGTTTTAATTTTTTCGAAGAAGTGCTCTGGAAAAGGATTAAAATGTTTCATCAACATTTTTCGAACGGCACTGTATAATTAGGATATCAGAATTCAGGTACAGAATTTGTATGAAAAATCTTTTTCATTTTCTTAACTGTATCATAGATGACCAATTGGCTAGGTCAAGAAATAGAGTATTGTTGGCTAAAGCCGATCTGGATCTAATCAAAGTCTAGGTTCCCTGATCTAATTTCTAGTAGGGAAGTTAATACATAAACTTGATCTTATAACAAATGTTTTGAATATGTTCTTTTCGAGCGTTGATTTAAGTTCATTAAACTACATTTTTTTGACTACTTTAAAAAGTGAGTCGCATAAAAGTGTCTTTTAAAAATGAAAAAGGGCTTGAATCGTTTTCGGACTGTTGCTATAGTATAAGTCTTTCACAGTTAACTACAAAAGGCCAAAACGGTCAAATGGCTTCAAAAGGTGGACATCGACAAGACGGCTAACAGTACGATTTGGGATTCTGGGGCGAAAACATCAATTGTGGTAAGGTGCTTCATCGTCATGCATGAACCAAAGATCTTCCAATTCCATGTTATCGAAATTAGTACAAAAATGTTGGTAAACCGAAACTTTGTTCCCATAGTTTGATTTTCGAAGACAAATGATCCAATGATGCCCCCTTTCCAAAAGGTCTCTCTCTTTTTGTATGCATTGGCTTCTCGACAATAAGGTACTGGTTTTTCTAGCCTCAGATGCGGTGATTTTGCTTATCAGTTAGTTACTACAATTACACCTTGCAAGTGAATAATCCCAGAACTTTGTATAGAATTCTCCTCTGGCTGGTGCCCGAGCTGTAGAGGTCGATAGAGTTGATAACCATTTACTTGAGTCTCACACTCTGCTACAGCAGCCTCATTCTCGCACGCGCCCCATATGAAGATGGGGACCATGAGTGTCATGCACTAGCATTCCAGAATAACGAACTTTATGCACAAGCCGCAGGTGATATGAATGCTTCATTTCGGCCCAAAACTTCTTTTCAAAAAACTACAGTACTTGAGCTACATAACACTCACTTTGGAAGTAAGTTTTCAGTATTTCCCCATGTTGATCATGCGCAAAGCTTCTTGACCTTTTGTCAAGGCTTCGAGCAGGAAACAGCTGTCAGTGTCAAAATAACATATGATTTACAAATAAACCAATGGCCCACTTTTAATTTCAAATACAAATTAAAGACTTTGAAATTATGGGCTTCAATGTTGAACTTGAGGACAACATTTTTTCTCTGAAGCTTTGAAAACAAAACAAAGGCAATTTTTCTAAACCGTTGAATAAATATTTTCCATTTCTTGTTAGCTAACCTATAATATTAGTTTGATGTTTATGTCATTTATAAAACGATTTATTTTATTATTTTAAATAATTTCTTATATCAATAATATTGGTCCATTCTTCTCTTTTTGTGTAGCAACTATTCTATGAATTCGCCGCTTTTTTTTAGAAAAGTAAAAGTTCTTACATGCAGCAGATTTACGCTAATTCAATGAAAATATCTGTGTATGTAAATGTATCTGTCTAAGTCCTTATCTTAATCTTAAATTATCTTGTTCAGCTTCTTCTTCCTTTATCGGCGTTACTGGCATTGTGATCTCGAAGGGATCATAGCTCTCCCATTTTACTGATTCACACTAGTGATCCGCTCGTGGGGTACGATGCGTTGACCTCAGGATGAGTCGGCAAACCTCCCGGTCTTGGATTGTTCCGCAGATCGTTTTGGTCTAAGTCAGGAGTGTTTTTTGGACTACATGTCTTTTTGTTTCTTCGCGATCGTGTCGAACTCTGTGTGATATTCCCTTTTTGATAGGGCTCTCTGGATTTATTCTTTGAAGATGAAAATACCAGCTCAACCATTCGCGCTGTATTTTCTCCAAGATGTTTTTTTTAACCTGAAGATTTTCTTAGATCTTGGTAGTTTTAGTACGATCGAGCTTTGTTACTCCTTCTGTCATGCGGAGCATCTTCGTCTCAGTTGCTGTCAATTTAATACTGCAATGAAAATTGTCTTCTCACTGAGTCATTTAGAACTTAAAAAAACTCAGGATTTAGCGACTAAGAGCCTAAGAGTTTAGCTATAGTGCCTCAACATTTTCTTATTTTCTATGGTTAAAAAATCATTTCTAATTTAATCTTAAAACCTACCGAACTTTATTACCTCGACTCCCGCGCATACATAGCAACGAATAAAACATATATCAAACCTATTAATAATTCAGTCACTGTGGGACTGACGCACCGAAAAAACGAAACATGTTATCAAGAAGCAACACCTGACAAACCAGATTGCTTTTGAGCTTTCTTTCACATATTTGTATTTGAGAGCATTTGGTAAAGTTCAATAGCCTTAATCTTCTATCCTTCAAAAAACCTCAATCAAACGCAGTCCCAACAAGTTATCGCTCACGTACCATTCACACATAATCAACAGTTTTTTCTTCTGATTTCTTTTTTTTTTTTTTGCGTCAGTAAGAAACCAATTTCAAAACAAACAAAAGTTTTGAACTTTGTGCGACACAGTAAAACATTTTCCCAATCATCAGTCACAAATCTAAATTACTGTTTGACATATAAATATGACTTCCCATTCTTTCATAATTCATTCTCAATTTTCTCTCACACACACAAAATAATAGGTTCCTAGCTAGTCGATTAAAAATTAAAAATATATACAATGTCAACAGCAATTGACGCTAAAAACAGCCAACAGCTTTCAAACAATAGATTTTTTTTGCAACAAAGTAGCCAAGCTAACACCAAATGTAAATAAATTAAGCCACTTTAGAGACAAAGTCTATCAGAAGAAGAAGAGATTAACTTGTAAAACACGCGCTTCATATTAATAAGACAATATAATAAAAATATACTTTGTATTGAATTAAAAGTTTGCAACAGTATTACCGGTATATTATTATTATTATAATTCGATATTGTTAGTTAAAACTCAACAACACACGTGCCGCTAATTGAAATGACCTTGACAATGCACGCTTTGGCGTTTTTATCGAAGAGCAAAGAATATCTTTCAAGTTTTTATTTTTTTATTTTTGTTGTTATTAAAATACCTACCTAGATGCATGTGTATGTATTTGAAATTTGAGCGTTTGCTAATTAACTGCTGGGCATTGTTTTTCAAAGCTTTTCGCGCGTTTTCCGAGTTGTTGTGTGCTTATTTTCCGATCACGACTCGTTGATCGTCTTGCTTTATAATGGCTTATAAATGAGTTTGGGATGACTAGGTCGTGCCCTCACATTGTGTCGTCATCATCATACAATAAGCTGTTTACGTTGTTCAAATTCAATGCGCAATATCTTTCGAATTGGTAAACACGGACCTGCGGTTTTACGTGAAATCGTTCATAAGACAATATTCTGCGGTTTTTAAATTGAATTTTCTATTGTTTTTAAGAAGAATCTGATTAAGTTGTTGTGAATGAAGTTTACGCTTGAGTAAAATCTTAGAAAAAAAAAGTTATTTGCTACTTCTAGTTTGGAATCAAAATATTGTTATGTATTCAAATGAAACTCAGCAACAGATAGACCATTTGATGATATGAGCTACAATAGCGTCTGTATGAAGAGGGATCTCTGTATTTATATTTTAAGTCTGAATTGTTTTAACTTAGAAGTCATTTATATTGTTAAATGTTCATGTAGAATATCTCAAGAAACGCCCCTTAGCTTGTAAGGATAGAAATGAAGAGAATCTAATACATTAATCTCAGGCTATACCCATAGCCTGAAAATTTTCCCATGCAAATTAATTGGTTAAGACGATGATTACAGATCACCGATGTAGTATGTATCTTTTTCATCCAATCAAACAATGGAGCATCCACGTTTCGAAAATCTGTGCACCGCTTCTCAGCTTGTCTTTAAAGGTGACTTAAGCAGAAGCCAAATCAAGGCTTTCGAAATCCAGTTGAACATATCGTAATTATATCACTTTAAAAATATGCCACAAATTTTCAAAAAAATTCTTTGGTTAACTCAATCATGGATATCACAGCGCCGGCACCGGTTTTCTGTAAAAAAGAGATCAAACTTGGCAATGAAGCCTGCAAGTTTTTAAAAAACAGCGGAAATTTTCTTAAAAAGTTTCGAATAATATCAAGATGGAAGAAATGACTTATATAAATTGCACTCCCCTGAAAGTCATTATCATTCGCATTCTATAGAAATCATAATTGTTTCGGTTGGTCGTTTCGGAACCGTTTAGTTTTTACATTGCTGGGTAGTTAACCCCCCCACGCACAACTCCTTTTGGGATCCCCTTAGACAAAAAGGGCGAATAATTCGGGAAAAGTACCCTGATGCAGGGGTGTGAGAGCTGCCGTTCGCTCCCAGGAGCTCATCCGCTACCATCTCTACTTCAATACCCTATTTTTGTATTGAAAGATCCTGAAAGAGCATTAAACCAAATTTGTCAGAGTACCTCATTCAGGGGCTTATGCTTTTTTGGTTGCTGAAGTCCACCGTTTATTCTTTAAGTCATCCGCTGAGACATCCACAATAAGATCTGGTAGTTCATTGAGATTCGGTCGGTCAGCTTGGACCTTATCGAAAACGGATGAGGAAACCGTTGGTAGTTTCGAAAAAAAAAAATTATTCCGAATGATCTTTGGTTCGGTATGTGAATCCAATGGGTGGAGAAGAAGATACATTACCGAATTAGCTAGAAGAGTACGCATCGCGAGACCACGATGACTAGAACAAGTAGAACTGGAGACTGGAGAGAGCTCGCCCGAAATCGAAGTCGTTATCGAAAAATGTCTGTTGAGGCCCAGGTTCACCACAAACTGTAATGCACGGTGCAATGCAATCAATAAGACCCGCGGCAATAAGACCCGTGGGTTTTATTGCCCAAGGAAATGGAAATAACACCCACGGGCTTTGTTTCCACATTGAAGAGGCAATAAGACCCACCAAAGAAAAGAATTAAGGCCCATGTCTTTTGTTGCCATTTTGAAGCAGCATTTATATGAGTCTGATGAACATGGGATCTTAAAATTAGTTTTCCTTTTTAGAAATGGTGAAGAAAATAGTGGATGTGCTATCTAAATGCATATATTCTTTTTATTTGAAGGAAACAACATTTTGAGGTACCGAAAAGCAAAGCTCCAAAATTTCGAAACTTTCTTTTGCGCACATAATAACTAAATCTACTTTATTAATGTTTGTTGTGCTTTTAGCTACATTCTCCTGTTCTGTTCGTGTGAATTTTTTATGTTCAACCCCAAGCCCGTACTACTTGAAGGGGAATTTCGTTAGCTTCGCTTTGCTTTTTACTCACGGATAGAATAATGAAGCTAAAAGCGAAGCGGAAAAAATTTTCTCAAGGGAATATGGATGTGTGGTGTAAAAATAAAAATTCGCGCTTCACTTTTAGCTTCATTATTCTATCCGTGAGTAAAAAGCAAAGCGAACAAAATTTGCCTACGTGTAGTGTAATACGTGCCTGCGGTTGAACTTAAGAAATACGCGCGAATTGACCGCAGTAAACACATGTATGATTCATAGTTCCATAGATATTTATTATGTACGTGTGTTCCTCTTTAGTATGTCATAACCCACAATCAGAGCATGGACTTATGTCAAGTGGAGTTACGTCCCTGTGCAAGTTTAATCACATTGAAAATAAGTTTAAGTGCAAACGGTGAGACTTCTTTCCATTACGAAATGGTATTCAAGTTCGCAGAAAAAGGAACTAAGGCCCGCGGCTGTTACTGCCATTTCATCATGGAAATAACCCCCGTGGGCCTTACTCCAAAACAAAAAGGAAATAAGACCCGCGGGTCTTATTGCCGTGGGCCTTATTGCACTGCACCGTAATGCACACCTAAGTAAGTAAGTAAGTTGGCTACGCGAATCGCGAGTTGGCTACGAAATTGAAAAGAGATGAAGGACGGTAGTGAAGATTTTCCATTTTTAATGCTGAAGCAAAAACCTACAAATGATTTTACTATACGAAACGAAACAGGTTAAAAGAAAACTAGTTTGGTTCTTGTCGAGATGGCTATATGAGCCATGATTAGAAGTCGAAGGTTAGTTTAGATTTCAGAACAAAAATTTGCAGACATTTGTCGCAATGCCGTTGTTTCGTGGATGGATTCTTGAAATCCATTCAAAATATTTCTGATCGCGAACTTCTTCTTCGATAGCTTTGACCAAATTTCATTGTGTATAACAAGAATGGCCTTAGTCTCAACCCCTCCAAGTGCCAAACTATGACTTTCTCGAAAAACGGAAACTCGATGTCTGGTTATTCATTATTATTCACTGTGGTACCCGTGGCGTGATGGTTAGCATGTCCCCCTGTTATCCCAGAAGTTCGTGGTTCGAATCCCAATAGAGACAAAAATGTTATTCCACGGGTATTGCCTTTCGCGTGGAATTGGCAAGTCCTCCGTTAGTGAATTCATTGCCATGAAAAGCGCTTTCTCGATTAGCCGATCGAAACCGGCAGGAAATTGTAGGTCCCTCCAATCCCTCACAAGGCATGTTTGTGAGAAATCTGCTAGGCTCTGGGGCTCCTCGCTCTATTGCGCCAACCTATTTATTTATTTCATCATGAAGTGTCTCAGGTTTCCGCGACCTTGGTGCTTACTTTAATATTACCCTTGAATTTAGTGAACACGCGAAGTCAATTGTTAGGAAAGCAAACTCTATGATAGGTTTCATAAAGAGGTGGACAAAAGAATTTAATTTAATGATTTTTATGTATATAAATTTATACAAATGCTATCTCTTGTACGCCTCTCAAGTTTAGCCTTCTCTATACGAAATCCTTAAACATTGTTGAGGCAAAACTTGCAACACAAATCCAAACGCTTTTCTTTGAATGGTCTTCCTTGGGAAGATGAAAAGTGAATGCGAATAAAATCAAGTAAAATGATAGAAAAATTTCCCATGGAAGATTCATCATCACTCATCATCGCCGATACCAATTTTTCGAATGTGAGAAATTTTATTCACGATAGTGCTCATTGTGTTGATCACTATTTTTGCAGTCCGTGGCTATATGGTCGAATATAAACTGACACAACTCAAACGAACCTATTGGCTGCACGTTATGGAGGGAAGAGCTCTTGGCTTCTTAGTGGTTTTGCGTGGTAACCAGACAGTAAACATTTTTTCCTTATACATATTCCTAGTGGATTCTTGATGACATTTTTTTTCAAACTTTTATGCAAAAATATAAAAAAATTGACACCTCTGGGAACAAATGGTTAAAAATTTGTGTTTAATAAAAAAGCAACTTTGATGATGACATCATAAACATCGTGTAAGCGCTGAGTGTATGAATTGGCAGGAATGCGCCCTGCGATTTAAAAATTCCTTTTATTGGTTTTCTTTCAAAAAACAAGTTGTCAATAAATTATTAATAGGTATAATAATTTCTTTTCCATACGACTTCTGAATCACCAGTAATTTCTTTTTGGTATAATTTAAACGTTTGCTTATTTAACATTTAAAAATCATCAACTCAAACCAAATTTTATACCAAAACATGAAGCCATTGATATGTTGTCTTCCCTCATCATCATCATCAACAACAAATTTGACGCACGACCATCCTCAACATAAAACCAAACGAGCGTTTACCGCTTTTATTAATTCGACGTTATTTTCGGCTTTGTTGTTTGAGAACTTGGAGGTGGTCGTGGTTTCGGCTCGAACTTTTTGTGTTTGTTCTCTTTCATTTTGTGTTAACTTCTTTGTCGTGGTTGTGCTTTTTCACATTTTGTTCGAAAAGTTGAAATACAGTTATTATTTACATGCACAGTCTTGAACGATTCACACACAACCAAGTAATCAAAGCCTATAGATGAATAAGCTCTGATAGAAAAATAAAATAAATGTGCTGATAGGCAAAGTTATTACAAAATATTACGCCTAATATCTTTTATGTGAATAAATAATTTAGTTTGCTCCGAAAAGTTTGGTATAGAAACTGGTGAACCCGCACACGCAAGTACCTATTCAAAGCTTTTGAGTGATTTGACTATAACAGCTGTGTACTCCCCCAATATGTACATAAATATATGTATTATCTACCCTCGCTGATGTACATGGAAAGGAAATCCTCAGAAGTTAATTTCCGGTTGTATATTGAGTGAGCTTTATATTAAAATGCAGGTTGTAAAAGGGATGAATACCTCAGCGCGATGTACAATTGTATCCCCAACAGTATGCGTAATACGCAACAATGAGAGAGTAATGTAAAATGTTTGAATGTACGAATTTGGGGACTTTTTTGGGAGAGGCTTTTTAGCTATGTACCCCACTTTTACTTAATCATTTGTTAGATAATGGAAAGTGATGCATTATTGAAGGAAAACCAGACCACAAGAGGCGAGATCTTTGTACGTGTACCTAAGATGATTGTGTCTGTAAAGTGCGTAAATTATGACAGTCAGGTCGAGATATAACCGAACGGAAGGTAGAAACGCAAATATTTGAATTGAACAGTACAGACAGCCTAGAAGATTCCAGGGAATTCATTACAAAATTTCAAAAGGCTTGGCGCATGAGAAACATCTTAAAGAATTGGAAATCAAGAAAGAATGTGGGATGTGATAGGTAGGATAGGTAAGTAAAGAAAATTGTGCCTCTGAACAAGCTCTTCTCAAACTCCAATTAGAGGTGGATTGTGACGTTTTGATACCAAAAACTCGTTCCACCTGGAAAAAGAATGCAGTTGTAAAAATAGATGATAGATAATGACAAAACTCTGATGTAAAAAATCTCCTATTTTTTGTGAAGCAGCCTGAAACTTGTTAATTTTCGGTGATTTGAGATTACTCTATAGGTTTCATGGATAAAGCTCTATCTTCAAAGGTCAGTTTCCATGCAAAGGGTGCATTTCTTTTTCAAAATCTAAGATTTTTTATTTTAGCTGAAGGTTTTTTTCAGATGTTTGACCTGAGGTTTTCTTTCTCCAGTTTGATATCACAAACTCATCTTAAACTCATAAAAATTTAAAAAAATACATCCCTGTTTACTTCTTTCCTTGAATTTTTTTTTTATGCAAACGTAATCACTTTATTCCTTAGGAACTACACAAAGCCCGTACCCGTACTGTCTCTGGAAATAAAGTGCGTGTATAATTTTACGTTTGCCACCCTTGCTTTTACAGCGTTTGCGCTTTCATATCCTATACGGAAAAATCCATTCAACCAAAAATCACCGAAAGTTTATTATTGCCGGCAAAAGTTTTGCTTCTTTTGCTTTCACTTTTCGTATCTTGCTACGCATTACTTTCTGGAGTGGGTGGTTAGAATAACATTGCCCCTACCTCATTGCTATTTCTTTAATGCCACGATACTTGAGTATAGGAACATTGGAGACGAAAAATATGGCACTAAATTTAGGGATATTTCTTCCCCAATTTTTTTTCTTATTTTTTTATTTATTTCATTGAAATATAGGGTGCTGGATCGAACCAACAGCTTTTTGAGATTTCCGCATTGGAAGGAATAATAATTTTTGCTTGTGAATTTCCCTTTTGTGAAATGTGTAGTGAGGCAGAAGCTTAAGTATATAAGATTAAGATGCGTCTAGATATTTTGATAATTTGGCTATACATATACATATAATATAAGACAGAGTTCAGTGAACTTCTTAAGATGTTAACATGCGCATTTCTGGCGTGGGCTATATGCTGTTTAGACTAGGGTGAGGAAAATCTTTTCGCTTCCTTGGAACTAAGACAAAAAGTCTTAAAAACTTGCAATTGAGGTATACTAGTTGATGTAGCTCATTATTTTTGGTTTTCATCGATTTTGTTTTTGTTTTTTCTAGAAAAGCCTATTGTTGGTAATTTGTAAATTTCACTAGTTTTACGTATTTTTTCAAAGAAACTAAATTTTTTCTCTTTTACTTAAAATTTGAAAATATGTAGCTGTAGATCTCCGATAGTATGTACATTGGTAACAGGTTTGTTTTAATGCCTTTTTATTTTGTAATCTGGTCAATTTAAGTTTACTTTTTTATACTTAGATGGGTGTTGCAGTTCGGGGTGAACCTGAGCCCCAACAGAGATCTTTCGCTAACTAATTCGATTTCGGGCGAGCTCTCTCCAGTTTTGCACTCTAAGTCAGTTGAGGTCATCTTCCACTTATATGCGCCACCTAAAATGAGGTCTTCTCTTTCTACGATTTCCCTGTAATGTGCTTTCTAAAACCCTTAGAGCCGGATTGATGTTGTCCATCCGCTTTACATGGCCGTAAAAGTCTCCCGACTACGTTGTTGTGTCTTCTTCTCTACGCATTGTCTTCATATACGGGACCAAAGATCACTCGGAGTATTTTCCTTTAAAACGACCAGGGGCTTCCTCATTCGCTTTATATAAGGTCCAAGCTTCTGCACTGTGTGGCAGGACTGCGATGATCAAGGTCTTAATGGGTTACCTTGGTTTACTAAGCGAGGGTTTTATTTTTGAATTGGCTTTCTTTTTTGAGTTAAGAACGAGCGGTTAGCAAGAGTTATTCTCCGTTTAATCACCGCACTGTTTCGATTTTTCGAGTCTGTAGTGGATTATAGTTAGACTATACCTTTTAGTTTAGGTTAATAACTCGAAGTTATGTCTGTCTATTCTGACGTTTTGTCCAATTGGTCGTTGTTCCCTGTCCTTATTTGATGACAGCATATTCGTCGTTTTCCCTCGTTTAATACTAAACCTATTTTTGCCGCTTCTGTTTCAAGGCTCGCAAAAGTACCTATGGCATCAATCTTGCTTTTGCCCATTACGTCAATATCGTCTGCGTAAGCGAGTAATTGGCCGCGTTCCTGGCACCTATGTTCGAAAATCTTAACTCAAGATTCTGTCACTTTTCCCTTGTAAAAAGTTCCAGATTTTCAGATGACAATTCAGATGACATTCAGATTTTCTGATATTTTACTTGGCTGAAAAACTGAACTTAATGTCGTTTTCCATTGGTAATCCGGAAAAACTCTCCGATCCGGGATGCCAAAGTAACATTTTTATTTGTTTTGATGTTTCGTTGCTTGTATTGTGCATCGGTGTGAAACGTCGAGCGCTATTTTTTTTTCATTCACTTTTTTCAATTTTTTTCATAATTCACTTAAAACCACAGGAATATGTCTTAAAATGTTTTTAGAACTCATCTCACAAAATTAATTAATTAATAATTGTTTTCAGGTCACTTTTTTTCAATTTTTAGAGGTGTCAAATGATATTTGTCAATTTTGACGTCAACAGTGTTTCAGTGTGTGAGTGCTTCTGGCTTCGCTTCCTTCTTCAAATCAAGAATCAAATTTCTCTTTTTTCGAGGAGAGGAACTGTCATTTGATGCCAATGGAACGGTTTGAGAAGCGTTCAGAAGGCTTCCGAACGACCAATGGAAAACGACATAAGATTTTAGTTGTCAAAATAAGGAAAACAACATACATGACAATCGAACTTTACTCGGTATTCTTGCGTTATTTTTTTGTTCTACAAGCTTTCGCTTATTTGTTGAATTGAAATTGATAATTATTGGTGTTTGGATATTCTGTTTTGTAAATTATATTTTTAATAGTAAGTTTATCAACAAAGAAAACACATTTTTGAAGGCACACGATTTTCATTTTTTTTAACAAAATTAAGTAAAAAGAATGTAATTTTAAAACTGCCCAACATAAGTCAAATTGTTGAATTTCAAACTGAAAAAATCTGTGTTTTACAATTATTTTTACTAATAACTATGTAGAATCGAGAGGTGAATCACAGTTCCACTTTAAGACAAAAAAATAGTTCAGATAGTCGTTCATGGACTGACAAGTCTCTTCGAACTTTCGAAATTTGTCTTGAACCCGGCCATTGCTTGCGTTCTCCGCACCAGGACTTCGAAAACTACTGTCAGCTTTCGTCGCTCTCATTGGTCAAAAGTGTCAGAAGTTTCCGCTGACATTTAGCTGACGGTTGGATTATTTTCAGATTTTCGAACATAGATTTTCAGATGGAAAAAACAGTCTGAAAATTCTTATAAAAAGATCTAGTTGTCAAAACAAAGAAAACAACTTATACGACAATCGGACTTTACTCGTTATTCTTGGGTTAGTTTTCTGTTTTACTAGTTTTCGCTTACTTGTTGAATTGAAATTGATTTATTATTGGTGTTCGGATATTCTGTTTTGTAAATTGAAATTGAAAGTGAATTAATCAGCAACGAAAATATATTTTTGAGGGTATATGATTTTAATCTTTTTTTTATCAAAATTGATTGAAGTGAATTTAACTGTTTTTTCCATCAGAAAATCGATGTTCGAAAATCTAAAAAATCTAATATAATAATTTATAATAATATAGAATATATATAATTATATAATATAGCATAATTTTTTCAAGCATGATGTTAAAGAGATCGCTTGATAGTGAAAGTATCGTTTAGCTATTTAAAATTGTAGTAGTAACATCGATTATTTACAATTATACTTCGATTAACAGATGTCGCTGATATCTCTTTATCACGAGTTATTCGGTAACGTGTGCCGTAATTCGATCCTAGTATTGCCTATAATCCCTCAAATTCCAATATGTCAGCGCTGTAATGTAATGTGATGTAATTTAAGTTTCTAGTTAATTCGTTCAAGCTCAAAATAGCGAATGCGCTAAAATGTCGGCATATAGTCAGTTTAGGATAAATTTGTGTCGTTGCAATTCCGTGCTTAAAATCATACGGCTGCCAATACAACTGCCGTCATGACTGCTTTTACGACTGCCTTCAGCCATAAGTTTGAATTTGTTATTTATATTAGGTGTGTTTAATGACCTGCTCTAGATCGATCTAGAGCAGAAAAAGCAGCTTTTTTGATGTTTAATGACAATTTTTCTACTCCGAGCAAGAACTTTTTGTGTTTAATGACCTGCTCTAGATCACTTTAGAGCAACATTTGCTGCACTTGCTTTTGAGTAAGAGCAGATTGGAGCAAAGTGTCAAAATCCGTTGTTGACATTTGATTTAAATATTTTTGTTTATATTTTGCGTTTTGAAATCTATTTGAAATCCAATTTAACTTAAAATCAATTGAATTAACATCGCATGTTAGTTAAGTTTTGATTCCAATGTTTCCGAATATAGATTTTTATTATAATAGGATACCAAACATAATTTTGCAAACTAGCTAAGGTCACAAAATGTTGGTTGCTTTCTTTTCAGCTGATTTTTGGCACCAGCTGACTCTGCTCTAAAGGCAAGGCCTCAACCCATAGAATCCGTTGCGTCCGTTCGCTCTCGGATTCACCTGACAGCTCGATTAAATACACACGATCTTATGAGAGGTGACCCATAAGCATCGGATGCAACGGACGCAACGTAAAAAGTAGCCCAACTTTTAACTTTTTGCGTCCGGCAGAAGAGAGACATGCGCAGTAAGAACCAATTTGAAATGTTCTCTTCTGCTAACATGAGTATTCTTGTTGAGTTGAGACACCGCAACGGATTCTATGGGTCACCACAATCCGTTGTGTCCGGCAAAACTCACAGCTGTCAGGTGAATCCGGCAGCGAACGGACGCAACTGATTCTATGGGTCGGGGCCTTAAGTTGCCTGACATTTTTCATGTTTCTTGCTCTTCTCTGAGCTGCGCTGCTCTGCTTTTTTTCATTAAACACACTTATTGACAAGTATCTCAAAAAGAAAATATCAATTAGTTCGAAATTGAGCTGTTTTTAGAAATTTTAAATGTCTGTGAAAACGATAATTCCACTCGCGAAGGACTGTTTTTCAGCTTTCGAGCATATTAACAGATGCTGCCATTAACTTAGTGCTTTTTCACCTAGCCTGTAGATTTTCGGAGGAACAGTTATAAAATTCTTTTCACACAGGAGTTGTTGAGTTAATTATACCTGAGTATAGTATACCTGGGCCTTCGGCCATTCCGTTTTGTTGCTTATTTACTTTATTTTTCATTTGAACCCAGATTAGGTTCGAATGTATGGTAATGTATGGTAATGTAAGTAAGTACCTACTCATATTTCTTAAACTAAAAGGTACTGGCAATTACATACCTACCACATCCACCTACATTTCCACCCGGCTTTCAATGTAACCTTATAGCCTTTTATGCAACACACCTTTTTATTTTTTTGGTACCTGATTCATTGTTTTGTATCTTTCAAAAAAAGTGGCGATAGTTTCAGGTGCTTTTTCTGTTGAAGAAACAACCACCAACCAATCGTTCTTGGTTTGCATATGACTCATTCAAACCTTACCCATTACACTTTTTCTATTCGATTTCACAAAACCTAAAAAAAAATATATATTCACACCCTCAAACTAACAGTCATATGATCCAAAACATGACAAAGGGAAATGATAAAAAAAATTCCTAAACTATCCCGCATAATGAAAGCAAAACTAAATTGACAACTTGAAAAGCATTATTTTGTTGTGCGTTCTATTCCAGGGAGTCTTCTCAACATAAAACCTAAGTTTTACTTTGACACAACAAACATTGCCTATCGCCAAGCCACAGTAAGAACAGCACGCGGCAACACAGAGTAAAAAGAATCAAGGGTCAACGGCACAATGCAATGGTTTAGGAAAATTCGGCAATATACCCAAAACTGTGAAAAGAAAGAGAAAATACATTTCCTTATCTGCTCAAGGGGCACGTGCACCCACAACATAAAACTTGTTCCATTTGGGAATCAACAAACTATGAGTACGAGTAAGTAAATAGATTCAGGGGAATAAGGAATTTCCCAGCGTATACGCACTACCGTTAGATGGGGGAGAGGTCACTAACCGCTCGCAATGTTTGTATTTTTCTATACACGCATTTGTGTGTGGAGGGCAATTCACGCACTTGCCGGCAGAGGAGAAACACAAACATCCCAAATACTGAAGGAACAAACCATGTACGACTTTATCCCATATCTGACCTATTTTCTTGCTTGAGACTATTTACCCTAAAGTTCAAAGACCTCAGATGATGGCAGTGGTAGCGAGTGATGGCGGTGGCGGTTAAATGAAAAAATGTTTGAGCGGCAGTACGTACCTAGATGTATCTTGGTATTTTCTTGAGGAGAAATAAAGACAATGGAGTAGTGGGAGACGTTTGAAGAAGCAGGGGTTGCGCTACGACAGGCAAATATTTTATATATATTTGATTTGTTAAACAGCGTCGGAACGGGACAAGACAGAAGGTTATAGAAGAAGACACAGCTGAGGACGATAAGACATGGAAATCCTAAGACTGTTTAAGTACGCCCTCATATTTGTAGATAATGGAATAATCAAATTTTGCTGATGAAAAGTCGTCTCTTTAAAATCAAATCGCCGGTAGTTATGATTTTACGGCTTGCCTATATTTTTTTAGGTGCGCAAAGCGATGAACAGTTTTCTGTTTTTATTTAATTTTTTTTTTAGTTTAATATGGAATAGCTGTGGGACGGTTAGATAACATCAAAGGCTCTGTGAAACAAAACGCAGTCTGCCGATGAGGGTGGAATGTTTGGTTGGTCTTCGCGTTCTTGGATGATATTACTCGGTGTTTGCTTGGCACAATTGTATAAGCTGTTCCAGCCCTTCAATCTCTTTTTAATCATTTTAACCACTTTTCTTGTTCACGCTCTTTTACTTGTCCCTGTCAATTAAGAGCAGAGGACCTTCTTGCTTGTCAAATCAGCTTGTTTATGAAATCCGAAATTGAATTCAAATTTAGTTTTTAAAAAACGCTCATTCTAACCGAAGCGATTTTGTAGTTGATGCGACGACAACGACACCGCGGTATCATACATTTGCAGTTGCCGCGACGAGCTCTAGATCGATCTAAATCTGGTCCATTACACAGTGCTAATAAGCGCGTTCAAGAACCTATCAGATAGGCTATCTTGGATACTTGCATCTAAGATATGTACCTTTTTGAAAGATTCAAATAACTTTTTCCAGAATGTTTCCGACAACAGCTGTAAAACATAAAAATTCAACTTTCAAAAACACAAAAACATTTGAAATATCGTTGCTAAAAGATTGTAATTTTTTTTTCTATCAACTGATCACTTGAATAGAAAGGTATACCAAAAATTCTCAGATATGACTGCGAAAACCATGCTTTACAGTATTTTCTATTTATATAGCTGTAGGTATACTAATTTGTTTCCCTTCAAGCAATTTTGAATTTTTTTCGTTTGAAGCATTGAATGTCAAAAGTGTTTTTGGGTTTCTCTTAACTCGCCCTAAAGCACAAAGGAAACAATCTACTCATCTACTCTTCGCCCTAAAGTTGCACTATGTTTATGCTGGGGCGAGTTCGGGTAACGAACATGGCTGTCAAGCAACAACTCATAGGGTTGTCAAGGAAACCTGGGTCAACCCTGGGAGAAGTTCAACAAACGAACCTTCTGTTTTTGTTAAGGCATGATATATTTGTTACTACAAAGCTAGTTCATAATGAGCTCTCAAAAAAGCTGGGTTTTCAGTTAGCAAAAAATACTAAACCACAAAATCAGCACATTTCCCTATCATTTGAAAAACAAAAATGGGCACGGCTGGGTCGCACGAGCTTGCGATTTTGTGATTATTACAATTCCAAAAACTTAAGGCTGAGTAAAGGTTTTAGTATTCGCTCTTCATAATAGATTTGGTGGTGCAGGGCTGCCAGCTACACATTACATAATTATAAAAATTTAATAACATCACATAAAATATTGAAAGAAATTAAATTAAATATTCCAAATGTCTTAAGCGAAAATCCAATAACGCTGAAAATTTAATCAAAATCGTTAGAGCAGTTTTTAAAAAATCCGCTTTTTGGTTTTTATTTTTTTTTTAAACTAGTTTTCTAAAAATCAAGTATGCTAGAAGATGTTTCGATAAAAAATTTGAGAAAATTGTAATTGTGTCTTGAAAATATGATAAAATAAATAATAGAATACATATTCGGAAAAATTAAAAAAAAAACTAGTAAAAATTAAAAATTTCAAATTCTGATACACAATCTTTGTTAACCCACTTAGGACTTCTTTAAGAAAAAATTTCGTCAAAACCGTGTTGTTCAATAAGGGGCCGTCCATAAAATACGTCACACTAAAATTAGGTTTTTTTGGCCCCCTTCCTCCAGTGTCACGCTGTGTCAAACTTTCTGTGACCCCCCTTCTATGAATATTACGTCACAATAGCTTAGACCCCCCTTGCGCATGATAAATTTTAATTGATAGTGTAGTTGTACGTTTTAAAATTTTTTTCTATAATAAATTAACAAATATATTTTACGGATTCCAATGCCGTTAGAGCCAAGTCAAAACGCTAAAGAAGCGCCGAAGAGCTAGCGCTCATGTTTAAAAAAATAAACATTAGTAAATATATTGAGTTACAATTTATTGTATTTGAAATACATGCATTTAAATGTTTGTATACTTACTAATACGAAATGAATGACTTTAATCATGACAACGATTTAAAAAAAAACAGTCGAGAGATATACTATAGTAAAATTTTTTGATAAAGGGCGAACGCTACGTTGCCGTAGACCCCCCCCCCCTCCCTCCCTCCCTGGCATATCTTGTCAAACTCAGCGAGACACCTCCCTGCACCCTGTATACGAACGTATTTTATGGACGGCCCCTAACGAGAATCTCGGTTTTGAGAAAAACGGTACTATGGGTGGTACCGTTCTTATACTTTTTCTAATTTTTTTTACGTCATTAGAAAGGCCTTTAAGAAATAATCCCTCACATGAAATTTTATCGAAATCGTTAGAGCCCTTTTCGAGAAAAATAAGTATTATCATAAAAGTTGTATGGCAGGTAACGTTATTTCAAAACCTAGAGACCTAATTCCAAAAATTCGGTCATGGGGTTCAGGCTGTAGATCCAAATACGGAAAGACAGACAGATAGACAGAGTTGTAGGACCCACTTTTTCGTATTCTCTATACTCGTAATGTCATATTATTTGTTTTCTAAAAAAACAAATTTCAAACTTAACTTATAGTACCTACATTCGCAAATAAGAATACATGCAGGTCATTACCTGAACTCGTCCTAACAAAAACCTAGTGCTACTTCACGGCGAGTTGGGGGCAAACTGGGGGCTCAAAAATTACTCAATTTAACATTCGGGACGAGTTTGTTTTGAAAAAAAAAAAAAAAAAAAACGCTTTGTGGCGACAACAGGGCAACCCCAGGGTTTCAACGAGCAAACCTACATTAATTTAGTTTCTGATTTGTTGTTGCAAGTATTTGAAGGCATAATTGCATTCAATACAAATTGTATATACGAGTATTATACGAATTCAGTGCCCCTGTTCTGTAACTATCACCTTGGCGATAAACGGTGGAAAATGGAACGAAATTCTATGAATTTAGTAGGATTTCGTTCCGTTTTCCACCGTTTATTGCCTGCTTTTATCGAGGCGATAGTTACAGAACAGAGGCACAGGGTATAAAAAATTAAAAAATTGCCATACATATCTATACGTCATAAGTTTAACAGCTTAAAAAATAAGGTTTATTCGTTGAAGCTCTTGGTTAAATGGCATGTGCACAGCGAAGAACCAGAGAGTCAACTGCGGCAAGGTAGTGCTGTTTTGTCCATGAGCTAAATTAGACCGGAAACCCTCGACTCGGTTGGTTTGAAATTATGTAATTTAGAAAAGTGAAAGTGATTCCAATATTTTTGAACCTGGCAAGCAAACCTTGGTCAACTCTGGGTAAAGTTCAACGAACGAACCTATTGAAAAAAAGTAAAGTTGTCCTGACCCAACTTAGCCGTCCTGGGCTTTTGTCGCATCTTATGCAAAACACCCTCCATATAATTATATGTTTGTATCTGCAGCGACAGCCCAGCTGTGCTTAAGTCTAGGGAGATAGACCCCCTTCACATACGACTTTTTTCTTGTCTTGGCCCAACCTATCCGTCAAGAAAACAACCAAAACAACCTCTATTAGATGTGGTCAATGATCATATTTTGCAGTAATTTTTATCTTTAACATAATCAGCCCTATCACAGATTCCATCGTAGAAAACTTCCACACGGAAAGCTAAGTTACGATCTACGAAAATTTGTGATCACAAAATCCGAATGGAGTCGAAGAAAGCATTTCCAGTTGCCACACTAATGGCGTTTTCCATTGGTTTCACTCGGGGAAGCACTCATTTTAAAAACCAATGGAACACCTAAAATTGTTTTTGCTCAACTTAACGTCTTGGCTTTGTGTGAGTAAAACACCAATTGCACATAAAAAATATTTCCTGTGGAAAATTTTCTTTTTGACATTTGAGGAACATGTATTAGTGCTTCTTGAGTCGATTCTCACTTCAAATCGAGAAGCGGCTGTCACTCCTCAGCGATCTTTTTGCACCAATGGAACGGTTTGAGAATGCTTCTGGACGCTCCTGGACGGTTCTTTTCGTCCAATGGAAAATGCCATAAATACCGCCATGCTGGTTAACGAAATCAGCTGTTTTACGCCAAATGTGAAAGATCATTCACATTTTTCTGCAAAACACAACTTTTTTCGTATATAAAGACGACGATTTTACATTCCACTTGGATTTGGTGATACCGAATCTACGAATTTCGAAATTTGTTCCACTCCGAATGGATTATGTGATAGTTACATCGGGAAACTTAGACTTTTTTCGATTACGATGGAATCTGTGATAGGGCTGAATATAATTAATCTAAATTTAATTCCCATCATTCAACATATTTCATCTACTTACACTCCAAATACCAGATTGTAATTTTGCATTATTCTATAAGATAGTCTATCTTAAAATATAAACTAAACTTAACTTCCCACCTAGCCATTTTTCGTAAAGTAGCTTTACCATTCGGATAGCATTCGTTTTCACTTGGAAGACGGACTGAAACAATTTGTGAAGATTCAGCAACAATCGTTTTATGCAGTGAACCAGTCCTCGACCTAGGGGAAGTTAATTGTTTTTCCAGAATTTTGAGTAATCGTATCGCACGGCGTATCCAATTACACGAGAGTCAAAGGGAACGCTGCTTCTGAAATCGTCAACAGATCGGATAGTTGATAGGTGATGGTTGGTCTTATCAACTATCAAGTCCGTATAAATCCAGAGGACCATTTTTTGGAAAAGACGTTATATTTTAAAAAAAACTGACAGTGTAGCAATTTTCGACTTGGTACGTTTTGATGAAACAAGCTTGCTATCTAGGAATACTCCAATATTTTTAACTTCATTTGAGAAGAGAAGGTTGACAACTTTAAGTACGTGTTTGGTCAATGGTCAGAAAAGTCAATTTCCTGCTTCAATTCTTTTTTTTTTGAAATTTTTAAGACGATTGACGGAAAGACTTTCTTACAGCGTGCTCTTTAACAAAAAGCTTGAAGGCTGAATCCAACAGAGAGAACGTTAAATCCGTTTATCATTTTAAACAGTCTTAACTTGCATGCAGTAGAAAATGTACTGCTGGTGTAATATAATGTCCACCACACTCAGCTTCAACGAGCGCTGTTCTATTCATTAACATTGCTTTAATGCACAACACCAATAGTTCGTTTACACCATCTTTTTTGTCCATACCATCAAAGTTTGATTTGTGTAAAGCACCTTCTATGTCGATGATCTGATCATCAGAAAATCCTTCTTTTCGATACATGAATTTGAAGTGCTGCCCCACGATTTCCTCATTGGTAAGCACTTTACATCTGAGGCAGAGGATGGAGTGATCTAACCTCCAACGTTTTGAACATGAATGAGATAAGACTGATGAGGACTTTTGTATAAAAGTTACTGTTAAAGGCATTGGGATATAAGCTAAGACTAGATTAGTTCATCTATAAAAATATGAATCAAGTGTTTACTTTCCGGCAGCACAGCTGAAGTGCCTCATAGTCACATCATATTTGGTGGCTTCATCACATCATCAGTAGAAACAAACGATGACATGTACCAGCTACCTCGTTTGGAATCATGGAGTTATATAGTAATCTAGATTCAATAGATTGTTGCAAGCCGATGTATACCTGCCTTCCTCGGAAGATTTTCCATCATAAGATTAAGTGTCTTTGCTTTAGACTCAGCATAGCGACCGTTTAAATTCCTTGATGCTTCCAATCTGTTTCCCTTGCTCCTTTCAAACAACAATTGTGTGACTTTTCCTTTTAGGTAACTGCAGCAAAACCAGTAATCAGATTGAATGCGCTGCTAGAAGCAAAATATATCTCAAGACAAAAAAATTCAGTTTCAAATGTGGAAAATGTTAACCCAAAAAATCAAGTGAATATTTACGTTTCAATTCACTTTATTTGATTTATTCCACACACAGATTACAACGTAAATTAGTTAAATGTAAAATTAGAAAGTAAAAATTGAGTGCAGACGCTTTTAGTATCCTCCCCGTCCGGGTGGAGGGCCTCCACGCATCATACCAGGTGGTGGGCCTCGCATTGGTGGTGGTGCTCCGCGTCCCATGTTCGCAGGCATCGGCGGCATACCGGGCATCATTCCTGGTGGTGGAGCTCCCATCATTGGATTTCGTGGAACACCCCGACCCAACGGAGCCATATGCTGTTGTGATGGTCCTCCAACTCCTCGAACAGGTCCCTGCAGACCAGCAGGAACCGATGAAATATTAACCGGTACACCACGACCAGTAGCACGTCCCATACCAGGTCCAGGTGCTGCCCCTGGGATTGGCACTCTGGGCAGGCCTTCCTCTGGTGGTGGTGGTCCCTCTACAGTCAAAGAGACAATGTTTTCGCCTCGCAACAAAACGAATCCCAGCACACGCTTTTCTTCTCTTTCAGGTAGTTTTGTGTTCTTCGGTCTGATTTTTCTAAATTCCTCACAGTCCCCAAGAATCAGATTCATGTGTTTATCAAATGCTTTGAATGTTCCAATGAACGTACGGGAGTCCTGAAGCACTATCCGCACCCTGTAGTTCAGGTGCTGGATCATTTTGTTATTCTTGCCGATAGTCTGGAATTAATAAAAAAAAAAAACATTAACAAAATGCAGTATTTTTAGTTTAAATAGCAAAAAATATTGTTTTTCTAACAAAACGTTTGCTAAAACTTAACCTAACAAATCGAAACAAATGTCCAGCCTTACATTGGTAAGAAAATGTTATTTGTATTTACTTACCATTGTGACGGCTTAGTTTTTAGTTGTTAAAAACGTTCAAAATGTGATTATTTCGATCTGGATTATTTATTAATATAAACAATTTATTAGAAAAAGTTTAATTTTAACAAGCCCGCCGTTCCTTCAACAACCGGCCGCAAATATCGATGTGCTTGTTTGTATGGATACAAATGTCACAAACTCGTATAACAATGATGCCAAACTAAAAGGAATAAATGGCAATTTTTTTTTTATAAATTATTGGTGAAAACAATTAAAATTGTAAAACATACGTTTCTTGAAATCCTTTTTTACAAACCTGACCAATCTAGTGATTTTTGTGCGCTGCGGTTTGTTGCATGCTTAAATCACGAGTCACACACGGTTGCTTGCCAGCGGTGAATATGAATATAGCAGCTGCCACTGCCAGCCGAAATCAGTTGCCAGCCGGCGAGTATTTAGTAGCGCGGCTGGCAAAGTTGAACATGTTCAACTTGAGGCTGCTATCCGTTGCTGGCAAAACAAAAAAATACTGCTACACGTTGCATTCAGTAAATTTTTCTTTAAAAATTTGTTGCCCATATTTTTAAATTGCTTAGTATTATAAATAAAGTCCAAGTTCCAATTTTTTGCGGTTGGCTGATAGAAGCTGGAGAGTAGTGTGGCAGTTCTGTGTGACCCGTGCTTTAAATAAATTATAAAACAATGATCATATTTTCCAAATTCCCCGTCTTATCACATTTCTTACGATTACTGAAATCTTAACTATTTCCATAAATACCCTATGGGTAGCTATGAAAACAAGTCAACCATAAAAATGAAAGACTTTTTCGTTAATGGTTTTCCTCTCTTTGAAACTGTGAAATAAGCTTTATGGAATGAAATTAGTATAAAATATAATTTCATTCACATATAAATGGTATAAAAGAATAGTGGATTTGGCACTACTTCAAATCCAGTTTGCTGTTCTCTCTTGTGATCGGTTTCTTCTTGTATACAAAACTGTCAAAAGCGTTGGCATCTTGAAAATTATTTTTCATCAACTTCCCTTGTGTGGGGCGTAAAAGTTTTAATTTAATCTTTCTGCCTAGTTCTTCATTTCTCAAACAAATTTAATAATAAGCAAGTGCATCACTCAATCGACAATTTTGATACAAAAAAAATATGGCTGCAGAAATAAAACCTGCTCTGCGAACATCGAGCGCTCCTTTTAGCACCACAAAGAAGCCCGAGTTGCTGAGCAAATTGGAAGGCAGTAACGATGACGTGAATGCGGCTATTTTGATTCCCGGAGAAAATGGAGTAATTAGCGTATCAGATGATAAGTAATTTAAAACAATTGCATTTCAACAACAAGACAGATTAATCAAATTGAATTGTTTTCATCCTACAGAACAATCAGGGTGTGGTTGAAAAGAGATTCTGGCCAATATTGGCCATCGATTTGCCAATATATGCCTTCTGGGTGTACGTCGTTGTTTTATGCCGATGATACCAGACAGTTGTATGTAGGCCAAGAGAATGGAACTGTTTCCCAGTACACACTTTCGGAGGACTGCAATAGGCTGTCGCTTGTTCGCGACTATTTGGCACATCAAGCACGCGTTGTTGGTGTTGTATTTGCCAAAATTCAATCTTGGGTGCTATCGTGCGCTAAGGATAAGTTCTTTGCATATCACTGCACCGAGACCGGACGTCGTCTTGGTGGCTATACGTTTGAGACGCCATGTACAGCTTTGCAGTAAGATTTGCGGAAAATCAACAGATAACACGGTCAAGTAACTTCATTGGTTTTTGCTTATAGATTTGATGCAATGGCCAGATATGCCTTCATTGGTGATTATGCCGGACAGATAACAATGTTGCGTTTAGATGTTCAAGGTTCACAATTAGTCACCACTTTTAAAGGGCACACAGGTGAGCTATTTTGGATTGATTCAACTGTCGAAACATACTTTTAATTTCCTTTTTGCAACATGTCGGAATTTTAACATTTCAGTCGAATATTGAAAATATTTATTGGGTTTCAACATACACCGCAATGTTAATTAGCTGTTGACTTACTGAACTAATTAGTGTGAAGCTTGTCATAGATTAGGCTCTGCTTGAGACAATGCGCAATGTTTCCCATAGATGTTTGTGTTGTTTCCAATTACATATTTCGCTGATGTATATGAAATTTAAAACAAGGTCTCGGTTCTCAGTCGAAACCCCTCTTCGTAATCGTTGTTTATTCAATTTTATTATCCACAGATAGGTACTATGTACTCTTTTCCAGCTGTAATAAACTCTAAAGTTTTCAGAAAATTTCGTAATAAACAGTTGAATGAAATATCCTGATTACAGGATTACCTTTAAGATTTTAGTTTTAATTCAGAGCCTTGTTGTCTGTGTATCGCTGGGCTACTCACCATATTATTGAGCGGGGTTTTGAAAAATTTGAACCTGCAATATCTGGATCCTATGAGCTCCTGTTATATGTAGGAAATTCTGGCACCAAGTTCTCTTATCGAAAATGTGTGGTTTTGGTATCTCGATGAGTCTCTTCTTGGTTGGACTTTCCCACCATTCAATACAAGTTGTATTTGTATTGTGGTTCTGATACTCACTTTATAAATGCTCTCTTCCTATTTTCATAAACAATTTCATGTGTGAAACTTCTAATCCTTTAAACTGTTTTTCTGACGACTCAACCGTCAGCTTCTCATATTCGTTTCCAAATTCACGTCTCTGCTCTTCCGATATGGATCTGGAACGGTTTTGTATGATTAGCTAATTGAATTTTAACCTTGACGGCATTGTTACTACATAGAGCAATAAAAACTGAGTAGAATTCAATGCTTTAAAAGCTCAACGCTGTCTCTTGTCGTTTAAGATAAATATTCCCAAAATCCATTATCCATGAATGGTACCTGCATCTAAGAAAGCAAAAGCTGTTAGTACTCGGCATGTATGTAAACGTTGATTTTTGCTGGAATAGTATTTGAAGTCGCCAAAAATGCTGCTAAATGCAAATGTTAGACGATGCAGGAAATTTTGTAAAAAATTTATAAAAATTTATAAAGCCAACATCCACCCAACTGGAGTATAATTCTCATATCTGTTCAGGTTCTCCTCAAATATCTACAGTGGTGGCCACACAATTAGAAACGGCACCCCAAACCATTATGTCTCCTCCTCCATGTTTTACGGTCTTCAGGGTGTATTTTGGGTCTAATTCTTTTTTCTGAGGACATTTAACACACACTTTACCTTCTGACCGACCCAAACAAATTGGATTTAGATTCATCACTCCATACATAACGGTTTGGGGTGCATTTTCTTGGAGTGGTGTTGGTTTTGGTTGGTGTTGGGTAGTAAGGATAAACGGTCGAGTGGATCAACACGTTTATAAATGCATACTGGAGAGTGTCATAGAGCCTTTTTCATTCCCACACATGCCCATCAGTTATGTTTTTTACCAGGACAACGACCCAAAACATACTGCATACTTGTAAAGCAGTGGTTTGCGGGTACAAAAACCAGTGTTTTGGATTGGCCCGCGCAAAGTCCGGGCCTGAATCCGATTTAGAACTTATGGGCAGACGTCGAGAGAGGATCAAAGTCCAAAAAATCTAAAGATTCGAACGAGTTTTCAAAAACATTAAGGAGGTCTGGGACGGTATAGCACCAACAAGATGCGGCGCTTTGGTTGAAAGTATGGAAAAAAATTTGGCTGCGGTTGTACAAAGTAATAAATTCCCTACAAAATATTAATACTTACTCTATGTTAAACTGAAGATTTCTAGTGAAATAGCTACAAATTAAACCTCTTTTCAACCTGAAGAAATGTCTTTTAAGAAAGTTATGCATACTTATATTACTATATGGGTGCCGTTTCTAATTGTGTGGCCACCACTGTATGTGCCTCCTTGATAGGGTACAAAACAGATCATTAAGACTGATAGGTAATGGTTCAATTGTATAATCAATTGATTCTCTTGAACATCGTCGAAATGTTACTCTTCTTTATCGCTTTTTTTACAAACAATGCTCTAGTGAAAGAGCCAGCTAGATTTTTCCCTTGAAACAGTTTAGCCGCATCACCCGCCTCGTTAGGAATGCTCGTTAGTTTTGCCTTGAGTCCAACTTCGGACGTACTGTTAATTGTAGAGATACATATTTAAGCCGTTCAACCCGAATGTGGAATGCTCAACCTAGCTTTGTTTTCACCTGCATTTTAATCCACAAAAATTTGAAATCAATGTGCATCGGCGTATAATTCTTAAGCCTCTCATATTTTTCTAATGTGTTTTATAAAATTATAAGGGTATTCATAACCCCTTGATATGTGAGCAAATCATAAGAAAAATATGCATATGGTTGAGCAAAAAGAGGGGTCTCAGGGGCTCAGCCTATTCCTCACAACTATAGCTTGTGAGGGGAAAAGAGGGACCTACAATTTTCTGCCGATTCCGAATGGATAATATATTATATATATTGTGCTGGTTGACACATGGTCTTCAGACAACGAGTAATTCTAGAAGCCTGGCTGAATAAGGATATGAGAGAGCAGTGACGAAGGTGAAATGTCAACTGTTGTTTGCTGAAGATGGAGATAGACATGCCTGTCCCAGTCATTTATTTGAATAGAAATGTGCTTTCCAAGTGTGAAAAATCTAAATATCTGAGATCAGAGATTAATTGTGATGACGACTTTAATCATCGAGTAAGCGTAGGGTGGATGAAGGTTCGAGAAATCTCTGCCATCTTCTGTGATAGAAAAATGCTGAAGGAAAGAACACACAGCATTTGTGCCTCCACCACTAACACACGGTTCACATTGTTGGACAATGTTCAAAAAATATGGCAGTAAGTTGACAGCAGCTGAAATGAAGATGCTCCTTATAACTCATTATAACGTAAGCAATAACAAAAGCTTAAATGTTTAAGAATAACAAAGATCCGTACAAGCCTTCATGTCAAAAATACCATGATAAAAAATAGAGAGCATGACTGACACAGTTGAAACCATCCGACAGAATTATCTACAAGCTCGTTTCCAAATGAGACACGACGCAGAACTTACAGCTCAGTTTATTGAAAAATTCTCAGATCTATATATTTGATATTGACTCCAAATTAGACCTGATGACGCTCCTTGAAATTGCCATACTTTTGAGTTCTAAAGCAAACTTTAACCAATGTCAAAAAATCCCCCTAAAATACTAACTTTTGAATGTCTCACACTCGTCGTAAAAAAAATGGTAACTTTTTTCAGCTAAGACTCAGACGTAAAAAAACTACTCATCAGCATATTCTCATAAAAGCAAAAACCCTGCCATTCTATTTTGAACCTTAATCATATTTTATAGCTAAATGTTTTTAATACCCGATATAAGTTATGCATTGCAATTTTTATAATTTAAGTTTTGCGATAACTTGAACTTAGGCCCTTATTGCGAGTGTCGTTTGGCAGTCGATACACGATGTTTGTCGATAGTCGAGCATCGAAAATGAAATTTGGTATTGCGTATTGTTATTGTTCGATACGTTCAATTTTGAATTCGGTCGTTATCGTTTGTATTTTTGTGTTCGACTATCACTGAAACTAACTCAAATTTCAAATTATTGGATTTATTCACAATGACTACTTTCATTATTCACAGTAACAGAAATCCTTGTAGATAGAGATACGCAATACCAAAAGGAAAATTTATTGAAGCTTTCGACCCTTGTCGCATCGAAGGTTAGGCGACACTCAAATAAGGGTTTTAGTCTAGTCCTGGAAGAAATCCAGATCCAAACCAAAATTTTTCCTACCAATCAGTCTAATGTCATTCATCCTCAAATGCATGTAGAAGGTTATTGACAGACACATCCGGGATAAGCCATTAGCTGCCCATTTACTTTCCACATCACAATATACCTACATACCATCCAGATAAATCAACGGAAACTGGGTTGAATGATCTGGTTATGGGGATTAAACACTTTATTGATAAAAAGGAAATATGCGTATTCGCTTTTCTCGAGATAGAATGAGCCATCAACTACACTTTCAAGACCAAAGAACAACCAGAGGCTGCCTACAATGTGGAGTCCTTTCACTACTTATCTGGTTAATTGTAAACAGCCTACTAAGATAACTTGCAACCCAAGGCATTCACAAGTCTCATCAGAAAGACTAATATCAAGAAGCTTCATTTAGCTCTGAAGACAGTCATTGTTCCATTCACAAAAAGAAGAAAACTAGACGTTCCAATATCCCCTCTTTCTCTATGGGAAAACAATACCATTCTCCAAAGAATCAAAATCAGCCCTATCACAGATTCCATCGTAGAAAACTCAAACACGGAAAGCTAAGTTACTTACTACGAAAATTTGTGATCACAAAATCCGAAGGGAATCGAAAAAAGCATTTCCAGTTGCCACACTAAATACCGCCATGCTGGTTATCGAAAACAGTTGTTTTAAGCCAAATATGCAAGATCATTCACATTTTTCTGCAAAGCAACAACTTCTTTCGTATATTAAGGCTACGATTTTACATTCCACTTGGATTTGGTGATACCGAATGGATTATGTGATAGCTACATCGGGAAACTTAGACTTTTTTCGATTACGATGGAATCTGTGATAGGGCTGAATATCTTGGGATCATCCTAGACAACTAAATGTCATGGAACCCACAAATAGAACTTAGAATTAGAACGTATCAATATTATTATTTCTCTACTATAATATTATGCAGACACACAGCGGATAGCGACTTTGTTTTGACACATTTTTTAAGAGGTCACAGTGTTGTGGCTACATGTCTTAACTATTCTCTATTTTTCTTAGTTTACAGCTCTAAAATAAAATGTAAAATTTCGATTTTTCTAGGTGGTATTCGTTGCTTAAAATGGGTCGAGGTTCCACAGCTGTTATTTAGTGGTTCAACAGATCAATCGGTAATAGTCTGGGATGTTGGTGGGAGACGAGGAACAGTTTACGAACTACAAGGGCATAAGTAATTCTTCTCAACATTGCTCATTTTAAATCATTTAATTTTTTTTTTATCAACCTTCATTAACAGCAATAAAGTTGCGGCATTGTCTTATGCAAATCATACACAACAACTCATTACGTGTGGCGAAGATTCGGTCATTGTATTCTGGGAAATGAATGCAATGCGCAAAGAAGTTCCCGAATGGGTTGAGTCAAACAATTGCCAACTATGCTCGAGACCATTCTTTTGGAATTTCCGCTCAATGATGGATCAAAAGCAAATTGGTAAGTCAAACATGAATGCAATACTGTAACGTTGAGGGGTTTTATTAGAAATGATTTTCGTGTTTTAGGTATCAGACAGCATCACTGTCGTCATTGTGGCAAAGCTATATGCGACAATTGTTCAACGAATCGTATCAACATTCCCATTATGGGCTTCGAATTCGATGTGCGCACTTGTGATCCGTGCTTTAAGCAATTAAAGACTGTTGAGTGAGTAAACAAAATTTAAAATAAACAAAATAGAATCATTGAATCAATGTTTTTTCTTTTACAGACGACCATCATTAGCAACGTTTCACGACGCTAAGCATTCGATTGTCTCAATCGACCTTGATGAAGATCGCAAACGTTTGCTTACAGTCGGACAAGACAGGATTATCAAAATATGGGATCTATCTTCAATCTGGGCATAATATTCACCAAACTGTGAGAGTTCTTCATCACAACCACCAACATCATCGACAGCATCGACACCATCATCGCCGATAATCATTAAAAGTCAAAAGCAAAAACAACAGCAACAAGGAGAAGAAACGGATACCTTATTCAAACGCCCAACGAATAGCCATGATGCGAGTTTCAAAAATGATTCAACCACAACACCATCAAAAGCGCCAGCAACAAATGAGTTTCCTTCAGTTTATTATCTTCAAAAGAAAACTAATAATTAGGCATTCGTTTTTGTTTCTTCTTTATTATTCCACTTCAATTTAGAAATTGAATGTTTTTTTATATTTTAAACCCATTATTTGAATTGAATGTGAAACAAAATTATTATTACCAAACAAAAACTGACTGACTCAGAACTGTTACTGCTTAAAAAGCATTTTCAGGTTTATCCTAATAATTTAAACTCCCACATTCGAATGATAAACATAATTTATAAAGCTGGTTTAAGTGCACACTTGAAGTTCAAACAGCTAAGATAACATGGTGAAGTAAAACTGCTTCTGAAAATGATGAATTGTGTGAATTAGCCGATGCATTTAGAATACCTTTTTATAAAAATTTAAAAAAAAAAATATAAACTTTTAAGTTAAGTATTGTCATAGAAAGGGCAAGTGTTGGTAGAAGTTTATTCGTTTTTTACATACGCATGGCCCCATGTTTCTTTAAACATTTATACACACACACGAATTTGTGTATATTTGATCATAAAATAATTATAACAGAAAACTAAAACATTTAATATACATCTAATCATACTATTACTACTAATGTGTTATCTATATTATATATTGTAAATAATTTATAAAATCCAGAGAAGAGGAAATACATTAAGTGTATATTAGATAATATTTTTTCAACTCTTGGATATATAAGTCGTTTCTTTACTTTCTGTGCAGTCTGTCTGTTTAGGTATCCACTCCTGAAAAGATGATAAACAACGAGTTTATGTGCACAAAGTAAAGAAACACAGTCCTATGTAATTCGGACTCTTTCGCGCTGAATGCAGTCAAATGGCATTCGTATTAGTAATGAGCGCCATTTTGTGTATGTTGACAGCTCTAAACGTGATGAGAAATGTAAATTCGGAAATTCTCCTTCGTGTAAGCGGATTTGTTTTATATTTTTGTATTAAAAATCTATCATCGTCTTTTTCAAACGTGCCATAACTAATTTCCTTTTTTTCTTTCCCTTTTATACCATAGTGCCCACATCATCTGGTATTGCACGCAAAGGAATCAATAGTCCCACAAAGCACGTGACCAACAACGCCTTCGAATTCATTTCAAACGACCCAACACCCTGCAAATTTGTTCCCCGATAGCTTGGAGTCACCATTGTATGGCGATAAGTTGATTAAATTGCATGATCTATCCGGTTTGAATGCCTAACGTCAGGGACATCGAAATGGGTTGCCGCTCCTTCCCGAATTGGAACCTGAAACCTGATCTGATCAGAAAAACCGTCGGCGATACCGGTTAAATCGAGAAGACAATTTTGCATTTTCTCAATTCAAAGTGGACCATCCCGAACGATTCCACCAAACGCCTGCACACAATGAGGTCTGTGATTGAGAAATCTAAAGTTTTTAGACATAACGAGTTCATTTGTTTCAGTATTTCCAGTTGGAGCATGGCTAGTAGATTTTAACCAATCCTTCCAAAGCGTGGTTGATAGATTTAAACAAATCACATTGATTCGCGAGGCATGGATAAGCTTATAAGCGTACTAAACCTGACAGAAGATCACAAGGATGTAATTTGAGTCTCTAAAACTGTTCTTCAATTTAAAATTATCGCCTCAAGACTCATCATTAACGACACAGATTTTTTCAACTGCTCTAGGATGGGCTGCATGCAGAGATTTGTATAGCTTCATTGATTTATTATTTTATATTCTGTAACATGTTTGAAAAGTTTATTGTCGGTGGCATAACAAAATGCGCTTTCTGTGCTTCGAAAAATTCTTATATTTCTTGTTTCTTAATTCTAAAAAAAATTCAACAAAATCTTATAAAATTGCTTTTTATTGATTGTTAAACTTTGGCAAAATACCTCAAAGTATTTTATGTATATTGATTTTTATGTAAATAAAAGAAAAAACAGCAAAAAATAAAACTAAAAGTGTTTTATTTGAGGTGGTAACACTTGTTTCCCGACGGACAGAAATCAACACATCCACTAAAGCCAGTGGGTTTCCAGGATAAGTTCCAAAATAGGTTGCTGGATATGGTAGTGCCCACAAAATTTGGGTGCTGTATGTGTTCATTTCATCGTGGTGTGGTTGTGAACCAAGATTTGGCGGGATTGTCAATTACCAGTCAGTATACCTACTGCGGGTTATGTGCGCCTGGTACTTCAGAAAATTTTTAAATTAGAATTTTTGCGGAAATGGAGCGAGCGATGGACGGAAATGAATGAATACTTTTAACTCAGACGTTACTTTTTTTAAATTGACTCTCGAGAATCATTCATTCATTTCCGTCCATCGCTCGCTCCATTTCCGCAAAAATTCTAATTTAAAAATTTTCTGAAGTACCAGGCGCTCATAACCCACAGCAGGTATACTGACTGGTAATTGACATTCCCGCCAAATCTTGGTTCACAACCACACCACGATGAAATGAACGCACACAGCACCCAAATTTTGTGGACGCTACCATATCCAGCAACCGATTTTGGAACTTATCCTGGACACCCACTGGCTGTCAAATTAGCTTATGCACTCTTGACTCGTTTAACAGAGCACAAATTGCAGAACTATTAATAACATAAAATCAAATTAAACAAAAAATTGTCTGGTTTTCCAGTGCATTTTTGGACACCAATTTTTATTTATTTTTTATTCAATAAAAACATAAAAAAAATTGGTAATCAATCATTTTCCGTTCGATTTTCTTTCGACGGCACATCGGCAAACAACTCTTGATAAAGATCACTTTTTCGATGATGTGAGAACCAAGTGTTAAAATCCAACCGCAAAAGTAATTGAGATAATGGAGTTGAACTGGGCGTTGTTTTTAAGCCAACCAAATAGTTGATCAATTGGTCCATCAGAAGATCAAGACTGTAATAAAAAAGAACGTCAAAAGAATGCTCTCCACCTACGTCGTTAGCCACACAAACTAAAATACCTGCCATCCAATAGCATTATACTGTTGTCTTTTTCAACTTTATCCATTGTCTTGGAGGTAACTGTGTTGTAAAACTCTTCACATAGTTTGATCACATCTTGAAGTGTGATAAATATTGGATTTGTGGATTTAAGAGATCTGTCGAAACTGAGTTTTGTGAAATCCTCCTGTAAAGAAAAGAAAGATGGATAACAATTTGACATGTTCGGCATGTCATGTCTTACATCGTTTATCATGAAGCACAAGCTCAATATATTGGCCTGAAAAACCGAATGCGCCCGTTGGATCTGCTCAAAGTCTGCCTTATTTAGGATCGTATTCATTAAAATACTAAATTGGCCTAGAATATTCAAAACTCGTCATTTTTATATCATTTCTACTCACTAAACTCACTCTCAAGAACGTCAGCTTGAATGTAATACTGCAGATTGTCAACAAAAAACATCAATTGATTGCGAAGATTTTGCCCCAAAGGATTAACCATTTCACCAATCCGGCCACTCTGAAGATCATTGTGCCAAATCGAGTGAATTCTATACTGAACTCGTTTGATTAGTAACAGAAAACGAAACAGCAGATTGTAACGCTCAATAACTATCGGCGAGAAGAGCAAATGGAGTGGCCAACTTATTTTGTATTGCAACCGCATGTGTTGGCAAAAATTAAAATCACTTAAACTCAAAGGGTTCGTTGTGGTGTTAAACTTTCCCACTTGTATGCTAAACTGTTCGAGTTCATCGGTTATACCAATGCCATTAGCCGATGTCTAAAAAAAAAGAAGATGGGTTGCAAAAATAACCAAAAATTAACAAGTTTTTACCTCAAAAGCTTTAACAATATCCCTAATTTTGTTTTCATCATTCGATCCTGGCTGAAACTCGAAAGTCCTTTTTATGAATTCCAGAAAGAGCTCCCCTCGCCCGAGTAAATAAAAGTCCTTAATCAATTTCAACTGTTGCACCAGATCAGCTTGGTTCACAGCGATTTCTGACAGTCTGGTCGTAACATATGATTTGATCTCATCAATTACTCTTTCGTAATGAGAAACATTCAACTCTTCATCAAGCTGAAGAGCTTGAATTTTCTTGAAGAAAACATTTTCGTTTTCATTCCAAAGAGATTCTTCTGAAGCGGCATTCTTGCCAACGTCTATGTTCCACATTTCAGCGTTTTTATTCAGTTTGTTCTTGTCAACTTTGAAAATCAGAACAGTTTGGCCTATAAAGAGAACCTTTTCTGCCCAACCAGACGACAAGTAATGTGGTAAGAAGTCGTAGGCGATTTCATATCGCCAGATCTCAGCGTAAGTGCTAGCTGCATCCTGAAAGAATATTAAGACTTAACATAATAAGTTCTGCACTCTAGAAAGTGTTTATTACTTACTGACAGAGTGCTGGTAGTGTGTTTGCCACTGCCAGACGAGGTACAACGTTCACTGCCGATGGTGCTGTTTATATTACGAGACTCTGAGCATTGAATGAAAAACTCGCCATAAGTGTCAATAATTTTTGCATACAATATCCAATGTGTGAGTTGCTTTAGAAAAACTACATTCACCGTCGACTGTATTCTAGAAATAAGAATTTAGCATCTTTACTCATGTTTACAGGTCTTGTCGACTTACTTCTTCATTGCGGCGTTAATTTTTCGATCGCCATGCAGAATGTTCTGATGCAAATACTGAATTATTGCACAGCCATGCATCTTCTGACCACGAATTCCACGAATCAGTTTCTGCAGGAATAAAAACAGCGGTTGGAAAACATTTATTTTCTGGTAGATGAAAAGCAACGACTGCGAAGGATTCTGCAAATAACGGCGTTCCAGCTCAGTGATTTCTTCCAAATATGTTTCCAAGACAAGATCGATTCCATTTGCAAAGGCTTTCAAATACAATCCATTCTGCAAGGGTTCTACATAATCTAATCAGAACAACAAAAATGTGACTAAATCAATAACATTTACCATCTGTATCGACTAGGGATGTATTCAGACCCTGATTGTGACTTGATCCATAGATTTTGGTAAACTTTGCAATATCACGATGTAAATTGATGATCCTAATTATATCTTGAAGGATTTTTCTTTCTCCAGGATGAAGAAATGTTGAGACAGCATCGGAGATCTAATAAAGAAATAATTTTTTTTGTAGAAAATTTGCATCTTAGATATTATTTTATTACATACAACAAACTCCTCGATGGGTAACCGCTTTGAATAGGGATTAAGAAGGCAAAGTAAAATATCGTGAATCATGTTGACGGGATCTTATTTATCAACGTTTTTCATTTAAAATTCTAATTTAAAACTCTGAGAATCTGCATTCTGCATCGACGTACCGTAAATAAAAAAAAAAACATTCAAATTCTGTGATGTCATTTCAGTTTTCTTAACAAAGAGTATCTGAACATGTTGGGCAGAATGGAAGAATCTAGAAAAAAAAAATTAAAATAAAGATTAGTTTTTTACATAAGAAATATTCGGTTAAATTTTTCAGGGGCCGGATACTGTAACGTTTTAAACGATCATCGTCTGAATTTTAAGCAGTATAAAAAAAGGTCTTTAGGACCCTGAAAAAGTTGACAAAATTTGTTAGACGATAGTAAAGTAGCTTTCCACCAACCACTGAAAGCAAGATTATATGAAACATTTTTTTGACAACACAATCTACGATAGACGATTCAACGATAATCGTCTGAAAAGTTACGGAGTCTGTGTCCCATTTTTGCACGTGACTAGTTTTATAGCCACAGATAAAATCTCAAATTTAAAGCCTGAACACAAACACAATTCTATGCTTAGCTAAAATTGCTCAGTTTTAATTTGTTTTTGTATTTAGTGATAAAGTCCATTGTTGAGCTGATTATAAAATTGCTATGTTGTGACAAAAACGCACCCATTCAATACTGACTTTATATTTATAGGATTCGTTTTACAAAAGCAACGAAAAGAAATTACAGACCAAGAGAAGCTTACCCTCTTATTGCTTCTTCATATCTATCACTGAACACTGCCACCAAGTGTCAAAAAAGCGCAAAGGCGGGTTGAAAAATGACAGCCGGCGTTTAAAACAATCGTTTTTATTTTCGGTCTGGAGATTCATAAACTAGCAATAAATACCCTCAATAACTAATAATAATAATACAACTTATTTAAATCTTCATAAAGAAACTTACTAAGTGAAATAAGAACAATCCACTTCTTCGAAACAAAACTATGAACCAAACACAGATGATTGCACAAGCAGACTATCTGGATTATGCTGGCAGCATGCTGGAGCGGCATGACTTGAGAGACATATCGTCTCCAGGACTATTAGAGGTAAGTCTCTGCTGAATTCGTATCAGAAAATAGGAAAGAAAGTCTATTATCGTTTTGTTTATTTAGCTAACTGGCGTAAGTCAACATGGTATGGCGTCAGCAAGTGGTTTGAATGATTACGACTATGAAAATCTGTCGAAACTTTCGCTGGGGCACAAACAATTGGACCAGGTCACAACAGTCAACAAGATTCCGATTCCATCGGAAATTTTGGAACATTTCAAACGTAAGATTGTGTTGATGAAAAAAAAAACCTTGACTCATGGATTGTTCATTTCAGATATAAAGTGCCACTGTATGATGGGATTGTTTCCGGAAATAGGACGAGCATGGTTGACTATTGACTCGGAAATTTACGTAAGTACGATGTCTACTCAGAATAGATTTTAAGATCCCAGACTTTGTTTTGGATATTCCAGATTTGGACATATGAACAAGCTAGAGACGTCGCTTATTACGACGGACTGAATCACTTGATAGTCAGTGTCGGATTAGTTTGTCCTAAAGCTGGTGTTTTTATAGGAGATGTCAAATACTTGTTGGTGTTAGCCACTTCGATAGAAATAATTGTTTTGGGTATTAACAAAAGTATCACTCATTGGACTTGTAATAACTATGTAAATTGTTTTAGGGGTTACATTTGGTGATTCAACAAAAACCATATCCTCACCAAGTAGAAACATGCAGACCATAGCCACCTACGAGGAAATGCAGCTCATGAACAAACCAATATTCATCCTCAGCACAGACAATGTGACCATAAACGTCATTCAAGGCAGTAACAATGGAAGAATTTTCCTCGGCGGACGGGATGGATGTCTCTATGAAATCTATTACCAAGCCGAATCTAGTTGGTTCGGAAAAAGGTGCAAAAAGATTAACCATTCACAGGGCATTGTTTCGTATATGGTTCCGAGTTTCTTAAAAGTATTTTCGGTGAGTTCAAAGTCAAGTTATTAATGTGGACTTTGATTAAATTTTTGTTTTCAGGAAACTGACCCAATAAGTAAAATTGTTATCGACAACAGTCGACAACTACTTTATGTGCTGACCGAAAAAGGTGCCATAGAAGCCTGGGACATGGGTCAAGACTGCAATTCAATGCGACGTGTGGCACGATTAACCCAAAACGAGATTGCATATGCTTCAAGTAGCATCATCAAGTAAGAAAATACTGAACTTCTGAGAAAAAACTAGATTGTTGCAATATAAAGTGTGGACAGGAGCTAAAGCTTTATCTAGCAAGGCTAAATTTAATTTATCATTGCATCAAAGGCATGGTGATCACCTTGAGTATGTTATTTGAAGCTAAAATCTACACCACTGCAAAGTGTCTTAGTTTCTGGTTCGGTTACTTACTTACTTAAGGTGGCGCTACAGTTCTGGTTCGGTTAGAAAAAAAATTATTAAAAATCCGCAGATAGCAACATTAAGTTGCCTCTTTTTATTGTTATCGACTTATAGTTCTACGAGCATTCTGATCTTGAAGTAATCACAACTCTACCCTTTGTCTGCTTCACATTGAAGATGTGGAAGTAAATAGTAGACTTTTGTAGTAACTTTTTAGAACAATCTCAATTATGAGTGCGATGTTGCATCCTGAAGCATTGCTTGTGTAAAAGCTTTTGTAGTTTTGTTATCTGCCGAATGCTCTTCACACGTTTCTGTTGGTTTAGGTTAGGTTAGCATAGTCCATACAAAAGATAAAATATTTTTAACCATTTGACACTACAATCGGAAGACAACCAAGTACTTGTGATACTAAATAACTTTTTTTAGGACTGTTGATCCGTCGGTATTCAAAACAATTAAGTCCATCTGCCCCCTCACCGCAGATGACTGCCAGAACCTTCACCTTTTGGCAGTGACAGAGTGTGGTGTTCGTTTGTTCTTCTCCACGACATCCCTTATCCAAAATCACTACCAACAGCAACAACAAATGCAACAGCAGCAACAACAACAGATGCCACAATCATTTCCAGATCAGAATAGACCACAAGGTCTTTACTTGCTTCATGTTCGCCTTCCACCCGGATATACACCAAATACCACAATTAATAAGCCCAAACAGGTGCATTCAGCTCATTACAATGAAGGTTTTTGTTTGTTTTGTTTTTTATGTTTTTTGTGCTTAATGCTTTTTTTTCTAAATATAGGAACTCTTCTGTTAGTCTCGACTCCCCAGCAAGATCAAGACATTCTCTGGTCAATCAGTTCAGCACCATTTCCTAATCGTCAGTTCCTCACTGAGTCAACAACAGTGCTTCCTTTAGATGGTATCGTATGGTCGCTAGCAGAGGTCAGGGACCGTTGTAAGGCAAAGCTGAATTCCATTCTGCGAAATGCCCAAAGGCCAAAAAAAGTTGTTTTGCTTACAAATCAGGGGGCTCACATTATAGCTCTGCTTAAACCGACCGATATTCTTCAGCAGCTTTTGATTGCTTGTCATGGTCCACATCACGAAGCGGTTAAGGCTTTCTTCCAGGTATTGACCGAGAGGGAAGCTTGTGCAACGAGTTTGTTGTTAGCCTGCTCTGAACTCTATCGGGGAACAGATCTTGCAATGTGGGCATCACAGGCATTTATGCTGTACGGTGGAGAGCCTGGTATTCAGCACCAAATGATGATGGGTGGAAACCAACGGGGTCAACAAAACATGATGCAGTCATCTATGGTTGGAGGCCCTTCGGACCGGAACACTCCACAAATGTTTATGTCGACACCAATGCCTATTCGAGGGATGCAGCCACAGAGCCCGATGCAACAATCGCAGTATCCGTTGAGTCCAAGTATGAGGGTTTTGCATTTGTACATTCGTTGATATTCTGATGTTTTTATTTTTTATTTCTTAGTATCCAATCAGACAACACCGTATGGTCCTTCAATGCAACCGAATATGAGTGATATGACCAGTATCATATATTCAGCGAAACACGATGGTCTCTACATATACGTGGCTCGACTTGTGCGTCCAATATGGAAAAAACGGTGCATTGACAACAATCTCTGCAGCACCCTTACTCAGGAAGATTGCACTTTAATTTTGGAAGACTTATATGCCATCAAGGCATTCCTAGAGTCGAATTCAGTAAACGAACTGTCATTTATCGTTCGTCCGTATAGTGCACAGTCTACTATGACGAATGGTTTCAGTCACATGTTACAAAATACAAACATCAATGACCAGAGGAACGCAAACGAACAGGCACAGGCAGAAGAGAAGAGGTCGTTAACAGCACTGAATTACTTTATTAGTAAGTATAGTAGAGGACGATCGAAGATGAAGTTAATAACGTTTTTAAATTTTTATAGAACACACCTGTGAGGTGATCGCCCTGTGGAAGATACTCTGCGAACATCAGTTCCAAATTCTTGTCAATCAGTTGACCAAAGAGCAACAGAGTATTTTGGCTTCATGCACATTCCGTGATTTGACTTTGTCGAGATCCGATTTTTGTGCTTTTCTTATTGTTGCTCTTATCAACTCCTATCTCAAGGACAACGCTAGTGTAAGCTCGATCTCTACTAAATTGCGGGATGTATGCCCAAATCTTTATCGACACGAAGACGCAGTGTCCTTCAAAGCAACGGAAATCCTTATGATGTCCAAGAGTTGCAATATCCCAGATGAAAAAGACGAAAAACTGAGAACAGCACTTCAGTTGTGTAAGGATGCAGCTCCAAATTTACCATTGCAGAATATTTGTCAACAGGTAAGTTGAGATAAGATAAATGTTTTCTAAAAGTTCACTATTATCACAACTTAACTTTCAGTTTACTTTGGCCGGGTTCCATGAAGGTGTGATAGAACTAACTGCCACCTGCGCAGCTAAGATTGATCCGGAAGAGTTTGCAATTCACTTTTATAATAGTGATGAGCCAGCAGATGACCGAGAAGGATATGCTGCCTATGCTGCTAGGTGAGTCGCGTTACTCGTAATAGATCTTTGAATGTTCCTTATTTTGACCGGGTTATTTTTCAGAATGAATTGTTATAAGGAAGTGCGACTTATGTTAGACCACGTTTACCAGACCATCTGTAACACCAGTGCCAATCAAGAATTTGCGCGTCCCGTCTGCCCACCAGATGACCAAAGTCCTAATATGGCCATTATGCGAATTGTTGCGTTGGTCATTCAAATCACGGATCCTCTATTGCATGTGTGCATCTATGAGTGGCTCATGGCTCATGATATGCTCTCAGAATTGTTGGCGCTTGCTGAACCGACCTTAGGAGAGTTTTTGAGACGTGCTGTCGTCAGAAATCCAGAAAATCTTAAGTTAATTGATCTGCTATGGAAATATTATGAAAAGAATGGACATCATTCTCAAGCTGCTAGAATTTTGGACAATTTAGCAACAACTCCAAGTGAAAATATTCCGCTTGTCCAGAGGATCGAGTACTTGGCCAGAGCAGTAATGTGTATGAGAAACGACGGAGTTGGATATTCCACCATGAATGGTATTTTACTCAAGGACTTAGAAGATAAGGTAAGAAAGATGTCAAAAAAACCCATTGATTTGTTGGCTAAGCATTATTTGATTTTAGCTGGAAATAGCCCGTGTCCAGAAGGTTGTTTTAGATGCAGTATCGGCCAATGCAATAGACAACAATCCAAATGCCAGAAAAGCTGTTGCGGATCTTAACTTTACTCTTTACGATATCACTCAATTGTATCAAAACTTTGCTGATCCATTTGAACTGTGGGAGTGTAAGTTGACCATCTTGAACTGCTCGCATCATAACGATCCGCTCTTGATTGAGTCGGTGTGGGGCCAAATTTTAAACAATGCTGTAGAAGGCCATGGTAGCCAACAGGAAAAATCGACTAGACTGATATCGAAAGTCCAATCGTTGGTAAAAGAGTTCGGTGAATCAGGACATTGTTTCCCGTTGGCTTTTTTGGTGCGAGAGTTGGAAATCAAAGCCTGTCAATTAAGACTGAGTGAAGGGGCCATACCAGAAGCGTTAGTCAGCATGGATTTGGATGTAGAACTGCTTATGGATTACTATGCGCGGTATTGAATTACTTTTGGGCACAAATTGAAACATTTTTTGACTTAATTTATTGTGTTTCAGGATGATATCAATGAACGAGAGGGTTTGGGCGAACGAAGGTAACGAATGGCATTTAGTGCAGTCATCTATTAAGGTCGTCAATCTGTTGGCCAATGGAGCAAATACAATTCCAACCAGATCGAAGTATGTTTTAGTTTGTAATTCGTTTGTAAGCCTCTTCATTTTCCTTATTTTTACTTAGGCGACGGATCGTAGCTAAAGCTCAGGACATTGTTTCAGCGTGTTTAAATTTGTGTTATCCTAAACCCGGAACTGATCGACTACAACAAGCGCTAAAGGAATTACAAAGTCGTTTACAGCGAATCATTTGATAAAAGAAATTAACGACGACCGACAAAAAGGGGGCCGCTTGATTTGTATTTTGTTTTTTTATCAATTTTGTCCTCAATGTAAACTAAGAGTTATTTTTTTTTTTTTTAATATTATTTTTTTTTTCATTTGTTGAATAAAATTTTAGCAAAATAGTTTAAAGCTTCAGTTTTTTTTTGCAATCTTGACACCATGGATCGAGAATATAAGAAATTTTATAGATTTTTGAGAGGGGAATGTAAAGAGTGGAGGAGCATTTCTTAAGAAATATGGCAGGTATACATACCATCGGGGCCAGGAATATACTCATCATTTAGATGATTTAAGTTTTCTTCAATAAGATAAGAGTCTAAGAAAAGCAGATAATGTAAGGCTAAATGGTAGCGTTGTTTTGATTAAGGCCCCGATTGCGGTTGTCGATTGACTAATCGATACTCGACTTTTGTCGATTTCGATCGACATCTTTCGTTCATAATTTTCTGGTCGACTGTTGTCGACTGTTGCGTTAGGAAATTATTTTATGGGAAAATGTAAGTATTTTATTGAACAAATGCTCATATTTTGATATAATACGAGTATATAATACGAGTATTCTCTATCATCTCTAAGCCGCAACAAAGGACCGCATCAAAGGACCAGGGCCTACAATTTTATGCCGATTTCGAACGGTTAAGTTCGAAAGAGTTTTTTTTTATGGCAGTGTGTGATTAGTATCAGAGAACTTGCCAATTCTTCGCGAAAGGCGATACTCGTGAGAAAATATTTTTTTCTTTGATTTTTCTATAACCTAGAAAGACATGCTAATCATTACGCCACGGTCAACATCAGAAACCCAGTTAGGTCAGAGTTACCAGCTTCGACTTTTCTAATGTTATAAATCTATGCACAAATTTGGTATTGATGGAATTTGGAAAATGGAAACATCGATGAGGGTATTTCACTTTCATTCTGAATAGTCTATTGATTATGTCGTAAAAAAGGGCATATAAAGGAACTCGAAAAAGGGCTAATTTTTATTGCATGAATCGACTAATGGGCTAAGTAAAAACCTAAAGTACTATTAAATTAGAGGGTGCAAATCGGAGATATGGGTTCTAAACCATCTTCACTCGTTTTTTCAATATAACTCGAAAACGCGATGCAAATTATTAAATTTATCTAAAAAATCTCCAGGCATAGAAAACATCAACAAACACCCTGTTGAAAGGACTTCCAGACAGTGATGTAAAATACCTTACCGTTCCAATTAACTCTTGCCTTAAGCTGTGCTACTTTCTTAGCAGTTGGAAAGTAGCAAAAGCGATACCAATTGCTAAACCAGGAAAGCCCCACGATAGTCCTCTAAGTTATAGACCTATAAACTCACTTAATTCTCTGAGTAAAATTTTAGAAAAAATTATCAAAGAAAAACTTCAAGTCCTTATTGATGACTTAAATATCTATCCAGATTATCAGTTTGTTTTAGACCTGGCCATTCGACCAGTCACCAAATTGCCAGAATCAAATCTTCAATAGTTCAAAAATTTGGCGAAAAAAAAAATCAACAGGTATTGTCCTTTAAGACATCGAAAAAGCCTTCGACACAGTTTGGCATAATACCCTCTCTAAAAAAACTAGCCAAATTTAACCTCCCTTTCCAAATAATAAAGCTAATTAAAAGCTTTCTCGAAAGCAGGCAATTTTGCAGTCCATTTGGGAAATGCGAAATCTCCATTATACGAAGTACCTGCAGGTGTCCCTCAAGGATCGGTTTTAGGCCCAATTTTGTTCAATATTTACTTGTCTGGTCTTCCTGTTCCCAACCCAAACGTTTGCGTAGCTTATCTTATTATCTTATCTTATTCAAAATGTTATTTCAAAATGTCTTTGCAGAATTGCAAGAAGCTCTTGTCCTACTTGAAAAATATTTTCATAAATGGAAGATTAAAATAAACGCAACAAAAACACAAGCGATTTGGTTCACGCGTCGTAGAATATCCTGTTTCTTAAAAACTACAAAACTTCAAATTTGTACTAAAGAAATCGAATGGTCATATAGTTTCAAATACTTAGGAGTATTTTAAGACAAAAAGCTAACATTTTAAACACACATAAGCAACACAATAAATAAAATCAAGTTGACAACAAGGATATTATATCCATTTATAAACAAAAACTCTAGTTTGAGCATGCAAAATAAGTAATTATGTATATTTAAAACTATTTTCCAGCCAATACTTACTTACGGTGCGCCTATGTATATATGTTTTGACTGTGCTCACTCGCACATTCTATGGGAAAATTTGCTCTCTACAAAAATGTTCTTGGAATCGCATCAAAATTTTGCTTCCTTTTCGAATTATATTGAAAAAACGAGTGAAGATGGTTTAGAACCCATATCTCCGATTTGCACCCTCTAATTTAATAGCACTTTCGGTTTTTTCTCCAAAATTTACCCATTAATCGATTCATGCAATAAAAATCCGCCCCTTTTCGACTTCTTTAAGAAACGACATAATCAATAGACTATGAATATTACAGCGGGCGGATACCTTTCTGTAAGATCTTGAAATAGTTTTACGTGTAAATAAGTGATACACGTGAGCGCTATGTTTGACAAGATATCATGCATTTGGCCTCTGCGCGACGATGAATGGAAATTTGACTGAAAATACTCAACTTTCAAGAAGAATGAAAATTCAAAGCAGATCAAAAAAAAAAAAAAACATAAAAATAGAGCTCTAGTTATAATTTCGAAGCGCAAAGTTAAAGTTATAGTTAAAAGAAAAAATAATAGTAACTTACCTTCGAGGGATTCTCATGAAATTTCGATTAACTGAATTCGTAAAATTGTTCTGCGTTCAAGCCATTTTGAGTTTCTCTTAGAATTGGAATAGGAAAATTCCTGAATAATTTTTTTTGTTTACCTACTTTTTTTTACGTTGGTTGTTGGTGCACAGTATGATTTTGTTAATCGTGCTGTAGGTCGTCTTTATTTTTGCCATGCCAAAGGCTTTAACCAAGAACAAATGTTTCTTCACCCTATTTAAGCTTTGCCACGCAGATATCATACAACATACAGATTTCTGAATGTTTTTTTTTCTTTCACTATTGAAAACTGTTTTTTTTGTGTGTTTTCTATTGAAAATGATATTCACTTGGCATGGAATGGATAGATACAAAACTGCTCGTCGGTAAAAAAAAAAAGTCTGCTCAAAGCATTCACTCTCATTGTTTGTTTATAAATATAATTTGGACTATTTAAATAAAAACGGAATATAACTGTAATACACATTTGTCTTCTTTTATGTTTTTTGCTTAAAGCTTAATCAAAACCACAGCTAGGTCAGCACTTAGATTTGAATTCTTTTTATGTCTTCCATTCGAAAGTCCGTTCTTTTTGTTTTTTTTTTTTAAAGGAAGAAAGTTTCTCTTGACTAAAGTTGTTTGTTCTAAAAAAAAAAACACAAAACTTACCTTAGAGTTAGTATAGTCCTAACCTCGTTAGGTGTTATACGCCAGGATGTCATATCCCCAGTACTGTCTGGACTCCAATAGTCTGTCAATTCAGATATCTTTTCCAAATTTAAAATTGTCGCTATTTGGGACAAACGAGTCATTTTATCTCGCACCGACCAAGAAGTGGCACCAGTGAGATATGATCCCAGAGCTCGTACCTCTTGATCCAGAACTAGTCCACCCAGCTGCCAAGACAAATTTAAACAGTCTTAAAGCAAATTCGTCATAATTCATCTTACTCTATTGAATGTGGACTTCTTAATTGCCCTTTCAAGTCGCACCGTAACTTCGTTCGCAAGCAGACTAACCAAGGCGTCATAGTTTCTTGCACTAAGGAGATTTTTAAAAGAATTCAAAAGGCCGTCGATTTGGACTATTAGAAACTGAACAAACGTCTCTCCAGCTTCGTACGAGGCCAACTCCTCCTGAAATTTCAATTTTAAGATTGATGCAGAGATTTTTGAACTCAGTTTTACTTGCCTCCGAAAAATGGTGATTATAGCTAAGAAACTGATCCACCCATGGGTTCAATCGCGGTTTTATTGCACTCGATCGTAGTTGTTGCAATCCGAAATCTACAACAGCCTTTAGTGAGTCCCGTACAGTTTTCAATTCGGAAATGCAACTGTCAATGATTTGTCGCTCGGTTTGGGTCATTCCTGGGAATGCCCCATTGATCTCCTGCTCCATTGCCTTCCACAGAGTTTCAATATACTCGGTGGATATGTCAGCATTATTAAGCTGAATAAGGAAATTCATTCTAGCCTTTTCGGAATCAGTTGACTGTAGTTTCCCTTGCTGTAAGGAACTTTGAATGGCATTGTAGGCCTGAGCTAAATCGATATACCCAGAAGGGTATCCACTCTTCAAAGGACCCTTCAGAGCGTTAACAAAATCACCATCCAGACAAGCAGCTGCATTGTTGATTACGGCGCATGTGCCGTTTATAGATTGAGTTGTCAACGATCGTCGAATTGATTTGCGAATTATGAAGAAAACATCATCAACCATTGACGAGCATTGCTGTCCCATTTCATATGAGTCAAGCGCGATTGCCTTGATTACACTCTCTTCCATGAAATATCTGACAAAAAGGTGTTTCAAATTGGTTTTTTAACAATCAGATAGTCAAACTTACTTTTCAAAGAGGAGATATGTTCCCAGAAGTTCCTGCATTTGTCGACTTAAATCTGACTTTTTCATCATTTGCTCCAATTTGTCGATTTTTTGGTTAATGTCATCCTTCTCCGTTGTACTTGCTTCAATGTCAGCCTGAAAGAAAGTAAAATGATTGGTTTGTTTCATTCGAATACAAAAAAAAAAAACACCGTGATCTTACCAATATACGTCTTTTCATAAACCTAAAGTACAGCTCAGCTCTTGAGTGCATTACCGTTATTTCAACGATGATGGCATCTATGTCCTTGGGATTTAACTTGTCTAAAGATCCACTGCCTGAGGGTTTTCTGTAATGACCAGCCGTCTGGGAGCTACCACCTCCCGCTGATCTTTGTGTATCATTAATCTGGCTGATCCTACGTGAGATTTGCCGATTTTTATTGAATTCCAAAACGAGATTTTTAACTTCAGAATCACACTCTCGCTGGAGTATTTCAACCATTTGCATTAAATAACCCGGGCCATAACAGGCGTCAATAATCGGTTGATTTACTTCCACAACTCGGGCAAAGTTTTCCATAAGCGTGGTCAGGGTGTCAGCGAAGGCAACTTGCTGGCGTTTCTCTGCTTTGGCAATGTCAAGGGAATTTCTCAAATCTTTTTGTGATTTAACAGCCAATTTCAAACAAATATAATTTGAAAACTTCGCTATACCATCCGAATGACGACCAACCAGGGGAAAGATTTTAAAGAATCTCTCAATCGAGGCGAGATCGTCTTTCTTAACAGCTTCATCAAATTTTTTAAATATCAGTTCTCTTACGTTATCAGTTGCTCCTTCAAGTGTCTTGACTGCATCACTTACTGAAGTCACTGAACCCTGAACGTCATCGGCAGTTCTCTGTAGTAGGTTTTGGTCCATTGATAAGAACCTTCCAATATGACCAGCACATTTTTCAAAATCTTCTTCTCGAATGGCTGTAATCACACCTTGTGAGCACAATTGCAAATCAATCAAGTCGTGTACCCTTTGCTGGCATTCAGATGCACGGCTTCGTGCCTCATCAAGTCTACGCACCTTTGCGCTTACCGATTCTGCTAATTGAGCAGTGTGTGTTATCTGATCGTCCAATGACTTTGAATCGTTTGCTATTAATGATAAACTAGACATGGCTCGTCCAATGCCACTCATTTTGGACTCTATAACGCATTGTTTAGCGAGAACTGCTTCCAAGTTAGAATTAATTTCAGCCTTAAAACAAATACAAAGTTTAAGGTTGTTTCGATAAGGATTCAATTGAAAGATGGGTCTTACCTCTTTTTCGGCGATTAGTCTTATTGCATTATCCACGTCATTGCAAGATAGTATACTCATATCACCTATAACATCTTTTAAATCCATTTTTATTTAATTTGAAGAGATAAAATTCAAGAAATTCATTTATTTATGTTTAGGGTGATGGAATTTAAAGGAGGATGGCGGATGGCCGTAAAATTTGCCGACTTGTCACTTTTTGTTGGTCAGCTGAAGAAAAGTACTGCCAAATCAAAAAAAGTTTAGTAGTACAGTAATACTCAAAAACAAATTTGTTGATTTGAAGGGAATTTAAAAAAATACACTAGGAAGTTATTGTGGAGCGCTTTTCAAAATAGTGAGCACTGCCAAGATAAAGAAACAACTCCATTGCATATTACACACGCTATATAAAGAATAGTAAACTCGATCTTCTTTTTGACTGGTGGCGAACCCCTCGGCTCCGTTCACAGCTCGTATGTTACATTGTGTATATCTTAGAGAGTAAAGAACAAGAGGGAAAACCATTAATTCTCAAATTCCATTTGTTTCAAGAACCTATTGGATATGTCATCCCTGATACCCTTATCTTCTAGAACGATTACCTTATTTTCTTCCAGATTGATGCCCACAAATGCAGCTTGGTCTACTGCTTATTTCCCTAAATTGCCTACATGCAACAGTATACACAGGAGTTAAGCCCTGTTTTGTATCAAAATTTATTTATTGTGCAAATTTTCCGTTAGAGGTGTTTTGTGGACGACTTTTCAGACCAATTCCAGTCTTGCTATTTCTATCCCCTGAATTGGCTTAGCAAAATTTCAATAGTTCCAAAATAAAAGTTAACAAATCACTTTTTAAAACGTTCAGTTTTATTAAATTAAATAATTAGTTAAATAATTTAAAAGAAAATATATGTACCACTTTTATAACTTAAATTAAATACTCTTACAGAGCTTACATAATAAAATATTCTTCACAAAAGACATTAATTAAATAAATAACTAAATTAATGTAGTTCACATTTTTTTGAGTCCACCTAGTGGACAGCTTAATATCCCCGTACTAGGGGTTGTATCACAATATACAGGACACGTAAATGTGTCAGCGGTAACGCATATTTCTCCGTTGAAAAGTTTTCCTGGTGGGCATGAAAGAGAAGACGCTTTTCCACCTATACAAAAGAAATACCCTCTGCATGCTGAGTCGATATCGGGGAAAAAACCGTCGTTTGCACATTTTTGATCAATGCACTGCCGCGGCATACAATTAAGCTGCCGATGGTTGTACAGACTCGGGCAGGCATGCTCACTAGGACTGACACACTTCTGTCCATTGAAAACATTGCTGTCACGGCAAGTTAATTGAGTTATCTTTTCATAGTTCTTACAAAAAACGTAATTTCTGCAATTAGACCGGATATCCGCATGATATCCATCAGATTTTCCATAGCACAGGAAGTCAGACCTGCATTGGTTGGTGTGATTCATGCGTATACATTTGTGTCCATCGAAGATATGGCCATCTTCACAGAGGTAAGTTATTTTGTGGCCACTGGAACAATAGTGATAGGAACGGCAACCACCATTTAAGTCTTTGTAGTATCCATCACGACGATTCAAGCAAAAGTTATCTGCTCCTAAGTCACATGAGTACTGAGATTTTGGAACACACTTGTCCCCATTGAAAATTTTCCCACTCGAGCATTTATACTGCGACTTGTATCCAATGTCACAGTAGAAATAAGACTGACAACCCGTATCAGGATAAAAACCCGTTGGTTTTCCGTTGCATTCCTGAGATAGGACTTTTTCCAAGCATTTTCGTCGCTCAGCAAATTTCTCAAACACACAGTTCCGTTCATCAGGGTCAAAATACTGACCCGATGGACATTGCTTGATTTCAACTCCACGCTCCCCCATACAACGCACATAGTAAGTACAACCATGCTGAGGGCTCATATAAAAACCATTTTGTTTTGATATGCACATATCTTCGTATGCTTTAAGCTCCGTGCCAGATCGACACGTGAACAAGATACTCGGCACACAGCCTGATCCATCAAATACTGCCTGTTGCCCACATTTTTCCTGAGAGACAAATTTGCCATTTTTACATGTTATATAGGTTGAACAGTCCACAGACACTGGATCCGGGTGCGATCCATCGCGCTTTCCTTGACACACAAATTCGTTGGTATATGTATTTTCAGAAGAGCACTGTGTCATATATTGCTCTGGGATACACTTTTTACTTTCTTCCCTAAAAAGATATCCCTTCGGACAACGGTGCACATCCTCGACTTGTTCATCTTGGCAATTAACATATTCCTGACATTGATTAACCGCATACAGTCCATCTATTTTACCTGTGCATCGATTGTCACCTGCAAACGGATAACCAATAGCCGTATTTTGAGGAAGTTCACACATCACAAGATCTTGTCTGACACATTGAATCCCGTTGTGTAAATGTTTCGGTGGACAATTATCAATGTTTATCACTTTACCGGCTAAACATGAATACGACCGACGACAGGCATGAGTTGTGTCGGGGTATACGCCATTAGATCGCCCGGTGCAAATGGGCTCATAGCAGATACCTGCAAATTGGAGAAAACAATTTTATAAAATTTCATTTTAATTGAAAAAAAGAGTCTTTACGTGCCTGACGACCGTGTGCATCTTTGGGTGTAAAAGTCAAACATCGATCCTGGGCCACATTCCTTTACTTCACGATACCCTCGTGCGGTGCATTTGTAGTAAGCCGTACAATGCGATTCTGGAGTAGAGTAATAGAACTCATCAATACTGGAGCATTTTATCGTGATGTCTGCGTAGACAATCTGGGGAACTAGAAGTACTTTGGTAAATTATTTTGTTTTTAAATAAATTAATCACGGCTTCTTGAAAAAGTGAGATAAATGGATTCAGCAACAAATTTTAACAACTGCAACGGTTGAAATGAATTTCTTGAAGTGACGTTATCTGATCATTTCCATTGCAACAACACTACCCTTTTGTTCTCTTTTTGTTGTAACAATTGACCTAAGGGATTGCAGGCATCCGCTAAAATCGTATTTGCTGAGAAACCGAATCACTTAATCGACGACTCAGACGGTGTTGCGTGTGCTTCTAATCCGAAAACTTTATCCCAAACATGATTCAAGTTCAAAAAAGTTCAAAAAATACGAATTCTGTAAGTTTGGGTTTCCCCAAAAAAAATCAGCCCAAAATTTAACCAACAAATCAATTTTCATCGAACCCCTATTAGACCACAATAAATTGTATGAATAATAAAAACGTGTTGTCAATAACTCAATACCTAATGAGCCAACGCTCGTTTGTTTATTTAATCGGGCTTATAAACAAGCGCCACTTCAAAATCACACAGCTTTATTAATTCTTTTGTCGGTTGTTTGTTCTGAATGGTTTGACTTCTAATAGAGAGTGAATTTATTTTTTCACTACTGAATTCTCTCCAAATTTTAAAGTTTTTTGCATGAATTTTTGTGAAGTTCCTTATCTTTTAAACTCCCAAATATACGAGGCCTTCTGGTTCAAAACCTAAGTATAGTGTATAGGTACATTGAGAAAGATTGAAAAAATTTCGGTACAAATGGTGTCAATATTGAACCCTTATTTGATTTATTTGGCCTTGGTAAGGAAGTTAATAAACTATAACTTGCATGACTAAACGTTATTTGAACAAAAAGGTCGTTACGCCAAACTTAAAATTCAAAAACCATCCAAACGGATCTACTCTATGCGAGGTTGATAACGAACATGTTTATTGATTAATTAAAGCAGCACCAGACTCAAAGGTAACTTCAGAGCAGCACAGTCAGAAATTATATAATTATTCATACGCATGAATTAATTTGAATAAGTGATTGTTCCGTCCCCTTTCAATTTTAAGATTCTTAATAAACAGTGAGCAGGCTCGCCTACCATATAGGTTTTGCATCAAAACTATTCGCAACAAATACGTTAGCTTAAGATGGTCAATGTGCATGCTGATTACCCTCATACCACATTCACTGCATCAACATCTAAATTCTTAATCAGCCTTAAGAAAAGTATGTAATTGTTGCTAATTTATAAGATGAAGACCGGTAAATATTATTTGTTTGTACATCCGGATTCATTAAAAGGAAAGAAGTAACTTTTCTGTGTTTGTTTACACTGATGATTGATTCAAGTAAGGGGGCTATATAAATGGAGAGATTTATGGAAATTACAGAACTATTTAGTGTTTGACATAAGCAACACAAGTCGTAGATGCCATCGGTTGTAGATTGTATAGTGTACAACATTGTGATCACTTGTTGTTAGTGAGCCAATGGTAGGTATACGATTTAAATTATAGTCTTTCTGAAAATTAAAACGTGAGAAGCTCATTTTGAACAAAAGTTCACAAGACTTTTAACAGGAAGTATATGGTAAAAACGTGACGTTTAATTGATTTCGTTGGGAATCGTTGTTGTTTTTAGGTAATAATAAATTGAAAATCAATTGATTCAAGCGTTGGCTTACTAATTAATAAATCTAATGACCTGTAAAGGGCAACTACTAGAATTACAGTGTATAATCTGCAGTTTTGATGTGCTGAGTATACCTAAAAGCCTCTGTCCATTATTTTTATATTGGAAGTCCGTTAAATATCTTTGTTTTGTTTACGAACAAAAGAAATATACAACATATTCACAACACAGAAGGTGTTAAAAGACTTCAAGCAGTAAAAAATACTTCAAGCAGTCAAAAGACTACAAGCAGTAAAAAAGAATTCAATCAGTCAAAAAACTCCAAAGCAGCCAAATGATTGCATTTCTTTCAATGCAATCAAATGAATCCATGACTTCAAGTCTTTTGACTGCTCTAGATGATTGGTTTACTAAAGACTTCAAAAATAGCTGCAACTTATTTTTGTAAGTTGAAGTACTCTGGGATAAGGAATGTGAATCTGAATATTCAGTTAAATGAATGGGACTTTTTGCAATGCATTACCAAATGAATGCATTCTTTTACAGCTCTGAGGAAAACCAATTATGACTGAAATTATAGCTGTCGCCTAGACAACAAAAACTATCGACTCATTTGTAACGAAAATACAAATTAGTGAGGTACTTTGAGTTCCATTTAAACACCAATTGTGGCGTTTTGATCCTTTCTGTTTCAATAAAACGAAGACTGTAATAAGGGTCAATGGGATTCTGTTCTTGATTGCCCCAGGTTTTGTTGAGTATTTGGTTAGATTTACTTATTTGTATGAACATCGATAATGCAGTGTAAATTGAAACCACCATCAGAACATGGTTACCAGCTCTTGGGCTTAGAAAACACTTAAAGATGAAAAACTGATAAAGCAATAAGTTTTCTCTCTGAGTTCTAAACTTGGTCTGATGTGGCTTTGGGAAGCTCAATCAAAACAAAATCACACTGATTTGAACCGCTTTTTTTATTCCTTATATTGAAATGTAAAAGAGACTTCCACAACATTATGTACACACATGATCCTTTCCTAATACAGAACGAAATAAATAAAATGAGTTGATGCTTGATGTCCATATGATTGAAATCGGTATTAAGAAAACCATTTAAAGAGCTTAGTGTGGGAATGGGTACGACAGCTGTATTGTTTGTATCAACAATATATCAACAAAGCGTCAAAAACCAATAAACTCCAAAACACCTTGATTGCTTGGTTCGTTAAAGTTTCTCCGCCCCTAACAATTTGATGTATGGAATGTTTATGTATATATTTTTCATATTTTTCCATTTTAAAATTAAATGAAACGAACAAAATTAAATTTTTTCATGTATTTTGGCGTTAGTCCCATTAGTTACGGAATATAACATCGTTCAGGCGGCTCTCAGTAATGGCACTCTCCATTGGACGAAAAGAACCGTCCAGGAGCGTCCAGAAGCATTCTCAAACCGTTCCATTGGTGCAAAAAGATCGCTTCTCATGATTCTGAGGAGTGACAGCCGCTTCTCGATTTGAAATGAGAATCGACTCAAGAAGCACTAACACATGTTACTCAAATGTCAAAAAGAAAATTTTCTTCAAGGAATATTTTTTAAGAGCCATAGGTGTTTCACTCACACAAAGGCAATTACGTTAAACTGAACAGAAATTATTTTGGGTGTTCCATTGCTTTTTAAAATGAGCGGCGAGATGACATTAGCCTCATAGTTCTACAAAAAAAAAAAAAAGGTTCAAATTGCAACCCCTAGGCAGCCATTTGACATTTCGTCCAAAATTTCTCTCTCAAAAACGCACTCTTCGGCCTACACAATACTATAAATTTGGAAATAAAAAAAATAAATAAATGAATAGGGTAGCGCAACCGACCGGGGCTAGCTCATTTCTCACAATGGAATGGAAAGGGCATACAATTTTGTGGAAAAATTCTTTTTTTTCCTGTTTAGTATTCGAACCACGAACACCTCGCGCGCAAAAGCAGACATGCTAATCATTAAGCCAAGAGACTTGTTTGAAAAAAAGTTTTCAATATTTACCAATGCTGTGCGTTGAGAGTGACTCATTTCGTTACCCGGAGGTAAGATACTGAATTTCTGTCAAGATTTCTAGCGAAAAACAGCTGTCAGTGCTAAAATAGACCAATGATTTATTGTTGGATTCTATTTAAAAAGAAACCACTAAATGATCGTAGTAAGGGGACTTCCAAAAGTCAAAAAAAAAAAATTGCAATTGAGTTAGCAGGCGACTGCTGGAAGGTCTGATCTGAAAACTCAACCGCCTATGCGAAAGAGTACGTTGGGTTATTTCACTTATATACTTAACAGCTCAAATGAGCCTATTACAAAATGTATTAAGCTTTTCAACTTAGTTTGCTGTGAAATTGATTTATTTATACCTAGAATTAAGCTAAAGATGTATTTATTAGATTTCAATCTATCTTAATGTACATACATATTACTCATTAATTATTGAATAATTCTGAAATCTGTAAGAGTAAGACTTGGTAGATTGGATTTATAATAATAATAATAATAATAATAAAATTAAAAGCACAAAAACTTAGGTCTATTTGCATGACGAAGAAAGACCAAATCCTCTGTTTCAAGAAATTTTAAACATCTAAACATAACAAAAAGAAAGCAATAACCCGCGACATAGACGGCGGGCGGGGCGGTTGGTTAGAACGATATTTGTATACTCGCACTATTCATTCATGAAAGGACTTAATCAAGAGTTAATGGACCCAATTTGCTCTAGAGGTTATAGAATGTCAACTTCAATACAAACAAATATTAGGTCTGTTCGTTGAACTTACCCCAGGGTTGACCCAGGTTTTCTTGACAACCCCATGAGTTGCCAAAAAAACCTGGGTTTTCCAGTCCTCAAAAAACGCTAAGCCACAAATCGCCACACATCTCTGTCATTTAAATAAAAACACATACCATTTGACAGCCCTCAAATCGCCACAGCAAAAAGCTAGGGCGAGTTTGGGGAAAACCTATGGCAAACCTATGGCTCAAAAAACACTCAATTTGACATTCAGGGCGAGTTTAGGTTTCTCAAAAAACGCTTTGTGGCGACCCTAGGGCAACCCCAGGGCTTCAACGAACAAACCTATTGAAATGGAATATGTACATTTATTGGCTGCAATTTTTCCCAAAAACTGCAAATCTAACAAGTTACAAGCAATTAAAATTTTAAAAACTGCTATAAATATAGCAACGTGTTATATATGTACATTCTACAATCAACTTAAAAAATGCAGCAATAGCATGCGTTTAAGATTTAGTCTACTGTTATGAAAGTTGATATCAATAACATGGGAAATGCTATTCGTTTCTCTTAAACAGCGAGATATCGGCTCATTACGCGCATAATTAACCCTGTGTTCATTTTCCCGTAATAAAGGACGGCTTCTCAGCAGCCTGTATGGAACATAGAGATTAAGCAAGGACAAGAGAAAGGGACACTTAATATGATGCGACAAAATATCGAAGGTAAACATTACAGAACAAATTTTACGTCTGTTTTCAAGAGACTGAGTACCGATAAGTTGACATCTTGTAGAATAGGGTTGCATTTCGATGTTCCAACCTAGTTTCCAAACTAGATACCTCGTAAATTTTCTTTGTACACGTTCAATTCTAAAGGAATGAATCATGTAACAGGGATTCCAAATTACAGTGCAGTATTCTAAAATGGATCTAACATAAGCAGAATAAAGTGATTTAAGCGTGTGTGAATCTTTAAAGTCCGTTGAATTGCGTTTGACAAACCCCAGCATTGAATTAGCTTTAGCAACAATATACTCAATATGTCTAACAAAGTTTAATTTAGAGTCGAAGATTACACCAAAATCTTTTTTTTTCAGATACACTTGCAAGAGCATGGTTAGTAATTTTGTATTCAAAGAAAATTGGTGATGCCAAACGGAAAAACGAAAAACAATGACACTTTGAAACATTCAAAAACAATTGATTTAACATACACCAATCAGTAAGCTTATGAAGTTCTTCTTGTAAAGAATGGCAATCATCAATCGACTTTATACAGCGATAGAATTTTAAATCATCAGCAAAAAGCAGGCTGAACGAATTTGTAAAAATATCAGGCATGTCGTTAATAAACAAGAGAAAAAGAAGTGGACCAAGATGGCTACCTTGAGGAACACCAGAGGGTAATAGAATAGGCCTAGAAAGAAATTGGTCAACCGACACAAACTGAATTCGCCCTATAAGATAGGATTGAATCCATTTTAAAATATTTGAATGGAAGCCAAGCCATTCCAATTTATTTATCAAAATATTATGACTTACTCTATCGAAAGCCTTTGCGAAGTCCGTGTAAATCACATCAACCTGGTAACCCTTTTCAAGATTACTAAGAGTATATGTAGTTACTGAAAATTGAAAGGTTAGTAGATGTGGATCTACCCGGCACGAAGCCATGCTGAGAAAGAGATATAACTTCTTTGACCAAAAAAGCCAATGTGTCATATACTATCTTTTCAAAAACTTTTGGAATTGAGGATAGCTTACAAATTGGACGATAATTAGAAACTTCCTGTTTGGAACCAGCTTTGTGAATAGGACAGACAAATGATTTCTTCCACACAGAGAGGTATGTAAGAAAGAGGCTCTGAAAGCACTGCAGCACACTTTTTAAGAATAATTGTTGGTATTCCATCAGGCCCTGGCTTATTATCGCAATCTAAACTCAACAGAGCAGCTTCAACTTCAAAAATATTAATATCAATATGCCCAATATCTACAAGGTTTGGAGAAAATTCAGGGGCCGAATCACAGCTCACGATATCGAGTGAGTGAGTGGCATTAGAGATCGAGTGAGTTAGTAACCATTTTGGAATTACAGCATACGTGACCTCTCGTATCGTATTCTCTTTAAAATTGTACTAGTATCATCGAATATTCACTAGTAAATTTCGAGTTTCTATTAATTCATAGATGTCGCTGGTGTCGCTTTATACTTATTTCATTATTTTTTGGTAGGTAAAATTCATGTCTTTGTAAAAAAAAGACAATATTTAGTAAGAACTTCGGAAAATTTAAACTTAAAATACACTCGGATGGTGTTATTAAATGAAATATTGATAATAGATGGTTTCGATAGTCTTTCATGTATGAATTAGAGAGCACTTTATGCAACGAATGAAATTCCGATCGATTACTGATGAGAGAATGCCGAATTGTGGTACTAGATGACTCGATATCGTGAGCGGTAATACCAAATTCCCATAATTCCGATACGATTTATTCGATAGCGTGTGCCGTAATTCGGCCCCAGGTCTTACATAAGACTGAGGATTAAAAGTTTTATAATTTGACTCGAAGTAGTCGGCAAACAAATTACAAATCGTCGCATACTAATTGGAATTCCATTAGACCCTTTTTTATTTTTAATGAACGCCCAAAAAGATTTATTGTTGGTTTTCAAACTAGATTCAATTGACAACATATAATTTTTGTGAAGAAACTTGTTGAGAACATCGAATTCCCTCTCTAGACGAATATAGTTATCTTTTAGCGCTTAGTTATTTGAATACTTTCGAACATTTTTATACGCTTTGTTTTTTTATTACTTAAATTGCAAAGTCTCCTGTTAAACCACGGTGGTTTTGAATTTCGAATAGCTTTCTCTTTTGGCACATGCATATCAATTGCCTCTTTCAAAGACTCAAAAAAAAAAAATCATAGAACTGAGTTAAATTTAATGTACTTATGTTAAGATGCCACGGAATGAGCGACATATAACTTGCTATGCCTTCAAAATTAGCTTTTGCAAAATTTAATTTGAACTGGTCAAAGTTGTTTGAGTTAAAATAGTTTAAAAAAGTTACATCAAAAGCTAATGCATTATGAAAAACAGTGTTTGAAAAAATAGGATAAAAAGATTTATCAAGAGATATTTTGACTTCTCTGTCTACAAACATAAGATCGAGAATGTTACCAAAATTATTTTTACAATCATTCAATTGGATTAGATCAAAACTAGAAAATGAATCGATCATAAACCCATTCAATATTTATTAAGTTGAAATCTCCTAAAAAAATAACATGTTCATTGTCTTTAAGTTGAGATAAATAAAATTTACAATTTTTTACATGCATAGAAAATAGTTCAAACGAGCTCTTTGGTGGAATATAACTTAGCATAAAATAAATAACATTATGACGATCAATGATTACTTTTACAATAATTTACAGTCTTAGCGCCAACAGAATATACTGAAACCCTACAAATAGGATATATGTGAACATATGAACATACCTATCATCATTTGATTGCTAGAATCCGATTCGAGCATTGTAATTAAGCTTACTACATATACCCAAATTTAAACTGCGAAATTCCAGAATTTTAATGTATTCGGTGGATAGCCCCACTTGTATGAATATTATTTTTGGGTTTTTATAATAAGGCCACTTATTTTCAGAATTTCAGAACTCCCCGAAAATTTAAAGACCGACCCGTCGATTAATTATAACGAATCCAAGCAGTAATAAGCTAATTTAAAATCCTAACACAAAATTACAAAATTTAATTATATGAAGATAATTTTCTTTGTTTCCCAAGATTGCGTAGTACATATATTTTATCTTCATCAAACACCTAAACAGAGCAATTTAATTCAATATCACGACAACAATGTAATGAACTGAATAATAAATATATTGACTTGATGCCTGTTGCTAAACAGGGAGTGTTTCACACGAGCTCTATTGAATTTGTTTTATTTGTTTTAATTTTAGCCCCTAACACCCGCGTTATTTTTACGATAGACCTTGTTTTCAGTGATGATTAAATAGAATTGTCATGCAAGCTCCAACGCTCTGTTTAAAATCTTTCCTTTATGACATCCCCGCTGTCAATGCAGTTGACGATATCAATTAATTGCTTGTTCAAAATGCTTGAAAGCTACAGCCCGACACCAGCCTTCTACGACTCCATCCAACTGTTATTGATTTAAATTTGATAAGTTAATTATTGGTTCTGAGGTGACAAATTGACTCTTAAATTGATTTGACAATATTTATATTTAAGGCAAAAATTCAACACGGATGTGAGAAAATTATATATTCAAAAAAATTAACATTTCTTGTGACGAGAAGATTTACATTTATTGCTTAAATATTTATGCATACATTAAAGATGAGGACACGAAGAAGAACTTTAATCACACCAAATCAAGATGAGAGTTTACACTTGTTAAGCTCACGTTTCTGTCAAAACATGTCAACATGTACAGAGTTAAAAAAAAAACTGAGTTTATTCAAAGAATGCTCATTATGTTGATGGTTAGGTATAGCGGGAGTATACTTTTTCTCTACTTTTTGTTGATAATCATCAAATGCCTTTTGAATCAAATATTTTAATGAGAATCTGTTTAAATATTAAAATAAATGTGGGAACCTATTTGTATGCTCGATAGAAGTTTGTCTTCTTTAGAACTATGTAAATTTATATGACAGTCGCCTTTGTATCATGCTATGTTCAAAATAATATTTGCTGATCGGTTAAGATCGCAGAGATGTATTATGGATGAGACAATTATTAAAATAGAAATGGGGTAGTTTTCAAGCGACTGCCGTTTGTCTTAAGATATTTTTAAGGCGATATCCTGGTAGTGTCAAGCCACTCTGACAAAGTTAAATTTGAAAAAATAGCTGCGCAAATTATTAGCTCAAGATGAACATTTTAAAAAGTATACGTATCTAATGATGTCCTGTTCATAACCGTGCTGTCATTAGCCCGCCTACTGTCTGAAATTTAATTGGACATTAAAATTGCCATTAGATACTTTAGCACAAAAACTAAACTTCATTTGAAATTTTGCTTTAAAAACCGTTGAAATTGTTTATATATTAGTTTCGAATCCTACCTAGGTCCACTTAAAAGCCTTCTGCAACAGTAGCCCAAGAAGGATCATGAGGAAATTGATCAAATCGGTTTGCCCGAGTTGTCATTTTTTTTAATTTAAACTACTTTTAGTTCGCTGAACGTTATAAGTTGGAACAAAATGAACAATCATCAGTGATTTCAAATACCACCAATCAAAAGGTACGAGATAATATCAACAGATTCCAAATCGCAGTATCACATGGCCCCAAGCCACTGAGGCGTATGCGCAACATAAAATTATTTATTTTGTTTAATTTTAAAGTCACAGACACCTCACAAAACACGGGTTTCCGGATTCGTTTGCTAAAATATTCACAAAAGAAGCACAAAAGAGACTCAACACGCCATAGTCATCAACAAACAAGCAGAAACGAAATCAGAATACATAATACCGATTGTTCAAATATATTAACATTATTTAATGTTGCATCCATTGATCGAACAAAATATAAAAAGGATAGCTACATATGAACATACATATATATGTTTGTAAGAAAAAGGAGAAATAATATTTTAATTTCAATACACACTACCTGTGTCAAGGACAACGAAAACAACGAAAAGTGATTTCAAGCGCCAAGTTAAATGCACTTTACGAGGCAGCATGTTGCTTTTTTAAAATTATTATTTATTTATGTTTATACAGTTTTTTCTTCTCCAAAACAGCTGTTTAGTAAGTAATAATTTAATTTCGTTTTATCACAACACAAATCACATTTAATTCATTTGATTCATTTTCGAACTTTCATCTTGCTTTTTATTTTAATTTATTTTAAATTTCAGATTACTGCGATCCTATTTCGAACAAAAACAAATATGTTCATAGAGATATATGTATGTACATATACCGCGTCGCCGATGTCTCCCGAACGATAACGATCCGTAATGAATAAGATTCAAAAGTGAAATGCAAACTTTGATCGAGACGCAAATTTATATCAACGAAAATATCTTTCAGAATCTCAACTTAAAGCCGGCTTGGGACAAACTGTGTCTTCAATACACAATACAGTATACAAGCTGCCAAAATATAATATGAAAAAAAAGTAAATAAACTGCCAGACAAGAAAAGCTTTAGAAGCTTTTACACACAGGTGATCGTTAATCGGTTAAAAACTAATTTTAGATTAATTTAAATATTGATTGTGAGTAAAGGCTTTTAGTGAGAGAGGGGCATAGTTTAGTGGATAGTTAACTAACCCAGAACTAAGCTCCGACTTGTCGTGAGGTTTACCTTGCTGTAGGCTATGCCAGTCAGTTTGTCGTCAGGTTCGTCATTTGGCATTATAGTTGCTTCTGTTGGGGTATAGATCGGGTTTATGGGTCATAATCTGTGTGTAGCAGCTGGAACAATATATACATGGGCGCGTGCTTTGAGTGGTCAAAGACACTATGAACTTTATTACCCTGTTTGATTGCTGTGTGTCTTTAGTTTATTTGATTAGTCATTTGTTAAGGTTAAGTGAAGGAATTACAATCTGTATAGTGCGGTTATTATTCATTAGCTCCTCGAAATCAATTCTGTTTATTTTGTTTTTTTGTTAACTAACTTTTAAGCCAAGCTGCATATCAGCTATTTTAATGACTATTGATTTGTACACATTATGAGCTCGTTTCTCATCTTCTGAACCTGAAGCATTCGTTTTAGAAAAAAAAATGTTCGCCAAAAACTGCTTTTTACTTCAAAAAGAAAACAAACTCAATTGAAAGTGGGCGTATTTCTCTCTACCATCACTTGCAAGGAATCGAAGGACTTAGATTTTTTTGCCGATTGCGAACGATTACTTAAGAAAGCCATTTGTATGGCAGTGTAATGACTTTCTGAGGACTTGCTATAATCTCGCGGTAGGCGATACATATAAAATAACATTTTCATGATTTTAGACATCCAAACTACTTTAAAATAGAATCGAGTTCCCCCTAGAGCTATCACCGCAATCAACAGACTTTTAGGTCCCTATTATGAGTAGCGAATCGAACGTTCGATTGGAAGCGAATGTTTTTGCTAGCTATAAAAAGAATAGCGGTATTATAGGTTTTAGAAACAAAAACTTTGTAGAAAACTTTTTTTTCGACGTTTAAGGTATGTCAGATAAGAGAATGGACGAAGTTTAATGATAATAATCCAATAAATGAGTTTCTCTAAAACATTCGCTTCCAGTGGAACGTTCGATTCGCTACTCATAATAGGGACCTTAGACTGTCATTACATTTTTTGTTTTGGCCTTTCAAACATTGTGATCTGTACGGCATTACAGTTCTGCCCCTTATCTGCTTCACACTAGTGATCCCCTCTTGGGGTTCGCCAAATTGTTCCATGTCTGAGACCAACCAAATACTGATGTTCTTGAACTTGTCTGTATCATAAGTGTTTTGTTCATCCTGTCTGTTTTCTTCTTTAGAATTCGACTAACTTTTATCGAAATAGAATGTCAAAATAAGCATGATAATATTCAACGTTTTATGATATTCTCTCTTTGGACGAGTTCTCTGTATCTTTCCTTTCATCATGGCAATGAGACGCGAAACCCTGGTGTAGAATAGAATAGAATTCCCAACTGTGTATTAGATTAGTGTCATAAAAGAGATACCAAACGACACCCTTACGAACCAAGGAACAACAAATCAGTTTTGGGATGTACTTTGTAAAGCGTTGATTTCATTTGAATTTCTTTTTTTCTAAACCAAGATCATTTTTCAAATAACAACTCATTACGAACTCTACTAAATCACTTTCCATCCTCAATTTTGTGGAAAGATTTGCTTATTCTAGAGTAGTCGTGTAATAGGTCTGTCTTGAGAAGAAGAAAAATCCAACTTTTGATCCAAACGTTTACGTTCATCGTATCCATACGCATTGTAACCATAATGATTTTGATATCTATGCAACGTTCTTGACAAATGTTCGTAAAATAAAACTTTTATGAATTAACCAACTTCTGCAGCTTACATCAATTACGATTTATACTTTTTATTGATAAGAATGTGGATAGGTTCTATATAAATATAATAATTTAGTTGCTATGTCCTTAGTCTGTTGTTTTAGTTATTGTTAATGTATGCTTTAAAATCAATAATATGTGAATTCAAACTTTAGTGGTAAATTACTTAAACAGATGATGGATTCAAATAAACAAAGTCTGCCTAATACATTCCTTTCTTTTTATTAAATATATAAAAACCCTACAATAATCAGAATTAAAATTAAGAAAATATAAACAGTTGATGATAAAACACGGAAGTAAAAGCCAAAATATAATAATAAAATAAAAACAAATTTATCAAGAAGCAATTCCTACGCATGCGTGTTCTGCTCTTTCTTTTCGGCTCTGACGTCGCCTTCTTTAAATGTGTTGTTCTCTTTAGCTTTTTCATGTTCTTTAGCGGTGCCATTATCATTTGATGTGTTGCTTTGTGAGGCTTTCTCACCTACATTGGCCGAATGGACTTCTGTGTCGCTTAACCCAAGTGCCATTGTAAGAAGACGAATCATACATTTGTGTTCTTGTACATCGTTTTTTTCTTCGGAATGAATATCTTGCTCTAGTTTGAGCTTTTCTTGAGCCACCACAAGCATACCCTCCTCAATTGTTCCCTCAGAAATCAACCGATATACACTGACTTCTTTGGTTTGACCCATGCGATGGCAACGATCTTCAGCTTGCTTGTCATTGTATGGATTGAAATCGATGTCATGAATGATTGCCGTATCGGCAGCAGTTAAATTAATGCCAACACCACCAGCTTTAGTTGACAGCAAAAACACAAAAACGTCAGAGCTATGATTAAAGTCGTCGATCATATCTTGGCGCTCATCAACCGCTGTTCCACCATCCAGACGAAAGTATTCATGGTGTCGCACTTCGAGGTATTTCTCAAGAATATCCAAAACCATTGTAAACTGGCTAAATATGAGAACTCGGTGACCATCCTCCTTGAGCTTTGGCAGCAGTTTGTCCAAGTGCTGGAATTTACCAGAGTCCACAATTAAACTATCTGGAATAACAACGTCGTCGAGACCCTTAAAATAAATGTTTACTCATCAAGTTTATCTGGTTTGTATAAAAATATTTCTTTGATGCCTACATTCTTATTGCACATCTGCATAACCTGAAAGTCAGACATAATGGCCATTTCCTCGAAAATATACTGTTCATTTTGTTTTTTGTATGTTGGACATAGGGCTAATTGCTTGGAGAATAGTCGTAGTTGATCATCGGTAAAATAATTTCTCATCATCAAAGGATGGTTAGCCGCTTTGCGCATTTTCATCATAATTGATATTCCCGCAGCTTCTGTTGTACCCAATATCTCACCCCTTTGGTTGGTGTAGTAGTCCACAAGATCCATGTAGTATTCCTTCTGCGTTGCAGACATTGGAACTTTGTGCTGGAAGAAAAATCATCATAAGTAATACACAGTCGGTATGGTAGAATGTTTTTAAGGCGTGAAGCTTACAATATATTCTGTTTTCTTCGGCAAATACTGAAGCACATCCTTTTTTAGTCTCCGGAGAACAAAAGGCTTCATAATCCGTTTGGCACGGTCCACTTGACTTTCATTAAACTGAGATACATCTTCGTTTTCTTTTTTTACTTTCTGTGGAAGTAGCAAAATAGTATTTTCTTAAAGTATTTTGCAGCTATGTATACAATGACATAAAAGCCATTATGTCGTATATAACATAGGGAGCAGTTTTTCTGGCTAGTCTGCAACTCACCTTCATGAAGAGTGTTTTTATGTCGTCGATTTTTTTTGCAAAAAACTTAGGCATTACAAAACACAGTAGTGACATAAGCTCAAGAAGATTGTTTTGCAGTGGAGTCCCTGTCAACAGAATCCTCATGTCTGCATTGATGGTAATCAAATTGGCATACCTAGACGTTGTCATATTTTTTAACATGTGGGCTTCATCAAAGATTACATAGTGGAGGCGACAAACGCGGAACATTTTCCGTTCTTCCGGAGTTGATGATACGATATGATAGCTGTGAGAAGTCATCAATTAAACTGTATTTAAAAATATATTTTTTTTTCTTACGTTGTGAGTATTATGTCGAATCCCTTGAAACCTTCCTTTGCGTACCGAATTCGCATTCTCCGCCTTTCGTCCTGATTTCCAAAATACTTTTCTACAACTAGACTGGGGCACCACTTATGCAACTCAGTTTCCCAATTATCCAAAGTCGAAGATGGGACCACAATTAAATGAGCTCCATTGGATAGCTGGTTTTCCTTGAGGTAGGCCAAAAACGCAATTACCTGAATTGTCTTTCCCAAACCCATCTCATCAGCTAGGATGCCGTTCATCTTTTGCCTGTGCATAACAGTCAGCCAATTTAGTCCAATTATTTGATAGTCAGCCAGCTTGAAACTTTTGGAAGATAATTTAAGTACAGATTTCATAAATGTGTTGGTGCCAGTAAAACTCACCCACTACTAAGAATTGTGGGTTGTTCAGTAATTCCAGCTCCAGAGTCTACAGCTGCTTCTAGCTTCTTTACAAGTATATTACATTTCGCAAGTAAATGCGCAACACTGTTTTGTTTATTGATAAGCTCTTGACAGTAGTTAAGAAGCATTGAGTTGAGTGGTTTGTTGGATTGAAGTTTATTGCGGAGATCTTTCCAGCTCGAGAAGGGTCTTAATTCCAAAATGGCTGCAACTTTTCGATCTGTGCAAGTCTTTATTGTTAACAAATCGGAATTACCTGCCTTATTGAAAAAATCAAATACGGCTTTTCTTTGCTTAGTCATTTCATTTGAACTTTCGGTGTCGCTCTCTTCACTGTCATAAACAAGTGCGTTCTTTTGGTTCTTATACCCACCGCCATCTTCATCATCATCATCAGATGAAGAATCTTTTCGCGGTCTGTGGCGCCGATTAAGATTTGTATTGCCGTTTGACACCGCTGGTTTAGGATCTTTCACCGATAATGAATCAGCTTTTGGCAGCAATTGTACAAGTGTAGTTTTGGGTTTCGAATGTTCTTTGAGATACCGTACTGACTCCGATACATCCCAGTTGCTTCGAACCAGCGAATCTTGGATGTCCTTCAATATTTTAAACACGACAACTATGTAAGTAATATAACATATATTTTAAGATGAAGAAAACATTTACCATGGTGTCATACTGAGGTGATATTTTAGCTGCTGCAGCAAAACGCTGTTCTTTGTCTTTAATCGACAATTCAACTTTAATTTTTTTTGTAGATTTGTCCGGGTCTTCGCTGTCGCTGTCTTGAAGAATACTAATACGTTTTTTGCCAGGAACACGTTCTGGAATCATATTACATTTGTCACAACTTCCTTGTAGAAAAATAAAACAAAGTCCGAGAACATTTATTTATCTTACCAGTTTTTGTTTTATCTTGAGCTTTCTGAAGACGAAATTTTCGCAAATCGTCGATGCTAGTTTTGGAAAGTGTTGATGACTGTGACATCTTCTTTTATGTGAAAGATTTTTCTTTCCTCTATCGATTCGTATTTATAATTTAGCTTAATGTTTAAAGATATTGAATTGTTAATTTTTTGTAGTTAATAATTTTTACATCAAAAGCATGCACAGCACAAAATTAACAGCTTTACAGATTTTGTTGCAGAAAAGAAAAAAAAATTACTTTCCCTCCTTCCACCAAAAGGACGCACAAGAAATTTTTACAGCTGTGCGAAAGCGAATACCACAGAGGAGATACAACTTGATTCCTCTATGGCGAATACTGCAAATAATGGTCACAGTGAAATGTCAAATTAGAAAAAAGTGGTTACTAGCTGCAAGGTTTCATAAATAGATATTAAAACACGGTATCATTTGCGGCAACGAAAATTTCATCTCGACCAAAATTTCTAATAAATTAATTAATTAATTAACTAAAATTTTACTAAAAAATCATTTGCAGCACTTACTTCAGCATAATATAACAACTTACATAACATAATATGGCAAACCTTTCTTCTGATCCGTTTTAACCATTTTGTGTTTACTTTGTTGGTTTTGCAAGACGAGATCTTTCTGCAGATGAGCTTTGCTCGTAATTTAGTAATCCTTTAAGCCCTGCGTAAACCAGCGCAGTTAATGCGTGCGATGCGATTTCTGTCAAAATGCAATACTTGTAACCTTATGGAGGTTCCACTTAACGCAATCACACGCACCAACCACGCTGGTTTTCGCAGGACTTTAATCAATTCAGTTGTTTATCGCTGAACACAAAAATAATTCACAACGGTAGAATTGATCTCAGCTGGTTGCAAGCTCTTTATCTGAGAACATAAAGGTTTTCTAGAATCAGCTTGTAAACAGACGCCGTTGTATATGTGAGGCCTTAATTTGTGCTATTTTTTCTCATGTTACAATGTTATAGTAGCTGAGACTCTGCAAATCGCACCAAAACTTTGTATATAAATGCACGTTCCGTATCGCTCATATCAACAGTCACATTTTTTTAAATTACTTCAGGTATGGATTGCCTGGCAGCACTCGTAACTCCGTGCCTGACTGCAACCAATACGAAACACGATAAAAACAAAATCACACTGACAGCTAATCAGACAGCGACAGCACGTTGTTTTTATAATTTATATATGTACATAAATTTTTTAAAGTAGACCCTACATTTTTACAAAAACACTAATTTAAAATGGATCCAGATCTTGATCTTGAACAGTACTTCATGGAGTACCAAGATCTAGAAGTGAGTTAACCAGAGCAGTTTCTTTAAAGCTTTCTTAAAGTATCATTACAGATTCATGACCTGATGCTGAAAGATCGACCTCGCCAACAGGCTTATCTTAAAGCAATCTCTAACAACAAACACATGTTTAAGGACAAAATTGTGTTAGATGTCGGAGCTGGAACAGGAATTTTATCAGCTTTCTGTGCGAACGCTGGAGCCAAACTTGTTTATGCTGTTGAGGCATCAGATCTGGCTAAAATCGCTCTCGCAGTAATCGAGGAGAACGCGCTCACACCGATTGTTAAAGTAATACGTTCCAAAATTGAAGATTTCATCCTTCCTGCTTCGCTAGGCAAAGTTGATATCATTGTGTCCGAATGGATGGGTTTCTATTTGCTTCATGAAGGAATGCTGGACTCATTGATCTATGCCAGAGACAAATTTCTTAAGGAAGACGGAAAAATGTTTCCCAACGAAGCAACAATCTTCGTTGCTCCCTGTTCAGTTCCAAGTCTTTACAAATACTACGAAAATGTCGACGGCGTAAAAATGACAAGCTTTGCAAAGAAATTGCGTGCACAGAAATCCTCTAAACCAGAAATTTGCTCTATACACAAAGATGATCTTTTAGCTGAAGGAGTTGCAATGCATTTTATGAACCTAGAAGAAGTTTCCCTGGATGAAGTCGAAGAAATTAAATTCGAAAACTCAATACCGATTGAGATCCCGGGTCGGTTTGAGGGATTTTGTATTTGGTTCGATGTTCAGTTTCCAAGTGAAAAACGCGAAGATGCTGTTGTTTTGTCAACAGAACCACATTCACCTCCAACACATTGGAAACAGTGTGTTGTTGTGCTGCCTGAGGAAGCATGTATTGATGTGGAAAAAGATGAACCTGTTAGTTTTGTAATATGCATGAAGCGTAATCCAGATCACCCACGGAGGTATAATTTGGAAGTTGAAGTTACGGATTCAGAACAAGTTGAGCATCCGATGCCGTGTGGATGTCACATGACCAAGTGTATACTAATGAAGGCACATTTAGATAGAATTACTTCGGGAGAAATGATAATTGATGAGGATGAGGACTTGCGAGAGGATAAAGGCGAATCTGCGCCGTGAAACAATAGATTTTTTTTTATCATTTCGTGTGGTGTCAATAAAAACAAAAAAAAAAAAAAATTAGCTATGCATTTTAAATTAAATCAAAAAATACCGAACAGTTGGGAATATCGGTTCTAAGCATTTGTGCGGTGCGGAAGTTTTTGGGAAGGATGAAGGATTATGTATATAAATTCAATGAAGAATAAATTATTTTTTTTCTACTAATGTTTACTAGATTCTTTGAAAATCCTTAAGACATTTTCAATACGGTTGCTTTATTTCATAGATCAGACAAAATTTTAGTTGTGAACAATGATACAGTATTTTCACATTCATTTTACATTAGATTAGGTTTAGGGGACGGGTAGAGCTTGCTCAGCTCCGGGCACTGCGGTGTCTGAACGAAACCTATTGTGCCAGTTCATTTTACATACATAGCGTGGAAAAAGTTAGACGAAGTATGGAATAAAGTATGTACAGATATTTATCTAACAATTATATAAATTTGGTGGGCTTCCCCTATAGAAAACTTTATTTTACCTTTGAGTATTTTAAAACATACAGAGGTATACTGAAAATGTGAAGGACTGTTTAAAAAGAATGTAGAAAAGGGGCATGCAATCAATGTAATGAAGTATAGAGTAAAATATGTGCTCGTTCATAAATTTGAAAAAAAAAAAAAAAAATACGTATTCGCCCCACTGTCCCAGCATTTAAATTTTTACTCTTTACATTGTTTGCGTTATCTTCAAAACTACCAATAAAAAGGAAGGAGAGAAGATGTATCAATCAAAGTTATAAACAAAAAGTAGTATCTGGTGCTGAATATGATACACAAAGACATAATAAAGGCTGATCTAATGACTCATTCTGTTGTGAACTCGACCTACCAGTTTTATCGACCAATTACACGCATGGTTGCAAAGCCAACTAGAAAAGACATTTTTTTCGAAAAGGCCTCACCTGAAAAAAAAACGAATGTAAAATTGTATTGTATACAAAAGAACACAAATCATCCCATTCGCATGCCATGCATGAATGTCTTCTCTAACTTAACGCTACAAAATACAATTAATAATAGAAATTATTTACTTCCTACATTCATCTTTTTTCTTACAAAATTAAGTAGATGTAGCTATGTGAACATATGTACATATACTAAATCCAGAAAAGCACCAAAAGCAACTAGTCAAAAAAAGAAGGCATGATAAATTGAGAAAAGTATTCTTGACTCTAGGGAAGCTCTTCATAAACTAAAGCACACACAAAAGTTCGTTAATCACGATCAGTTGAGTAGTTGAGTTCTGTCATTTGTTAAAAATAAAATTAAAGAAAAATAAATCATGTGAATTTGCTCGCTTGCTCTCCCTCTCTTAAAAATCTCGATCATGGCAGCATGACTCAGAGTCTACGAGCTACGAAATTCCTTGCAATTAAAAACAAAAAAAAATATAAACAAATGTGTATAGAAGCAAATTGTACCTAATGAACTTGTCAGAAGAGCACTAGCCTTGAGAGAAGAAACTAATACAAAATACAAATACATACATACAAAAAAAACTTATTATTTTGCTTGAAACACCCTCGTAGAAGAGCTTAGGTAAACCGCTCAAAGTTTGAAATTTTTCGAAATGCAGCTTTGATCGTAATTTTCGTTGCTTTGAAGACATAATATGGTAAATACGATGAACAGAGAGTTTGGAAGTGCTATAGCTTTTTTCATGCTGGTTGACTTCCTCTCTATCAATGCTGACATTTTATTGAATTGACACACCTTTGCAGGCTTTGAAGCACGGCAAAAAGATACATTTGAGCAAAAATTGAAACCATATTGAACAAATAACAAAAAGAAAGCAAAAGAAACTATTCAATGGCAAAAAGGAGGTAGTGTAAGAACCAAATGCGGGAACAGGAACGAAATTGAAACGAATGTGCAAACACCGAACCGACTGCCCTCGGAATGAGGAAGATCTTGTCACGAAGTATCTTTTTTTGGCTCGTAATTTCTCACTTTATATCCTTGCTCCTTTTTCATACTAGTTCTATTCTTCATACAAACAGGGTTCCTAAACTTCCACTTTCAAGATTCAACAAAACTTTAGTTATCATAGTTATTCGGCCTTGAGTTTCACTGGAAAAAGATCCCATTTCACTTTTTCCTTATTTTGAGTTTCGGGCGAAATATTTTCCATATTCGCAAAAATTCTCTTATTATGAGCTATTTTTCCCATGAAATGTGAAAACGTTGAGAGCAATGACGGGAAATTGAATGCCAATGAACGTGGTCTTTTTTCGAAGTGAACTTTCTGATTCCAAGTGGAATTTTGTTCAGGGGAAACTCATAATCAGCCTTATTGATTTTATTATTCATAATCAGCCTTATTGATTATTATTCATAATCAGCCTTATTATGAGTTTCATGTGAACAGCTTTTCGCCCGGAACGTTTTTGTTCGCCCGGAATTTTAAAAGCTATTATGAGTTTCCCTTGAACAAAATTCCAGACTTACAATATTTCCGCTTTCGTTGTACACTTGTTCGCCTCAGAAAAATAGGTGATATAAATTGCACTCAACGTTTTCACATTTCACAGGGAAAAATAACTCATAATAAGGGAAATTTTTCGAGCATGGACAGTTTTCCCCCCGAAACTCATAATAAGGAAAAATTTAAATGGGATCTTTTCGAGGGGAATGCTGTTCACGTGAAACTCATAATAAGGTTGATTGTCTTTTTAAGAACAAACAAAAAATTGTCTTATTTATTTTACACGTACCCAGACCCACTGTCAATTTACTTAAAAAACCAAAGCACTTATACAAACCAATATTATTTAACTGTCTGTTGGGATATTTAATCGTTATGTGGTAGTTTTTTTTTAATTTAGAAAATGTATCTACACATAAGTGGCAGCACTTTTTGTTTCTCTTTCTCTTTATTTGTGGATTTCTGATCACAGAAATTCCAATTTAAGTATCTACTACTATAAACCGCCCAACTACCCCAACAATCGATCGAGGAAAACCAAAATTATTTAGTCTATCGCTGATCGCTCGATGCTGTAACAGCATATTATATTTTAGGAAAACACTCTCTCTCTCTCAAACGAATTCTAAAAGAAGAATAGCAAATAAAAAAAGAAAAAAAACGGAAACGGAAAATATTCTCCTACAAAAAATATATCGATACTATAAATAAATTATAGTTTTTTTTTAATGGAAAGATAAATAAATTATATTTGTGTTTATATTTTTTTTTTTTCGTGTGTTTCCAATATTCTCTCATGCAACCAATAATCTATTAATTTTTTTTAACCAAGTCTATGTCTATAATTAGTACACTGTGTGTAAGATACGAAAACGGAAGTTTAGTGAAAAAATTTTCTTAAAACGAAAACGCATTGGAATAATAAAAAATCTCGTCGCACACTCCGAGTTAGTTTTATATTTAAACTTTGTTTTTTATTTTATTTTAAACCGTTTAGAAGTGAATTTGCGAATAATTTCTCGTTCTTTATATATACACAAATCGTCATCAGGTATCTAGACATTCTTTTACGGTTACATAAATAAAAAAAAATTATAGTGTGCTGCCAAACAAAAAAAAATTCGTGAGCAAATTTTAACGACCGTTAAATAAAACAAAAATTCACATAAATATTATGTCTCGTTGCCTTGTGCATGCAACAAATCAACATCAAAATTAGTGCCGTAAAAATATATAAACATTTTTAAGAAATAACAATTTATGTGACACATATAATACCAAACTTGAATGTCTACTCTCACAGCAATTTAAAAAAAAAATATAAGCACATATAATCCAATATAATAATAAATATAATAACGACTTTTTGACGAACAACGAATTACTCAATCGCAGCAGCTACCGCTAAAGGAATTGCAACGCAGGAGTTCTGAAAATTTTAGTTTAAAAAAGAAATCAAAAACTTCAACGGAATCATTTTGTAAAAGGTATGAGAGATTCTATTTGCGTTCAAACAAATGAACTATTTTGAGCGCTTTTGTTTGTTCAAAAGGTCGCACAATGCGACAATATAACTGAAGTAAAATTAAATTAAGTGCTCAGTTCATATGCACAAGAATTAACCCAGCGATGTTGTGTATCTTGGACATGAAACAATTTGGAGAACAACCAAACTCATCTACTTATGATATCATTCTAAATCGTTTTGTGGTTTCGTTCTCTAAATGAACAGTGACGAAGCGAAGTTTTCAGCGATTTATTTCGCGGATTCTTTGTTTTAAAATCGTAATACATGTTTAACGTAAATAAAAATTAGTATATGTACCGTGTTCTAAAAACTAAATGGTATGTAAATATCCACGTGTAACAAGTGAATTATTATTCCTTTGTATCACCACGGCAGCTTTCAAGAATGATTGTTGAAATACATAAGCCTGCTGCTCTGAACGATAATAAAGAATATCGCTGAGCTTGCAAAATGTTCTCATAACTATTGGATCTAATGATCCAGTAATCGCCAAGAGACCACACCCAAATCAAAATTAACGTTTCTTTTGTTTTGTCCGAGCCGTTGTCTTAAAAATTGATCAGAAAATTGGTTTCTACTATCCCCCTAAATATATACATTATAGGTTCCTTCGTTGAACTTTACCTCGGGTTGACCCAGGTTTTCTTAACAATAACCCTATCAAATTGTCAAAAAAACCTGGGTTTTCAATTCTCGAAAAACACATCCCTGTCAGGGATTGAAGATGAAATTTTTCAATTGCACTTAAAACAATTTTAAAATTGTACCAATTGTATTGAAAACCAGTTTTGTATGAAAGAAACTCGAGCATTGGTCAACAAATACAAAACAACAGTGTAAAGTCTTTTTTTGAAAATGCAACAAAATGATGTACTAAATGTAATTACAAACATTTCTATTAGTTATGAAACACAACGTGCTTCAGGTGGCTTCCACGACTTTGTTGAAGATTTTGAGTTTTGGGCTCTTGGGGTTTTTCGATAATATTGGCCTCGAGTGCTTGAATCGTTTCTGAATTGTTAAGAAAACATCGATGCCCACAGAAAAAAATAAAAGTCCAAAAGGTCAAATCATAGCGCTGAGGCGCCCAATTGACGTACAAAAAACGAGTGATAATATGGTTTGAGAAATAAGTGAGCGAAAGATCGATAGTGGCATGGGCTGTGTGCCACGGCTCGTCATCCTGCAGGAACCAGAGGTAGTTGGAATTTATTTCTGTTAATTTTTTTTTCCACTGTTAACGAATTGAGTCTCACCACACCGTTGCACAAAACAGTTTACTTTATTGAAATTACTAGTTGAGCTACCCGGGGCGCTACCCGAGTCTAACTTCTCCAAAGCGTTTTCACAAAAAATTGCTGAAAAAAATAACCATATGTATTTTCGAAACACCTGCTGGGTCACAAATTTATTATTTTAAAACTTTAAACTTTTTGGTGATATGGTGGTTGATTTAGAAAAGAAATCAGGAGGAGGATTCTAACGAGTCGACGGGATTAGGGCAGGGCGAGTACCGAGTAGGGTGTTGAAAAATTGGAGACGTTATACTTTTTGAGGACTACTATAAATGAAACAGCAACTTTAGTCAGAAGAAAGAATAAGAAGGAAGAGTAAGTAAAAGTCACAAATCTAAGTGATATTCATATCTCGAAAAGCTTTTTGAACGAGTCAGATAACTAAATCTAGATATAAAAGTTCAAAAAAAGATAAAAATACAAAACATCAAAGCGAAAAAATTACAGATACTGAAATAAATTCGCACCATAATAGAAATCCAACATTAAAAGAATTAGGCAACATAAAACCATTACCGAAAATTTGAGGTTTTTGCTAGAAATGGGTTTGTTCCTCGTCGTCTTAAAAAAAAACAAATATATCCGAAACAGAGGAGTTATAGAGCGTCCTTCTTATTGGCCGTTTACGATTTACGTGCACCCGAATGCACTGGCTTGATTGGTCTGGTGTCGGAATCGGAACCTCTTTTTTTGAAGTTTGTTTTCATTTTTTCACAGAACGAGAATCGAATTCGTTGGGAAGATGTGATATTTTTTATCACTTCGCAGCATTACATAGTTTAAGGATCGACCCCCTGCTGTGCTAAAAGTTTTTAGTTCCCGTTCTCGTTCCCGTGTGGATATATTGTTTTTAATAGCTAGTCTGCTATTCTGGACGGAGATTAATTTTTTTATTTATGTTTTTCTAACATAAAACATTTCATATTTTAATATTTTATGTGAAATTTTTCTCAAGTCGGGTAGACTGTAGCTCACATTATCAAATTTGTCTACGGTACGAGAAGTCTATCCAGATCCAGCTATGTACAGTGTTGATCTGTCGTCTGGTAATAGGATTTAAGATGAAAAGCATTTAAAGTAATAAAAGAAGAGATTAATTATATGCATAGATTTTGAATCCAAGCAAACTAGAAAGAACGAAGCTTTTCGAGTATTGATGGTCAGAAGCCTGACATTTTTGAGCAAACATATTGAAAATTCCGCCATTGGGACGTCATTCCCGGCGAGTCCTCGGAAAAAAGGTGCATTCGCGTGACAGCAGAAATCCTAGCAGGATCATCCGAAGTGAAAAAAAAAACTTGTTTTAGTTAAGGCTTCAAACTAGAAATTGGACGTAGAAAAAAAAAGAAATTAAAATCTGATGGTTGGCAGCGGTTTTTACAAAAAAAATTTAAAAATCAGTAAAAATTTCGCGGCATTTAAAAAAAAAAAAAATAGTTGTAATTGAAAAAGAAAAAAAAAACTACGTGTTTAAAATTTTATCGAGATCGGTGGAGTAGTTTTCGAGAAATCTTGAAAAACGACTTTGAAAACATAATTTTGAGAAAAACACGTTTAAAATTTTGAGTGACCATAGTAAGTAGCCTTGAGCGCGCAACTTTAAAAGGCTGTATCTCGCTGAACCTATTGCAAATTTTCGGACAATTTTCTAAAGATGTTGTCGATTTTAACAATCAACAAAAAAAAAAAAAATCGATTTTTTTAATCCGTGAAGCAAATGTAACCCCTTAAGAAAAAGAAGCATAACATTTTATGAAACTTGGTCAGGTCATAAGTTCATTATGTTTAATCTTAAGCTTTTTGGTTATATGGTGGTTGATTTAGAAAAGAAATCGGGAGGAGAATTCTTACGAATCGATGGTCTTAGAGAAGGGCGAGTGTGTTGTTGAAAAAAAAAAAACGAAGAAAATATAGGTGGCCTACAATTTTTTGTTGACTGCATAGGGAAAAATAAGAAAACATTTTCCATGACAGTGTAAACTCTATCTGATGGTTTCCAAATTCTCAGCCAAAGGTAATACCGGTGGAATAATTCAATGTTGCGAAAACTGGGGCTACCAGTCAAACCTTCTAACCATTATGGCACGTTCATTTTTAATGCTCATTATTTATTTTTTTAAATGTCATGTTCCAGGTATGTTTGAGACATCTGCAAGGTTTTATTCCGATATATCAAGTTAAAAAAAAACTAAGAACCAAAGTGGAACATATTCCTTAGTCAAAAATATTCATATCACAAACTCATTCTACCAATCATTCTTGTTTTAAGAAGATCTTAAAAGGAATTATATATACCTACTTTGACAAATACAAATACAATACACTGTCAGGAGTTGCACTTATTAAAAGTAGGCAAATCCATCAAAAGTAGTTCTGCATAAAGAAAAATGAAATCTTAAAACGGAAATGAGTGTATCTCGACAAACTCATCTTTGTCTCAAGAAGATGAAAACTACAATTTACATACAAGGCATACTCTTCTTCCGACATCTCATATTCAATGCATTTTATCAAAATTAAAATTTACAATCAAAATAGAAATGAATCAACTAAACTAAAACCAACAAGCAGCCAGAAATACTTCAATTCAAGTTGTACAACACATGTATTTCAATTTAAGTTATCTAGTCGTGAGCAACCGCGCTAACCGGCACGCTGTGCCACACAATGGTGCAGAAAATATCACTTCTAGTTTCTATGCGTGTAGGTGTGCATTATTATATGACATCATCGTATAGTCACCGCAACAAAAACTTGCCCACCGACAGTAACCACACAATGCAAAACATTGATTTAAATTGCGTTTATCTTAACAAAACATTTACCACCTGATTCTTATAGATTAAAAACATTGCAATACAAAAGTTATACAAAGCACCTGTATACTCAAGAAAATTAATGATTGCTTAACAAATTTTAAAAATAAGAAATGAATCAAGTAGAAATAAAACAAATCGTGGAATAAATTAATCCATAAAATAATTTTTTTACCACCAAATTTGGCTTCTGCGGGTGAAAAATGCATGATAGGAATACGTAATAAGGTTTTGATCAGTAAATAACTTCCTTTGATAGCTGAGAATATCAGATTCTAATGGCCATATGTTCCCTCTTTCCTCTTTGCCATTTGCACGACTACTTAAATGAGAGAACAATTTTTTTTATAAAGCCAAATGTGAAATGTCTCGACTCGATCTTCCGCTCTTGCTGATTGTCAGAGTGTTATTATTGTTGGTTATCTGCGAAATCTTATATTCATTCTTGACAAATAAAATTGAGTGGTGTCCAATTTTCTCGATGTGATTGGGTACAGTATGACCAAGAGAAGGCTCCTACAATCTACATACAACAATTCTAGTAATCTTGAAAACAAAAATTTTTTGTGTATGTTTACTTGAGTCGGTTTACCTATAAACAATTATGACATGTATAGAGTTGAATGTGTTAAACTAATTTAGCAACAACTTATAATTTGTTTATTTTTACTTTAGACTTTTGCTTATGACGAATCAGACGAAGCGGCATGAGGTGTTTTTTACAGTAGGGTGTAAGAATTTTGAGTCGCTTTATAGTTGATTTTTTTGATTAAGGAAATTTAGATATTCTGAGTGAACACGGGCCGCAACGAATATATTTGATTTTTTTGTATTATTTTGTTAAACATTACCTTTTTAAGAACTGCTGGGTAGATTATTGTTACTGTTTTTTGGTTTTTTAGAAAATATACTGCCGCATTTATAAAAAATAGAGGCTGAGTAAGGTAATGCCCGCGGCGTAATGGTTAGCATATCTGCTTGTTACGTGGGAGGTTCGTGGTTGGAATTCCATCAGAAACCAAAAATGCTTTTCCACCGGTATCAACTTCCGCTAGGCGTCGGTAAGTCCTCCGTTAGTAAACTCATTACCATGAAAAGCACTTTCTCCATTAGCCGTTCGGAATCGGCAGAAAATTGTAGGTCCCCTCCATTTCCTCACAGGGCATGGTTGTAAGAAACGCGCAAGGCCCCGGGGGCACCCCGCTCTGTTGCGCCCCAAGTTTATCCCATTTATTTATTTATTTATTTTTCTACACAGCATTCGCTTCAGAAAACATAGCTGTCAATATAAAAAAAGCAAATAATTCGTAAAGTTATGATCAATTCATCTCCACAGGTTTGATAAACTGATTGTTGTTTGTGCTATATAAAAAAAATTAAAAGTTTGTTGTTTTTATTAGTTGCTAAAAATTAATCTATAAATTCGGTAAAGAATTGTCTGTACCTTCCCATATACAATTGTAGAGCAGCCCTTTTGCTATTAACTAGACCAAAAGTTAAGTAGCTTTTTCAGGCGGATGATCTCATTAACTAAGCATCTCCTTATTGAGACTGAGTAGTGCTGGATTTACTGTTAATCTCATATTGAGGAAATGTTTTTTTCCAAGAGTTAATGACCGGTGATCAACTCGAATAACTTTTTAAGAGTTTTACTGATCTTATTCTTCCTTTTTCCGGCGTTATGAGCATTTTGATCGGTGTATGTATCCTTCCCTTTAGCTTATGGGACTTTTATAATACAAAAGATGGCGGAGTTTACTCACCTTTTCATCCACCCTACGCTTCCCGATAAATTGCTTCACTACTGATTGTTGATCCCTTTGTACTTGGGAAACACATTTGAGTTCAAGTAAATGTCTGGATCAGAAAATGGGCACCACAAGTACTCAGTCCTTTTTAGAATAGTACGGTAACACTTGCTTCCTAAACTTTCACCCATACGTTTAATGATTCCTGTAGGCTGTAGGGATGATGGATCATCATTTATGATAGCTCCGTCGTCAGCAAAGAAAATAACTTTGGTTATTTCAGAGTAACGAAAGTAACGACATTTGTTTGCGAGTAACGATTCATTATTCGGTACAAAAGAGAATTCTCGTTACTGTGTAACGAATACATACCATTTGCTACAGCACTAGTTATATGTACTTTGTCTTCCAACATGTAACTGTAACAACTGTAATAAAGAGCAGAGGACTCAAGACGTCTCTTTGTCACCGCTCCTGGATACATATCCTTAATCATCCACACAAAAGCCTGTGAAAGTTCTCGTGGTTGTCAATCGAATGCTTTTTCGAAGTCAACCAGCAATATGCAAATCCTCTAAGGAATCACGATTAGGATCGTTATACTTTGAATTGCATCTGTTGTTAACTTGCCCACCATAAACCCGAATTGGTTTTCACTTTCAGATAGCTTTATTATTTTTCGCAGTCAGAATGAAATAAATGAAATAATTAGGGTGCCGCAACAGAGCGAGGAGCCCCAAGGTCTAGCGCAATTATCACAACCATGGGAATGGAGAGGACCTACAATTTTCCTGCGTTTTCGAACGGTTAATCGAGAAAGTTCTTTTCATGGCAATCAAATCACTAACGAAGGACTTGCCAACTCCTCACGAAAGGTGATGACTGCGAAAAAACATATTTGCCTTTGTTTGGGGTTCGAACCAAGGACATCTGGGTTAACAGGCAGATATGCTAATTATCACGCCACATGTACCACAGTCAACTACCCAATACCCGCTCAACGACCTTTAAAGTATGGCAGCTTGATCGAACAGCTGAATTTCGTGTATCACTCTTATTTTAAGGGTTTTCCTAATAAGAATTGAAAAGATTTGAGGTTGTTTAGTTCACTTTTACTGGCTCATATTTGGTCAGAGGTTGGACAAGCTTCGCTAGATTTGAAGGTTCCGTTTTCTTGGCAGCGTGTTCAAACATGAAGTACTTTCTTTGAGACATTCAGGAACGACATTTGGTATAAAATCACTATACTTTGGTAGGTAATTATCGCTTTTTCTAGAGCGAAATTGAGGATAACAAAATTCTTCTTGCAAGTTTGGGACTCAGATCCCAGTAATTATTTTTGAATAAAAGTACTTGCTAGATGCTAATTGTGCAAAAGTATTCCATAGCATGTCTTGCTTCGTTTGCAAAAACAAAAACGAAATAATTCGAGAGCTTGATTTGTTTCACTACCAAAAGAATTATCTAGACACTTCCTCCTTCTTTATATATCTATCGAGGATGCTTGATCCTTGGTTTCACTTTTTTGTATTAAATGACAATGTTTGCAAAATGTTTTTTTTTATTTTAAATTACCAACTAAACCATCTTAGTTTTCATTTTCAGATTTCAGCAAAACTACGATAAGGATTCAACCCTTTCATTAAGCAGAGCAACTAAGCTCTGCCATACTAATTTTATATTAGAAGATAGAAAAAAAAGGAAAGAAAAACGACGATAATCAACCAATTGTGATAAAAGTAGTGGTTTAAACTATGTCATTTAAATCATATCTTAATATAAAACCGAGTAACCCAAGTATTTATAAATGATATATACTTTTGTATATAAAAATATTGAAATTTAATAAATTTAAGAACATAACATAAATAGTTATTTAGGAATTTTGCTAAACAAAAACTCATATTTATACCAAAGAACCAGAAAAATTATAAACAAACAAGGCATTAAATAAGAAAGTTGGAGTATTATACACTAAGCGCCATCAACACTAACTCAAAATAAGAGCTTGACGAATTTGGAATTCAATCGGTGAACAAATGGCCGAAAAGGTTGAGCAACATCACCAACAATCATTACATATGAATAACAACAACAATCAGCGGATTCACAAGTCACCGGAATTTCAAATATCCGGAATGGTTCCAGGTGGCATAACAAGGGAGAGGAGCTTCGTGAGAACAAGTAATCAGCAGGTATATACGAGTATTTTGAATTGGTGTAGGACTAAAAACTAAATGTTATTCAGGAAATCGTAAACTAAGAACTAATATTTTGTATTCTCAGAACATCAATAAAAGACGAAGTCTCGCCTTCAATGTGCAAACAGGACTGCAACAAAACCAAATGAGGACCAAACCTGCTATGGACATCTACCGACCTCCGAGTAAGTTAAATCGATTCCCATTCAAAATTCAAAACTCAAAATATAATTCACGCATCTATTTTTCAAATTCACTACTAATGTTGGTGTTTTTTTGTTTCTGTTTATTCTTTCCATGTGTTTCTCCTGTCTACTGCACTGTGTTTCCACAAACATCTTCATTCCATTGACGCACACACAATATATCTGTCCAACTTTCATCATCACTCACTCCTCCCGAATACTTGCACTTTTCAATATCATCCAACAAACAACGCGCTATAAAAATATTTCAACACAAAAAACAACAACAAAAATGTGATTAATTTGCTGTTTTGTGTTTTCTTATTTTGTTTCATAACATTTCCACCAAAACGATACACACACACTCAAACATACAAACAAATACAGACATTCGACTCGATGGTAATTCCTTGAATAATAACGCAAACAACAAATTGAATATTCATGCCCAGGAATTCACCATGAATCGAGCACAACAACAACAACAACAACAGCCGGGTGATCTACACAATCCTCGGTATGAAATATTCCAAGGCAAACAAATTTAATTTTTCGATTTCGATTTTTTTTCTTTCTTTTGCGCGCACTTTGTTCGGGGCGTTTTTCATTCTTCCAGAATTAAACTACAACTTACAACATTCTTCCAGTTCATCAATGGTCTTCCCAGGTCATGGACTGGGCCAGCAGAAATCTGGTGCTAGTATTCACCAGCAGATGCAGATGGCAGCAGCTGCCGCTGTAATGGCTGGAAGGCGACACGCCGGGTTATCTGTTGGAAGCATGCCCTCAAAGGGTGTCCATCCGGGACAAAGAACTATCTTGGTAACTCATCCGATGCAAATGAATAATATGGGTGGGATGAGTGTCCCACTGCCATCGTCCCAGCACGCATTGGTCAATTCGCCCTCTAGCGGAAATATATTTCATGTGAGTGTGTAAACTTTGTGTTGATTGCATTTGCCAGCTTGTGTCAAATGACTTGAATTTCTCAACCAGACCACAGCAGGTTCCCAGCGAGTTAAATTTGCTGCCGAACCGCAAAAGATGCACAACAACTGTGGTCAGATGAAACAAAATCCGCATATGAATAACAATGGCCATGGTTCATATTTGAATAATAATCACATCAACGGCGATGCTTATGCGCACTTGCTAAGTTCGAATCCGTTGCAGCGATCGAAGTCGTTGTCATCGGCTGATGCTCTTGCTCGAGGAATTGCTGGCTTGGGACTGGCTCTGGGTAATGAGGTGACTGATATCGGACAATTTCCACCTGAAATACAGTCTTTGATTGATACCGCTTTGGAGGACCCCAATCAGTTGAATTCGAGATGCTTGATGGAGCTAACATCACACTTTATAAAACGTGCTGTCGAGGGTAGGCGCTATGCTTTGCCTATTTCCAGACTTTGTTTGACAATCATTGCTAAGGAACAAAAGGAGACTTTCTTGGAGGCGCTTTTGAATACCTGCAGGCATTGGTATCAGGAGAGAGAAAAGGTGAGAAGCAAGCCTATGTTTGGAAGCTTACAGTATACTGGCAGATCTGTATGCTTCATCGTTGTTCCAAGAAAAAAGAATGACCAATTTGCGTCACAAACCAAACGTCTGCGACTAATAAAAGATTAATTTCGTTATTCCACCCACAGCTCCTCTATACCATTCAGGGTATGAAATCACCATCTCGTGTACGTTTTACGGCCTTCATGGCATTTTTAACAGAAATGTTTTGCCAATTGAAAAGACGTCAGTTGCAGCTTCGTACCCAGTGCGATGGTGCACCGCCACCACTTGTTTTGCTCACTTTATTGGCAAAGTGTTGCGAAGACTGCGTCACACCGCCAGTTAGATCATTGTCGGAGGTAAGTGTTAATTTTTTTTAAATTTATATTTCCGTTGGTACTACTCTGAATTCCTTTTACAGATTGAATGCCTTTTCTTTGTTCTTACGTGCATTGGAAGGGATCTAGAATTACAGCTACCCCAGCAGCTAGAAGTACTGCTTTCGTTGGTGCGTGACGCTTTCTTAAATGCAAGCGATTCAGCCCCAGCCATACGTCGTACTTTGCTCCAACTAATCGAACTGCAGGCATCACATTGGCAATTGCCTGGCAATACTGTGCTCTATTACTATCCTTCATCTAAATAAGAAAACACACCCTTGCGTCGTAACCATTTCATGATTTTTTCTAAACTTTCTGTCTATCTCTCTCTCTCTATCTATTTTCATCATCCACATATCATCATTAATCACCATTTCTAACTTTTGAAAGCAATGAAACCGCATTTATTTCAGATGCATGCATAAACATAATCTTACATTATAAAATATTTAATTTTTTTACTATTATTTATTAAAAGACTCTTTAAAAGATTCGGTTTTCAATATTCTGTAGTTCTCAATTTTGACTACTTAAATCAACACTTGTAGTACTTAGTGAAACAAAACAGAAAGTTTTTATATCATTTTGCAGAAAAATAACAATTCATTTCACAAAGTTAAATATACAATTGTATGTCTAAGAATTAAATAAAAGAACGTATACTAGTCAAGAAGCAAAACATCGCTTGTCTTTGTTTTTTAATTAAATTTCAAATAATAAGTAAACTGTATTTTTATTAAATTTTTTTACTTTATGTACAACTTACAGCTCGAAAAACAAATTTCAACGATTTTACATAATGAATAAAGAGTCTACCATATGAATTTTAAAAAAGTTAAAAGAAATCTGGTCTAGATGACTTACGATTCTCGTCTCGAAGTAAGTTTATAAAAGGTACAGGTGATGGATCGCCTAATCAGTGAAACGAACCGTGAGGGCTCAACTATCTTCTGTGTTGCCGATCAAATGCCCTCAAATCTAAAAGGAAGACCCCGCGATAGTATGTGTTCACTTTTCACATTCGATTCACAATGCTGGGCAGTGAACAAAAATAATGAAAGTTAGTTGACGGCAGTAGACATTAAAATAATTCGTTCGAAAGGAGTGTGGCAAAGTTTGATACAGATACAGAAACGTTTGTGGAAACCTTTTCGTGCAGAAATTTCAGTATCAGAGTAATATTAAAACAAATTGAAATTAAGCATAGCGCATTTCTCACAACCATAGCTTGTGAGGGATTGGAAAGGACCTACATTTTTCTGCCAATTCCGAACATTCAATTGAATTGACAACCATTCGCTTTAACATTTTCGTGTGAGCAAAATGTCTGACAAACTGAAACATGTTTTGAGGCTCCTCAATGTCACTTCCATGTAAAATTACTATATTGACAAAAACCAGTTTCGGTTTGGTTTTCTACCATTATCAGTGACACTATATTGGTTGGTCATGGGCTTTCATTTCGTGTAATTGTAAAAAAAAAAAACTAATAAAATGGTGGCTAATTTTTTTTCTTCTTCCTCTTTCGATCTCGAAAAACTGCCAACTAAACTGCTTCACATTAGTGATCCGCTCGTGAGGTGCGCCGTGTTGACCTCAGAATGCTTAAGCAAAACCACCCGGTTTTGTATTTTTCTATGTCTGAGTACAACCAAGTGCAGATTTCGTTGCATTTCTCTGTACGAGGAGTGTTTTGGTCTGCCTTTCTGTATTTTTTGGGATGGTCTCTGAACGTTGTATGATCTTGCCTTTTTTACCTGGGTTTTCTGGATCTATCCTTTCAGCACGACAATACCTAGTGAGCCGTTCGTGATCTATATTTTTCACAATGGTATTTTTGACACGATGGCTTCAACGGGACTTTGATACTTCTTATATGATCAAGCTTTGTTACTTCTGCTCTTATACGGAGGATATCTTCAAATTTTTGTACATTGGTGAACATTGTGAAATGTAATTAAATTTAATTTAATTTAATGATCCTTATGTAACACTATCTTTGTATAACTGTTATGTTCGCCCTCATCTGGAGTATGCATCTCAAGTCTGGTCTCCACTGTATGAAATTCATAAGTCTCGTATTGAGGCAGTTCAACATAAATTTATACGCTTTGCTCTGAAGGGTCTACCTTGGGCGGATCCTTTAAATCTGCCTCCATATGAGCACCGTATTCAGCTTTTAAGCTTGCAAACCCTTTCCCAAAGACGTATCAATAATGATGTAATATTTATCCAACAGCTCATTGCTGGTTATATTATACTTGCTCTCGTCCATAGTTTTTAACTACCGCGGAGGATCTCACCACTTACGTAATTTAGAGTTAATTCACTGCCCCCATCACAGAACCAATTATGGCATGCATGAGCCGATATCGCGCATGAGTAGATTATTTAATTCAAATCATTTACTTATTGATTTAAACATTAGCAAAAATAGTTTGAAACAAAAGCTTAAAACCAGTGCTTCACATACTTGATATTTTTTTTTCTATTATTTATTTCATTTGTAATCTGTATTAATTTTTATATTATCTAGTCTAGTCTTGTTTAATTTGTTTATATTATTTAGCTATAATTTTTCTTTGTTTTTATTTGCTTTATACGCTTTCTTTGTGCTGGTGTAGGCGTTTTACTAAATTCTAACACTTGCATTTATGATGAAGAGCGTATATAAGTACGTACAAATGGGCTTGCTCTAAGCCCAGTGCGACTTGTGTCTCTGAGATGCAAAAAAAAAAAAAATGTAATTGAGTGTTGGACACACAACCGCGTTGTAAAGTTTTTCAGGTGGAGCTTTTCAATCACAGAAAACGAGGGAGTTTTTTCGTCTTCATCCAATTTACGCTTACCAAATTATATCGTCATCACAAGTTCTTTTAATAATGATCAAAGATCCCAGATATTTATATTTTCCACACTTGAAAAGCAGATTTCCATTCAAATAATTGTTTGGAATAGGTATGTCCAGAAAATGGGCAACACACTGTCTTTTTTAGGTAACTAGCGATTCAAAAGGCTAATTAGGAGGCGTTTTTGGTAGCAGTGTTTAATTACTCTAAAGACTTGCCAGTTCCTCGCAAAGTTCAATATCAGTTAAGAAAAAAATTATGTTTCTGATATTCGACCTGACCTCGAACTCCCAAGAAATAGCTTGAGTACCTAAAGCTAACTACCCGTGGTGTGATAGTTAGCTTGAGTACCTACAACTACCCGTGGTGTGATAGTTAGCTTGAGTACCAAGAACAAGTTTATTTTAAATTTATTTTCTGTTGTTTTTTCTTTTCTTTTTTGAGTAATGTGAAAAAGTTTTTGATCGAAATATCGAGGTATGTAAAGGGTTTTTCAAATGGGACGCTACAAAAGTAGAGCGACAGGGACAGCAAACGACGCCATATTTCTTGCCGCTCTTTTGACATTTCTCTTTAATAAGGTTTGCCATTTTATGATGGAAAGATATACGAGCCAACAACGAGTCGAAATTATTAAAATTTACTACCGAAATTCGTTATCTCACGAATTTCGTGTTATCTCACGAAATGGTCCAGTCGCTTGGCTGCCTCGTTCGTGCGATTTGACGCCGTTAGACTACTTCCTGTGGGGCTACGTCAAGTCTATGGTCTATGCCAACAAGCCATTGACGATTGATGAACTTCGTACGAATATCGAACGTGAAATTGCAGTATCAGCCGATTTATGCTTGAAAACCGTCGAAAATTGGGTTCAGCGTCTGGACTTCTTCAAGCGTGCCCGTGGTGGCCATGCAAAAGAAATCGAGTTCCATACATAATGGCATCGAACGTACTTTCACAGGAATAAAGAATTTCATTGATAACCAAAACCATTTTTGTTTTATTAAAAAAAAAATTTGTAGCGCTAAACCCGATACTTGCATCTCACTACATAAAAAAGGTCAAATGTCGTCAAAGGCAAAAGGTTAACATATAAAATTTCTGTACGCACAAATAGAAGCAACAAAGTGGAATTTAAAAAATAGGCGTATAAGCTTCAACATGCAAAATAGCGTGGTGCGTGTGGCATCGAGCACATGCTAAAGCGATTTTGAAACACCCGGTTATGTTCAGCTTCTGAAGGATAGTCAAGCGAACTCAAAGTTGGGTCGTAGGGGATGTCTCTCTTCGGTCATGATGCTTCTCATTCGGATAGTTACTCATTTGTTTGTCAGTTTATTTGCAGTGTAAAAAGGAACTATTGAGGGTAATAATTCCTGATGAGGGTTGTGTTGTGTGCAGTGCATGTGTAAAAAACCAAATTTCAGTTGAGTTGCCTTCCATAAAAAAAGTCATACAATCTTATCAGTAACAATGTTTTCGCAACTGCTTTATTTTATACAATGTCTCAACTGGTATAAAATTTTACACTTTTCAGTATTTAAACCCATTCTACACGCTTGTTTTATTGCATTCTCTTAACTCTAAAGGACAGAGTACAACATCTTCATTTCATTCCTGCAATCTTCTTGAATTTTTCTTCAAATCAACTCTTGAAGTTTAAGTTAAGTATTGTAGTTAGCGGCATAAAAAGGCACATAGACAATCAGTGTAAAAAGTTCTATATTTTTATAAGATATACAATCTTATTTTATAAATATACAATCTTATGCTATAAAGTACGACCTAGGCTGCAAAGCTCTGTTGCTCAAAAGCTTGCCCAACAAATCCTATTGGGGCCGATAGTCCTGAATTAAATGGCGTCGCTTGCAATTGAATTAATTGAAATGGAAGTGTCATTGGTTGCAGCTGCGACATTATTTGTGTGGACTCCTCAGGCTGGGGTTCCATGTCTTCGACAGCAATTCTAAATTGTTCTTTTTGCTGATTTCTATTGTCAATAGCAATTGCATTTTGTCTTGATTGAGCCTCCTCTAGTTCGTGTTGGTGTCGATGATATGCAAAGTTATCAATTTGTTGCTGAATAAGTTGCTGACGCAAGTTACTTGTTTGTTTGGCTGCGGTAAACTTAGCTTCTCTGCTCGAAGGATAACCAGACAGATCATGGTGACCACCATTTAAAGATTCATGTTGTTCTTTGATTTCATGGTGGTGCTCGTGAGAGGGCTCTTCGTGATGTTGAGGCGGTTGCTCCGCATGATGCGGATGTGGATGCTCTTCATGATGCTTAGATGCTTCGTATTTGTATGGAGCATGAATGTAGACAGGAACTTTTTTTTCCACCGTCACTTGCTTTTCAACCTCAACCTTATATGGGTAGGGAACTTTTTTCTCCACCTCGACGGGATAGGGAACAGCCTTGAATACTGGGTACGGTTTTGGAACATGAATGATCTTATGGACGATCTTTTCAACCGGGTAGGGCTTTGGCACATGGATTATCTTCTCAACAATCTTCTCAACTGGATAAGGCTTTGGCACGTGAATAATTTTTTCGACAACCTTCTCAACAGGAACCCGCACGTGGACGACTTTCTCCACAGGATATGGGACCTTTACTTCAACTTTCTTTTCAATGTGAACTGGTTTTTCTACAATTTTCTCAACTGGGTAAGGCTTTGGTACGTGAACAATCTTCTCAATGGGAATATTCACCACCTTCTCGACAATCTTTTCTACTGGATAAGGCTTTGGGACGTGTATGATTTTTTCAACAGGAATATGAACTATTTTTTCCACTGGATATGGTTCTTTTTTGATAATCGTTTTAACATGATTGTGGTGGTGATGGTGGTGGTGGTGTTTGACCTTGATGTGTTCCTCGTGTCCTTCAGAGTATTGAATCTCCTCTTCGTGAGAAGGTTCTTCATGAGAAGACTCTTCGTGGTAAACTTCTGGTGCCTCCTCCTTATGCTCTTCTTTGTGTTCAATGTGCTCGTGGGTTTCTTCAAAGGTATGGTGGACCTTTTCCTCTTCCTCCTCTTCATGTTTCTCCTCAGGCTGGTGTTTGTAGTGCACTTTTGCCGCAACCACTTTGATTTTCTTTAAGTGCTTCACAGGCTTGACAATGTGGATGTAATGCTTGGTACCTCGTTTATCCCTGTTAGGGTTTTCAGGTTCGCTTCTTGATTCCACATCATGAATATTGTTTGGGTTTCCTTTACCGTCGATATTAAGGGATTCTCTTGCTTTTTTCGATCCCCTGCAATGCGCTTGATCTACAACAGCCAAGACTAGGAGCAGTGCAATCGGCTATGACGAAATAAAAGCTCAATTGTTTAAATATAAACCCAATCCTAAGTACGGCGAACTTACCACCAATTTCATTTCAAGCGAGTATCCTTTAACACTTATCTATCGTATTACTTAATTTTTTCTCCGTGAGGTGCCTTCAAGTCAATGGCTAAACTCAATTTACCTAACCAAAATCCTATGCGATAATATTTATAACCATGAAAACACTATTTTTACTCACTGCGGTGGTGGAACATATAATGGTTTTTTATTCGTTTTGTTTTAATTTACTTTCTCTGGACTATGGGATGGGAGGAAAAATGAGAGCAAAAGTGTTAACTACAATTATAGCGCTAAGGCATAATGACGATTGCGTGTTTGGTGTTCTTTCACGATAATAATGAAATACCTAAAGACCACTTCATGTTGGCAAACAGGAACGCTAGGCCGTTTAGAGAGACCGACAACGGCGTTTCGGTACCTAGGCACCATATGGTTGCACACAATTCTTCCTGGTATAGACCTTGGTACAATGGGCAAGAAACGTTAAATAATCGTAAATGTATGAAATGAACTTAAGTCAATACTATAATAGCAATAAATATTAATTTTTTTTTGTTTTTTTTTTTTTTTTTTTTTCAATTTGTTTAGTGACGATGCATCAGAGGGAAGGTGATAGACTATTTTTTATTCATTATTAATTTAATTGAATTCGGAAGAAGAGGAAAAAGTCTTGTCGCAAGTAATTAAATGAATGAGTTTGTTTGAGAGCACATCTGTGATATTCGGGCAAAAAAGAGAGAAGTTTGTTAACATTGTTAAAACGAGAAGGAAACCTTTGATTGTGACTATACTTTCGCGTACGTAAAATGCTTGCAAATAAAAAAAAAATGGTCTCATCACCAAATGTAAAAGGTCACACCTAAGGTCGACATAACCTGATCAAGTTCCCTAGTAGTTATGCATATTATATACAAGTAAATAAAAGATGTATGAATGAATCTTCCACTTTTGAAAAACATCGTAATTTGAATGTAGTGCTGGTTGACTTCGAAAATTGCATTCGATTGAAAACCACGAGATCTGTTATGGGCGGCCCTAAGACAGCGAGGAGTTCCATGCCTATATGTGGATGATTGAGGATATATATGAAGAAGCGGTGATGAAGGTTAGATGTTTATTACAATCCTTGACTACTTCTTTCCTTCGTTGGAGCCATAAGTGTGAATTGGTAAAAGTTTTAGAAAATGGTGGGAACAACATTAGTTAAAAAAATTTTTTTTTTTAAACTGAGTACCTGTGTTTCCCATTTTCTGATCCAGGCATTTATTTGAACGGAAATGTGTTTCCCAAATATAAAAGGTTTAAATATCTGGGATCAGCAATTTGTGCGATGACGACATCAATTACCAAGTAAGCTTAGGGTGGATGAAGTTGCGAGAAAACTCCCCCATCTTCCGTGATAGAAAAATACCCCCTAACTGAAGGGAAGACGCTTCACCGCGGTTGTACATCCAGCAATTACATATACGATTCATAATGTTGGACAACGTACTCAAACTTTGAGAGCTAGTTGACAGCAACTCAGATGAAGAAGTACCGTATGACAGCAGGAGTAACAAAGCTTGATCGTATTAGGAGTATCAAGTTCCGATGAAGCCTTCACGTTCAAAATACCATCTTGGAAAAAAAGAGCTCGCCCGGCTCAGTTGTTATTGACATGGAAGAATTCAGAATCGGGAGGTTTAGGGAAGCGTTCTAAGCTCAACGCTGAATTTCATCTGTAATCCTCACATACATATTCAATAAATAAGTAAATAGAGTGGGGCGGCAAAACTGGCTTTAACTTATTTCAAGGACCTCACATTCTTGCCGATACAGACTATGTTCGTTCGTTGAAGCCCTGGGGTCGCGCTGTGGTCACCACAAAGCGTTTTTTTTTAAACCTAAACTCGCCCTGAATGTCTAACTGAGTGTTTTTTTAAGCCTGGGTTTGCCTTCAACTCACCCTATGTTTTTGCTGGGGCGAGTTTAGGCAATGAACAGGGCTGTCAAATGACATGTATCTTTGTTCAAATGACAGGGATCAGTGGTGATTTTGTGGTTTAGCGTTTTTCTAGGACTGGAAAACGCAGTATTTTTTGACAACTCATAGGGTCAATCTTGGGTAAAGTTCAACGAACGAGCCCTGACATGATACGCATTTTCTTGTTCTTCTTGAATGCTTTGTTGTCTCTCAGCTTTGTCCAGAAAAACGTTGACGTGAGCTCTTCCAATAACAAAAAATAGCAATAATCAAGTAAAGCCGCCTTATGTGATTCAGAAGTGAAATGTTGAACCAATTTTCCTTCTTTTAGGGGAAAATAAAACCCTTTGAAATTCTAATAGCATCGGTGGAGGTCCAAATCACTTTTTTAAACTTCGGAAAGTTTTTCTTTATATGTGAAAAAGACCTTTTGAAGTTAGAAGAATTTGCTTGCAAGCTACATATATAAAGCAGCTGCTATCAAAGTAGACGACCGACGCCCGATATGAGTTGTTTTTTAAAACTTGCAACCGACCTGGGAAAATTTTTTTAAATGTTAAAAAGAAGTTAAAAGTTTTTAATCATTCTTTAAATCCTTAAGTATTATATGCTTAAATATTTTATCTGTAGGTTTTGAATGAAGTTTACTGCCGCCAAACAGGAGCGTTTTATTTATGTATATACATATGCCGTATTAGGAAAATGCGGTAGTAAATACAGGAATAAGACTTTCGCCAATTCACTCTGGTTGGAATATAGGGGACATGAAGGTCAAACTGAAATGGTTTAACGGAGTTGCGGCTCAACAAACCATTAAACAATTTATTTGAAAATCAAGATAATAGTGAAAGTGAAGAAGACTGCATCGAATCTTTCATCAGATGAATCTGACAATGAATAATTGCTTGCTTAATTTAATTTAAATAAAATTTTTGATTTTCATTCCATTTGATAAATATGCTAAAGTTAAAAAATGCGCCTGGTAAGCAGTAGGCTGAAACCAAATCGCCAGGGCGTACCATTTTCTTAGTTACATGTGATAGGAAAAATGTTATCAGTGCTTTAAGTTGAAAAATGCATTTGAAAAAATAGTAAAGGGCGTCTGGTAAGCAGTAGGCAAATCCAAATCGTCTAGGAATTTTTCTGATTTTTTGACGTATCATTTATCATCGAAATAATCGGATGATTTGCCCCGAAAAATTTAGATTTAGATTTAGCTTTTATGTGTCAGAAACCTCCACCTATTAACCTATTCATATAATTATGGTCCCTATTATGAGTAGCGAATCGAACGTTCGACTAGAAGCGAATGTTTCAGAGAAACTCATTTATTGGATTATTATCGTTTTTGTTTCTACAACCTATAATAACGCTATAAAAGAAGCTCACAAAAACTTTCGCTTCCAATCGAACGTTCGATTCGCTACTCATAACAGGGTCCTATATTTCTCAATAGCTACTTTATTATCGTCTTACAAATTTTGAGAACTTTCTTTAGAGAATCACGAAACACGAAGAAAAAAAACCAAATAAAAAAACAACGATAGACACAACGTAAACCGATGAACTAAGAGAATGGATTGATTAAAATGAAAGTTATCGAATCCAGCCCCTATAAGTTATGGGGAAACAAGATAAATACATTAGAATTCATTATTGTGCTGAATAAAACGAATAATTACAAAATATGAAAATATTAATTGCTACAAATGAACATCACCTTAATTACGAATATTCAAGGTAAAATAACAGCTCTATATGCAATTGGAGTTTAGTCAAAATTACTTTCAAACTAATGGTAAGAACGATGAAGAACACAAAAAAGGGTGAACTTGAATTTGTATTTTAACACAAAACGTCTCGTCTGTAGCTGCCTTTTTTTAGCACCTATTAAATAAAGACGATTCGGATAATACTTGAAAGCAATTGTTCTCGATTTGAGAGTAAATCTTTCGAACTTCAACGAAAAACGCTGGGGGCCTACCATGTAACTCGATTCTACAATAAAAACTTTCGAACGCCCTTTATAATATAATAACTTTCGAATGATTCGAAAGTAGAATCGAGTTACATAGTAGGGCCCCTGCTATGTAAACAACTTCCTTAAATAAGTTAATTTAACGTCTCCATAGGTATCAGTAACATCGTGGGCTAACTTTTTAACATGCTTATAAAGACTAGAACGATTTGAAAGTTAACTAACGAATAACTGTCGTTTCTCTAAAACGCCTATTGTTATCGAATAACTGTCGTTTCTCTAAAACGCCTATTGTTATAAGGGGGATTGACATAAATAGTAATTTTTTCAAGTCAGACATACATTGTGAATGTGAAGAATGCAATCATTTAAAAGCAACAACGTAAAAACGCATTTTATTTTATTCATTTACATCAAAATATATAAACTTTCGATATTTTTTCTTCTACATAAATGTCGAACTTTACAATAGTTTTCTTTGTACTCAATACATTATGTACTCACTTTAACAACTAGACAAACAATTGAAACCTTAAAACTTATTCAATATTCTCGTTTAGTTTACATTTACCCGTAATCGTATTTGGCCTCTGTTATGCATGCATAAACTAAACAACTTTTCTAAACAATTACTTTTTAAAAAGCTCCATAAAAACAAATTGAAAAGAAAAATATAAAGCAAAAAATAAATTAAATAACTAAAAAGTAAAATAAAAACTTAAATATGCATGCTAAGCTCATTCCTGCTTGAGTACACCCATTTCCTCTAGAAGTCCCTGAAATCCGTCTGGCAGTCGTCCCTCGTTCAATTCAGCACTCCACAATTTGTACTGAAAAAATAAAAGAACTCAATAAAATACAACAAAGAAAAGAAAATGGCAAAGGTTACTCTATCCAATTCAGCGCGAAGTGCTAGCACTGCCTTCTCGCGATCTGCAACCAGTTCCTCTAGGTATTGGTAGCGAAGCTTTTTACGAGCACGGCATTCCCTTGCACTTTGTCTGCTTCGTTCTGAAAAACAAATAATGTTCATCAAATACACCCGAAATCCTCAAGCTTCGTATACAAGAAAACTTACCTAGTTTGGCTCTGACATCGATCTTTTCGGTTGAAGCTTTTCGGCCAGGCTTGCGTCCACGCTTACCGCCCTCTTTTCGCTCCTCAAACGGGAAAATTTTTATTGAATCAGTTTTGAGTACATTTTTATATTTTTAAAACAAAAAGTCACAATAAAATTCACTACTGGTAGACTTGAGTTTTTATATTTTGAAAAACAATTTTCTTTACTTTAACATCCCTGACTGTTTTCCCCCTGCCAATTCAAAGACACCCCATCAGTGTTGCCGAAAGTACTCCCATAGGAGTATTGTACTACTTTCAACACCTCCGTACTCCCGTACTCCTCCTTTCACATTCGTACTCCCATTTTTTTCAAAGACCTAAAGTATCTTACACTTGCAGTAAAGTGTAATGTCAACCTTAATAAATTTAATTCACTGTGAATTTCGATCGTTTTTTTTTTAAGAAAATCCAGATATGTTCACTTAAGGGTGTATGTGCCATTCGTTACATAGCCCAAAGAAGCAAATCGAATTTAAGGAGTTTCAAGAATACTTTAATGTTGAAAAACATAAAATTCTAAAAACTTCTTTTACTAGGTGGCTAGCTCTTAAACAGGTTGTGGCAAGAGCACTAGACTTCTTGCATTGCTACATAACTTTCTGGCAAATTCTTTTGAATCTTCTGACAGTAACCTAGATCTTGTTCACAAGATTCAAGAAGAGCTAAATGATACCACTCGTTTGCATTTATTATTTCTAGCCTATGTTCCTTAGTTAACTAAACAGCTTAACTTAGAATTTCAATCAGTCGGTCCGGTTTCATAAATGTTTGCCAACCGTTAAAACTTTCTACAAAACTATCTTATAAAATTTTATCAGATCGGTGTTTTTACGTGACAAGTTTCTCTGTAATCCAAATTTTTCGGAAAATTATTTAAAAATAATTGATTCTGTATACTTTGGGTTAGGTTCGGTTAGGTTAAAAATGGCTGTCAGGAATACAACTGACACACTTAGACCAATATTAGGTCCATTGTGATACCATATAAAAATTGTGCGAGGGAGTACCTCACTTAACAAAACCATTTGGAGCTTTTAATAAAGCGAAGGAGATGCAGGGGATCTGTGTTCACCAGATCGCTTGGATCATCGAGAAAATATTTTCCTAGATGCCGTTTTCTTTTAAAAGAAGAATGCAGGACATGAGCAGAGGAGGTGTGGAATTGTCTCTTTCTCCTCCTCATCTAAGCAACTTCTGCAGAAGTCATTAGAGGGAACGCCGAGTCTTATGGCGTGTCTTCCTATCAGACAATGTCCGGTGATGACATTGATTACGGAGCTAACGTGCAATCTGATTATGGATTTTGTTGTCTTGTGCGTTTTGGATCTAGTCCTGGCCATATACGTTTTGTTGCCACACACGTGGTGATATTGTTCCACCTATAATTTGTTCTATCCATTGCCTCTTGCTTTAGCATAAGTTTACATGTAGCGATTGGTATACCAATATTCAATCTACTGGTTGAGATCGGTAGAACGGTTCCTTTTCTGGCGAGTTCATCGGCTTTGCAGTTACCCACGATATCTCTGTGCCCCGGCAGGCACCCAAATAAGGTGAATATTAAACTGTTCAGCCATCTCCCTAAGAGATAGACAACAGTTAAGGGCGTCGGGGCTAAGGCTGATTTTTTTAATAAAACAAAAAAAAAATTAAAAAAATCAACTATTTTAAAGGTGTTTGCCGAGAGTATTATAAGGCCCTGTGTGTTCAAATTTCACAGCGAATCGATTTTGACGACGAAATTTTGAGATCTATACAAGGCGTTGACCCTTTAAATTTAGCAGAAAGTGCAACTTCAATAACTTATTCTATTCCTGATTTAATTATTGAAAATGAAATTGAAAACCTTGACATGTGTGGCGAACACTTCTTAACCAAACTATGGTTTCTAATTCCTTAGAAATAGAAAAATTTTGGTCAGAAATTTTTTCCTTAAGAAATGTTCTTAATGAACCACTGTTGTTGAGTCCACACAGCAGCGCAGCGGCAGAACGAGTTTTTTCCCAACTGTTTATCATTAAAGATAGAAAACGGAACAGATTGGAACTTAATACATTAATGCAGTTATGAGCTGCAAGGAATTATTAAATGCAGTTGATTGCTGCAAATGGATTCCTTTAAAACAACTTTTGAAATCTAATAAAAAGTGTAATAATAGTTTCTTTTTGTAATTTTTGTTACACTTACACTTTTATATGAATCAAAATACCTTACTTGTGTCAAAGTCACTTGTATTTAATGTATTTTAACGTGTACAATAGTTTCCTAGTCTTGATTATAGAAAAAAACAGTGAATTGACCCAATGCCGTTAGACAGATTTTTTTTTATTATTAAAGAGATATATGTTATTTCGCCTAATTGATTTTTTTTATTTAAATAAAGCTTAAACAAAAAATTTATTTATGAAAATGTCTGCACTACTATTTTTTTCAAAATACTCCCCTCTTTTGGCTGCAGTACTACCTTCAAATATTTTTACCCGGCAACACTGCACCCCATCCCGCAAAACTGGCTTTCGAGAAACAACCCTATTCTTCGTTATTTACAATAAGAGTGTTCAATGACCTGTTCTAGAACAGTTTCAGACAGAAAAGATCAGCCTTTTGGTGTTCAATGAGAAATTTTCTGTTCTTTTCTGATCTTTTCTGATCTTTTTTGTGTTCAATAAGCTGTTCTAGAACAGTTTAGCACAGCATTTTCTGCACCTCCTCTTGAGCAAGTGCAAGTTTGGTGAAAACTGTCAAAAGCAGCTGTTGACTTTTTGCTCGTAGTATTTTAAGCGCATTGTAATATTAATTTGTTGTGAAAAGTTCAAAAAAATTTTAAAAAATCAGGAAAATAACACCTAACCTTGTGCTGAAAATAAAATTACTTATTCGTGACGAAAATTCGCTAAATTAAATTGATATCAGAAAAAGAAAAATTGGTGGTTGTTTTTTTTTTCGTTTTTGTTGTTGCTTTTTTTGACAAGTTTGCTTGTTCTAACTTGCCTGACGTTTTTCACTGCTTCTGTGCTGTGCTGTGCTGTTCTGATCTAAAAAAAGCCATTGAACACATCTAATGTCTTACTACGCAGTTAGCGAAAACAAAGAAAATTACCCTAAATGTTTCTTAGACAATATTTTCTAATTAAAACTGAGCATTAAAGTAAAGTTGATTTTGACTTGTTCAACAAAATAAGACCACAACGCTATTACAAATTCTTTTGCAGCTTGTTATTCGAGAATAACAAAACACACAGATTTATTTACTTACAGATAAATTGGGTTCCTCAGACATAATCATATCATCACAATCCATTTCGAAATACAGAACTTAGTTAACTTTCTTAGAATTTACTGGAAGCAATTTAAGCACAGTAATAAAAATAAAAATACACTGTTTATTATTGAAATTGGCTATTGACTTGCAGCCGAAAAGAAAACACGTTTGAATTCAATGAATGACTTTGGTTTGATGCCGTCCTCGTCCGTTTGCCGTTGTGTGCCTGTGAATTGTTGGATCAGTGAGTGGGTATGGTGACGAATGACGATGGATGATGCTTTCGTTTATTTTTTGTCGAATGGCAGGGAAATTACGGGAGTGCGAGTGAAATAACAAGATATGATTGCGAAGTGGTTTCAGAAAAAATAAAAAAAAGTGCTGCAGACTGAAAATAGGTTTGTTCAATGAGGTTGTTCTAAACTACAAAGTAGGAAATTCTTTTTAGTGTTCTAAGATACAGAGTAGGTAATATTTACTATTATGTTCTAAACAGAAAAGTATAGCACTTTGGATTTCAAACAAAGTAAAATTGTCTGTTCCGACTTGTGTTGGATGATAACCTTCGGGTAAAGGTTTTAGAACATTATCTGCAGAGATTTAAATAATGTGTGATTTGGAAACTAACATTAGACGAGATGCCTTTTTTGAACAAACCAGCATGAATGTTTTTTTTATATACTTTACCTATTGCTGCTTCACTTCGATGAGGTTGTAAAGCGAGAATCGACATACACCACACCTAAGGTGGATCACTAGTGTTAAGGAGAATAAATGGATAGTTAAGAAAGATCTCATCGAGAAGAAGGTCGGAATGCCAAAAGCTATAACTCAGGAGTCGGATGGATAGAATTTGCCAAATGCTTCCGTTTGGGTTCTTTTTTCTTAATGCAACTAATAATGTCTTAAGCTTAAAAAATTTGCGTTAACACTGTTTATAGCAGTGCTTTTAAAATGTCAAGCGATTTATAGCAAATTCTTTGGTCACATCGGAAAACAAGTTGTGCACCTAGCCGTTTGTACCAAAATATTTGAGAAAATGGGAATTTTTCGTTAAGGCTATGAGATGACTACTTTAGCTAATAAGAAACGAACAAATCCTCCTTTATAGGAACCATCAAAGCAAAAAGCCAAGTTAAATAGGTTCAGAAGCAAAGTCTCGTCGTGTCCCGATTGAAACAAAAATAATAAACTTTTCTTTGTATTAAATTAGTTAACTCATCTTTATTTCGACTTCTCCGCAGAAGAAATGTGAAGTATTCAGTTTTAAATTTATCGAGTTTAATAAACTATTTTCGTTCTTTTCCAAAAATGAAAATACAAAAATGCAATGAAATAGAAAAATAATAAAAAAAAAAAACATTACAAATCTCAATTTTAGTTTGTGTACGTTTGTGAGCTTGTGGAAAACAGCGCTAGAGCTCCACTAGCCAAACCAACCGAGAAGATGTAGTTCACAGCTGGCGACGAGTTCTTCAAAATGAAGAAACTAATAAAGATGATGATAGTCAAGTATAAGGCGTTGTTGTAGAAGATGGCATAAGTGGTAGCCTCGTAATCAGCCACTTCATTTTTCTTCCACAGGATACGCTCGTCTTTCTCCTTCTTTGTGATCTTCTTATCGTCAGCCAATTGACGGTTCACTTCCCTAGTGACGGCATCTTCACGTTTCACAGAAATCTTGTGCTTCAGGCTGAATTTAATATTTTTGTAGGCTAAAGCCATAAGATATGTGCTGGCACCAGTCATGAGTAGGAAGAAAATTGCACTGGATAAGAGATCCATGTTGTGGATGCGCCAGAAGAGCCCTATTCATAAAAAATCTGTTATGAGACTGCTTGACGTGACACGCGTAATTTTTACTTACAAATTGGAATAGCAGAGACGATGAAAGCATTGCCATAGAATAAGGCCGATGATTTTGTCGATACGTTGCGACTGAAATCATTTAGCAGGAGCTCTTCTTCCTTTGTGAATCCAGATGATCCGACTTTTTGTGTTTTAGTTTGAACCATTTTGTTATTTATGTTTAAACTTTTAGGAAGTGAAAGTCTACAAAAGACCTGAATGAAAACTTGAGCGGTGGTTAATGAGAAGATAACTATTGCCGACGACACGACTTCAAAAATCTGGACAGAAGTGGAAGAACAAGCAAGTGTATATTTTTCGTGACGTGTAAGCATGTCAGCTAGGAAAAATGACAGTTCAATAGAATGCCATCTGTGAGGCAAACACGACAACTTTATTAAGTCGGAAGCAAACATTTTTTAAAAGAACGTTATGGTGGACTTACATGCATCTGCATCTACAGATGAAAAAAGGAAATAGACACGAGATATTAGCCGCGTTTTATCGAAAATTTTCTATATTCACTTATGTTCACTTAAAATAAAACGATTTTTGGTTTATATTCACTTAGCACGTCACTTTCAATTTTCACTTTCAAAGTTGGTACCCTTTGCACTTGTTCTAAGGATAAGAAACATTAAAAATTTGCATTCAGAAGAATTTAAATGCATACCTTTTATTTTCCATTTCTATTTTTCTCTATTTAATTCTCGATTCTCAATTTATTTGCCGCATTTCAACTTTTTACTTTCGATGTAAACAAAACAAATAAGATTCAATAAGATTCATTTTTATTTTTAGGATCGGATAATCGAATCGAATTAGGATTCAGATTTCGATGCAGGTATTTATTTCAGTTGTAGTGAATTAAAAACTCATTAAGTCATAACTTAGTAAGTGACTTATGAATTAAATAAGTCAAAAGCTTAGAATAAAGAACAAAAGGGAAAACCATTGCTTCTCCTGCCACCACCAACTTAACACCACTTTATTTTCGGAATTCAAACTGGTTTGACTGCTATTATACGGTGAAATTTGTTGCACGAAACTACTTCGAATTCTTCTTTGTTGTGTCATTCCGTGTCGCAAGTGTTATTACATGGACTACTATTATACGGTGCAATTTGTTGCACGAAACAACTTCGAATTCTTCTTTGTTCTGTCATTCCGTGTCGCAAGTGTAATTACACGATGAAATCCAGTTTCATGAAACTAGTTTCACATTTCTCTTTATTTTTCATTCGGTGTTTTTATTTTTGGGGAAAAATAGTTATCTAGCAGTGCCTGGTTGCTTAAAAACCTCTTTTATTGGCAATTGAAAAACAAAAAAGTCATTATTATTAGAATTATTTCTTATTTTTGAACCAAATGAAACAGAATAAACAAAAACACGAACAAAGACAAAGGGGGCGTTCGAGAATCGTATCCGGATAGCTTGTTGTTGTTGTTTAATTGTTAAACTTTTAGCAGAGTCACACACCCATTTCAACTAAAAAGCTATCTTAAGGTATCCGAGTATATTTGGTATACCTTTCTATTCAAGTGATCAGCTGATAGAAAATTTATTTATTTATTTATTTAGAGAAAATAACTTATAAAGTAAATTTATAAATTATTTGTTGGTAAGACATCAGGGCAACGTGACCATAGATGTCGTTTAGATATAAAATTAGTTCAAATATGTATATTTAATTGTTTTATGATGAAAACTCTAAAAATTGAATTTGTAGAAACTATATAATAAATATTTGATATGATGGAACAATTTCATATTTCTTTAAATTTGTTATGTAGCTGTGTGACTTCTTTTATGCGCTGGAAGGATCGGACATCAGATGGATTAAGTACTTCCGCTATTTGGCTCTGCATATCTTGGATTGAGTCGGTGTTGCTAGTTAGACGGGATATCGGGCAAGTGGCAAAAATGTGCCAAATTGTTAGAGGCTCCCTACAATTGGTACATTCATCGGGCGGGTCGTGCGAGAAATAATGTCGACTGGAGAAAAGTGTTTTCCCCACCCTTATCCGAAATATACTAATGCACTCTTCTCTGGAGAATTTTTTGTTATAAGGAATGCGGCGGTATGCTGGATGGTGTTTCCGGAGGAAATTCTGTTGTGTTCGCCATGTTCTTTCAACCTCTTCATTTTGAACGGCCATGAATTCTTTTCGAATGATTTGAGGAATGTTTGGAAATTCTTTTACGCAAGGATAATTAATTGCATTTTTCGCTGCCTTATCCGCAGCTTCATTTCCTTTAATGCCTGCATGTCCTGGAATCCATGCTAACATTATGTTTTTGTTGTTATGAAGGATGGTTCGGATGTTGTTTAGGGCAGGGCAATTATTCGTTGCACTTTTTAGTCCACTGAGGACACTCAAGCTGTCGGTCAAGATGAGTGTTTTGACTGCCCATGTTTGTGCGATTAAAAGAGCTTTGAGTATTGCGGTGACTTCTGCAATGTAACTACCGCCTGAGTCAGTTATGAACCCCTGGCAAGTGATGACTTCCTCATTGTTTCCTTTTATTTCGACTACTGCATAAGTTGCGTTGCTACCGCTGAATGATCCGTCGGTGTAAAGCTTTCTTATAGGCTTGATAGTTCCCACTAGATCTCTGTGAAGTAATTGAAATGATTGGTTTGAAGTGTTTTCTTTTTTGTAGTTAGAGAGACTGGTATCGATGGGCAGTTTATTTATTTTTACTTCTTTTCATGTTGATTTTTTGTTTTGGTGTGCATTTATTTCAGCATGAGTCTTTTAAAACAGATGGGAAATTGAAAAAAATAAGTTATAATCGTCTAGCAATGATATTTTAAATGTTTTTCTATTTTCAAATTTCGAATTTTAGTATTTCACAGCTGTTGTCTGCAGCAATCTGGCTTTCCGAAATAGGCTATCCGATAGGTTCTCGAACCCACCCAAAGAGAAACGTCAAAGCTGTTTCACGAAACCATAACCCATGCGACACACGGTAGCACATTGTCCATCTCTGTTTTTCGAACTTTCGTTCTCTTTTGCACTTATGGTGTTCGAACAGTTTCGTGCAACAAATTGCACCGTATAATAGCAGTCATGATGAAATCCAGTTTCATGAAACTAGTTTCACATTTCTCTTTATCTTTCATTCGGTGTTTTTATTTTTGGGGAAAAATAGTTATCTAGTAGTGCCTGGTTGCTTCAAAACCTCTTTTATTGGCAATTGAAAAACAAAAAAGTCATTATTATTAGTATTATTACTTATTATTGAACCAAATGAAACAGAATAAACAGAAACACGAACAAAGACAAAGGGGGCGTTCGAGAATCGTATCCGGATAGCTTGTTGTTGTTGTTATTTATTGTTTTTTTTTATTTTTATTGTTGTTATTTTTGGTATACCTTTCTATTCAAGTGATCAGCTGATAGAAAATTTATTTTTATTTCTTTCCATGTTGATTTTTTGTTTTGGTGTGCATTTATTTCAGCAAAAGAGTCTTTCAAAACGCATGGGAAATCGAAAAAAATAAGTTATAATCGTCTAGCAATGATATTTTGAATGTTTTATTGTTTTCAAAAGTCGATTTTAATATTTCACAGCTGTTGTCTGCAGCAATCTGGAAAAAGATATCTGGATCGTTCAAAAAGGTATCCAAGATACGGCTATCCGAGATAGGCTATCCGATAGGTTCTCGAAGCCACCCAAAGAGAAACGTCAAAGCTGTTTCACGAAACCATAACCCATGCGACACACGGTAGCACATTGTCCATCTCTGTTTTTCGAACTTTCGTTCTCTTTTGCACTTATGGTGTTCGAACAGTTTCGTGCAACAAATTGCACCGTATAATAGCAGTCTTTTGAAAGCTGAAAATAAAGTGGTGCTTGTGAAGTCAGTTTGAGGACAGATGCCGTGGTGTGTGTGTGGTTTTGCCTCTTCTTGTATCACCTCTGTGGTAAGGGCGGCCGTGGTGCAGTGGTAGAGTGTTTGGTAGAGAGGCCGGATGCGTGGGTTCGAATCCCGCTCTGGGCATCTACTTTTCTTTTAGCCTCCCAGTTTCATATGGACGCCGCCCTTGAGGTTATATATGTGAAATGACTAACAACTTATTTCCAACTACTGCAACACAAAAAAAAGGGAAGGCTGCTAATCTGGTAGTACAATGGACTGGATATTAGGTCTGAGTTCTCCAGATTAGCATAAGGCTCCTCTTTTTTTATAAAAAAAAAAAAAAAAATCACCTCTGTGGTCAGAAGTCATAAGGTGTGTTTCTTTACTGAAAATTCGCACGAAATGCACCGAAATTCGGCGAAAGTCAGTTTAATCCCGTTCCGATTTTTCGTAGCAGTGCACAAAAGAGAGTGCTCTCGAGAAAGTAAAAAAATTTCCCCGTCCTGCGAATTTCCGCCACCAAAATTTCTGTGGACAGAAATCGTGCACAGCCAAAACAAATACTACAACTGTCAAACAGACGTTTTTCCAAGCGTTGCGTTGCTGCGAATGTTTTGTTCAAGGCGTTTCTTTACTTTTAAGACAATTACGCTCTTTCAGAGAGTTTCTGAAAGAATTTTACAACCACTCCTTAAAATATGACAGATTGTGAATTTCTGTGCACAAAAAGTAAAGAAACAGACTTATTCAATCTGTTGTCGAAAATCAGAAATATGAACGAACACAACCCAAAGACTGCCAACCTCAGGGTTCCAAAAAAGAAATATACCAACCATCCCTGTTGTGCAGTTAGCTGAGATATTTTTGTTCACTTAGGCTATTCACAGCCTACGGAGTTGTTGTTTTCCCATCAGCGATGTTTTGCTTAAGTGAATATAAGTGCATATAGAATTTCGATAAAACGCGGCTATAAAATTCATACTTGTCTCATAGAGAAGGAAGACACGTCTAGTTATAGGATGCGGATGAAAAATTAAAGGTGCAGATGAACATAATTTTTCTGGATTTTCCCAAAATTTCATGGAGGCCCCTTTATTTCCAAGTATCCGCACTATTTAGTTGGGTTTTGATTAAAAAAGAGTGAAAACGCAACATTAAATAAGAGAATGACAGTCGTATTTATAAAATTTGCTTAGAACAACCTTAGACAACTGTCCAACTAGACGGTGTCTAAAGAGTTGGACAACCCTTAGCCAATTTCGTATTGATAAATGCATTCCAACAGTTGTCTAAACAACCCTTCAAACTGTCAACTTCGAATGAAAAACTAACTGGTGGCGTTCATGATGTATCCGTGCAGTACCATTTTTTGTGTTTTGATATACGAGTGCAACAACTTAATTGCTCTGAAAGAGTGTGGTGTAGCACTTGAACCAGACCAAAAAAGCAGCAGATTTGACTTTGAGTTACAGCTTTTCCAAGTCTCATAAAACGATGAAATTTGTGCAATTTATAAATTAAATTGTTGAAAGTAGTATTTTTGCACCTCAAACTACTTATTTTTTTTCGATCTTAGAGCTCTCAACAGTGTTTTATAACATGTTCAACAAAATTGTTTTTTGCTGTAGCAAATGCCACTTTAGCCATAGTTTAGACAACCAATTTTTGTGTCTAAAGTTAGACGTTAATTAGACAGCGATGAAAGTGTTTATAAATACGATTTGGAGTTGGACACTGTTCTAAGAGCTGTCCAAAGTTAGACATACTTTGGAATGGGATTATAAATACGACTGAATTTGTTTTACTTCGACTATTTTTTGTCGTCAATTCACCTTTGAATGAATAAAATAAAATGAAAATGACAGCAAGTTTTGACAATGAGCACTACTGGGATCTGGTGGATGGAAACATAATTGAAAACACTGTGGATAGAGCATTTTTTTAACTCGAATACTGTACTAGCTACTGACTGAAAAAAACACAACTTTTATGTTCCAAAATCTAAAAAAAAAAACAAATATTTTTTAGGCATGTTTACCTGAATGCTGTCATTTCAGAACTTGTTGCTTTGTGTGTGTTGTGTATGTAAAAATATTGTTGTTTACACGGTCATAACATTATTTGACGTTTTCAATAAATATCGAAAACCACATATGTAAATGATTTCTCCAGTCGCGTTTATTTTTAGAATCTTATAAATATAATCAAAAATGAAAGCGTACTTTAATTCATAACGAAATGTGTCGAAATTCACCCAAAATCAGCCAAACCTTATTCTAGCAGATCCAATTTTGTGGTTTTCTGGTTGTGGTTTGTAGTTTGTGCACAGAAGAGAAAACACACTAGAAATAGAAACTGTGTGTGATCGTATGTAAACCTCAATTTCTCAATTCTCAAAATTCAATTCTTGTTGATTTCTCTTGAGTTTTGAGTTCTTGAGTCTTGACTTGTCATCTTGAAAATTGGTTCAAATAGCTCCAGGCGGCTAAAGTAGGCGGAATAGTAAAAAGTAATAAATAAACTCCAAAAAGTATTTGAAGTACAAGAAGGAGTTCAAAGTAAGTAGTCTATTAAAATTTACTCTCAACATATCCAACATCCCATTTCCAACTCAATATAAGCAAAGTAATCTTCGCGATCGTATCACTGATCAAAGTTCATCTTTTTCATATTATTGATCTCAACTGTTCAGTCATCACAATGAGAAGTATTACATGGAATTATGCAAAGAATATGAGAAGCGTTGTGCCTGGTTTGAGGCAAATGTCTTCCTCTACCCCATTGACTACTGTTGAAGTAAATGATAAGACAGGTACGGCTGTATTGACCCTGAATAGACCTCCTGTAAATGGGCTTAATTTGGATCTTTTGTCCTCAATCAAGGCCTCATTAGATGAGATTGAAAATAACAAAAGCAAAGGATTAATTCTTACCTCGGTAAGTTAAATACAGAATTTTAGATCGAGTTAGAGAGAATATGAATCGTTTCTAGTCATCAAAAACTATCTTTTCCGCGGGTTTGGATATTCTGGAAATGTATAAACCCGAACAGGAGAGACTAAAGGCTTTCTGGACAACTCTGCAGGACGTTTGGTTGCAACTTTATGGTTTTAGTATTCCCAGTGCTGCCTTGATCAATGTAAGATAAAGCTTCTCCATTAACCAAACCATGTTTGATCAATGGAAATCTCTTTTTTTTTAGGGCCATTCCCCAGCTGGTGGGTGTCTATTGGCAACCTGTTGTGAGTATCGTGTCATGTTACCTAACTACACAATTGGTCTCAATGAAACCAAACTGGGAATGATTGCGCCCCCTTGGTTTATGAATAGTTTCTTGAATGTCTTACCACGTCGAACGGCTGAGATGGCTCTGACACAGGGTAAACTGTTCACTACCGATGAAGCTTTGAAAGTTGGCCTTGTCGACGAAGTAGCAGCTACTAAAGAAGATGGATTGGCAAAGTGTGAGCAATTTATTGCAACATTTGCTAAGATTAATCCAACTGCGAGGGCATTGACTAAACAACAATTCAGAAAAGAACACTTAGAACAACTTCAGAATTCAAGGGATCAAGACTTACAGCTATTTTTGTATGTAGTTAACCAGCCAAAGTTACAGAAAGGACTGGAAATGTATTTAGAATCGTTGAAAAAAAAGAAGGCTTAAGTTGTTATGTATAAGTTCAAATTTTTGCAACTACAAATAAATATTAATTCTAGACCGACTGATCCCTTCATAATTTTCTGTATGATCATTTGCATTTTTTTTATCAGAACTGTAAACAGTTTAAGACATTAATGCACAAAATAAAGAACACGGAGTCGGAGATGACTTAGTGGAATCTATTTCATTTCAATGATTTTTGTTGTTATTTGTTTATCAATAAATGATAGAAAGAATGACATTTGTTTTTCTTGTCGATAGTGAATAAATTTATTGTAATTGAATCATATAAATATTCATATATGCACCTTAGCACGGTCTATCGTTCGTTTATAAATAAAATCTGCGAGAAGATTATAAAGTCATGAATATGACGCTGTGTGGACAAAGTACAAAGAAGTATAAAAACAAAAAATGTTTTTTTTTATACTTCATGAAAAACATGAATATCATCACAGATTCCACTTCATTTCATATAACTTAGTTAATTCAACCCCCCCGAAACTCATAATAAAGGAAAAGTTAAATGGGATCCTTTTCGAGGGGAATTAGTTCACGTGAAACTCATAATAAGGCTGGTCAATTTCATTTATGAATGTTTTGAGCTAGTCACAACACAAAATACAACACATACATATGTACACTTTTTCTTGGCTGGAAATATATTTATTTTGAAGTTGTTTTTACTGCTCGTCGGTATTATTTCGTAATTACCTTTTCATTGATCACCACTGAGGATCGAATATAAACCGCCTAAGCTCATAGTCGGTGAACTACTAACCAGTACCATGCACTTTGCATTAAAAAACCGGTGTCCATTTCTATTACCTACAACGATTTAATAATTCAGACTTCAAGCTACGTGCAGACGGCATATAAAAAGCCGCACATATGTGCGGTTCTGACGTCACATAAAAAGTTGTAAATTCAACGCAAATGCTATACGTAAATCAGTGTACGCAAACTCGCATATAAGGGTGTTCAGACGATGTGCGGAATCTGTCCCAAAAGCCGCACATTAGTTTGCGTTGATTTGCTCGCACATCAAATGTACGCATATGAATACGCACATTTTTCGGTCGATGTGCGACGTGTTCACACGATATGCAGAAAAATACGCACATCAACCATTTGCGTGCATATGCAAGTTTGCGTTAATTTAATCGATTGTTTGACTTTTGTGTTTTGCTAATTTTTTGTCATTGTTTACTACAATAAATTGAAAATGTTAAAAAGAAAGTGGGCTGCTATTGCTGTTTTGGCATTAGAATCATGAAAAAGATGAGAAAAGTGAAGTTCGCGAAGAATCGGGTGTGGAACAGTTACGGATGTGTGGACGAAGGACTTGCTTCTGTATCGCCAGACGGAAGCTACCCTTGAAGAAATACGATCACGAGAGGATCAGAAACGAGACGAGGATCTGAAACAGACAGAGACATTCGAAAAGAGCTCACGCACTTCTTCACCGAAGAAGGCGATATTGAATGGCAATATGCTCATGCTCACCTTTAAACATAAGAAAAAGTTGTTTGTTTATGATTTACAATCAATTTCAGTTTGTTTATTATTTTAGAATTAAAAAAAAAAAATGTTAAAAAATAAATACTTAAATTAACAAAAAACCAAATACTCCACAGTTCTACTATTATTTAAGTACATACAGTACAGAGACAAAAACACAGAAACAGTAAATTTTTGGTGATTGAAGCCATTAAATGGGATGAAATTAGATTTCAATCAGCTCCTCCTCCAATTCTTCGGTCGAACCACAACCTTTGCAATCAATTGAAAGTTCAATCAATCAGCTCGTTCTTTCCTCTTCATCATTATCAACGATGATCGGTTCTAAAACGTCTATATCGGCTTCCTCTTCAGTACTCTTGAGAAAACGAACCAAATGAACCGATGACGAACGTGAATCATCCTTCAAGAAATCTAATAAATAGTGATTCAAGCGTTGTAAAGGCTTTCGTGACACATCTACGTTTGCACTGCTGGCTGACTATAGGTTCTGACAAATGACAATGGTAAGTCATCTGTAACGGCGTTATTAAAGAGAGTAGCAAATTCCTATAAAATAAAAGAAAATTGTTTTTATAAAAACAAAAACCAGCATTTTAGAAAAACTTACAAGGTCCGTCGACGAAACAGATAAATAGGATCTTTTTATATCGTTCGCCTTCAAAAACAACATTTGATTAAAGAACTACCAATATGCACGGAGGATGATTCTGTGCTTCGACCCGACTTTTTGGTGCGAAGTTTTGCAAAATTTGGCTTGAACGTTACCCACAAACAGCCCCACTTGCACTTAGCTTCTTTAACAGCAACATCAGGCGTCCAGTTGTGCTGCACAATTCGAATCCCGGATTCTGATTTTGTTTTGCGGGGTGATTTATTTTGCTGGGGACCCTCGGAATCTATTTCGCGTTCTCTCATTTAATTTTTTTACTCTCTTCACTTGAACAATGATCACTACTACACTTCAAAATCACTATTGATTTGCGTAAAATATGCACATTTGCGTTGTCCTATTTTCGTGTCAACGCATATGATTACGACGACCGCACATGTACGCACATGCACGCAAAGTGTCACAAAAAATGTGCGAGGGTGTTCAGACGATTTGCGAAAATGCCGCACATTTATGTGCGGTTTTGCTGTCGCACATCGTCCGCAAACCATTTGCGTGCATGTGCGGACTGTCCCAAAAGGGTGTTCAGACTATATGCGTCAATATTCGCAAATTATGACGTAAAAATGACGTCAGAACCGCACATATGTGCGGATTTTATATGCCGTCTGCACGTAGCTTCAGAAGCAGGAGACAGAGTGAAACAAAAAAAAAAATCTTAATGACAAAACCGTTGTATTAGACATCGATGACGTGAGTGGTCTAACGATGCGAAGGTGCATGGTTCCTGGTGAGTAGTATGCTAACTATAAACCCATGCGGAGTAAGTCGGATTCTCAGTGGTGGCTAATGGAAAGTACTTAAACGATGCGAAAGTGCATGATGCAGTTTTGTTATTCGCTAGCTATGAATCCAAGCGATTTATATTCGATCCTCAGTGGTGGCTAAAGAAAACGTTGAAACGAAATAGTAATTTGTATGAGCACTAAAAACTACTTTAAATAGCTTTAATTCTAATCATTAAAGTGTTTGTAGTGTATTTTGGTGCTGTTGTGATTTTTTTAGTTTTCCCTTAAAATATTGAGTTGGTAAAGTTCATCCCAGTCATGGTTTTTTTTATTCCCTGTTTAGAAATTGAAAGATTTTTTACTTTATACCCCTTTTGGACAATGGAATGGCAGCATGAACAGTAAAAAGAAGCTATTCGTTTTGTAAACCAATACGATTCTAAAAAATAAAATTTCACCTCCTAACAGTAAACATTAATGTACGTCAATGTACAATGTACATTGCGACTAGAATGCTAATAAAAGGATGAATGAATACAATATTAGCATATTGCAGAACTGATCTAATCGTTAAAGTTATATAAATAAATAAATAAATAATTGGGGTGGCGCAACAGAGCGAGGAGCTTCGGGGTCTAGTGCATTTCTCACAACCATTGCCTTTGTGAGAGAATGGAAGGGATCTGCAATTTTCTACCGGTTCCGAACGGCTAATCGAGAAAGCGCTTTGCACAGCAATGAATTTACTAACAGAGGACTTGCCAATCCCTCGCGAAAGACGATAGGTTAGGTAAGGTGGAAGTGGCTGTCAGCCAATGAGTACATTGCCTGACACATTTAGGCCGCAAGGGCCCATTGTGATACCACAGAGATCAGCAAGTTAATCACCTACTGATCTCAGAAACCCGATGTAAGATTAACGAGTTGATCACCCATTTATCTTCCATTACGGAACTAACCGGTTAATCACCCGCTAGTCGAACCACCTTTTAATGTATTTCGAAAGACTTTTAGGGTTTATGTAAAATAAGTCGCTAGTAACATCGAAGAAGAATTCACCGAGATGAGTTTTCCTCCTATGAAGTAGTGCAGGGCATGAGCAAAGAAGGTGTTGAACGGTTTCTTCCTCTTCTTCGTCCATGCAGCTTCAGCAGAAATCATTGGAAAACACACCAAGTCTTTTGGCGTGTCTTCCTATTAGACAGTGTCCCGTAAGAACACCTATGTTAGAACCTAGATACAGGCGGTTCAGGGCTAACAAACTCTTCGGCCAAACTTTTTTGGTTGCAAGGCAGTCGTTACTCTCAGTCCATCTAGTGTTTGTTATTCTCGAAGCGTCTTGTCTAAGTAGGAGTTTACATGCAGCGATAGGTACACCTATGTTGTTCCATTCTGCGCGTAGGGAAGTGGTCAAGCCCTTTTTGGCTAGTTCGTCTGCCATACAATTGCCTGGTATGTCCATGTGCCCCGGGCCCGGCACACATGAATGGTGAATGCGAAAGACGATACCCGTGGAAAAAGGTCACGAAAGCGGTTTGAATTTTTTTATTAATAAAACCTAAAAGAGAATTTGCTTTCTCAACTGGGTAATCTGTATGATAAGTGAAAGATAACTTATCATGAAACATCAACAAATACACCAAGATCTTTTATTCTAGTAACTCTTGATAAAGAAACTTGATCCATAAAGTAGTAAAAGCGGACAATAGTTAGGGATCGAATCGATCTTTTCTCTCGAGGCAATTTTACAAAAAAAAAGTAGAAACTTCTAAAATATTTTTTTGCATTTCATGAAAAACAACAACAACAGACAGACGGAGCAACATAGATTATCACAAAAGAATCTGTAATGTCCATAGTCAACTGGAAATATGCCAAGCAGATCGTTCCATATGGAAAACGCTTACTTTCAATTTCAAATAAAAAATGCAACGAAGACAATCTAACAATTCTCGATATCGATGATAAGACTGGAGTCGCTACACTATCAATGAATCATTCTCCAGTGAATGCTCTCAATATTGAATTTGAGATGGCAATACTCAGGCATTTGGAACGAGCTAAAATGAACAATGTCCGTGGGGTTATATTGACTTCGGTAAGATAGTTTTTCCTTGATGTAAAAGATATTCCATTCATGATTTTGTCTCCTTTTAGTCTTTGAAAAATATTTTTTCTGCTGGCTTGGACATCACAAAACTCCAAACCACTGATAAGGATTTTTTAAAAGCTTTTGTTGGACAGGTGATGGATTTGATAGAAACCTTGCACCAATACCCACTTCCCACAGCAGCTCTGATCAATGTAAGAAAATCATTTTAATCAGAAAACAATGTTAACATCAAATTTAAATTTTTTTTTTTAGGGCCACGCATACGCTGGTGGATGTGTTTTAGCCTCATGTTGTGAATACCGTGTAATGTTTCCAAACTATAGGATGTCAGTAAGTGAAGTATTGTTAGGAATGGTTCCGCCACTTTGGGTAGAGAAACCAATTTTAGAGGTTTTGGGAAGGCGTAACGCTGAAATAGCACTGACTGAGGGGAAGGCATACCAAACCGAAGAAGCATTCAAAGTTGGTTTTATTGATGAAATTGCCAAAGATGAAGAAGAAGGTTTGCAGAAATGTCGGCATTTTATTGGCAGTTTTAAGGGAGTTAATGCTTCAGCTCGAATGATGACTAAAAACCAATTCAAATGTAGGGTGATTGATGATAAGAAGGCTGAATGCGAAAACTTTGTTAATATGATAGCACAGCCACATATCCAAAAAAGCATAGGGGTATATTTGAAAGGTTTGCAGACTAAGACCAAAAAGTAATTTGTTCTACATCATATGGAAAAAATGTTATTTTTTTTTTTAATTTTAATAAATTATACTTGCATTTTCAGCTTTTCCAAAAACTGTCTTATTTATTTGAATCCTCAAAACAAATATATCGTTAGGTATATAATTTCTTATTTAAATTTTTTTCTTATCTATTATAATTTATTGGGTTTATAATTTTGTTACTTGAAAAGGTACAAAAAAGGGAACATTTATTACTGCCTCCTATACAAAAAATTTATGCAAATGAGTATGTTCTACGTTAAATGCGATCAGCCTATTGAACTTCTATGAACAAATTTTATAAAAACGTTTTTCAGTTGATAGGAAATACAAGGATTGCATAGCGCAATGCAAGAGCGATTAATCATAATTTCTTTTAAATTAGTAAATTTTTAATAAAACCATATAACCCAAACAGAATACATTTTTGGGAAACTTGTAAGAACGATCAGCCGTATAATTATAAAGATATATTAGAGAATGAATGGATTAAGAAGCCATTGATTTACTGGCAGAGTTGCAATAAACTATGTCTCGCTTAGAATTGTGTAAAATTTATTTCTAAATAGGTTCTAAAATATTTTGAGTCGCGATAATTTAAATCTGAGAATGCAAAAAAACTGGAGATTACTACTTATACTAAGATGGAATTTAAATTTGGTCCTTTTGTTTTAAACCGTTTTCCTTTTTTTTTTTTTTTTCCATAGTAGTCCGAACTTTTTTTCAGAAATTTATGTTTTCTAAAAAACATTTATCCATTAAAGAATGGTTTAAGTTTTCTTTAAAAAACGTTAAACTTAAAAGTCAATGATTTACGTAAACAAAAAGTTAACATTTGATTTTCACAGGTAACTAGCTTTCGACAAGGCGACAAAGGACAAACTGTCATGTTTTTTTTTTAAATCATACTTGAAAAGATTGTACAGAACTTAAACAGCAATACTAGAGGAATAATCTTTCAAAAGCCTGTACAATTAATTATTCGCTCGCAGACAATATTGACGTGATATCACAGGTGCTTTTGCGAACATTGAAACAGAAGGGACAAAAATGGGTTTGATGGTTAATGAGGGCAAAACGAAATATATGCCATCAAACAAGGACAGAGAACATCGACGAATCGGAGAAAACATCACAATAGACAGACATAACTTCGAGTTAGTACAGGTCTTCATCTAAATAGGATCCGCTATAGACACGGAAAACAACATCAGTGCGAAAATCAAAGGGAAAATAAATCTTGGCATCCACTGCTTCTTTGATTTAAGAAGGCGATTGAGAACCAAAACCCGCTCTAGAAAAACCAAAGGAAACCCTTCATAAGGCCTTGATTATCACAGTCCTGCTATACGGTGCGGAAGTATGGACCTTATCGAAAGCGGATGAGGAGAACCTTGGTCGTTTTGAAAAAAAGAAAAAAAAGTACTTTGAATGATCTTTCATCTCTTATTTGAAGAAAATGTGTGGGGAAGAGGATACAACCACGAACTGTAAGGCTGAGACATGTAGACCCGATGGACATCAACGCTCCGGGGCGACTAATTTTCGAAAGCACATTGCAGAGAAATCGCGGCAGCGAAAGAACTCTTCTCAGATGTCGTAATCAAGTGAAAGCAGACCTCAACCAACTTAAAGTGCTAAACTGGAGAGAGCTCGCCCGAAATCGAAATTTAGGCTCATTTTCACCCCCAAGGAAGAAAGAAAAGGTCTGTATCTTTACTCACCCGCGGGATCCCACGGGATCCCGAAACGTGTATCTTTACTTTTTTTTTGACGTAAAAGTGGCAGAGCTTTCGCTTTTTTGTCTTTTCCCCTCCAGCAAGAATTTACCCGAACAATTTGCTCGTGCACTTTCTTGCTTGTCAAATCGGCTGTTTGTGAAATCAGCTGATCGAAACATTTCGATTGAATTCAAATTTATATTTGAAATTAAATGAAAAATGGAAAGCGTAATCTCTCTTTGTTGGTTTGAAAACTCAAAATAATGTTAAGTATGCAATCTAACATTGCTACGAGCTCATTTTAACACGTTTCTGAAACAAAATTGTTTGTAGGTTTTTTAGTATCTCTGCTGAGAGTGCATGATAAATGTCATTCAGCAAGAAACATCCCAAAGGCGTATCTTTACTTTTCATTTTCGGATGGAGATTACAAAAACAACATTAAAAAGCTCGAGCCCAAACTTTTTCCCGGGCTTTTTCCCAAACTTTACCCAGAAAGTAAAGAAACAGACCTAAAGTATAAATAACTAGTTGACCCGCCCCGGGGTAGGTAGTGATCTAGTGTATACCTTCAACACAACATTATATAGATGCAGAAATTGTTTAATTTAGAGGCATAGTACTTTCATAAAATGTGTCATACAATACGTTGCATTTTTTATATTTAGTTATGTTATGTTTTAAAGAAAAAACAAGCAGAACATAGTTTATCACTTTTTTAAATAGTGTGAATGATTATTGCCTTTAATTTAAGGTGATACTACAGAGGCGCTGAGTAACAACTAGTGCAAAGTAAGCGAATGGGATCTCTTCGAGTTCTCATATCATTCCGGCAGTTTTTAAAACACCTTCGTATTTCTCACTTTTTGTATGATGACTTGTATGATCCTTATGCTCTATTAAAAAACTGTCCCTTAATTATCTGTCGCACTAGGGGTGGTAGCTTGTTTGAACATATAATAAAAAATACTAAAACAAATTTACTCCAAAATATTCAAACCAGCATTAAAATAAACAATAGTCAAATATATCTGTGTTGAACTATATTCATATTCCAACATTCAACTTAACCACAATTTCTGAGTAGCCTACTATTTTCAAGGCAAATTTTCAGTGACGGGGATAAGTTTTGTATTTTAAGTTCTTATGGAAATGCTACGGCTCAGTTACACGACATACAAAACTGATCTCAATAAAAACTTTATGCCCAATTAGTGGAAGTCCGTTAGACATAAAAAAGGCAAAACCTAGGAATCCAGGGCCAGTCGATGGATTTTCATGAAATTTTCGGAAATGTGTTTTGAATAGCGTATAGAAAAAAGTTAAAAAAAAATTTCACCGCTCTCTATTTTTTAATTATTATTAAAATTAATTATTAACTTTTAGAATTTTATTTTATTTATTTAGGGTGTTTTAAATACGGTTTTCCAAAGGGTAAGGATAGATAGGTTTGGTCAAGGTAAAAAAAAATTGTGTCGGAGGGGGGGTCTATACCCCTCCAATTTTATATGAAATTTTTTTAAAAATTATTAAAAATCAACTAAGCCACTTACTTTCTCATACCATATTGTTTCGGATTCATCAAATTGTTTGACCTGAAACAGCATTTGGGCACTAATCAGTAAATGTGCTGTCCTTTGAGACTAAAGTTCAAGTTTGTAATAGGTCTTAGTTTTAAAATTTAACTTAAAACTAATATAATTAAAAGATAACTCTAAAATTTTAATAATTATTTATAATTTATATTAAAATTATGATCACATGAAATTTTTTTTTTAACTTTTTTTTATATGCTACTTTAAACACATTTCATATTTCACTTCCGGGAATAAAGTTCAATTAGCGGGAAATTAACGACATTTTGTTTTCTGGAAAAAAGTACCTCTCGTTTTTTTTTTAATTTCTCTTAAACCAAGAAAAATTTTTTTGTTAGGTTTTTTGCTTTTGAGTAAGAATTGATAAAAGCATTGAATATGAAAAGAAAAAATGGACCTTAAAGGGGCAAAGTTATTTAAAAAAAAAATTATTTAAGAAAAAAACATTTTCTTTTTCAAGATTTTGACTTTGAGGCTTGATCTCTCAAAAACTTTTCATTAAGTAAACTCAAATTAAAATTTTTGTTAAAGAACAAAGCAATAGCTTTCAAAAACATTAAAGTATGAGAAAGTAAGTGGCTTAGTTGATTTTTAATAATTTTTTAAAAAATGGAGTAAATTTCATATAATATTGCCCCTCGCGCCTACACGGAGGGGTATAGACCCCCCCTCCGATACAATTTTTTTTATCTTGACCAAACCTATCTATCCTTATTCTTTGGAAAACCGTATCTAAAACACCCTAAATAAATAAAATTAAATTCTAAAAGTTAATAATTAATTTTAATAATAATTAAAAAATAGAGAGCGGTGAAATTTTTTTTTTAACTTTTTTCTATACGCTATTCAAAACACATTTCCGAAAATTTCATGAAAATCTATGGACTGGCCCTGGATTCCTAGGTAAAAAGCTTACGGTCTTCCACATTGAAAGAAATCCGAGCGAACAGCCCACTATGCAAATTAGCTTTGAAAAAACAGCTCTTCAAATAACTGCTTTCGACTTTGTTTGTGTATCAAAACAAAATTAGAAACAAATATGCGATGATCGAAAGACAAAACGGCATGAATGGTATTTTCGACAGTAAATTCATAGTGACTTTTATTTCAAGCATCGAACATTGCATAAAATTAAGAAAAATTTTAACTCATCTTGTTCTGATTTGTTGTCAAAAAATATGAATCTATACAAAAATGTTCTAAGAAAAGTATCGCCGCTGCGAAAATGTCTATTGAAATCAACTCAAAAACGTCACCAATGTAGTCTTACAACTCTTGAAATTGACGGTAAAACTGGAGTAGCTACACTTTCAATGAACAATTCACCAGTGAATGCTTTAAATGAACGATTCTTAAAAGCAATTAGTAGTGATTTAAAGATTGTTGAGAAGAGCAAGGCGCGTGGACTTATTTTAACCTCGGTAAATAACTTGAGTAAACGATAAACAAATTAAACGCCCATTTCAGTCGTTGAAAAATGTTTTCTCAGCTGGAATAGACCTCAATGAGCTGTGCACTGGTGAGGAGGACCGAATAAGAGGGCTGTGGAGTTCTGCTCATGATGTTGTTTTAAACTTACGCTCTCACACACTCCCAACAGTGGCCTTGATAAATGTAAATCTTACTTAAATATTTCCAAAATCTCAACTGCAAAATTAATAAGTTATTTATTTTTAAGGGTCACGCTATAGGCGGTGGATGTGTGTTGGGTCTTTGTTGTGAATACCGTGTAATGTTGCCGAGTTTCAAAATCGGTCTTAATGAAGTTGTTTTGGGAATCGTTCCACCTGCTTGGGCCTTAACTTTATATTCCGAAGCTATACCACGTCGCACAGCTGCATTGGCACTTACACAGGGAAAGTTATATTTAGCACAAGAAGCCTCAAAAATTGGTCTTGTTAACGAGATTGTTAACAACTACGGTGAGGGTGTTGTGAGAAGTGAACTATTTTTTGACAGTTTTAAAGATGTTGCTGTAACAACAAGAGCCATAACTAAGAAACTTAATCTATGTAAAATACTGGAAGACAGAAAAGGCGATTTGGATTCGTTTGTCAAACAAGCCAAGCAGCCACACGTTCAGGCTGCTATGGCTACAATAATGAAGGGTTTGAAAAATAAGTAAAAGCCTCTGTGTTGTGCTTGAAAAATGTTACATACAAATGTATATGCACCTCTGTATTAAAAAATTGTTAAACGTTAGTCTAAATGTTTTCATTTAATAACTGCTCTCTGATTTCACCTTGGAGCGATTGTATGTTGCTAGTCATTTGCTCAACATAGGAGTTGATTTCGAGTATTTTTGCACGATTTCGTTCCAGTTCATTTCTGCAAAGAAAAAAAAAATTAATTAGATAAACTCACAAAGTTAAGAAAAGCGAAACAAATTACAAAAAAAAGGCTAAATTGTTAAAACGGGGATTAATAAAAAAGAAAAAAGAAGGAAAACTTAAAACAGAAAACAATGTTAACCAATAGCTCATTTTAAATTTTATAGAGAGCCTTGAGCCAACTCAGGATGAAATGGTACGAAAAAAAAAACTCAAATTAAATCTAGATTTAACTCACTTTTGCAATCCATCAATCAAATCTGCGACAAATTGCTTGCTCCGCACTACTAAACGATCTTCACGCTCATCGATCTTTTGTATATGATGGTCCTTCATGCCCACAATTATGTTATTTAAAGCATCTTTATCCTCTAGACAGATCTTAAGACCTTCAGGTATATCATCAAACACTCTAGTTGCCAGTTTCTCTCCAATATATTGCTTCACCAAGTCGGTAAGGTTTTCCGAAAAATGAATAGCAACGTCTCTAATCTGAGCGAAGTAAACTTGACACTGTTCGACAAACTTTGCCATCATTTCTTGAATATTCCGTTCAAAGAGAGATGTGCATTCCTGCAAGAAACGGGAATATTTTCACTATACCTACTCACTTTCATAATGAACTTATTCCTTTACTGTTATGCTCTCATACAAGTGCAATTCATCGCCCATTAGTATTTGCCAGATTTCACTGGTTTTCTCATGGAAATTAAGAGAAATGTTCTCAAACTGTTCGATTAACTGAATACTCTCTGGCGTATCATCGTCAAGACCTTGAATTGATCTTGTTTCCAGTTGTTTGAGGCAGTGCGTAGCTTCTTTAAAGATTTCATCTTTGACAAGAACATACTCATCGATTGTCTTGTGACCGGATTGTTGAGTATCCATTTGTCCTTCTTCCACACTATTTGTGTACAGATCTAATTCCAGCTTTCGTTCTTCGAACTTCTCTAAGCCCAACTTGAAGATGGCTTGGGTTATCCCGAAAAAGTCAGAACGATACTCTGCTAGAAGTTCATCGACATTTTCATTTCCAATTTGAATCAGGGTTTTACCATCATCGTCATTTTGCCAAAGTGATTCGTATAATTGATGTTCATTGAGATATTCGACGAAACTACTCGAGAACCGTTGTTCGCCTTCGATTTCTTTTGCTCTGTAGTTTCGGCGTTCCATTTCTTCTTCCTCTGCTGTTTCAATCTCACGAAGTTCACGACTGCAATGCAGCTTACAATGAAAATTCTTATTTCAATATTAACTTTTTTGATGCTTACATAAACTTCTGCCTTCCAGCTTCTCTCAAGTCATCTTCGATAAAGGCATATTCGTAATATTTAACATTTGGCAGTACTGCGGCAACATAGGTCAATAAAGGATATCCCAAAGTTTGACAGATGGGATTCCCTTCCATGTTGAAAACACTGAGTTTTTTCAAAAATCGTATTCTCTCCAACTGGTAAAGAATTTTTTTTTTTTGAAAAAGTGCATATTTACATTCTTCTAATGTTTATATGTAGTTACCCCTTTCAAAGATTGAATTTGATTGTTTCCTAAACTAAAGATCACTAAGTTTTCTAAAGCATCGAAACCATCGATTGCGGTGATTTGGTTGTTGTACAAACTAAGGACCTCCAAATTTTTTAAAGTTTCCAAGTTTTCTATTTTTTCAATGTAATTGAAAGAAAGATTCAGTTCTTTCAAAGAGGTTAACATCCCAATATTTTCAATGACTTCGATTTTGTTGCAATTGAGTCCTAATTTAGTGAGATTCGGCATCATCCAGAGGTGATCAATTCGTAGAATGTCTGCAAATCAAGAGTTTTTGTAAATATAAAGTTTTCAAAAATGGGTCTTCCGCGAAGTAAATATTCTTGGTTTGATCAAAATTTGTGTTTACTAATACTGACGGTAAATTGATACAAACACAAACGAAAACTGTCACTACTTTTCAAGCTTTCACCGATTGGCTCTTTGAAAAAGTATGGTTAAAATACAAAGTTTAAATGAACTGAAGAGCCAATCAGCAATCAGCTCTTAAAGCACTCGAAACTGCTTCTACGCACTCAGTTACCACCCACAACTACTGTCGACTATTTCACTTGAAGAAAGTAGAACAGTTTCACATTCAACTTTTTTGGGTTCGGGACTCGGAGGTCTTCTAAGAAACTGCAAAGACTATGATTAGTCAGAAATTGAACAGTGTGACGTGTTTTTAGTTTTCCAGCCGAGGTATCGCTCACGGCTAGCCAAGGTCAGGTGAAGAAAAACACCAAACTTCACAAAGGTCAAAGAAATTCTCTTTTATTAGAACTTAATATAATTCAATTATAATTAACAAACGAATCGATATATATATATTTATAGTTTGTCGTAACGCTTGCTGTACAACAACTTCTGGTCGGGTTTATTGTAGTGGAGCTAGTATCCTTCGGAACTTCTACGGTTCTAGTCGGGTTAGTCGTCTCGGTCTAAGAAACTCTTCTGGTCTCACGGTAGCTAGGGGAGAGAAGTCGTTAATATTTATGGAGTAAAATGGATTGGCTGCCTTTACCGACAGGATCCCTTCTGACCATTCGCCCTATAGGCAGTCACAGGTAAATCAGAGCGTACAGGCGTCGTAAGACCCTGGTCGGTGAAACTACGAGCGTCCGAAGACCTCGGTGGGGTGAAACTACAAGCGTCCGAAGACCTCGGTGGGGTGAAACTACAAGCGTCCGTAGACCTCGGTGGGGTGAAACTACAAGCGTCCGTAGACCTCGGTGCGGTGAAACTACAAGCGTCCGAAGACCTCGGTGGGGTGAAACTACAAGCGTCCGTAGACCTCGGTGCGGTGAAACTACAAGCGTCCGTAGACCTCGGTGGGGTGAAACTACAAGCGTCCGTAGACCTCGGTGCGGTGAAACTACAAGCGTCCGAAGACCTCGGTGGGGTGAAACTACAAGCGTCCGTAGACCTCGGTGGGGTGAAACTACAAGCGTCCGTAGACCTCGGTGCGGTGAAACTACAAGCGTCCGAAGACCTCGGTGGGGTGAAACTACAAGCGTCCGTAGACCTCGGTGGGGTGAAACTACAAGCGTCCGAAGACCTCGGTGGGGTGAAACTACAAGCGTCCGTAGACCTCGGTGGGGTGAAACTACAAGCGTCCGAAGACCTCGGTGGGGTGAAACTACAAGCGTCCGAAGACCTCGGTGGGGTGAAACTACAAGCGTCCGTAGACCTCGGTGGGGTGAAACTACAAACGTCCGAAGACCTTGGTGGGGTGAAACTACAAGCGTCCGAAGACCTTGGTGGGGTGAAACTACGAGCGTCCGTAGACCTCGGTGGGGTGAAACTACAAGCGTCCTAAGACCTCGGTAACAGCAATGGCTGCGGGATCGGCAGGAATTAGTCTCTGCCCCTGGTGGCACGATACGTAAGAAATATATTTAATAGTTCAAACTTACTCATACGCTTTACCTTTTACCTTTGTTGCTAGCTAGGTTGCTTAGCTGGTTGCTGGTTTACTCTTCCTTCTTCCTTTTCCTGGAGATGATGTGCACCGTAGAACCGGTGCCGGCGGACTGTGATTTTCCATGCACTGAGCTGCCCTATTTATACTAAATCGCTCGTTGTGGTACCGTGCGCAAATCTCATATAATATTCCCTATTCCCTAGTAATTGCTATACCTACTCATGATATTCCCATATGCTTGTTCATATGCTACCACTTCATTCATATGCCAACTCACCATCGAGCTCTGCCAGTCGTCGTACTTTGCACTGCTTGTGCATGGGGAGTTGGTTGTTGGGTGGTATTTCCACCTACCCAATGTCTACCATCGATGCTGGCGCGGTTAGCTTTCTACCTCCGTGGTAAACTTGCGTACTTTTCGCCGCTAGGTACCATGCCTTGACTAAGAGCTTAATTGGTGGTTGTTGTCTCGGGTGAACTTTTTTTCTTTCAGTTTGGCGCTAGATGGCGGCGCCCTATTCTCTATAAGCATGTGACGAGGGATATTTCTGTGTTTGAAATTTGCCTCGTTACATACTCCCCCTTCTTCGGAGACGAGGACCTCCTCGTCTGATCCTCGGTCCCGGAACGAAAAGGCATGACCTGGATGTCACTTCATTATTTTCCCCAAAAAATTTTTTTTTTTAGTTTTGTGTTTCGTTATTTTGTACCTTTTTTTTATATTTTTTTTTTTTTTTTTTTATATATATATTTTTCCTTTAAAACAAAAAGAGCCTCTTTAGCATAAAAACAAAAAGTAAGTAGGAGAAAAAAAAAAAAAAAAAAATACGGCTGGTCCTACGGTTCGAACACAATCCTCTTGGATTGCCTCGTCAGCTGGTGTGTGAGAACGGCTTCTCCTCGTCTAACTACTCTACACAGGATTGTCCCACTCCGACGCTTGAAGATTAACCGCTGGCGGCGTCTCGATGGATGGTATTGTGCGTGCTGTCGAACATTGAAACCCAAGAACGGGTCCCCCTTCCTTTTCAGACTCGGTTCCGGTCCACGGTTCGGTTGTTTGCTTTCCTTTGCAACTGCCAGCGTGGATTCTGTATCCATCTCCTTTTTATTCAATGATCGTGGATCCGTGCGGTGCGGCTCGATCGCCACTGTCATGTTCGGCATCTTGAGTCCATCTGGTTTTGGTGCGGATATGCTGGTGTCTGTTCTCCCCTTTTGTCGCACTTGGCCCCTTGGCGGGTCTTGGTTTGGAGAGTTAGTTGTATCGGTAGCGGTTGCGGGTTTACGGGTAACGGTCGGGGTTCGGCTGGTGGTGCCCTTTTTATTGGCGGCGGCGGCGGTGTTTCGCTTAGTACTGGTCTTCACGGTGGTATGCTGGCTGGTACTGGTCTTCATGGTGGTATTCTGGCTGGTACTGGCGAGGGGTGTTCTGGACCTGACGGTAGTTCGGCTGGCTACGGTGTGCGGAACATGGGCTACTCGTCCTTTAAGGTCACTCCCTGTAGTCTGGCCCAAGCTTTGCGTGGGCTGCGTGTTACTGGTGGTACGCAGCTTTGATACCGAAATGGCGGTACATACTGAGCAAGTTACCCTCCTAGGCGTAGTCTGTTGCCTTTGCCAAGCCTGGGCGGGATCCACTTCTCCTTCCACTTCGGACTGTAGCATCTGCTTGCTGGGACTGACTAGCGACGACGGTTTTAGATCTGACATTCGAAATTCAGAATACTGAGCGGGGTTGAGTTCCCCTTGTTTGGAACGTCGTCCCTTCCAATCATTCACGGGGCTACACCGAATCAACAGCTCATTCGGGTTAAGCGGTAGCGGGTCTCTTGGCTGAGTTGTAACGGGCGGCGGTGGTGGAGTGTATGTAGTGGTAGACTTATTGTATCTGGGACGCTGGTATTTAGGTCTACGGGACTGGCTGTACATTACTGCAACTCTATGTGGATGGCAATTACAATCCCTCGTCAATCGCCCATCTCCTCCACAGTAAGAGCAAAACAGACGGAACTGTCTTCGGCAGTTACTCCTAGTGTGACCCCGCTGTTTGCAGTTCCAGCAGTGAGTTCTCCGGTGGTACTGGTTAGCGTGCGATAGCATCTGAATCTGGTCGGTACGGTTAAAATTTGGTCGCGGTGGCGGCAATACAGCTCGGCGGTCGGTTACTGGTCGGTCAGGAAAAATGAATCGGTTAGGCGCAGGAACGGCACGGGGCGGTGCTTGGCGGGATGTATGGTCTTCCCTTCGTATGTACTCATACTCCTCTGCCAGCTTCATAAGTTCGTCCAAGGTATCAAAATCACGCCTTTTGATATATAAGTGATATTCTGATCGCAAACTATCGTAAATACGATCGATGCTATCCTCGATGCTAATACGTGGATGTCTATGGATCAGATATTGGGTGGCTTGTATGAAATCCTTTGCCTTTTCGCGTGGCCCTTGCCGCTTCCGCAATATTTCCTCCTCTAATTTGCAGAGGTACCTAGCTGGCAGATAGTGGTCTAGGAAAGCGGTGCGGAACTGGCCCCAGGATTTTATACGAGCTTTGTTTATGCGGAACCACTCTAGAGCGGTGCCGCGTAATATTTCCGGTAAAGCCTTGACAATATCATCGGGGCGTATGTCATAGCAGGCGGTTAATTCTTCGAGCCGGTCCATGAATTCGATCGCGTTCCCTGATGCGTCGAACCTCAATCCCCATTTGCGGACGTTATTCATTAGTTCAGCCTCGTAGCTGAGAATAAAACGACCGGTTGGTCGGAAAGCTGGCCTGGTGGCCGATGATGCGACAGGGGGTAGTGTAGCGACTTCATTGGGGGGCCTGGTACTTGAAGACGCCGAGTCCCTTGCCAGGTTGTCTTCGGCGGACGGTGCGGTAGCGAACGCGTTATTGGACGACGTTGGGCCCCTTGAAACTTCGCCTTCGGCGGGCGAGACAGCGGGTGGGGGCGCATAAGATGGTACCTGAAAGGAGATCTCAGTGAACATCGGCGATTTAGGCTCGGGTTCTTCTTCGTGCGTTTGTACTTGCTTATATTCCCTTTCAGTTACCACCCTTTCTAAATCCTCACACAGATCTTGGGTGGATTTTCGTAGTCTGGCCTTTTTGATATAGCTGCTAAAACGCGCTCGTAGCGTTGACAATGTGCCTTCGGTATCAAGCCCCAGCTGACTCATCCGAGTCACTAGTTCTGGCTTGCTGAGCAAGTATATTGCCCCTATACTACCGAAAACGTCGAAGCTCTCTTCGGAGTCAGACATGTTTAGATTTTTTTTTCTTTAGTTTAATTTTATAGTTCTAAGAGAATTTCTTTTTCAACGGAGTGGACCTTAATAGTCCCTGCTCGGGCGCCAAATTGTGACGTGTTTTTAGTTTTCCAGCCGAGGTATCGCTCACGGCTAGCCAAGGTCAGGTGAAGAAAAACACCAAACTTCACAAAGGTCAAAGAAATTCTCTTTTATTAGAACTTAATATAATTCAATTATAATTAACAAACGAATCGATATATATATATTTATAGTTTGTCGTAACGCTTGCTGTACAACAACTTCTGGTCGGGTTTATTGTAGTGGAGCTAGTATCCTTCGGAACTTCTACGGTTCTAGTCGGGTTAGTCGTCTCGGTCTAAGAAACTCTTCTGGTCTCACGGTAGCTAGGGGAGAGAAGTCGTTAATATTTATGGAGTAAAATGGATTGGCTGCCTTTACCGACAGGATCCCTTCTGACCATTCGCCCTATAGGCAGTCACAGGTAAATCAGAGCGTACAGGCGTCGTAAGACCCTGGTCGGTGAAACTACGAGCGTCCGAAGACCTCGGTGGGGTGAAACTACAAGCGTCCGAAGACCTCGGTGGGGTGAAACTACAAGCGTCCGTAGACCTCGGTGGGGTGAAACTACAAGCGTCCGTAGACCTCGGTGCGGTGAAACTACAAGCGTCCGAAGACCTCGGTGGGGTGAAACTACAAGCGTCCGTAGACCTCGGTGCGGTGAAACTACAAGCGTCCGTAGACCTCGGTGGGGTGAAACTACAAGCGTCCGTAGACCTCGGTGCGGTGAAACTACAAGCGTCCGAAGACCTCGGTGGGGTGAAACTACAAGCGTCCGTAGACCTCGGTGGGGTGAAACTACAAGCGTCCGTAGACCTCGGTGCGGTGAAACTACAAGCGTCCGAAGACCTCGGTGGGGTGAAACTACAAGCGTCCGTAGACCTCGGTGGGGTGAAACTACAAGCGTCCGAAGACCTCGGTGGGGTGAAACTACAAGCGTCCGTAGACCTCGGTGGGGTGAAACTACAAGCGTCCGAAGACCTCGGTGGGGTGAAACTACAAGCGTCCGAAGACCTCGGTGGGGTGAAACTACAAGCGTCCGTAGACCTCGGTGGGGTGAAACTACAAACGTCCGAAGACCTTGGTGGGGTGAAACTACAAGCGTCCGAAGACCTTGGTGGGGTGAAACTACGAGCGTCCGTAGACCTCGGTGGGGTGAAACTACAAGCGTCCTAAGACCTCGGTAACAGCAATGGCTGCGGGATCGGCAGGAATTAGTCTCTGCCCCTGGTGGCACGATACGTAAGAAATATATTTAATAGTTCAAACTTACTCATACGCTTTACCTTTTACCTTTGTTGCTAGCTAGGTTGCTTAGCTGGTTGCTGGTTTACTCTTCCTTCTTCCTTTTCCTGGAGATGATGTGCACCGTAGAACCGGTGCCGGCGGACTGTGATTTTCCATGCACTGAGCTGCCCTATTTATACTAAATCGCTCGTTGTGGTACCGTGCGCAAATCTCATATAATATTCCCTATTCCCTAGTAATTGCTATACCTACTCATGATATTCCCATATGCTTGTTCATATGCTACCACTTCATTCATATGCCAACTCACCATCGAGCTCTGCCAGTCGTCGTACTTTGCACTGCTTGTGCATGGGGAGTTGGTTGTTGGGTGGTATTTCCACCTACCCAATGTCTACCATCGATGCTGGCGCGGTTAGCTTTCTACCTCCGTGGTAAACTTGCGTACTTTTCGCCGCTAGGTACCATGCCTTGACTAAGAGCTTAATTGGTGGTTGTTGTCTCGGGTGAACTTTTTTTCTTTCAGTTTGGCGCTAGATGGCGGCGCCCTATTCTCTATAAGCATGTGACGAGGGATATTTCTGTGTTTGAAATTTGCCTCGTTACAACAGTGATACCGATTATAACCAACAGGTTGAATACTTTTGCTTAATCAAAATGCTATTAAAAAATGGGCACGACTGGGTCGCACGAACTTGCGATTGTGTGATAAGTAATATACATATAATAAGTAATAATATAATAAGAAATTTGAAGGCTGATAGCGTTTTTCATTGAAATTCGATAGATTTACTCTCAAATCGAGAACTACTGCTTCAATGAAACATGTTTTTAGGTGTTTTCTTGGTATTTGAGATGATGTTTAATTTTTCATATTTGGTTTTTTTTTTTGGAACCTAACGCTGGCACGACAAATGTAGATTAATCAAATTATTTTCCATTAGAACAAATTCAGAGTAGATCTCCCAACCAAGTAGGAGTAGTACAACTACTTTGGTGTTTAGAGTAACTCCGGATTTAATCTTTTTTTTAATGAAACATGGAAGATAGAAAGGGAGTAAATCTTTTCACAGGAGGAGTAACTCTTTTCGTCAGTGAAAAACGCTATGAGTAAAAGGTTTAAGTATTAACTCTGAATAGGTCTGTTCGTTGAACTTTCCCCAGGGATGCCCCAGGTTTTCTTGACAACCCTATGAGTTGTCAAAAAAACCTGGGTTTTCCAGTCCTCAAAAAACGCTTAGCCACAAAATCACTACACATCCCTGTCATTTGAATAGAAACACATGCCATTTGACAGCCCTCAAATTGCCACAACGAAAACCTGTGGCGAGTTGAGGGAACAGGTCAACCCTAGGGCTCAAAAAACACTCAATTTGACATTCAGGGCGACTTTAGGTTTCTCAAAAAACGCTTTGTGGCGACCCCAGGGCGACCATGGGGCTTCAACGAACAAACCTAATATATTTGGTGCTACAGGGTTGCCAACTACACATTAATTTTGAAAATTGAGTTAAATCACGCAAAATATAAAAAATTATATTAAATATTCCAGAGACTTCAAGTGAGAATCTAAAAACGCCATTTTTTGCAGTTGCTAATACATATTAACTCTAAAAATTTCAAAATCGTTAGAGCCACTTCCTAAGAAACCGGTTTTTTATTTTTAATTTAAAAAAACAAGTTTAAACAAATCAAACATACTGTTTTGAAAATATTCAAAAAACAATTTTTTTTTTTGAAAATTAATCAAAAATTCGAAAAACCAAATTTTCCAAATGTCGATATGCAATCTTTCTTAAACAACCTATAGTACTTTAAAAATATGAAATTTCGTCAAAATCTTGTGAGCTATTAGCGAGAAAGTCGGTGTTGAAAAAAAACCCGTAATATGGGGGGTAAAGCTTTTAGATTTTTTCCAAAAAAAATCTACATTATAATAATAGCTATTTGGAAATAATACCTCACGTAAAATTTTATCAAAAACGTTAGAGACGTTTTCGAGAAAAATAGGTATTATCATATTTTTTATTATTTCAAGACCTAGAGACCAAATTCCAAAAACCCCTCTGTAGGCTACCCCAGAGAACTGCAAATTTTGAAGAAAATCGGTCCAGCGGTTCAGGCTGTAGATTCACATACGGACAAACAGACATACAGCCCATTTCATTTTCTTTTTCTTCGGGAGTTACTTTTATATAATCCATACAGAGAAATACATACACCACCTCACAAAAAACTCCAACTGAGAAAAATTTATTGAAGAGCTCACTCATCTCTAGCTCCAGTTGACTCATCTCTAAGTTCTTTTATTCATTTTGCATTATTTATAGCACCGCAACGGATTCTTTTGGTCATTACCCTTATCCGATGTGTCCGACAAAACTCACAGCCTCGGCCGGTCGGGGCCTTTAATCGTAAAAACACTACTAAAAACTTTATAAGGCTAAATCAGTAGGATCTACTAGTGAGCTGACGATTATACTCTAAAAATAGATCAAACTTTTAAAAAAATTGGGTTCCCATTCAAATATTTGCTTTGGCGATGTTTTTTTTTTTTATTTTCCCTTTTAATTAACCAATCTATGGAAAATAAAAAAAAAATTCACCCTATGCCGAAACCCGGGATTGAACCGGGGACATTTAGATCTTCAGTCTAACGCTCTCCCAACTGAGCTATTTCGGCAGATAAAATTTAGTATGGTAAAGTTTCATACTAACAACAGAAAAAACACAGTCAGTAAGTGAAAAAATAGTATGCAGAATAAGAAAAGTTTCAATCAACCCTATTTTGTTATAGCGACAATGGGTGGGTAATAATTAAAGAAAAAATAATGCAGATTATATTTAAGTTATCAGCTTTGAAATAGAAAAGTTTCAGCCTAGGTTGAGTCCATATTTGATTGATTGAAAATAAGCTTAAAAAAGATTCAGAAGGTAAGACATTTCAAGGGATGCGATTGGTCTTACAATGAAGGCGCAGATACCAATTCTCTTATAGAATTAAATAAAAACTTTATTTTTCGATGTCTGGAGTAGAAGAAGTGGAAAATTCAACACCATATACCTGGGAAATTTGAGCCATTAGCAATTGTTTGCCAACATTTTTGCTAAAACTTCAAACTGGAAAATGGTTCTGTTACAGATAAGATCCAGAAAGGATTCTTTATTCGGGGACAGAAGCATCCCACAAATAAATAAAATCATGATTGGGATGGGACACCAAAACTCGGGGAGCCTTATCAATTCAATGACCTGCAATTTTTTGCCGGTTCCGGTTCCCAACGGCTATGTGAGAAAGCACTTTTCATTAGAATTCAATTACTCTCGGAAGACTTGCATATTTCCACAAGTATCTTAAAACCGCTTGTTAAATTTGCTTCTTGAATAGTGAGGTAGAGTTTTTTTTCTTTATTTTTACGAAAACGGGTTTTTTTTAAAGAAATTAAACTGTTAAAGGTTTAAAAGAAAATGGTTGAACAAACCGTTTTCAAAGTGAGATAAGTGGATATAACCTCAAATAACAAACCAAAGTTTGCAATTCTAGTTTGAGAGAACGTCAATAAAAATTAGTACTATTTATACCTTAAATTTATTTAAATTTATTGACAAAAAAAACTTACTCAAAAACTCTAGCCTTAGAACTGTTATCTTCTCATATCGAATCGCTTCCAACTGGTGAAGTCTCAAAGCTTCTCCTTTATAGCCATCTTCCGAGTAAGATTTCTCAATCATCTCTTTGCTTATAACACCCGGTTCGATTTCCGGATAAATGATTTCCTTCAAATTGTCCATTTTTTATTTGTTTCACTCACACGTTTTCTTTGTTGTCGTCCTCTACAAATCAAACTCCCAAAAGAACAGCGAAGTACATTTGAATTTATTGTGAAGCCTCCCCAATGCGATGTGCACTTTGTTTTGTTTGGGTCACCGCTACCTTGAGTCTTGGCCAAGTAACCAAGGCTACGGTCGTTAAAGAAACTTAGTGCGTAAGCGCTGAAAAACCACCAACCACCCTCCGCCTTGGCCTGTCAGTTTGGAAAAGGAGTTTTGAACAAGTGCACATATAAGTTACGTACGAATCAGATCGGATTGTTGTTTTCCCAGTGCTGCGTCTTGTTTCTAGATATTTTTTGATATTAATTCAACAAAATTATTATTACTAATTTAAATAAAATAAACAAAAATTATCTAAACAAAAATGTCATCGAGTTGAAACTCCTATCGGTTTTTATTAATTAAAAATCTATCAAAGTGAATTCGCTTGCAAATAATTTGTGGAACAAATCAAACGAGTCGAAATTAATTGCATCTAATCGATACATTCGAGTAAGAAAATGAGTCGGCAAGCAAAAGAACGATTGCATGACTGGCAATGAATGTGGTGTTTTGTGATTCAACTTTTCTTCTCTTTTTTTTTTTCTTTGAGATAAGATTAGACTGTTTTTGCTATAAAGGCTGGGTTTTAAGTGGTAAACCTGTCTTTCGGTGATACGCCTTGGAAGACGGATTGTGAGTGCGTGGCATTGTACTTATCTGGGTCATACTCGTAGAAGTTGACGGATCTATGAAAGAATGGGGTTAAATATACACTCCTTGATGGTACACATTGAATACTCTTCAACAAGGGTGTGGAATGGATAATTGGCTTAAAATGAATTAAAGAATGAAGAGAGAAAGGAAAATAACCAAAGAACATTCCTCGATTGGGCGGAACTTTAAATGTTTTATTCATTTTGTGGAAAGTTTAATGTTGAAATATAACGAGGTTAGCGGGGAAGAAGACAGAGGTAATACACCTGCGGTGATTATTCATTCCGAAGGCTTTTGTGTCCAATTGAAATCTAGCCAAATCGTGTGAAAATATATATTTTATAATTCAGGTGTAAGTGTCTTCAAGGACTTATTGCTTGCCGCATAATGTACTTCCTTTTATTCGCTAGTTTACCTTGAAACTTAACGACTATGGGAGTTGGAGGGCCAAACTTAACATTGATTATGTTTAAGGCATAAATATATACAAGTTTAAATAAATAGCTTTCAAGAACGGCCGTCATAGGGGCTACCTCAACGCTACCCTCATCCGCATAGTTTCTTTAAGTTTTTTTAATTTGATCCTTAAGCAGGGAATTTACCATACAATTATCGCACCGACCGTCGCTGGTCTATCGGATGCGGATTATTGTTTTTTTGTATTGGTGGATAATTTACAATCTATTAATCGATATGGCATTTTCAAACGACTTAACTTGGCAACAGAATCAAAACATACCAAGTATGAGGTTGTCTATTCTCTGTTTTAAGATTTACAGGAGTATTCACCATTTTGTTGTTTTCGATTTCTCTGCAAGGTGTTGACCACAGAGTAGACCCAGAGAGCCAACTGAGACAAGGTTTTGCCATTTTGTCCCCAGGCTAAGCTCGATTGACAACTCTCGACCGGAAACCCGCGTCGTAATTTTTTGTCAATTGGTTGTGTTGCATGAATACTTTTGAGTATTTGCATTTTTAAATAATGTATGTTTACTTAACAGTTGATTAAAAAATGTCTCATAGAAAATAATAGTCGTCTCGAATTCGTTACTAACTCGTTTTCTAATTGCATTTAGTTATTTTTTTGTCAATTGAATGCGTTAACCTGCTTGGATAAACTACAAATTCTGTAATAAAGCAGATAATTTTTCGAACTGACTCGGTTGCGAGAGTCCTCAAAGATCTCAATATACATGAGTCCTTTTATGCAGATGGTATCCCCGCCGTTATTCTGAAGAGGTGTTCTTCTAGACTGACGAAACCACTGCGTAGGGTTTTCTATCTAACCTCATCTTCTGGGGTCTTTCCGAGCAGAGGGGAAACTGCATTTGTCCAAGCCTTCCACTACTACTGTCCAATTGAACTTACGTCCTTTCTTTCCAAGGTCATGGGAACGTTGATAAACCGTCAACTCATGAAATATCTTGAAGAACGAAAGCCGGCAGGACGACTTTCGTAGCAGAAAGTTCACTGGTGATTTGATGGCATATCTCACCGAAAAATGGAACAAATCTTGACACTGTTTTGGAGAAAGTAAGATTATTGTGCTTGACATTTTTAAGGCATTTGATAGAGTTTGGCATCCAGCGTTTAGAAACTACCTTTCCGATTGTTCAATACACGTTGTTTTGTATGGTTTGAAGTACCACTTTATAAATGCTGGTGTGCCCAGACTTATGTTTTGACTCCAACTCTTTTCCTTGTTTTTATGAATGATCTCTTGTCTTAAACTTTTAATCCTCTCAACTTTTTTTCTGACGGTCAACCCTCAGTATTGTTACGTGGGGTAGTAAGAACCGAGTAGAACTGGAACGGTGGCGTATGACTAATGTCACTTTCCATTGGACAAAAAGAACCGTCCAGGAGCGTTCAGGAGCATTCTCAAACCGTTCCATTGGTGCTAAAAGATCGCTCCTCATGATTCTGAGGAGTGACAGCCGCTTCTCGATTTGAAGTGAGAATCGACTCAGAAGCACTAACACATGTTACTCAAATGTCAAAAAGAAAAGTTTCTTCTTCATATTTTTTAAGAGCCATTGGTGTTTCACTCACACAAAGGAAATTACGTTAAACTGAATAGAAACAATTTTGGTTGTTCCATTGGTTTTTAAAATGAGTGATGAGTGCTTCCCCGAGTGAAACCAATGGGAAACGACACAACTCACTGAATTCTGACGTTGACAGCATTGCTATATCTTCTATCTTCTATAATATAAAAATAAGTCGGGTTTTCCTTCCTGACGCGATAACTCCAGAACGCACGAACCGATTTCCACGGTTTTGCATTCGTTGGAAAGGTCTCGGGCACCGTGAGGTTTATAGCAAAGAAACGGAGTTCACCGGGTTTGCTAGTGAGGTAATAAAAACCGAGTAGAATCTAATGCATCGAAAACTCAATGCTGTCTTTTGTCGTTAAAACTAAACATCTCCTATATATCCATGAATGGTACCGAAAGCTTTCAGTACTTGGTATGTGTGTGAACCATGATCTTCGTTGGAATTACTACATATTTGAAGTCGCCAAAAATTCTGCTAAATGCCTAAGACGACGCAGGAAATTGATCACCCCTTTCTGGCTACAATTTATAAAGCCTATACACACGCCCTGAACTGGAGCGAAATTCTCATATCTGGTCAGGTGCCCCTAAAACATCTTTGCGACTACTTGATAAGGTACAAAGTAGAGCGTTGCGATTGCTAGGTGATAGTTCAATCGTAGAATCGATTGATTCTTTTGAACATAGTCGAAACGTTACTTGCCTCGTTTTATAGTTGTTTTTTTTTTTTTTACAAAAAGTTGAAGAACTTTTCCTTTAACAAGCAAAAATTCGCTTACAGGAAGTACTTTTTTTCTATGCTGGCAACGGACATAAAAAAAAGTAATTTTTTTATAGTTCACGCGCATTTTTAGGGGTTGTGACTACCCTTGTATTGTTAAAAATGTTAAAAAAGAAAACACGGGGTGTAAGGAAAGAAGGAAAGGATAAGAAAGGAGATGCGGCTGAGATATGAATCTCTGCGTATACTTTAATGAATGAAGGACTGAAGGAAAAACTGATACGCGGTGTTACGGTTAAATCGTTTGAAGGGGGAACACAAGTGGCTAATTTACTAGAGCTATGTTTATGAAAATAACATAACATAAACATTTCGACAATGTTCCAGAGTGTCAATAGATCCAACAAATTAATGAACGATTAGCTATCACTTTTATTGCTCTATTTTAAACCATGTCAAGTAGGTGCAATTATGTTTGACGACACCTGCATAAACATGAGAATTGTCATAAATTTCATGCATCGTTTTCAGAAAGCTAAACATTTTGCTCATCAAGATCATCATTACACAACACACAAACTAAGTCCTGACAGCTTTTCGGTTTCATTGATGCAGGTACAATTCGTGAATAATGGCACAGCACAACGGTTTACCTTCAACGAAAGAAGAGAGCAACGATTAAATATTACAACCGCCTCAAAAAAAGATTCGCTTAATTTAACATGTTCACCCATACAGACCAAATGTATAAAGAATTTTTTTACATCTCGACCACTCAACTTTTTTTTCGGATGAACCATTTTTATTTATTACTAGCTGAGCCGCCGGCGTTGCTCGGGTCTATAGTTTTAAGATTCCCGTTCTCGTTCTTCCGCTTAAGTGGGAATTTGGGGATGAAAAATAATCGTTTTTACTTTGAGATTATGTGGCATTTTAATGCTGAAAGGGATTATGTGGCATCCCAATGGCGAAAGAATTTTTGAAATCTGTCCAGTAGTTTCCAAATTTCCGTTCCCTTCCCCGTTCCTGTGGGAATATGGGGATCAAACCTTGACAGGAACCATTTATAAGTCTATGTCACTGAGGGATAATGTAACATCCCAGAGTTGAAAGAATTTTTTAAATCGGTCAAGTAACTTTAAGGTTCCCGTTCTCGTTCCCGTTTCTGTTCCCGTGTATGGTTATAGGGATGAAATAAAGTCTAAGTAACTGATGGAGGGGCATAATGTAGCACCCCTAATGCTGGAATAGTTTTAGAGACCTATCTAGTAGTTTCTAAGTTTCCGTTCCCAAACCCGTTCCTGTGGGAATATCCGCGCAATTTTTTTAATTTTTTATGTCATAAGAACCTTCTCCTGACAATAACAAACACAACAAAAAAAAAGAATTGGCCAAATTGGTTCAGGCGTTGTTGAGTTATGCGCTTAAAAACACATTTTGCGATTCATTTTTATATTTAAGAGGATAAGGTTACAGTTATTTATTACAAAATCAAGAAAATGAAGTGGTCAAAGTGAAGAGAGATAGCAGCTTGTGAACGGGTTAAGCTTAAAAAGTAGTTTCTATTCCTTGCAACCACTACCAACTTATTTTGCTCTGTGCTCAAACAAATTGAAAACATCTTAGTTGAACAAAAATAGCTATAGGTTTTGGGAATTTTAGCTAAAACCGCGTTTTTCCTCAGTGTGATTAGGCTATAAGAACAACCAAACACTTTTCAAGCATGTCTTTGTTTGTATGTACCCATGTACATGTACCCACATGCTCCACTTTGGCATTTATGAACAAAAGTGTTTGTTTTTCGAGAGCGGTTTGGAAGTCTAGGGCCGAATTACCTAATACGTTATCGAGTGATACGTGCATGAATACAGTGAGTATGGCCTATCACGCACGTTATCGGACAATTTAGTAACATTATGTACTAAAACGCACATTATCGGGCAATCTAGTAACATAATTTGACATTCCCTCATCGGTAATCGAACAGGATTTGGTTTGATAGATGAACAGCCGACTGAAATGCTGTAATTTAGAGTAAATTTTGAGACAGAAATGTCACTTACTCATTCGATCACTGATGTCTCAATCTGCGGCCCCTCGTATAAGCAAGTTGATGCGTGAAACGCAATATTTGTTATTGAAAGGATATAGCTGAAAAGCATGGGAAGTACAGAGTGGGCCATTAATTTTTTTTTTATTTATTTTGACACTGACTTCTGTTTACCGATTGAAGCCTTGACAAAAAATCCATATCATATCCCGTCGAAACGATATGAATAGCTTTAATCTTTAACAAACGTCGGGAAATATCGACAACTTACTTCCAAAGTGAGTGTGATGTGCAGCCCAACCAGTGTGCTTTTAGAAATGAAGTTTTCGCCAAAATGAAGTTCCTTCCGCAATGAGTCTCTTTTGAGAAGGAATCTAGTCCTTTAGGACTTTTTTTCTTTAGCAGAACCAAGAAGGACTGAGGTTATGTCAAATATCCGGAAATGATTCAAGCACTTAAGACCATAATATCATCAAAGCAATTTATGAGCTACATCCCGAAACAAACAAGATCTATTGCATTTTTAAAAAGAAACTTGTATTTGGCTCACCTTTTACACGAAGCAACTAATCAAAACTTTATACCATTACATTGTGAAAGATAGGTTTCCACTTCTCTCAGAAGTTTCGTTTCGTATGGTTATTGAAAGTAAGTTTCGATCAAAGAGCACTCCGAGATCATTGAACTTTTCGTATCGTTCTAGTAACTGCCCGTTTAATACAAAATCCACTTGGTGATCTAGAGACTTACGAGAGAAAATCATAATCTTGCACTTTGAATCGTTCAGTGATAATTTATTAATTTCAGAAGAGCATCAAAGTCGTTTTGTAAGTGCGAAGAATCCGTAGGATTTGAATATGATAAAAATATTTTGGCATCGTCGGCGTAGAGGAGAATCTTTGAGTGATGAAGCACATCAGGCAAGAGGCAAGTCATTTATGTATAATTAAAAAAGGAGAGGTCCTAAATGACTTCCTTGTAGTACATCAGATGTAGCATCTATCGCTGTTGAAAAACAAGTTTTAAATTTCACGCATTGGGTTTGACCATTCAAGTATGAAAGAAACCATTTCTGAAGAGAACCATCACATCCATGTTGATCCAACTTTTTTATCAGCATACGATGGTTCAGTTGATCAAATGCCTTTGAGAAATCAAAGTAACCAACATCAGTTTGTTGGCCATTCGCGAATCCTGTAGAGATGTTTGATGTTAGCTCCATTAAATTAGAAACAATGGATCTTCCACCGAAAAACCCATGTTGATGTGGTGAAATATATGGTTTTAAATTAGAAAACATAAAGTTTACCATGAGTGATTCAAAGAGTTTTGGAATACAGCTCAGTTTTGCAATGCCCCTATAATTGGGATATATTGAATCATGCATGGACTTGTTGAAAAGAGAGCACAAGACACCACACAAAGATTTGGAGCATCTTCGTAGTATGCATCCAGGAATTTCATCGTAGCCAGGTAAAAAGGAGTCTTTGACTTTCCGACAAGCAGCTTCTACATCTTAAAAGACGGAGCTTGTAAAATATTTGTGTTGATTGTTGTCAGGAAAATATCATCTTCATTATCCTTACTGGATTTGTAAACTGTTTTAAAGTATTCTGCAAACGTGTTGCAAACCTCGGAGTCACTCGTAGATAACTTGTTTTTATGAGAGAGGGAAAAAAGATCTGATGTCTGTTTCCGTTTCCTTTTAATAAAAATTTAAAAATTAGGCGGGAGATTAGGCGTGGTTCGGATACCAACAGAAAACAAAAAATGTGTTTACCACGGGTATCGCTTCGAGATGGATTGGAAAGTCCTTCGATATTAAACTCATAGCCACGAAAAGCGCTTCTTCGGTTCCCTCCATTCCCTCACAAAGCATGGGTGTGAGTAAAGCGCTAGGCTGCAGGGCTCTGTTACACCCCCCTTTTCAATTATTTTGTTTAATAAGTTTTGCTGAAATCTTCATCTTGATCTCTTCCCCTTATTTTCCCTTTGCCTACCCAAAATTCTTAGTGGACTCGACTCTAGATTTGAATGCCCAATTTGTCCATACGTCGAAGTTAACAATGGATTTGAATGATAGTTCATTGGTAATGGTATCACACCACCATTCTTTCATTGTGAGCATGTCCAATCACTCTCACTCCAATTAGTTACAAAAACTGCGACATTTCTGTTAACTGCTTAGTTTATTAAAGTTACCTACTTTTTCTTTAGGTTTGTATAATTTCCTATATACATGATTCAGTTTGACATTAACATTAACGGTGTATTTATGTTCGGTAGAGCTCATCAAAATCGATCTAAAATAAATACTATATGTCGTATACATTACCAATTCTGTCACCTTGTTTACCATTTGTCTACACAGGATATACGTGACGTTCTCTCATTCTCATTTTTTTACTAATTACCCAAACAAACAACACATCAATGGCAATCATTCTTGACGTTTTAGTTGCAATCAAAGCCATACAGGCTACCTTTTCCATTTCAAATTCGACTTATTGGAGTATGTACTAACATCACGCACTATACAATGTCCCTTCCAAAGTGAAAGCAATTTTGTTTTTCATAATTTATTCAAAGGTACTGCTCATTGAAACATTAAACATTAATCAACTCTCAACTGTTGTGGAAGGCCAAGCACATGTTGAATAGGTTTTTCTCTTCATATTTTCTGCTATACTAATGTTTAATTATTATATAGTGACCAGTAGCACGCTCAATCTCAAAGCACGAGGGCTTTATTTTTTTATTTTTATTTTTCTTTCAAGGCCTACGGCTCTTTCATTATTGACAAATATCCAAAAATCGAATATGAATCGGTATACAACTCTAAGCCAACTGGGTGATGGAACATATGGTACTGTTGTCCTTGGTCAGCGAAAGGATACCGGCGAGAAGGTTGCGATTAAACGCATGAAACGAAAATATTTTTCGTGGGAGGAGGCGATGAACCTGCGTGAGGTCAAGGTGGGTATTTTTGTTGTGAGAATTATGACATTCAGGACATGTGGCTGTAATTTTTTTTTTCTACTCTTTCTTTTACTCAATTTCAGTCGTTAAAGAAACTATCGCACCCCAATATTGTAAAATTGAAAGAAGTGATCCGGGAAAATGACACCCTGTACTTTGTGTTCGAGTATATGAAAGAGAATTTGTACCAAATGATTAAAGACAGAGACACTCACCTGCCGGAGAACTCTATAAAGAGCATATTGTTTCAGGTAAGACACTTTGCCGATTGCATGCAGTAAATTTCTTCAATTATTTTTTTCGATTAAAAAACTATGACATATTATTGATTGAATATGTCTGAAGGCTGCAATAAGGGTAAATAAAATTTTATTTACTGTGACGTCGAGTTCAATTGATTTGAACAAAGCTTTGTGGAGTGGTTTTCTTTTTTGGCTGTTAGGTCCACTCGTTGCCATATGACAATACTTGTCACTGAGTCAAAAAATAGAAGCATTATTTTTAAGATTCATTAAAATTGAATAAAACAATTTGTAAGGGTCGTTATTTGAGACCTTGGTTTTAGCTGAAATCGCTTGAAGGCTAGTTTAGGTCCTGTATTCGTAACTTTTTCAATGACTATATCATCTTCTAGATACTAAAAAACGTGTTTACTTACTTATTTAAGGTGGCGCTACAGTCCGGTTCGGACCAGGGCCTTAACCAACATGCTTTTCCAGCAAACTCGGTTCCTAGATAGCTGCCTCCAGTTTTGCACGCCAAGTTGCTTGAGGTCCTCTCCTACTTGCGTGCGCCACCTGAGTCACGGCCTTCTTCTACTGCGCCGTCCCTCGAGATTGGATTCTAAGACTTTCCGGGCCGGAACATTGGTGTCCATTCGCTCTACATGACCCAGCCATCTAAGCCGCTGGACCTTGACTCGTTTGACCAGGTCAGTGTCGCTGTACAGCCCGTACAGGTCGTGGTTAAATCTTCTTCTCCACTCTCCATCTATGCACACGGGACCAAAAATCACCCGAAGAATTTTTCTCTCGAAGCATCCTAAAGCGTTCTCGACTGCCATTTATAGAACAGGGATGATAAGTGTCTTATACAGGGACACTTTAGTTGTTCGAGAGAGGACTTTACTACTCAATTGCCTTCTTAGTCCGACGAAACAGCAATTTGCAAGAGTTATTCTTCGTTTGATTTCAGCGCTGGTGTCGTTGTCTGAATTAATAGCGGCGCCTAGGCAGACAAAGTCCTTAACTACCTCAAAGTTATAGCTGTCTATCGTGACATTCTGTCCAAAACGTCCTTGTTGGGTGTCCTTTTTAGATGACAGCATATACTTGGTCTTTCCCTCCTTGACCACTAAAACCATCTTCTTCGCTTCCGTCTCAATGCCCATAAACGCGCCACTGACATCACGCTGCGTTCTTCCAATTATGTCAATGTCGTCGGCATATCCGAGTAATTGGACGGATCTTTGAAAGATTGTGCCTCTTGTGTTGACGTGGGAGCTTTGCACTATTATTTCAAAAACGATGTTGAAGAAGTCGCCTTGCCTAAAACCTTTTTTGACATCGAATGTATCGGTGAGATCTTTTCCGACCCTGATGGAGCAGCGTGCGTTCTCCATCGTCATCCTACACAATCGGACAAGTTTGGTAGGGATACCAAAATTAGACATGGCTCTATATAACTCCTCTCTATAGATGCTGTCATATGCGGCCTTAAAATCGATAAAAAGGTGGTGGGTATCGATTTGAAGCTCCTGGGTCTTTTCCAAGATCTGCCGTAGTGGAATATTTGTTCCATGGTGGACTTTCCTGGTCTAAAGCCGCACTGATAAGGACCTATCAGGTTGTTAACGAATGGCTTCAGACGCTCACATAATACGGCAGAGAGGATCTTGTACGCGATGTTAAGAAGACTGATACCTCTGTAGTTGGCGCAGTTCAGAGGGTCTCCTTCCTTGAGGACCGGGGAAACAATGCTGAGGTTCCATTCATCGGGCATACTTTCTTCCGACCATATTTTGCAAATGAGATGGTGCATACTCCTGACCAAGTCATCGCCTGCCGCTTTAAACAATTCGGCAGTGAGGCCATCAGCTCTAGCAGCTTTGTTGGACTTTAGCTTGGATACTGCTGTCTTCACTTCGTTCAGGTCGGGTTGGCGGAATTGTTGGTCTACGTCGCATAAATCGAATGGTTCTATGTCTCTAAAAGCGGAATTGGGTTCATCATCGCCGTTATAGAGCTTGGAGAAGTGGTCTTTCTATATCCTCAGCATTGACTGCGGTTCCACCACGAAGTTCCCTTGGTCGTCTTTGCAGGCTTCGGCTTGGGCTTATAGCCCGAGGCTGCTGTTTTTACATTTTGGTAAAACTTCCGAGCCTCATATCTGCTGTGGCACCCTTCTATCTCCTCGATCGCGCGCTTCTCATGCCCTCTCTTTTTTCATCTAAGAAGCCGGTGTTCGTCTCTCCTCTTCTGCTCGTAAAGCTCGCGAGCAGCTCTAGTCTTTTTGTGCAGCGCCCCTTTGTATGCTTCCTGTTTAGATGCATGTGCTTGCCGGCATTCGTCGTCAAACCAGGGGTTTCGTTGTGGTGAAACCCAGCACTTCAGAGGCGGCATCTCTGATGGCTGATTGGCAGTGCTGCCACTGGTTCTCTATACTTGATGCTGGCGGCATAGGACTTCTTAAGAGGTTGTAAGAGACTCGATCGATAGTCGTCCAACGTCGAATTTTCTAACAGTATTTCCTTGTTTTGGCCTAGATCGGGATTTCCGCAGTCGTGCCTTGGCTACATCAAGGTAGTGGTCCGAGTCAATGTTGGCCCCGGAATGTGTGTTTAAAAGACTGAAAAAGTTACCAAAATTTGCAAGACGATATTAAAGAGCTTTCCATTGTTTCACTGAAAGCTAAGTGACATGTAACAATATTTTGCCGATACAATCGGCGATAGACGATTGAACGAAAGTTACAAAATCTGGACCCAGGTAACACTTTCAAGCGACGTTAAATCTTCTACAGAAGACAGACACCTAAGAATTCCAAAACTATAACAATCTATGGAAGTTTGAAAAAGAAAACTGCGTTAACCTTCGTATGAGCTCGAATGACACTGGTTGAGCAATATGATCCAAATACTCAGCCTGGGTCATAGAAAATCTATAAATTTTCTTTCATCACATTTTCTTCACTCTCATCAATGTGAATGTAGAAAATATATTTTGAAGAAAAAATTTTTCATTTAAGGTCCTCACAGGCTTGGCATTCATGCACCGCCATGGTTTTTTTCATCGTGATCTCAAACCGGAGAATCTTCTATGTTCTGGTCCAGAACTGATAAAAATAGCAGACTTTGGTTTAGCAAGAGAGATCCGTTCGAGGCCACCGTTCACAGACTATGTTTCCACGAGATGGTAAGTTCCAAAAACACTACATGCTTTTCTTGTGAGTTGCTATTTTTTGTTTAAAGGTACAGAGCACCTGAAGTGCTTCTCCATTCAACACACTATGGCAGTTCAATAGATTTATGGGCAATGGGTTGCATCATGTCTGAACTATACACATTTCGACCGCTTTTCCCTGGAAGCAGTGAAGTGGATCAGCTTTTTAAAATTTGTTCTGTTTTAGGAACACCAAACAAGGTAAATGGATGATAAACCAGGAAAGTCAACTTTCAGAATCTGTTTACACGAGGACATTTTGAAGAACTTTGAAAACACCAAAACCATTGCCGTGTAAACAGGCTTTGGAATTTTACGATTTTCGGTCAGAAAAACTTATTTTGTTAACTAATAAATGAATACAATTTCAGAGTGAGTGGCCGGACGGACATCGCTTAGCAGCTACAATACATTTCCGCTTCCCTGACTGCGTCAAGGTTCCTTTAAACAATATTATCAGTCGTGCTAGCTCAGCTGGACTGCAACTTCTTGAGGATTTCCTATTCTACGATCCCGAAAGACGACCAACTGCTCAGCAAAGCATCAAATATCCATATTTCCACGCTGTCAAGCGAGTGTCGCCAGGTGGCCTGAATGGTATGAAAAACTACAAATATGTCACTGCGTCTAACGTTCTTCCGGCGATGAAAGAAAAAATTCACATATCAACCGAACAACTGAATAACAACAAAAACGTCAACAACGTAAGCAACAGTAATGCCAATTTGAGAAACATTATTGATGGTGGCAGCCAGGCCATATTAGTGCCAAAAATTAGTTACCTAGTGAATGCGGAGCCTATCAGAAGGGACGATGAGTCCATCAAAAGTGGTTCATTACGTTACAGTGCGATACTCGCTCCATCAAGCGACATCTTTCAAGGAAGTCTTACAAAACGTGAAGAAATCATTGGCCCAACCGAATCGATTAATGACATCTACTTAAACAGAAACATATCACAGCTCTTCGGATTGACAAATCACCATCCGAATGTGTCATTCCATTCGACGAAGCCTGTTGTCGTCAATGGGAATATTAATTCAGGAAAAAGTTTTTCAATCTATGACACAGCAAGTATGAATGCTAAAAATTCCCACATGCAGAAGTTAAATGGCTTCTTTGTGCAACGCCAAGGCCCTGAAGAAGGGGGTAAAGTTTACAATTTGTTTTCAAAAGCCACAATAAAGCCCCAATTGCCATCTCTACTGATACGAAACAGTTACGATCGAGGGAGCAGGGATGACTTTCTTCAAAGTTCGGAAAATCTTTCTTCAGCAAGAAGTCGAGTGAGTATGGCAAATGGTAGAACTGTAAATCCCAGTAGTCATCGAAGTATCTTGAGTGGTTGGGAGACTACAACAGCTGGTGATGATCTCGACACCATTTTAGGGTAACTTAAAAGTCTTATTGAAAATTTTTCCGTAACTAAAGCTTCCCAATTTTTAGTTCAAAAATAAAATCCTCTACCAAATCGCGTAAGCACTCGAATGCGAAAGCCAGTCAGCTACTCGAAGATCTTTTCGGTCATTTGTCAATGGATTCTGACGTCAGTGATAGCAAATACACCAACAACTTGCAATACAACAACAATCCATTGCATCATGAAATGTCAACGGGGCGTAATTCCAGTTTGCCAAATGGTCGTTCTAATGATCATTCACATTCGACCGGAATAAAAGACAGTCTAGAAGCGAATAACGGCAGTCGAACTAATTCATTATCAACTAACGGGTAAGCGATGAAATTTTGACATGTGAATGTGCACGAAAACTAAATTCATCATCATTATCATCTCATTTTTATGGCAATGTTTATATTGTGACGTCAATGGTATTTTGATATTTATGTCAGTGATATGTCAAAGAGTGGCCATGATCAAGAAGAAGATTTTCAGTTTTGGCCAATCAGGTATTGTTGTTGCGGTGGTAGTGCCACACTTAAAAGTAATTTTGATTTTGATTTACATTTTTGATTGTTTATTTTAATTTGAGAGTTGTTTTGTTTTTTAAAAATACACAATCAAATAGATGTTGTTGCACTGTTTTACAGCAGCATGTAGTTGAAAATACCAAAAATATATGTAATTTTAAACTGTTGGATCATAACCTATAAATAGGATTTAGTAATCGTACAGACTTATGAAAGATCATGCCTCTGGCGATGGCACACTATTAGTCGTGGTAGTGCCATAAAGGTTTGCCATTTAATGACGATAAGACAATATCACTACTGATTAAAAAGATCGGCATGAAATCTTGTAGCCAATCTAAGAAGAAAACGACTTTGTACTTGTAGCGGACACTACAAACGCAGCTCCAAGGGAATAACAACGAATCAAGGTCACCATGAATAGGTTTAATATTTTTTTTATAATACCCTTAAAATGTTTTAGGACACCGTGTGAGTATTTAGGAAATAGGATAGGGTAAAGTAGGAGACACTGATGCCGTTGTTTTGAACTTTTGTGAATCGTAATGCAGAGAAAAAACAGAATCTGGTAGATCATTCCACATAAGCAGTTGGGTTCAAGGTAAAAATGATGAGCATTCCTGGCGAGTAGGGTGTTGCGTCGCTAAATTGTTTCAGGGGAAGAATGCAACTGGCACTTTTAAAAAAAGCGGTGATATAGAGGAGGCAAGAAACTTTTCCACGATGTTCAAAACAAACGATCGATTCTACGACTAAACAAGCACCTATCAATCTTAATGCTCTATTTTGTACCCTATCTTTAGCACCTACCTAAGATTTTTTGGGGCTCCTGGAAATATGGAAATATGGAAATTATACTCTATTTTAGGGGGAATGTAGGCTTTATAAATTGGAGCTAAATCAGAAGGGGTGAAAAATTTCCTGCAGAATTTCGTCGTAAGAAACTAAGCATTAAGCAACATTTTTCGCGACTTTAACTTTGTGGTCATTCTAACGAAGATCAGGAGTCACACACATAGAAGTTGGAAGGTAATTGGAAGGGGAGAAAGATTTTCCTTTTTTAGGGTCGGCCTGGAAGAATGCAGTTTTCCACCTACTTGGGAAAACTACAGAAGAATTGGAAAGATAGAAAAGAAGAAAGCCTCTTTAGAATAATGGCGGGGATACCATCTAGACCAGAGGATTTACGTATATTGAGATCTTTGAGAACTCTCGCTCTTCAGCGAGTTTGAGAAAATACCTGCTTTATCAAAGAAATTACAGACTCAAGTTCAGGTGGAACCAATGAAAATATCGAGTTAGCAGCAAATTGAACTGCCAGCACATCGGCTTTATCGATGGAGCTGATATGCGGAGAGTCATTGAAAACGAGCGTTGGGACCGATGACGTGATCAAGTTCTTAATGTTCTTATCAAAAGACCAAAAGTTAAGCCTCCACGTGCCAAAACGTTAGAACAAATTTCGGTTTTCTACAGTAGGGTTGCCTTTAAATATTCGAAAATTTTATTTTTCTATCTCTAATCGAATACGAATTCTCATTGAGGATAATACATTGTGTTCTGTTAGGAACAAAATTTCCCACCCCGCCCGTTGAGAATTACGTTAAATAATATTATATCAGTTGATTCGTCAACGTTACCGTCGAGAAAGCACAATGAAAAGGACGTGGTGCATACTTGGGCCCAGGGCATACACCTATGAGACTAGTCCCAAATGAAAGCTTACGTTCAGCCCAATCAGTCTGCCAAATATTTTTGAATTCGGTCTTGGTGATTTTGAGATAATTAGACTTGAAGTTGAGCGCCGGAAATGGGAAAAATCTGACATTTCTGCAAATAATTACGTATATCTCGAAAAGTATAGCACGTAGGACAGTGATTTAGGTATCATATGAAAGATCATAAAAATATCTTTCATTTTATATAAAATACATTTTTTTAAATGCCTTATATTTCGGAAAGACAGACCTAAAAGTTGTTTGAATGTAAACATTTTCGTTGACGTTTGCCAGCCAATATCTCGAAAAAATCAGTGATGACCTATATTTTTTTTTGCACCACTTTAATCCTTAATTGGTAAGCTTTAATTTGATATATAATTACGCTATCATACATAAAGCATATCACGTACATTATACATAATTCCTAAAAAAAACCATACAAAAAATATGTTCCACAGCAAATGCATTTTTTCATTGAATTTTTCGCAGTACCTACTCTGTTTTTTTACAAAACATGAGAGCAGAATACATATTAATGCTACAAATGAAAAAAAAAAAAACTAATCTTCTTTTAGATTTATCAAAATGCCATCCAAAAAAAAAAAAGTGTCTTGCGTAACTCAAATACCATAAAATGATCATGACATGAGCGCAACAACCAACAATCCTCATTCCAACGAGACAGTTACAATAGTAAGCTTTTATTGCGTTTGAACTATGTGCTGCGTTTGCTTCGCTATCCAGAAGGAACAGACTTATTCCCAATGGACTGTTTGGCAACATTAATTTAAATGAAAATGATCGTCCATCTATAGTCATTTGCGATGGAACATAAGTGTACCTTCAAAAAAGTTCAAACTACGGCTTACAGAAACAATAGCCCTGTTCACATTGCACAATTAGTTGGACAGACTTCGTTTGATGGAAGTTGGATGGTCTGATGTAGTTTGCGTTCATACTTATCAAGCTTGTCTTCAAACTTTATGTCACATACCCTTCCACTCCATCCAACTTCTAGATTTTCAAAAATTTTTGAAAACCATTTAACAAGTTGGACAAGCGGTCGTATGAAGGGTTCTGGTTTGTCAAGCCTAAGTCTGTCCAACTAATTGTACAGTGTGAACAGGGTTAATCATACAGCCTACATAAGTATCAAAATCTGGTTAAGCCTTTTGTGATCACATGCTGTGATGGGTATGTCCTGGACGTTATAGCACCTTATGCTACAACTTTATCTGATGCTAACATAATGAAACACCTTTTCAGAGACGATTACGGAACTTTCAGGCAATACTTTAGACAAATTCATGTTTTTATTCTGGACAAAGGATTCAGAGACGCAATCCCACATCTTGAATCTCAACGATATAAGGCTTACATGCCTGAATCTGTTGCTGAAGGTAATTTTCAACTTACCACAGAGCAGGCTAATAGATCCAGGTGTGTGACTATGGTCAGATAGTCGTGATGGGATTTTAGACTATTTCGACAAGATTTTTTCAATCTAGCTGCTGGTCATTTGATGGACGACTTCAAAATTGCAGCTGCACTTCTTAATAAGTTTCATCCAACCATTGAAGACAGTGCTATTGCGAACGTTCAGCTAGAACTGGCTTTAAATCGTTTGAATACTCCTAATTATTTAGGTGCCTATTTAAGAGAAATTAATCGAGTTTAAGTAATTTCCCACAACTCACTATTCTAGAACTTCGTATGATATCATTGGGGAATTACCAAATTAACCAGGCTCGATCCTACTCTGGTCAACATTTAAAAGACCTGGGAACCTATACAATCGAAGTCTGCGAAGATCGGATGCGAATATTCGAATGAGGGTTTTCAATTGTAGCTTTCCCTTGAATTATTAAAAATTAAAATCAGTAGACATTAATTATTATCATTAAATTATGGTTGTAAAGGATATTACTAGTCCTAAATCTCCAAAGAAAAAGTTCCTATCCAATGTAAATATTGTTTGTTGCTACTAAATAAATAAATGAATGAAAAAATGAATGCGAATTACCTCTACTGCTCACCATAGTCTTATAGGCAACAATAACTTTTATTATGGATTCGTCCTCAATCAAATCCAGGCATGTAATTAAAAAGTGTATCTCACTTACATCTTAGTGAATAGCGAAGCAAACGCAGCACATAGTTCGAACGCAATAAAAGCTTACTATTGTAACTGTCTCGTTGGAATGAGGACTGTTGGTTGTTGCGCTCGTGTCATGATCATTTTATGGTATTTGGGCTACGCAAGACACCAGGAAGCAATAAATATAACACAAGCTTTGTTTTTGGATGACATTTTGATAAATCTAAACGAAGATTAGTTTTTTTTCATTTGTAGTATAAATATGTATTTTGTTTTTATGTTTTGTAAAAAACAGAGTAGGTACTGCGAAAAATTCAATGAAAAAATGCATTTGCTGTGGAACATATTTTTTGTTTATTTTTTTTAGGAATTGTGTATAATGTACGTGATATGCTTTATGTATGATAGCGTAATTATATATCAAATTAAAGTTTATCAATTAAGCATTACAGCATTAAAATGTTTCTATTCAAACAACTTTTAGGTCTGTCTCTCCGAAATATAAGGCATTTAAAAAAATGTATTTTATATAAAATGAAAGATATTTTTATGATCTTTCATATGATACCTAAATCATTGTCCTACGTGCTTTACTTTTCGAGATATACGTAATTATTTGCAGAAATGTCAGATTTTTCCCATTTCCGGCGCTCAACTTCAAGTCTAATTATCTCAAAATCACCAAGACCGAATTCAAAAATATTTGGCAGACTGATTGGGCTGAACGTAAGCTTTCATTTGGGACTAGTCTCATAGGTGTACGCACTGGGCCCAAGCTCCATAGAAATATGCACCATCTCCTTTCGAAAGAAATTATTCAGGGCGTCCCAATTGGCTCTCTCATATTGCAACACAGTTCTTTTAGGGATTTTTTTTTCAACGTTATGGAACACGTCAAATCTATCGATATAGCACAATGGTCCAATTGGCCTAGAGGAGATGATACTACAACCCTGTATTTTTCGGGATGAGAATTGAGAAGTGAGAAATAGGCTGAGAGTGTTGGGCGCATGGCTTTCAAATCTGAAATCCTAATTGGTTCGTCAACAAGCGGAGTCAAACACAACGAAAATCTCAACATACCGTCCTTCGGGTGTTGTCTGGCCAGAACGTCGAAGCCAACCAGAATTGGGTACATCAAAATCGCTTAGTGCGTTTTAAAAGAAAAACCGCTTTTAAAATTTAGTTGATTTTTTCATAAATGATATCGGTGAGTTAGTTAAAATCCTCTCTGCTAATCTCAAATGTGTAAAGTTGAAATATTTGAACCCACGAATCAGGGAAAAGAAGTCCTATAACGAGTAGAGGCTCTGATTTTGGAATGAATTGTCTTAAGTTCTACTGACCATGAGATTGGAAATTTCAGACGTGTGTATTCTTTTGATAAGCTTAATTCGTAAAATCATGAATCACAACTCTTTTTTTTGTTTATCTTAATAATAACCCTCTACAAAAGGCGAAAGATTGAATGTTGTGAGCTAAAAACAAAATCAGGAAAAGCTTTACTAGCGTCAGTTGGAACATATTTGAGTGGAGGCGACATGATTCTGGGATCAATTATGCCCGGTTTATCCTACTACGAAACATGTTTCACTAAGCGAAGTTATTCCTGATTCTGATATTTATAGCTAGTAAAACACTTCTAGGTTCAGCGTTTTTTAAGTCCAGACTTTTAGTACAGGGATTACTTTTTCTCCAAATGTTGTGTTATGGATTGGTAGCACCGTCAGAAAATTATCGAAATCTTTCAGTGTTGGGTGTGTTCCTCATCTTTTTCTTTATCTTTAACGGCGCTATGAGCTTCGTGATGTCGAAGATATCACAATTTTCCTACTCATTTGCTTCACATTATTTGTGATCCAGCCACACGCAATCAGATCTCGATGTAACACTCTTTTAAAATTAATGCTTCTTTTTTTTGAACTAGGTACATAATTGATTTTTTGATAAAGGGTTTGGAAAATAGATGTATCTAAAAATGTAAGAAAAGAGTTTCAGCGAAGACTTTGAATTAAAAGCTAAAAAATGTATTCTTCTTGAGTTGGAGCAACTGCGAGGGTCTTCTTTTCTGCGTGAACATATGTTAGGGTTCTATTCATCGGATACAATTTCTTCGGACTCTTTCATACCGATTGGCTGGTGCACTCTCTGCTGGTTTCCATCTGCCTTGCAAAGATGGACATTATTTTCACATGTATACTTGTTGACTTCTTACATCTCTCTTCCTTCGGCAAAGTTGGGTGGCACACCCCCAGACAGACAGCGGGATTTATGTTATCATAGTCGTTTAAAAGTCTAAATGGTCTTTCCATGCTTACTTTACAAGTATCGCTGCTGGTTTCTGCATATTTTAGTTATGGAAGTTTTCAATTTCAAGAGGTCTTGTTAAACCTGTTGGCATTGATTTTCGGTATTTGAAGATTCAAAGTCAGTTGGAACTTAAAGTACCACTTGACTTGAAAAGCACTAGGTGATAGTTGGAAAGTCAACAAAACGCACAAATCACTGTAAGTGATTTGAAGTAGGTTTGAGTGCCTTTGGCTATTCAGAATATTCTCCATCTCTACTTCAGTAGCACTCAATCTTCATTCTTCTTTTTCTGTAATGACGTTATGTCGTTCTGTCGTAATTTTCCTAGAAATTAACGATATAACGTCTTTTAGGCAGATTTGATTGCTTCCTCATTGAATTTGTCTGGCAACTGACTTCATAACGGCGAGTAGACGGGGACTTGGGACTCAGGTTACACAAGGCTTTCATTATCTTTAGCAACCTGATATTCGAACCTTGCAAATCAGCCACTGTGGTCTTATCAAAGAAAGGACAGTGTAATGGTATAAGCAAGGTGACTACAATGTTTGAACAGACGAGCATTAGCTTGAAAAAGCCGTTTATGGAAAAAAAACTGGCACTCCATGCATTACCTCTAAACACATTACTCGTGCATTACTCCTAACGTGCATTACCTCTGGCTTACTGTATTAATTTGAAAAGTCAAACTTAAATACACTCTCAGACAAAACACGAGCATATTGGGAGGACAGCCCATGTTATTAATCTGGAAACGATCTGAATAACGACATAAAACAGAACTGAAACCTCTTTATTCAAGACGTCGAAAAGAAATAGTGGGAGCCATACACCACAGTAATTGTCAACTAGAACAATAGATAGTCTAAGCGAACAGAAATATTAAATTCTCTATGTATTGTGAAAGGTGGAAATAAAAGCGGACCGAAATGACTACCTTGGGGTACCCCAGAAGTGACATACAAATCAATATAAAATCTGATATATTTCGTTTTTTCCCACAAAAATGATTTCAACAATTTCTTACCTGTGAATGCCGGTTTCAAAGCAAGTTTTTTTGCTCCTTTAACAGATGCGTATTCAGCTGTCAGGTTCCTTGGTCGACTTTGAAAGCTTGTAGTGGACACTAGCCCAATTATTTAGTTTGGAAGAGCAGTCTTTTTGTACCTTGTTGGCACTAAAAAGAACTATCTTCAGTAACAAAACCGAAAATGCTTTGGAACTCTTTGAGTATAAATTCCATTCTTGAAGCAGTTACCGGACATTGTTGATCTTAAGTTTAAGATATTTGCTTAGTGGAGAATCTTCGTGAGCCACGAACAACGAAACCAGAAATTTAGTCGTACACATACATTTGTTTTATGTAGATTGTCAAACAATTCATTATTTTCATAAATAGACAAAAACACAAGTACTGCAATCAAAAACTTTCTGTAGTTGAAGCACTCCCATTTTTTTTTGATAAACCATACTTATACCTATACACAGGTTCAAACTCAACGCCTTCTCTATACATTAAAAAAATATAAAAAAAAAAAAACCAACAACCAATTCCAGAGCACCTACGAATTCCGATTTTAAACAATCATCGGCTGCATTTCCCTGGGATGAAACGAACAAAACCGAAGATGAAAAACTGACAGCATGGATGGTATCCGAAAATGGTAACAACCCAAATTCTGCCTATTTCATTTAAACTGACCCTATTTTCAGAATCTCTTTTGGAGAAACAAAATGCCAAAGGATACATCATAAGCAACAATAACAACCACAACACCAATAGCACACGATCAACAACAACAACATCCTGGACGTCAAAGTACCTGAATAAATGATTATGTAAGACTATTTCAAAACCAATGTTGTGGCAAGTTGCGCATCGTTTTTCTGTGATAAATCAATAAAATATAACATAACTGTAGCTGTGTCCTCAATGTTTGTAAATAAGCCAATCTAAGTGTCGTACTAAATATCGTAAAATAAAAAAAATGTTAGTTTTTAAAATAAAAACGATTTCGAATGAAAAAATTTCTTTTTCCATCAAAAAGTAGAAGAAACCACGCACTACTAGATTTACTTTCACCATACTCTAGTGGTGGCGCCGAAGTATATGTCTTGGTTGATGGTAGGTATCTATGCGCGATTCTGTGGGATTGTGTCATTTTGCACGCAGATTGTAAAAATAGACGACACAGACGAAAGAAGAAGAAGAAGAAAAAAGGGCATAAACCTAAAAGGGTATCAACTTACATTTCCTACTAAGCCAATGGAGACGACATTGCCCAAGATCTCTCTCCCTCAGTGGTGTGTCTTCAACTTTGAGTATAAAAGGAAAAGTTGCACTTCCAAGAAGTATCATTCAGTCCATCATCAGCTTTTAGTTAACATCCTCAACCAGAACAGAGATCCACATAACTGAGCAACCATGGTCTTTAAGGTAAGACAATACACACACTTCGTTTCATTTGAATTAATTATTTGCATATTTGCCTTCTTTCAGTGTGTAGCCATCCTTGCCACTGTCCTTGCCTGTGCCAATGCAGGAATCTTGCAACAGCAACTCCAGCTGCAACAACACCAGCTAATCGCTGAGGCACCTTCCCAATCAGTGATCCTTCAAGCAGGACCACATCCCGACGAACTTCGATCAGCCCCAGCCCAATATGAATTCCGTTATTCAGTTCATGACGTCGGCACAGGTGACATTAAAGACCAACAGGAAATTCGTGAAGGCGATCAAGTCCGTGGCCGTTACTCACTCATCGAACCCGATGGCAACCGTCGTGTCGTTGAGTACTCATCCGATCCCCTTCTCGGTTTCAACGCTAATGTCCGACATGAGCCATCGCCATACCAGGCTCCAGTCACATTGAACTTACACCGTCAGTCTTTGGCCATTACACCTGGATCTGCACAAATTGACCAGCTGGGTTCACAGTTGATCTCACAGCAGCAACAACAACAGCAAGCTGGTTTGCACTAAGAGCGGCCCTCTACTCTGTCTTATCATCATTTTTTCTTAGCCAACTGTAACTTTTCTTAGATCTATTTTTTCAATTTCATTTCTGTCATTTGTCATTGTTACTTTTTAATCATTTTCTCTGTTTTATTTTTTTCGTTTAATTTACTAATATGTATTACTTTTTTGTACTATTTTATATAAAAACGAATTTTTTTTTACTAATGTATATCTACATGTATTTTTTCATTTTTGTTGTATAAGTGTAGTAGAATTGATAGACTGGATGAAGCAAGAACAAGAACAAATAGCACAACATAATAAAATAAAAATTTAAAAAAAAATATAATAGTTTTTGGTTAATTTGACGAAATGCTGGAAAATTCAATTTGTGCTTACCTCATTTTTTTTTAAATTAAAGGTATGAGCGATAAATAAATGAATTCATTAGAATCGGGGTACTAATTTTAGCATTGTATCTGTAACAGCAAACTGGCTAATCTGATGCTATCAGGTTAAGATAACAAATCTGTTAACAAATTTTTTTTTTTAATATACCGATAAAATCGGAAATTGGGGAAAGAAGACGTGGCCATACAAAATTTGAAAACTACACCAAATTTTCGTAAAACTCCTCATTTAGAAGTGGATATGGTTGTAGTAACTGCATAGTTCGATGATAGCATAGCAGAGACCCCTATCAGATGGAAAATACGTGTCATCGTAGAAATGCACTTGCATTTTTACAAATCAATTTTAAAAAAAGTGCTATGGTTGATAGTCTAAGAGCTGGAAGGAAATTTTTGGAGTGGAGTGATAACGAAAAATAAACGCACCATTATATCAGATTCAACCGTCTAGCAGGTTTCTTTTTCAGCCGGGGGCGGGGGTGGGCGTTCGAAAATGGTAATTTTTCAGATTTTGAGGGCGAAGTGATAACCACATAAATGATACATCGAAAAATCAGAAAAATTCCCCTGATTACAAAAAAACTCGGTCCCAGACGATTTGGTTTCAGCCTAAAGCACTAATAACTTTTTTCCTATTACATTTAACCAAGAAAGTGGTATACATGGTTTCTTGAAATCAGGGTAACTTTTCTTATTTTTTGGCGTAACACTTTCTTGGTTATATGTAATAGCAAAAAAGTTATTAGTGCTTTCATCTGAAAATGCACTTGAAAATGTTAAAATGCAAAAGATTAAGGTTGATCAAGAGAAAAGCAAGGTGTCACCTTAGCCATGGCCCTTAATGAAACTGCTAAAATCTCTCTCAATTTTATAATTTATCCATAGGTTGTTTGAAATTTTCAAAAAGCCAAAATTGTTAAGAACCAATTAAACCTATCATGGATTTTTATTGTGGAAATTTGTGACTTTGATGTTGGCTTTAATCTCTGTAATTTGAAACACAATCGTTCCAATGAAATTCGTTTCTGTTCTAGGGAGTCATTTTTGCTTTCAATGAACAACTCCAATCTAAAAAGTCTAAAGTCGTTAGCAGTGTCGTAGCGTGCTATCTCAGCGTTCGAGCGGGAGACCTATTTTGCCGCTCCCATTCAATACTGTATTGAAACTAAATTTGGAGAAATCATTTCACAGGCAATGAGGTATCTTTTATTGAAGGCAAAATAGGTTCAGCGGTTTCACAAACAGATTTTACGGGCCTTGAGCGCACCAAAATCAAAAATAACTTCGTCAAAACCAATATTTGTGGCCAATCCTATTGTTCAATCGACAATATTGCCCAGTTTGATAGTCTAGTCTCTAGTGGAGCTCATGGTGGATCTGAGATAATTTTTGATCAGCTTCAACTTCCAAAAACTTCTCTCACAAGTTGTGACACTAATTGCCAATGTCAAATGTATACAAATCAAGATGAATTTGGAATCGAAATTCCCTGATTCAGTTTTTTAATGAAGTTGAAGAGCTCCAGTTTTGCCCTTTATATATTCCTCTGATTTAGAACTGACGACAAACTGCTGGAGACGCTTCCACTCTATCTGAAAATCTCCCTTGTCGATGTTTTCCAATACATGGAAAAAATCACGCTCGTACTTGCTCTTCAAAAGTTTCGCTGGCGTCAAAAATCCGAACTTGTTCGCTATTTCTTGAACTTGCTGGAATCGAGGCTGATTCGAACATCTCTCGTCGGAGTTCGTGAGACAAAGCTACATCTGTGGATTCATCGCCATGCATGCGTTTTTTCAACGAATTCTTCTCGTTTTGAGTTTGGTTCCAAGTTTTTCTAAGAGAGCCATAGCAAAGTCGATTGCGACTTGGACAAAGCGGTCTCCGCTCTACACTTGCAGAGGTTTAAAAGTGCAGAGTTACTAACCACACTTATCCACACTCAGTCCTCGCTGCTGCAGGTAAATATGAGCGCTATCTACTTCAGGTAGCACTGCACCGAAGAAAAGTGAGGAAGTTGAATGACTGCATGGCTGTCAGTAGAACACTGGCTCCCGATCTTGTTTCGGAATCTTAAGATGAATCCGTCAATTCATCCAGTACCTCAAGAACTTCCTCAAACTTATTTTTGAGCGTTTTGAAAGCATCATGTCTCTTAGCTTTATATTAGTCAGGTGTTCCATTAGAAGAGGGTCATATTTATTTCCCGCGATTGTCACTGTCATCTTCTCGAAAGTCTTTTCAATGTCCTTTGAAGGCCATATTCTGTTTGGCGAAGAACTGAGTAATATTCCGCAACCGGTAAACTGCATCCCTCCACTTCTTCTCCTAACTTTCGAAAACTTCCTATTGTTTCCTTCCAATTCAAGAAGATCTGCTCATGCTCCAATTTGTTCTCATGGTCATTTGTTGAATCCTTCTTCAGATGCGAAGTTCGTCAAACGTTCTGTCATGAAATATATGATCTTAGTATTTTTAGTATTTATTTCAATAGAAAACGCTGTACAGTAAGAATAAATTCTTATAATAATACAGGTAGTGTTTTAAGTTACAATTAGTATTAAAAGTAATGTCTTATTAAAAATCATTATGCAAAATTAAAGGGATGGGAAGAAAAGAGAGAAAGAATCAAAGTCTTTCAAAATCATGAATTTTCTTATATTATATATATATGCAAATTAAATTTAAGTTTAGTGAGAAGATTCCAGTGATAGATATGAAAATAGTAACGAAGAAAACTGTTGTGTCCAATCTTGTTCCTAAGTGACAGAGGGAGATGATTCCAAACTTCCACAGCTTGAATGAAAAACAGGCGACGTGAGGTGACGCAACTATGTGTTTTGGGTCGTATCGTTAAGCTTCGAGCAGAAGCCGACAGGTTTAACTCAGCAAAAAGATAACCCGGCGATCTATTTTTCATTATTTTGACGAGTAGAGACAAACTTTTGAATCGAAAGAAGCAGCGAAGGTTACATCCCAGAATTTGACGCGCATAACTTGAAACGTGATCATATTTACGTAGATTATACACAAACCTAGTTATAGAGTTAAACGCCACATTGACTTTTCGGAGTGATTCAGAGTCCATGTCAGCAAAGATTTCACAACCAAAGGTAAGGATTGGTAAGATTAGAGACTTGGCCAATTTCATTTTAACTTTGATGGGTAAGAAGAATCTAGAACTCGATAAGCTACGAAGTGAGGCATATACTTTTGAAACTGTTTTATTGATATGGTCACTCCAAGTAAGAGTATTATTAAAAATGATTCCAAGGTTCCTTACTTTCGAGACCATTTCGACCACCTGACCATTCAGGACTATGTCTGGGAAATCATCAAAATCTAGTTGTTGGGTGCTTATCGGTATACACTTAGTTTTAGTCGGATTAAGTAATAGCCGGTTTTCAACTGACCATTGGTAAACTGAAGCAAGATCTTCATTAGTTCTTGCTATTGCGTCTTCGACAAGCCCCAGACGGAAACTGCGATAAATTTGAACATCATCCGCATAGATATGATAGGAGGAGTGATTCAGAACAGATGGAAGATCGTTTATAAATAATGAAAAAAGTAAGGGTCCCAGTATCGAACCTTGTGGCACACCTCTTTCTTAAGTTAAGGAATGATGACAGTTTACCTTTGTTGAATACTGCTTGTGATCGATGATACAAGTAAGAGAAAATAAGTTCGGTTGCAGCAGACGAGAAATTAAAAAGCTTGCATAGCTTATTACATAGCAAAGTTGGTTCAACCGAATCGAAAGCTTTTGAAAAATCCAAAAGAGTTAAAATTGTTACTTTACTTTCCTCTGAAGCTTGCCGAACATCTTCGCTGACTTTCAATAAGGCGGTTACACAACTGTGACTTTTCCTGAAGCCAGATTGCAAAGGGTTAAGTAAATTTAAGCTATTAATATACGCTTTAGTTTGGTTGCTGATTATGACTTCAAAAACCTTAGAGATGAAAGGTAAAATAGCGATCGGTCTATATTCTGAGTTTTTACCTGAATTCTTTGGTACTGGAATTACTTTCGCACGCTTCCACTCAATAGGGTACTGGCTTGTCGAGATAATTGAATTGAAGATTAAAGTTATGTATGGTAGAACTTTGGGCAGCAAAATTTTTATGAAATCGGGATGAACAAAATCCAGCCCAATACACTTTGATCTTACAGAGAAAACTGCTTCCCCAACATCGTATATGTTGACCTCAGAAAAACAGAAAGCATCGTGAGATAGGTTTTCATTTCTCAGTTGAACAATGTTTTGATCGCTTGCGACAGGATTAGCAAATAAGGCATTCAACTTGTCTATATCGATTTCATCTTTATGGGAAGAAGAGTTATTACTAATTCCCAGATCTTTAACTTCTTTCCAGAAATTTTTGGAGGAGCGAATCGAGCTGATCGAATCGATCTTCATGTGAGAAACTTAAAAACCACCCTTACTCTCTTTTCATGAGTGGTTGAAAGTTTGATTATCTTCGACACTAGAGCTACTTTCAGTTCTACGACAAAGTAATGATTGCAATAACAGACTCATAAAAAAAAATTCGACCACCTACTCATTGATTAATGGAAGCTACATATCACTGGCTTCTTGACCAGATTTTGCAGAATTCATTTCGATTCTAAAATAAGCACTTTACTTAATACGCGGACGATTAATATGAACAGCATATAAACTGAAATCATTTAAAAAAAGAAATTTTTAAAAGGAAAAAGTTGGCTACACTTTTTTGCTCTAAAATAGGGCTTTTAAGTGTTTTGCCCTGGTTAACACACGGCAACTCTTAATTTTTTAAACGGGCGCAGTCAGATCTTAAGTTTCTCGGTACGCTTAGTCATGGTCGAAAAACGTGCTGGTAAAAATAAAGCTTCCAACCCAGTTGTTAAAATATATTTGCTTTCATGTCATCAAGCTCTAAAGTTGGGAACTAGGCCTTAGCTTATCGAGTTGATGGTTAAAGCTAATCCCAAACTTTAGAGCTTGATGATAATTTCATAGGTCGCTTTTGCTCTGATAGAATGATAGAATGATAGGCAACCTGGTGCGTTGTCCCTCTCTCGAGTATATAATGAGAGAGTGAGCTAAGTGATCTAAAAACCGAAAGTGGCAGCGGCACAGAACGACGCTACGGTTTTCAGCTATTGCTGCTGGTGGTATGGGTCTAGCTACATAGTACTCGTATCATAAGCTTGAAGACAACGACAATGTGGTTCTCATTTCTTGGACAACTATCGACCATAAACTTATCAAACCCTGTTGGTTACGGGGCAAAAACTGAGACTGTCGAAATCCTAAAAGCTTACTGCGTTCGCTCAAAAACGATTTTGTGGATGAGGAAAATCGTTATAATAAAGCATTTGTACAATGCCACCCCAAAGCAACTCGCCATTCCTTTTTGTTTCGTCAATGAGAATATTTAGATGAAGGTTGAAGGCGATAAAGACGACATTCACCACCTCACTAAAAAGGGTTTATTTCAAGTAACACTAAAAAGCTTAATATATACCATGGAAAACTGTTGTATCATCAAAAATGGTTCGCGCCTAGGAAACAGAAAATTAAGAAAAAGATTGTCATTATGATGGAGCTCCTATTCTATCCCAACAATCGGTGCAGTGCAATAAGACCCATGGCAATAAGTGCCGTGGGTCTTATTTCTTCTTTGTTTTGGAAGTAAAGCCCAAGGGGGTTATTTTCATAATGAAATGGCAGTAAGAGCAGCGGTTTTTAGTTCCTTTTTCTGTGAACTCAAATACCATTTCAAATTTTGTTCGCGTTGGTTTTTACTCACAGTTAGAATAATAAAGCTACAAGCGAAGTGGAAAAAAGTTTCCCAAGGGAGTATGGATGCGTGGTGTAAAACTGAAAACTCGAGCGAATTTTTACTTCCCGCTTCGCTTTTAGCTTTATTATTCTATCCGCGAGTAAAAAGCGAACGAAATTTGTCTCCGGATGGTATGGGCTTGTGGTTGAACATAGAAAGTTCACACGAACTGACCAGGCTTACAGAAAAAAAAAACAATTCAGACTTTCAATAGTACAACACTCCACAATAATCTTCTTGAGACAAAGGCGAAATCTAACAAACCATCTGAGATATAACTAGTTGACCTTCTACGTATAGAGTGCGATTAAATAATCCAAATATAAGGTATCCGAAAAACATTTTTCCACGATCAGTGATTATGATCTATGACAAAGCTATAAAAACTGAACAACAGTTTTTCATTTTCCAGTGCATCGACTATACCACCAAAGTAAGGTTCTGCCGGAAGCAGCAAATCTTTACATTATTTATTTATTTTGTATTTTTTTAGATGCGCCTGGTTCTTCTTCTGGTAGCATTCATCAAGCTACAAGAATGCAAAGGAGACGTCAACCCAGCAATGGGTTTAAATGTCCCTCCAGGACTTTATGAGCTGAGGCGAGTAACGGATAAGGAAGCTAGTGCTATTAAGGCCAATCAATTAGTAACTGTCGGTCAGGACAAAGGTTCAAATTCTGGAGGACTACCAGTGCAACAACCAATTTTTACACCATCGCCAGTAGTTTCAAGAGAGCAGAATCAATACCCACCTTGGGAACCGACACCTCAAAACAACCTGAGCCCAGTGAATACACCCCAAGCTATGTCTCATCATTCCACACTTCCAGTTGTAAGAGGAGTTCCACAGCTGCCTCGAAACATTGATGGTTATGAGCTTGTTTACGATGGACTCCCAGAATTGAGTCATTCACCTGCTCCAAATCAGAATGTCGAGTATCAACATGACCATCATAGGGATCCACCAAACTTTCATGAAAACTCATTTCAACATCCCTCGAAACCAACAGCCTACAAACTAAGCCAACAACCTTTTAAGAGCGATGAAAAGTATATTGTGGTCAATTTAGGTGGAAATCAGGGTTTGGTTAAATCTTCACAGCAAACACCTTCGTTTGATTCTCAACAAGCTGTACAATATGTCCCACAGAATTTTCAGCATCAGCATCCTCAGCGTGTTCCATTAGACTATCAACGGTTTGCCCCACACCATCCAACACACAATACCCCTCAGATGGGTTCACAAATCAGCCACCAAACAGGTGAATACTATGAGACAATCGACTTTTCTACTTCAATGGGAGGCAATGTTGACCACGTCCAGAGCAATCTGCATACTAACATTAGAAACAATGCTCGTACTCATCAACCACCTCAACAAAGTTACATCAATCATGAGGGTTATCAAATAGTCAATGAAGGACCTGTCGATCACGAAGTAACCATACCCGACCAGACTGCTAACATTTATAGGCATTCCCAAAGAAGCTCAGTACCAAGTCCCAGCCCCGCTCTTTCGAATTATTATAACACAGAAACCAGCGGCAACGACTATTTCCATATGCAAAATGATCAACAGCCAAGACAAACTAAGCCTTTTATAAGCCACAATCAGCAACCAAAAATTTATAATTACGAACAGAGATCATAACGGAGTAGCAATCAAATCCGCACGTGTATGGAGGTTAGGAAAGAAATACCATCTAGATGACTTTGCAGGGTTGAAATCGATTTCTATACATTCGTTGAAAGAGAGGTTATGTTATCAATGCGACTGAGACACTTCAATTGTGATATATTATTTATTAATAAAAAGTAAGGCTTTTTTTTTACTGATTTTTGTGATTCAATTTCTGATCAAAATGTTGGTTGTGCAAGCAAACTTGGCTCATATTGATACGAGTGGTTAGTTATTGCAAATGCAGGGTAGATAACTTGAAACATGTTCTTTTTGATAAAACACAATTTGAATGACCACAGAAGTCTGCAGCTGAAGAGAGCCTTCAATCGAGCAATTCAGTTCATGATTCCAGAGCCAATCACTTTCTGGTCAAATAAATATCCACTATACATCTGTTCACTACGAATGGCAACACATGACAGAAGCAATTTGATGCCCTAAGCGTACGCAAAAGATTCTTTCCTCGACCCTCTAACAGATAAATAACAAGAAGTAGATACACATCATTCAGTGGGAATAAAAAAGAAGTTTGAGCAAAAGAGGAAGGAACAGTTGAGTGCTTACCGTCACATCATGAATCTCATGCATTGCATTTCAATCAATCTTCCATCAGCTTGTCTTGAAGAAAAGAAGCCAATATTTCGTTGCAGTCAGCAACATTCCACTTTTTGCGTTCAAGACCATTTTCCGACAAACAAACGAAGAATTTTGTTTTCTGTTTGCAAACAACGAGCTTCAAATCGAACTTACCGATGTCGCTCTAGAGCCAATTCGTCACAACTCACTTGAAGTATTGTTTAAGATGTTGGTGCTCACAATGATAGACAACAAACAAAGTTCTTCGCCAGTCTCAAAACATCAGACAATGTCTCTGACATGACTACGAAATACTGAAATTACGTGACTGCGTCTACCTACTTATCGATCCGGAAGAAGACACGTTAAGCAGACTATCTGCACATTTACTCCATTCCAATCGTGAAGTGTCTTTTGTATGGCTGAACTTATAAAGAAGACAATTATTTTATCAGTCGGCATATAAAGTCGCTGATCTGACCATTTTCAAGTCTCATACCAGTGCAACGTTCTTTCGCTGAACACAAGTTAAACGCATATCGTGCGATATGATTACGCTTCGGGTAAGTTATTCGAGTTATTTTTGTGTTTTGAACTCAAAATATGACTAATGATTGAACATTTTTAGACTATACTTCTACTTGCTGTGTCGACACAGTGTTTAGTCAATGGATTCAGCGTGGTAGTACCAGTTTTTGAAACCCCTGTCCCAGAACCAATTCCACAGGAAACAACAACCGAAAAGCCTACCACTACCACACTATCGCCTCCACCATCTGAAGAGGAGACAACTTTGCCGTCACAAGAGGATGAACCTAAAACAGAAACACCACCTCCAGTCATCTTGACCACAACAAATGGTGGGCCCCCACGCAAATCGTTGCAATCCTGTCTTTGTAAGGAATGCAGTTCTGAAGACGGATGTTTTATCAAACATTACCGTCAATACAACTACTACTATCCAAATGGTCAAAAGGTGACTTTGCCTACACCAAACCAAGATTTTATCAGCTCTGGGGTATTATCAGGAGCAATTGGTCAGCCAACAGTTTCAAGTTATTACCTCAATAACAATGGTGGTTCCAGAGTCGTAGTTCAGACAAATTCTGCTCCAGCCCATGTGATGAATTTCCCAAGTTTTAATTCAAATCTGAAGAATAAATTTGTCTATGGCCACGGAGGATTGCATCTACACCAAAGTGCACCACTGTTGAATACAAAACCGATCATTAGTGAAGACTCAAACCCTTCAGATCCCACAGCGGCTGAAAATACCGATTCGGTAACTGCAGAAGCACCTGCCAAACCTACCGCAGAAGATATTGTCCAAAAAGACATTGTTAGTTATTTGTCGGGACCAAATGTATTTGGACAGACGAGAATGACTGTTATGAAATCACCTTTTGAACACCAACAATTCAGGATGTCCTCGATTACGCATTCACAACCAAGCTATTCTCTGTCTGGGATTCTCCCGAACATAGCTTTGAACGGACCATCATCTCAGCTTTACACGCCAAATTACATCAATCCAGTTCAAAACTTGTGGAATTATCCTCAACAACCACCTGTTTACCAACTTCCAAAAACTCAACCTCTTTACTCTGTGGTTGTATAGAGGTTCATGAAGGATCGTCTTGAGGTTTTTTTTTAAATTATGTCTTGTGATATTAAGTATTTATTGAATAAACATCACTGAAAGCTAGAAGTTCCGTTTGATTATTATCAAGTGGTCGATTCTGTTTAATTGAGCCCCGCTGTAAAGAACCCCATTAGGATAATATTTTTTGTACTCCGACTTCGGACTCTGGTGTTTTGCGCAATCCAAAACAGGTAAGCAGACACTGTCTCTCAAACACCTGAATTTTTTCCAATTGAGACGCTGTAACGTTGAACCCAATACGATTCTTAAAATATAGATACTGATCTAGCCAAAGGTCGAGGTATTTGACTATAACTTTGCTTGGCAGCTCACGAGCTTTCGACACTTCTTTCTCGTACCCCATGAAGCACGAGCCAACGAAGTTCTAAAAACAATTGTTTCCGATTTTTGGAAGTTGATTTTCAACTTCCAGTCATCGCAATATTGCTGAATCTTATTGAAGTCCCGCTGTAAAAGAACTCTGATGACTTCGATCTTTAAACCTGTTCTGTATACGCAATAATGTCGTCGGCGTACGCTGTAGCATGGTGGAGAGAACCAAGTAAAACGCTGGTGTAAATGCTTAACAAGATACGCGAGTTCACCACTCCCTGTTGAAGACCATTTTATATTTTGAAAGGTTTGGTAGAAGTTACATTGCCACGTTTGACAACAAACGTTCTGTCATGAAGCATGTCATTAAGAATAAAGATTAGCAATGGTTTCATGCCATACCTGAGCAACTTAAAGAAAAGGTCGTCTTTCCATCTCGAAGTCTTTAAAAAAGATGGTCTGCTTGTTACGTGAGAGGTTTGAGGTTCGAATCCCAGAATCATCAAGTGAAAAAATATTTTTGCACGGGTGCCGCCATTCGTGAGGAATTAATTTTCTTTTTAAAAGAGGCATTAAAGAAAATGTTTGACAAAAATAATAGAAAGCCCACAGATTTTATGTAGTTCGTTGGTTTTTGCAAATTTAAGCAACCTTTCCCAAATTAAGAGGCTATGGAAAGGGCAATCGGCAAAAAATTTAAGGTCCCTTACATTTCCTCACAAGGTATGGTTGAGAAAGCGCGGTGGAAAAGGCATTTAAAGAAAAACAATTATGCTTGGTTATGCTATTAGATGTTGTTCAAGCCTTTGCTAAGGATTCGCACTTGAGGCTTGAGTATAAACTGCATAGAGACATTCTTAGGCACTATGCGAAATACTGAAATCCTTCGTTACGAAACGACGCTTTAGAGTTCGGTACGGACAAACGTGGTACCCGTGGCGTGATGGATGGCATGTCGGCTGCTAACCCGGAGGTTTGTGGTTCGAACCCCAAAAATGTTTTCCCACGGGTACCACTTTTCGCGAGGAATTGGCAAGTACTCCGTATCTTCGGTATCTTGGAGTGGACAAATTTGCTGGTGATAATGCGATAATAATGGTGCAGGATAAGTCTGTTACGAAAGTTTCACAAACATTGCAAAATGCAGTCCATAACGTTAGTGATTGGACACAAAATTGGACTAAATAAAGTTAAGCGAAACAAATTTAAAATTGAAATGGTTAAAGAACTGTTTAAAAAACAAGTCATAACCAACTCAAAATAGGATACCATCAGACAATTTTTAGATACGAAGAAGAAACAAACTTCACGAGCTGAAGGTGTTTAAGCAAATGAAAAGTATTTTAATTTTAACATTCCATAATGTGAATCATACATCAAGAAAGACAAACCATTTGTCGACCTTTCGCAGAATGGTCTTGGCTCCAAGTACTCACCAATGGGTTTAGTGGGTAAGAGAACTACACTAATCGGTCCGGATTATTATTGAGCGTCCTTTGAAAATTTCAATCGGATAGCGAAAAACAAAACAATTAAAAAGAATTTTGATCAAATGACCGCATTGCTTGTATGATCATATTCTTTTCATAAAATTTCTTATGAGCGATTTGCTAATTTGCGGCTGTATGTCTTCGATAACTTTACGAATTTCATCATCTTGAATCGATTGCGGGCCGTTGGCATACACTTTATCTTTCACGTAGCCCAAAGAAAAATAGTCTAAATGAGTAAAGCAGAAGAATTCGTTGGCCAATCCTGATCGCTCCTTTGAGAAGTTGCGTACAGAGCCAAGAAACTTTTCAAGCAAAAGTGGGTTTGTATCGTTTCTTTTGTGCATATAGTGCTATTCTGTGTAAGATATATTTCGTCCACATCAATATTTTAGAATTCATGCCATACGAAATCATTATTCATCGCTTAATAGCAAAATCCATTCACGGTAAAAGTTGCTCCATCCTCATTTTTGAAAAAGGAAGGTCCAATGACGTAAAGTATCTTGGAAGAACTCTTCTTCAACGATTCAAGTTATTCTGGGAACATACCCTTGTGTCCATCGCTTTATTGAAGGCTTAAAATGGTTTAAATAATGAGGAAGTTACTCAAATTCGGTATCAATGGACCTTTTACTGTTGTAAGTGCGTCGGGGTCGGCCGTTTCCCGACATCCACCTATATTTATCTGCGAGATAAGAAATTGCACCAAAAAGTCACACCCCGAAAATGGAAAAGCTTTTAAACACTAATATTTTCCAAGCTCCAAAGTGCATTAAATCTGCTTACTTCAATGTCGAAATAGACATCATCACTCAATATGATTATGCCATTGGTGAGGTGGCACGCGGGCAAATGTTAATGGCACGTCATCAATTGAAAAAAAATCTGATTGCACCTTCGAGCGGCAGAATCAGCAATGTCTACATCGAGCTTAGTTTTCTTCTTTTTTGCCTATCATTTGCTAAACATGTTCATGAGCGTTGCTACTTTTTGCACCTTTTGGCTTGATTCCACCTTTTGGTTCGCTATTTAAGTCGCGGTCACGGTCTTGAAAGATTTGTTGATTGTTTGGGAGAAATAAGATTGTTTTTCAAAATGAAGGGAAAATCGACCATTATTCCCGATTGATGGATGTAATTATTCCCGATTGCATGGCTTTCGGAACTGATGTTTTTTACTGATATTTGCCAACATTTTAACGATTTGAACGTAAAGCTTCAAGGCGCAAACCAAACTGTCATTGTCATGATATTTTTCATTCGCGCTTTTAAGGGTGGTGGATGGGCGTTGTACTATTCGGGTAGGCTCTGATTGGTGACAACTTGGCGGCGCCCAGATGCTGTAACTTATAGTACACGTCAATTGTGCTTACTATACCTCCAAGCGGTATCCACTGGGACCTGGGATGCTCCGTCCAGAGCTGACCTGCTAAACTAGTAAGTGCGAGTGTTGACAAGGGAATCCGGAACAAAAGAATTGTGATCGGTCAACACTATAATTGCTCTGCGAACAATGACTGACTGCACGAATCTCAGTAGTCTACGAGAGCTTTCGTGTAAATGTTCCAGCGGATGAATTCGAAGGACAGAATCAACGGTGGACTTCAGCAGCCATAAAAGCAGAAACCCCTGAAGGAGCTACTCCAACATATTTGGTTTAAAGATCTTTCGGGGTCTTTCAATACTAGGACAGGGTATTGAAGTTGAGATGGTGGCGGATGAGCTCCTGGTGAGCCAACGGCAGCACTCACACCCCTGCAGCAGGGTACTGACACTGGATATTCCAGCCCTTTGTGTCCGAAGGGATCCAAAAGGACCTGGCCCTCCAGGTTGGGGGTTGTGCGTAGGGTTAACTACCCAACCACGTTAAAAAAAGTTTGTTCCGAAACAACTAACAGCCTCGGATAACGATAATGATTTCAAAGTTGACGACCCAAGCAAACGAAAAAAGGACAATGACCTCCGGATCTGCACGTGGAACGTAAGGTCTCTTAACGGACTACGTGCAGCTGGAGAATTAGCGGACGCCCTGGACTGCTGCAAAGCAGACATAACCGCCATCCAAGAAGTGCGATGGAGTGGACCGGGCATAAAGAAGATGAAAAACTGTGACATCTACTATGGCGACTGCTACAGACAAAAGAAACAACGCTTATTTGGGTGCCTCCACAGAAGAGAAAGACGACGATTCCAAAGACTGTTTCTACGAGCTCCTCGAAGAAACGTATGAGCAGCGCCCTAGACACGACGTGAAAATCGTTCTTGGCGATTTTAACGCAAAGCTAGGGAAGGAGGACATCTTTGGAAACACAATCGGTAAGCATAGCCTCCACGACAAAACCTCCGAAAACGGACTGAGGCTAATCGATTTTGCTGCAGGGCTAAATCTTGTTGTAAGTAGTACACGCTTCCCGCATCTCAAAATTCATAAAGGTACTTGGCGATCTCCAGATCAATTAACCGTTAACCAAATTGACCATGTTGCGATCGACGCAAGTCACTCTTCCAGTGTGCTAGATGTCCGAACTTTCCGAGGGGCCACTACCTTTGACTCGGACCACTACCTTGTTGTTGCCAAGGTACGAATGAGGATATCTTGTTCACGACCAGCACAAACTAACGCTGTGAAGAGATATGACGTCGGAAAGCTACAATCGCAAGAGATTGCCAATGCCTTTTCCAATCGAGTGTCCCTTCAATTATCCTTGAATCCCATGCCGCCAGCAATAAACATTGAAGACCAGTGGCAGCAATGCCAAGAAGCCATCAGAACCGCTGCCTCTGAGGTTCTGGGTTTCACTCGGCCACCAAAACGAAACCCATGGTTCGATGAAGAATGCAGGCAGGCAAATGCAGCCAAACAAAAAGCACGACAAATGCTGATGCAAAAACGAACAAGGGCTGCTTACGATCAGTATAACGAGATCTACAAGGAGAGAAGAAGGGAAGAACACCGACTTCTCAAAAAGAAAAAGAAGCAGCATGAGAAGCGCTCGTTTGAGGAAATAGAGAGGTGCCATGACAGGAACGAGATTCGGAAGTTTTACCAAAAGGTAAAAAGATCCTGCCAGGGTGGCAAACCCCGAACTCAAGCCTGTAAAGACCAGCAGGGAAACATAGTTATAGAGTCACAGTCGCTACTGAGGATCTGGAAAGATCATTTCTGCAGACTGCTTAACGGCGATGAGGACACAAATTCCGCTGTCAGGCAGATTGCCCCATTCAGCTTGGACGATGATCAAGAATGCCGTCCTCCCGACCTAGAAGAGGTTAAGCTTGCCATATGCAAACTTAAATCAAATAAGACTGCAGGTGCAGATGGCCTTGATGCCGAACTTTTCAAGGCAGCTGGAGATCACTTGGAAAGGAGCATGCACCAGCTGATCTGCATGATATGGTCGAAAGAAAGCATGCCCGATGAATGGAACCTCAGTATCGTATGCCCGATCCTAAAGAAGGGAGACCCTCCTTCTCCTTAACGTCGCTTATAAGATCTTGTCTGCTGTAATATGTGAACGTCTGAAACCCCACGTCAACAACTTGATAGGTCCTTATCAATGTGGTTTTAGACCAGAGAAGTCCACAATAGACCAAATTTTCACATTACGGCAGATCTTGGAAAAAACCCGAGAACATAATATCGATATTCACCACCTTTTTATCGATTTCAAGGCCGCGTATGACAGTATTTACAGGGACGAGCTGTACAGAGCTATGTCTAGTTTCGGCATCCCTGCAAAGCTCGTACGACTATGCAGGATGACTTTGAAGAATTCACGCTGCTCCGTCAAGGTCGGAAAAGAACTCACCGACACCTTTGATGTCGAAAAAGGCTTTAGGCAAGGCGACAAACTGTCATGCGATTTCTTCAACATCATACTTGAACAGATTGTAAGAAACTCAAACGTCAACACCAGAGGAACAATCTTTGAAAAGTCTGTACAATTACTCGCTTATGCAGACGATATAGACGTAATGGGAAGAAAAAAGCGTGATGTCATAGGTGCTTTTGCGAGTATTGAAACAGAAGCGGCAAAAATGGGTTTGAAACGAAAAACGAAGTATATGCTGTCATCAAACAAGGACACAGAACATCGACGAATTGGACAAAACGTCACAATAGACAGACATAACTTCGAGGTAGTACAGGACTTCGTCTACCTAGGATCCGCTGTAGACACGGACAACAACATCAGTGCGGAGATCAAACGGAGAATAACTCTTGCCAACCGTTGCTTCTTTGGGTTAAGAAGGCAATTGAGAAACAAAACCCTCTCTAGAAAAACCAAGGTGACCTTGTATAAGACCTTAATCATCCCAGTCCTGCTGTACGGCGCGGAAGCATGGACCTTATCGAAAGCGGATGAGGAAACTCTTGGTCTTTTCGAAAGAAAAATTCTCCGAATGATCTTTGGTCCCGTATGCGAAGACAATGTGTGGAGAAGAAGATACAACAACGAGCTGTATGAGCTGTACCGCGACATGGGCATAGCCAGAAGAGTACGCATCGCGAGGCTACGATGGTTGGGCCATGTAGAGCGGATGGACCCAAACGCTCCGGCTCGTCGGGTGTTCGAAAGCACATTGCAGGGAAATCGCGGAAGGGGAAGACCTCGTCTTAGGTGGCGCAATCAAGTGGATGAAGACCTCAACCGACTTGGAGTGCGAAACTGGAGAGAGCTCGCCCGAGATCGAAATCGTTATAGAAGGATGTTGGTTGAGGCCCAGGTTCACCCCGAACTGTAATGCCCACCTAAGTAAGTAAGTAAGCTTTTAAGGGTAAGCTTCAAGTCTTAAGTAAAGATATTTTTTTAAAAACTATAGGTATTTTCCAAACTTAAAAAAATTTTTGAATGGTTTGAATTTACATGAGAAATTGGAATGTGTTAAAATAACTGGAAAATTTTCGGTGGTAAAAAATTCAACAGTCGAAGAATTTTCGTCAAGTTTGGCACAATAAAGAGTTATTATAAACACTTAAGCTTATTATGTATCCTGATATGACATCATTTGATAAGCTTTACTTCTCCAAATTTGATTGCTTGGAAATTGAAGATATTAAAGCTAAACGAATCCCCTCCCAGTTCCATATGTGCTCAAAAATTCGTCGCAACAAGGAAAGAGTTGGAATCTATAGAGTTAGAAAGACTGTCAGGCAATACAACGAAGAACGCCAATTCCAAATTAATGGAAACTTGGATTTCAATTCCAGACACATATAGCTGTTTGACAATATTTTTGTCTACCTATGCGTGTGAATCCTTATTTTCTGAAATGACTAATATTAAAGATTCGCTTAGAAACCGTTTGTCCGATGATTCCAGTTCAACTTGCATTTTGCTTAAGGCGACGAAATACAGCCCTAATATAAACTACTTGGCATCGAGTTTGCATCAACAGAAGTCACACTAAAATACATATTTCTTTCATTGTTTTTGTTTTTTTATCTGTTTTTTTTTTTTGTTTCTGAAACTTGTTTCTTATAATAAAATAATTAATCAAAGCTGACTATAAATAAAATGCTTCACAATCTGAAACAATTTTTTTTTTTTTCAGTCACTTCAAAATTAGGTCAGGATGGCACACAAGGCACTTAAATTTTTTTTTTTTAAATGGCACGAGGCTTAAAAAAGGTTCGCCATCCCTGCTCTAGAGCATACAAGGATAGAATTACCAAAAATAAGACTTTGTGGCTGGTCGGTGGGCTTGAAAAGTCTTAATACTTAAGTCTTTGTGTTATCTATGTTCGCTTATAAACTTTGCGTCATTGCCACACAAGCCACCAAAAATGCCGGGCAAACGAGTTTCCTCTAATAATTAAGACAAAATACAATTTAAACGTTATATTTGGCGTTCCAAGGTGTAAAAGTATTTAATTACAAAAATTTTCAAAAGAAAAACATTGAATAGCCCGAAGCGCACTTAATCGAGTGCTACTGTAATTCCCAGTATTTCTTTAACAAAGTTGAAGAAGCGAAATGCCTGGTCACTTGATTGGATTTCATTTCAAGCTAATGCCACCATGAATTTTAAACAAACGGCAATAAGTTTGATCGAATTTGTAGCAATTTTACGACAGCAATTATCACAGCACACATTACAGTCACCAAGTACCACTTAGCCGCCCCTGATGAATATCCGTGATAAGCAATATTTCCAGATTGGCTTCATTTTTTGGATAAACAAAATTGACCTAGTTTACTAGCTTACACTTTGCCGCGCTCAATAAAACCATCAAAATCATTTTGCAAACTTGCTCTACTCCAAGTCCCACACCAACGACTGCCTAAAAACGCGACATCAACATACACACACTTTGTTTATAATTATTATACTCGCGATGTGAGCAGATCGCTTGCAATATCAATTTTGTTCCCCGATTGTCACTCTATTTTATTCGCGTGCGGTTTTCAATTTTAGTTGGAAATTATTAATCAGCCATTTCTGGTTATTGCATCTGAAAGATACACACATTCCTTGCGAAGCGAAGGTAGGTTTACTATAGACTACCAGAGTACACGCCTAGGCTATCTTTTGCACAAATTGCGTGCTAATCAAAGTGTTGCTTCACATTTTTGTCGTTTTTGTGTGTTTTCTGTGAAGAAAAAAATAAACTTTACTCCCATTTGGGGTTATTATCGAAATGCAAATGTATTTTCCAAATGGACTGTTGTGCAACTTAAATGGCTTCTAAGAAGTAGAAAAAAAGAAACCGCAAAAATTGTCTCGAAAAACATTGAAGTTCCTACCAATGTAAGATGTAGGAGATTTTGACAAAAATTAATTGATAGATTTGAAGTATCTCCATAGTGTCGATAGATGGTGGGGCTTTGATTTGGGCCTTACAACAGGTAACTATACCTATGATTGATACTAGTGCGATTTCCTGCCTTGAGACTTGTATATAAGCTCGCAGCGTGAGCAAATCAGCAATTAGTCAATCCTCGTTGTTTGCATCGTTTGAATTCTCTTCTTATCCTTCTCACAAGTAAATTTTTGAATTCTTCCAAGGATGTCTCTGAAGGTAGTAGAGTACCAGGACATAATTCCTTCATAAAAAGAGATTCTTAAAATAACTTCTCTTTATTTCACAGTTCGTTCTTTTGATCTCTGCAATTACGGTTGCTGCCGCTATTGAAATCCATCAACCTTTGATCCTTAAGCATCATGAACATGAACATGAACAGGAACACGATGCACCAGCCCATTACGAATTTTCATATTCGGTACATGACGAACACACCGGAGACATCAAGGCCCAGAAGGAATCTCGCAAAGGTGACCAGGTTGAAGGCAGCTACGAACTGATCGATTCAGATGGTCATCGTCGCATCGTACAGTACAGATCGGATAAGCACACTGGATTCGAGGCTGTTGTGCATCGTGAGCCCACCGACATTAAGATTCCAATTCCAGAACAAAGGCACAAGTTGGTTGCTGCCAAAATTTTGACTCCTTTAGTTCATCATCATTCGATCTCGCCCATTCATAGCTTGAATTTGGTTCACCACTCTGACCACCGATCAATTGATTTGGGTGGACATGAACATGGTGTATCTGACAACCATGTGCAAGTCTCAGGACATGGAATTTCTTACCACTATTAAGTAGGATGGATAGAACGCTCTGGTCATGTCATCGATATTAACGTCATAATATTCATTTAGTTTGTAATTTTCACAATGTGCCGATGTACACTACTCAAGTCAATAAAATATATATAAATATTCATTCATAAATATTTTCTGTTCGAGTTTTGATATTATTCGCTGCCTTTTTCAAGTGATTCCCTAACTTGCATTAACAAGACACAACGCGAAGTCTAAATTTTGTTTTTTGGTGTGTTCAAATTTTTACACTTCAATAACAAATTTACATGAAATTTACACAAAAACTTTATTATAGCTCATTTAATTTGACTTTTGACACACATATTGGAACTTTCTTTAGGTGCAATTCTTCGAAATTGGCAGTTGGTGTAGAAGTTTTGATGTAATCGAACATGACATTGCAATGGTCACTTCCTCTCAATACTTTCCAATAATAAAGCTTGATTGCAATTAAATTGCGTATAAGGCTAGTTAAAGGCTGTTAAAGGCTTCAACAGTGTAATACATCTCTGAAACGTTCTGATCTAACAAAAATTCTTTGCACTTTTTCTCCACATAGCCATTCAAACAATATCTGGTTCAAGTAAGCAAATTACTCTTAAGGAGAGGAAAGGGTTTCGGCGTTTTTTTTCTTTTGATAGTTAGTTATATATACTAACTATCAAAAAAAAAAATCATATTCATTCAACAATTTGTAATAACTGTGTAAATAGGGCAAGATTTTTTTTGGCAAGTGTCTATTTTTCGCTTGATGCGCAGAGAGGTGGTAGTTTGGTGATCACTAGCAACGTTGGCCCTCGTTACAAAAGATATATAATAAAATGAATAGGGTGGCGGGACACAGCGGATGCCCCGGGGCACATCGCATTTTTCTTGGCCACACCTTGTGAGAGAATGGAAGGGACCTACTAATTTTTTCCGAATGGCTAGTCAAGAAAGCGTTTTCCATGGCATGAAATTACTTTCGAAGAAATGGCAAATCCCTGGCTGTTATAATTAACTTGTTATACATAATTACAATATCATATGACTCTCCATACACGGTGACAAAAATATCCAAGTGTATTTGACACAACCTCAATGGCTAAGGGTAAAATCATCGGATTAAAAGCGCGCGTTCACACAAAACCTAATATCATACCGATTTTTGAGAAAGCTAAGCTATGCGCAAACGCATTGTAAAAGAGATTGATGATTTGGTACAAAACGGTGTCTTAAAAAAGGTCGACACGAAGGAATGGGCAACACCAACTGTGCCAGTGCCAAAAAGTCAATGATAATGCTCGTATTTGCGGAGATTACAAGATCACCGTCAATCCTTGCATCTTAATTGATTAACATCCGCTACCATATATCGAGGAATTATTCTCACAAATCTCCGATGGTGAGAAATTTACAAAAATTGATCTCACCAAAGCATATCTTTAAATGGAAGTGCACGAGGAAGATCAAAAGATTCAAAAACAAGATCAAAACACAAGGAATTATATCAACCAACAAGATTGATGTACGGAATATCAACTAGACCAGCAAAATGACAACGCGAAATTGAAAATATACTCAATGACATAGATGGTGTTACTGTTTTGCTTGATGACATCAAAATTACAGCACCGAACGACGAATTACATATTCAATGGTTAGAAACAATACTACAACACCTCGAAAAACACAACATAAGAGTAAATTTCGACAAATGCGAATTTATGGCCGACTCAATTAAATATTGCGGTTGTAAAATTGATCGACACCGTATACAAAAGATGGAAACGAAAATCGACTCCATGCAACAACCGAGAGAACAAGAAAAATCAATCCAACCAGTCGATCGAAAATTTTTCGAAGCAGAACGCGTTTCAGTTCGTGATTATTATGAACAAAAGTATCAATTTGGACGCATTTTCAAGAAACTTGGTAAATTACACTACAACGTATTGCTAGACGATGGCAGAACATGGAAACAACACATCGATCAAATTCATCGCATCGGTGAAAATATTCCAAACACTTCGACTAATGCTATGAACAACTATTACGACGAATTACCCAGTGAATTATGCACAAACTCTGCACCATCAACACTAAATCATCAAACACACCAGACACCGCAAACACAAATTACATCGAATCAATCAAATGAAGCAACTAAGGCTACAGAAACGCAAACATCGCTTCAGTTCACGAATCTTCAAGAAAACGACAGCACCATTTAAGACTTCAATTGCCACTAGTGAGCCGACAATTTTGGAACCGATTAGACGGTCTCAACGTAAGCGCACTGTGAAACACCTTTTAACTTATGATAAAAATTTCAATCAACATTAGATGAAATATTGTACATAATAAAAGTTTCAATATAAATTGATTTTTTTTTTCTGGGGAAAAGTTGTTATAATTCACTTGTTATACATAATTACTTGTTATGATATATATGTATATCTACACCAGCCTTGACAATATCATATTCTATGTAACCGTATATCAACTTAAATAAATAAGTTAAGTTTCTATTCAGCATTACAATACTGGCATAAGGTGATGTTTCTGGGATTCAAACCGCGAACCTCCCACGTTAAAGACAGACACGCTAACCATTACGCCTGGGATAGCTGGTCAACATCTAGTCGTCATGAGGAGCTAAGGTGATGTGTAAACTTATTGGCTAACAGAAGGGTACAAAAACTTTGGTATATTGCCTTAGCCAAATTAATAGTGGACCGAAACAACGTTTTAGAACTTATAGGCAGATGTAACCACAGCTCTAGCTAGTTGTGAGAAATTCTCCGATTTTATACGATTCAAGCTATGAATACTTACGAACAGTGGCGTAGCAAAGGGGGGGCGTGGGGGCGGACCGCCGCGGGTGTCACCCATTTGGGGGTGACACATAAATTCCAACAGAAAGAAGAATTCGTCGTAGAAATCGAATGGCTGGTGAGTTGGCAACTGACGCAGGACTTTCTCTGAGCACTGACGGAAAGACATGTTCGAGTGCCTTGATCGATTCATTACTGAACCTCGAACAAGAACAGAGTCTATTAAGGAGGTGGCTTCATTATTTAAAGTTGTACAGGCAAATACTAATACTAAATACTAATACTTTACTTTTAGCAATCATTAATGATTTGAAAAAAAATGTTTCAAAATTTGCTAGTGCTTATGATGAGGTGTCAAAAATGTTTTTTCCACGGGTATCGCCTTTCGCGAGGAATTGGCAAGTCCTCCGTTAGTATTCATTGCCATGAAAAGCGCTTTCTCGATTAGCCGTTCGGAACCGGCAGAAAATTGTAGGTCCCCTCCATTTCCTCACAAGGCATGGTTGTGAGAAATGCGCTAGGCCCAAGGGCTCCTCGCTCTGTTGCTTAAAGGGTTGGAATCGTGGGTATGGTCACGTACCAATTTTTTGAGACTACCTAATTCATCTTTTGCAAATTTTTTTGGAAATTTGTAAGTATTTTTTTTCTTGGCTTTTATATCTGTATATTTTTTAAATGTTAATAAACAACTTGAAAGAAAATGGATGGTAAAAATATGAATTACTTTTTACGACACTATAAAATTTACCTGAAATGCATGCCTCTTCACAATGAAATTGTGTCGAGCCAATATTCGTTTAAAAGCAACCCAGGTCAACGGTCAAGAGTAAACTCAGAATGGAACTTACTAACACAACCCATAAGCATCTAATCACCAAAGAACCTCCGTCTCCCTGTAAGCACATGGTCGTGGCTCGTTCAAATGAATTCCAAAAGATTGTTTTAATTTTCATGCGTTTTATTTAAAACATTAATTTGTTTCAGTTTAAGGTACATATAGATTTTATGTATGAGATGAAGTGTATTTTGTGTTTGTGAGTGAGTGAGTTCTTTTGAATTGCGTAGTTCATTATCAAAGCTTATCGCAGTTTTTGTTTTTTTTTTCTTTTTAATGAGAGTAAGCGTATCCTGTTGACTGCACCGAAACATGTCCCAAAGCTGGTGCTGAATGAATAGGAGCCGCTAACAGTCTAGGAGCTGCATAATGACCAATCGGAGCTAAGATCTTAGCCACTGGTGCGACAGCCTTTACAACCTTGTGTCCCAAGGGATCACGACGAACAACTGCATTGAAGCCATTGTGGGCATCGGAGGTATAGTCGACGGTTCTCAAGTAACCATCGGCGTCGACTAAACTGTATTGTCCATGAACAACATCACCCTTACGGCTCTCAGTCTGGCTCTTGATGTCACCAGTGTGTTCGTCCTTGACTGAGTATGAGAAATCATAGTGTGCTGGAGCCTCAACTTCTACTGTCTTGATTATTGGTTTGGCAATCAGTGCTGGAGCAGAATGAATTAGTGGTCCATGAGAGAGCAGGGGACCATGTGAAAGTAGTGGTCCATGTCCATGTGAAAGCAATGATCCTAATTCAATGGCACTCGCCGTTCCGAATATCACAAGCAACGCAAAAAACTAAGGAAAGAACATTCTTTTATATTTTGCAATTATTCATACCAAAGTTGATTCTTACGTTAAACATTTTGATGATTTTTTTCTTTGAGAATATGTCTTTGGGCTGATCCGAGAGTAGTGTCTGTTTATTCACTTAACTCCTTTGGTGGACTACGATTTTATTCGGCTTGCCAAATGGCTTTTATATGATATTTTGATCAAGTGACCTTGCCGATGGATTGGCCGCAAGCCTACACATAAGATGTGTGTGTTCTTACTCTAGTTTTGCAACGTCATTGCATGTGGAGTGATATTAATTTTTTTCTTTGAATCACTGGTTACGGTGACAAGGTGGGAGAGTAGGCTAGTTTTTGTAATTCTGAATAAGATGCGAACCTAATTTATGACAAATTTTAAAGAACCCAAATTGCAAACTGAAAGTGATGTTGGAGCAAATAATTTTTAAAATTAATTGAATGGCGGCAGCTGTATCACCAAGTGCATTGCAATTCAAGGAATTTTGTTATTCATTCATAACGCTCCTGATGAAGCATCGATATGCTTTTGAGGTCTTAAAATAATGTTTGATAAAATAAAAGAAGAATAAGCACAGTTTTCCAAATGCACTCTTATCCTTACTATGTGCACAGTTTGCCCTTGCCCTTTGCTAATAGTAACAGCAAAACTGAGTTTGATTGGAAATTAAACTCGTTTGATTTGAAACTGCAGCTCATTGGTTATGTAACTGGAATTCGATGTGTGATAACACTTTCCCCTCGCCAACCAGTTAAAATTTTAACGAAAAGAAAATTCTGCATGAATCGAGTGATCTGACGCTTTGTTCTATTACACAGTCGAGGAGCATCGTCACGTTTCAGTTTCAATAGAAATTTTTTTGAGGATACACCCGAAAGTTCAAGCAAATTCAAGAATTCGTTGGGATTGTATGAATATATAAATATTGAATGATTCTCCTCCGCACGTTTTTTTTTAATTTGAGTGGTATGATGCAATTTTTGGTGCCAGTATCTGCGAACAACCACTGACCACAGTTTGAATTTCGTACCAAATGAATAAATAAGAAAACCCAACAGAACGCGGAGCTCTGGGGCCTAGCACATTTCTTTCAACCATAACTTGGGAGGAATGGAGAAGACCTCAAGTTTTTCGCCGATTCCGATCGGCAGTGAACTACACTCGGTAGTAAATAACCCTCGGAGGACTGGCAAATTCCATGCAAAACCAGTGGAAAAATAAAAATTTCATATTTCTGGGATTCGAATCTTGAACTCCTACGTAGCATGCAGACTTTACTAGCCGATAAAATTCAGCAAATAAGACTTACTTATTTTCTACTAAATTTTTAAACTCTCTGGAAGGTGAACTTTAAACTTTAACAATTTCTTTAACAAGTGACATTCACTGAAAAATCAATCGAATCAAAACAAGCCCAATATAACACAAACCGAGTACGAATTGCGAGAATGGATGCCAAAGTGAAAACAAAACGACGACGAGTCGGAAATGACAGCGAGCATCGGGAATCGTAATTGACCTTACGATAAAAAGGTATTTTTGTGACTATCGTTATTCGTAAGATGGTCAATACGTTGATTAAGCTTAAACTTATAGCGAAAGTGCGTTCAGAATGACAAGAATAGTGACAAATTTCAGGCCAAAGTTTTTTATTCAAATCAGTTTTTCGCAGCGTGATCGTTATTCGCCTTTTATTTGGCAATTTCAAGTCAACAACACTTTGAATAATTAGTGATTAGTTGAACTCCGGTCAAGCAGGTCAGCAGTACCGAACAATAACCAACATTTTTTAAAGTATTAGCTTCTTCTTGAGTCTCATCCATAGATAAAGGCTTCCTTCATTTTAAATCTACTGCACTATTTCTAAACTTTGAACTTGTCTCATTCACGTTCGGGTCAATATTTATTGGTCTATTCATTCAACTTTCTCTTTTTCCACCGACGCCGACGACTCTCAATGTTTTTAGCCATGAAAAGCTAAAATTATATTTCTTTTAAGGTAACATCTGTGAACTATTCCACTAAAGTAAAACTTACAACTAATTTTTACAGCTACATGTTCGTAACCAAGTTTGTTTTTGTTTCACTAACTACAGATTTCAAGCTACGAGCCTTGTGACCAAGGCAGACAAAATTGTAGAATATTATATTGCGGATTACAAGTGTTTTATTGCTGCTGTATTAGGATAAAGAACAACTTGTAACTTAAAATTGCTTTTTCACAAAATTGTTGAACGTTGTGCTGAAAACATCAACATCAATAAACCAAACATTGTTAAAATAATATTATCTAATATATAAAATTTCCATGTCACAATGTTAATTACCGTACTCTTCCGAAACGGCTTTACCGATTTTTACCAAATTTTATAGGTCTGAGAATCGGCTACTATCTATTTTCTACACCCCTTATCACCCCTAAGTGATAAGGGCCAACTACCCATAACATTGTTTTTTTTAATTTACACTGTGACACGAGAATTTTATATTAGGTTTTACAGTCTCAGTGTAAATGTCATATCAACTACATACACCTATTCTCAAGTAAATTTATTATTAACTAGCAGACCCGCCCGGCGTAGCTCGGGTCCTACCTCGACCCAGTGTATAGCATAGTCTCTGCTCTCAATATTTGAATAAGAAAAAGAAACATTCTATATGTTGAAAGAATTCGGGAAATCTGTTTAGCGCTCGGTGCTAGACTCTGAAACGCGGGCTTGTGAGGTTCTGACATTTTGACGTTCAAGTCGCTGAAAGCGTTCGATGTTAGACTCCGAAAAGCAAGCTCGTGATGTTCTGGCATGTTGATACTAAAGTCGCTGAAAACGCTTGGTAGTAGACACCGATACACGAGCTTGTGAATTTCTTTTATTTTGATTGGCAAAACGTTTTGAACGTTTAGTGATAGACTCCCTTTAAATTGTAAGGCGATTGTCTGTTTCTATTGAAGATTCTCTAATGCGACGTATTTTAGTTGTACTTGCCGTTGGCACATGTTTTGAAAGCCGTGATCTTTATTAATCGTTTATTTGAAAAAGCTTTTTGAAAAAGGTGATAGGAAATTGCCGGTTATTGTAGAATAGAGTGTAAGTAAGACGAAGGGCAGGGTAGACTTAATTCTTAACACAGAATCTTATTTATTTCACACTTTGTTATTTGCTTATTTTTGAGGTGATGAGATAACTAAAAAACCACTTTCGTAATGACTGTTCAATGTTTAAATCCTTTGAACTATAAAAACAGGCGCATTTCTAAAAAGTAATGTTTTATTTTAAAATATAGTTCACCCGCCCGGGCTAACTGCTTTTATATGCAGGTTTTCCCGTAATTCGTGTAACATACTTTCTGAAATGATTCTTCGTCATATTCTAAGAAAAAAATTGTAGCACAGTAAAGTCCGTTTCTCAACTTTGACATCACTCTTTGACAATTTAAAAAAAGGCTAACTTTGGTGTTTCCTGACCTGTGTTAAACTCGATTTCTCAGTCAATACTGATGGTAGAGATCGAATTTTAGACTTAATTTCTTGTAGAAATAATAATCTTTAAAACTGTATCTAAATTGCTCTCTTCTGTAGTCAGACTATAAATTTCAAATGCTGTTCAAATTTTCTTCCCACAACAAAGTTTTGACTTTGAGGTCATTTTTTTGTATATTATATTATCAAGCGACAAAATATTATCAAGCGACAATTTTTTTTAATTTCGCACACGACCATTCAGTAGGGAGCCGACCGCGCGAGTGAGCCGCGCAGCATGATTATTTCGTGATGTTAACCCACCTCCCGTACCTCTGTGCTCAAATCGGTGCAAGTAGTTTCGGAGCCTATTCGAGATAAGACAAACAAACAATTAAGCCTTTACTCTTAATAATAGCCGCGTTTTATTATTGATCTGATCCGGATCAGATCATGGGTTTATTAGCGTTACAACAACAAAGCGAAATCCTGCTTTTAAGTTGGATCTATTTTTGTGATCTAAAAATTAGTTCTTCTATTTCACACAAGAGGAGACTTTCCATTGAAATGTTGGTATCATTTCCAATATTTCCAATAACAACAGTATTGCCACATGAACATTTTTATCTTTGTGAAATGAAATATATTTTAGATAGATACCGAGAAACTTCACATTTATTCTTTTTTGTATAATACACGACATAATGAAAAAGTTTTACAAAACAAAACATATATTCATGAAATTAATAAGAATTAATGCAAAAAAATATATATTTGACAAAGTGGATGAATATCATTTTTCCCTAAAAAAAAAGAACAAAAAATTAACCATTGAAAAAAAGTTCTTAGGGCAACTCTGCAACTCTTTTGAAATGTCAGTTGAGAGAACGAGTCTCTCACAGCTTCCAACTGGAAATATGATGATCTAAAGCTGTTTTATTATCAAGATCTGATCCGGAATGGATCATTGTGATAATAAAACGCGGCTATTATAAAGAGGAAATGTTTGATTGTTTGTCTCGAATAGGCTCCGAAACTACTGCACCGATTTGAAAAATTCTTTCACCGTTAGAAAGCTACACTATCCCTGAGTGACATAAACTATATTAAGTTTTCAAAAAAAAAAAAAAAAAATTGAGTTCCTTAACAAAGCTACGATTGCTAATAATAGCCGCGTTTTATTATCGCAATTATCCAATCCGGATCAGATCTTGATAATAAAACAGCTTTATGCTATGTCCGCACCTGAGAGTTAAACTTGTTTAACTCAAAACAATCCCAAACCAACATGATAACCAAGTGGTTTGCCATACAAAATGAAACCTTTTTAGTCACTGGGTTTCGAGATAACCTACTCGAAACCAAAGGCGCTGAATGCACTATTTCCAATATTCCATTGAATTTGACATTTAAGAGAGTGGAAGTGAGTGGAGAGAGTATGAATTCTCTCATACGTCGTTGACGTTCTGCTCACACTTGTATGTCTGTCTCTTTTTAACTTAAGACAATAAGATAAACTCAAAACTTTTCTGCATATGCGGACACTACTTGGTTAACTCAAACCATCCTGGAACGAAACCCAGGTTATCTTCAGGTGCGGACATAGCATTAGATCATCATATTTCCAGTTGGAAGCTGTGAGAGACTCGCTCTCTCAACTGACATTTCAAAAGAGTTGCAGAGTTGCCCTAAGAACTTTTTTTTCAATGGTTAATTTTTTGTTCTTTTTTTTAGAGAAAAATGATATTCATCCACTTTGTCAAATATATATTTTTTTGCACTAATTCTTATTAATTTCACGAATATATGTTTTGTTTTGTAAAACTTTTTCATTATGTCATGTATTATACAAAAATGAATAAATGTGAAGTTTCTCGGTATCTATCTAAAATATATTTCATTTCACACAGATAAAAATGTTCATGTGGCAATACTGTTGTTATTGGAAATATTGGAAATGATACCAACGTTTCAATGGAAAGTCTCCTCTTGTGTGAAATAGAAGAACTAATTTTTAGATCACAAAAATAGATCCAACTAAAAAGCAGGATTTCGCTTTGTTGTTGTAACGCTAATAAACCCATGATCTGATCCGGATCAGATCAATAATAAAACGCGGCTAATATTAGTACATATAAGTATATTAGATTTGTATAAAAATAAATTCTATAATTATTGGATTTGGGCAATTTCATTTTTTTGTTCAGTTATAAGAGCTCTAACTTCCACATAATTTTAATGGGTCGGGAAAAGGAAAGGAAACCGTAACGGAACAACAGAACTTTGATTTTGTGTTGAAAAAACAGAAAAGGATATCTACCAGAAATTTCCCTCTGTAAAATATGTACAATTACAAAATTTTGAGCAAGAGCGCCTGGTGAGAAAACTTAGATTAAAATAAATCACAAGCTTTGCTAAAAACGCTTGTACATAATTGCAAATTTGTAAGTTGGTGCAATAGGCCATTGTTCTTAACTTGGAACAAACAACTGAATGTTGCAATGAAAACGTTAATATATTTTTCATATCAAAGTTAAAAGATCAGCTCTTTAGCTGCTATTGCTGAAGCTTTGCCTTCGTCGCAATGACACTTTGGTTATAAAAGTAACGAAGAAACAGACTCACAAAAAAAATTAAACGTAAATGTTCAACTATTGTATATTCTTACAAACTGAAAATAGTTTTAAATATTTTTTCTATGACGAAATTTGAATTCACAGATTTTTTTGTGCTCACGGCCCTTCTCAACTTTCTGTTTACTTCGACAGTGATCCAGGAATGCAAGAGCTCTCTGAAAGCGGTCGGAAGACTCAATTCTTCGAGTCTCTTTTCAGTTCCAGACCATTTCGGCGCAACTGGAAATGAAATCGTCGACGAACTAGAGACGGAAGGAAAAGAAAGGTCTGCCAAGGTCCTCAAATAGTGCTTCAATCAACGATTGAATCTGTTAAAAGCACAGCCATAGATAGCATGCCTGCATTGGATGCAGAAAACCTAAACGTATGCCCCCCAACGTTGATAGCAACATTTTTGCTATCCCGTAGCAGAACAGACTGTAGAAAACTTATTGGCGTTGCCACGGGGCAATTCTCTTTTGCTAAACACTTAAACGCGTTAGGCTTAAGTGATACCACACTCTGTGAATCTTGAAGAGAAGATGAGAACACAACGGACCACTTCCTATGAGAATGTCCTGCTTTTTCTCGCAAGAGGTTACAGACACTCGGCGCAGAGCTTGTAACTTAGACTCGTTATGATGGCAGCTTCTTTTGGCTTTTCTACGAACATCTGGAAAGCTATAACAAATAGAAGGCTGCTATATGGTAGTACAATTGACCGGTATTTAGGTGTGAGTGCTCCAGCTTGTATTTTAAAAACCTCCTGTTAATTGTAAACAAAAATTTTGGTTTGTAGTTGGTGAAACAAAAAACGGAATTTTCTCTTTAACTGTTAAAAATTTTACTAATCTTTTTATTCATTTAGATAATGTCAAATTGCTTACTTTTTTGAAAGTTAAGAAGATATCAAGAATGAGTGAATACTGCGCTCTTCACAATACCTTTCAGTTATTAGGGTTGCCATCTACATATTAATTTCAAAAATTTTATAAAATCACATAAAGTATTAAAATATTAAAAAGGTTATAAGAAAAATATATGAAAACGTTTGATAAAACGAAAAAGGCTTATTTTCAATTTTTGTAAAATTGAGTTTTTCAAGAGGTTTCAACAAAAAATTTAAGAAAATTCAACTAAACATTTTGAAAATACTTCAATAAATATAAATTTTTAAAAAAAATTTATAGACATTTCAAAAATTAAAATTATTTAGATGAAGATACGCTATCTTTTTAAACAGCCTAGGACTTCTAAAATATAAAATGTCGCCAAAATCGTGTTGCCCATTAACGAGATCAGTACTATGGAAGGTATTTAGTATTTTACTTCACCAATACAAAAGCTTTAACCACAAATTTTTACTTGTGATTGGCAGTTACAACTTCGTAACTCAAGATTTTGTTCCAACGAATACGATTTTTTTAGAGAAATGTACAATGCAACGATTTTTTGAGAACTTATTATAACTAGCGTATTCCCTTATCAATAACACACGCCAAATGCTTCATATTTTAGGTGCGAGAAGTTATAACTTACACAAGGGGACACTACAATAAACGAGTTCATAATTCTATTTCTTTAAAATTCCTACAAATTCCTTCTCTAGCATGGGTTGCACTACAACGACAGCTTGTTTGAATTTATTAAAGACGAAGCTTCAAATCATCGACAAGGTCCCCGAGAGACACAAAAGTTTACTGTTCGAAAAAGTGACATACTAATTCAGCCGTACATGTCTAAATCGTTCTCATTCCCTTCAGATCTCTTCTATTACCCTAATGAGTGAATGAGAAACGAAAAGAATTCAAACCGAAAATATTTATACACAACTGCCTGTTACGTGGAAGGTTCGATGTTCGAATGGCAGAAAAATTAAAGACAATAAAATGCTTTTCACGGATATCATCTTTGGCGAACTGGCAAGTCCTTCGAGAGCAGCAATTTGAAATCGGCATAAAACTGTAGGCCCTGGCAACGCGCTAGGATTCGAGGTTTCCTCAGCTTTGTTGCGGAACCTTGCTTTTTTACTTTCTGTTTTTATCTTAGGCTTGTTGCATTTCTATTTAAATTTTTACTTAAAACATTTTGAGAAGCTATTGCGTCTTCAAAACGTGAGGAAGAGCGATAGACAGTTTGGACTTTTGATAAAACATTGAGCCTTCAAACTCCCACATACCAAAAACTTTTCTTTTACTTTTCATTGCGTGTATTTTATTTTATTCACTTCAATCTAATAATATTAGCTCCATTATGGTAAATCAACATGGAGCCATCAGTTTCCTTTTCTTCGAGTGTATGTGATGATTTTGTGATTTTAGCGTTACTATGATCATAAGAGTGATCAATTCCTAATGTCATGCGTATATGATTTATTTACAATGTTGAAAGGTTTGTGTTCGTGTTTTTAATGAGAGTAAGCATAAGCTGGTGAGTGTACCGAAACATGAGCTAAGGCTGGAGCAGCATGGATTGGAGCAGCTAGCAACTTTGGTGTAGCATAATGGGCAATTGGAGCCAGTACTTTAGCTACTGGAGCAATGGCCTTCACAACTTTGTGGCCCAAGGGATCACGACGGACAACAGCATTGAAACCATTATGTGCATCGGAGGTATAATCCACGGTTCTTAGGTAACCATCGGCATCGACTAGACTGTATTGTCCATGAACAACATCACCCTTACGGCTCTCAGTCTGGCTCTTGATGTCACCAGTATGATCATCCCTGACCGAGTAAGAGAAGTCATAGTGGGCGGGAGCCTCAACTTCTACTGCCTTGATAATTGGTTTGGCAATCAGAGCTGGAGCAGCATGAATCAGTGGTCCATGTGAGAGAAGTGGTCCTGGTCCATGACCAAGCAATGGTCCTGGGCCGTGACCAAGCAATGGTCCTGGGCCATGACCAAGCAGTGGATATTGGGCACTGGCGACTCCGACCATCACAAGTAACGCACATAACTAAAAGCAGAAAGTAGATGTTATTTTGAAAAATGTTTGCTGCCCTTAAAATGCATGTACTCTATGCTCTTACATTCAACATTTTGATTTTAATTTTTAGTTTTTCTTGGGGCTGGTCTGTTGTTTATTCACTAGACACCTTAAGTGGACTATGATTCAATTCGGTTGGCCAATCGACTTTTATACGATTAATCAAACGACCTTGGGGTTGGTAATAGCAAAAGCTCTGTCACGATGTGTGTTGGATTTATTGTTTTGTTTTCGAATGTGCAACAGTTAAAGGAGACAAAAAGGCGACAAACTTTTACTTACTCGAACGCAATGCGATCGGTATTGGTTTATTTTATACGACCAAAGTATTTTCAATTCACTGACAATGAGTTTCCCGCCAAAATGGACTTTAGTTTAAAAAGCTTGTGGGGGCAACAGGCAATTTTTGTATTTAAAGGTGTATCCCATTCATGACACAAAGCCAATTCGATCTTGATACTGCAAGAAGTCGTATGGCAGGTCTCTTGGTTGGTGCCATACATCGTAGCTAAGAACTTTACGAACATTTCGGTGGTAAACAAATAAAATGTTGTGTCTTGTGTGTCATTTCAGTGACAACAACGAATTTTAAATTTGGATTGACTTATTCGTCTTTCAAGAGTTTGCGCAAAGGACGGTTTTTCGTTTTAAAAACAGAAGACGTAGGCTAAGAGATGATGACTTGGCAAAGCAACTAATTATCGATCACAAATCATAAGAGAAGTTTAAGAGAACTTTTATGTCTCTAAAGCCCAAGTAGAACATGTGCTATGTCTGGGAAAACAGACAGTTTACCAATTACTCATGTGTAATCATTATTTGTGCATAAATTTGCTCATATTTGCTCTCGAATCAATCAAATCCATGTGGTGTAAGTTAGGTTAGGTTAAAATGGCTGTCAGCTCGGCTAACACACTTAGGCCCGTTGGGCTCAGTGTGGTACCACGGTGGATCTAATGTATCCTCATCCTAATGGAACCATTTCGAGCTGACAATGAAGCGGGAGAGACACAGGGCGTCGATGTGGAGTAAGATCAATAGGTGTATTCTACGTTTGTGAGCTAAAGCAAGGTATGAACAGAGAATGTGGGGAATAGTCTCCTCCTCCTCCTCCTCCTCATCCATACAGCTTCTGCAAAATCGTTTGAGGCGACTCCTAGCCTAGCGGCATGTCTACCAATAAGCCATTGTCCTGTAATGACAACTATTGTCGCGCTAATGTGTTTTCTGTTGAGAGAGATCAAGCCGTTCGAGACCACTTAAGATCTAGCTTGGGCCAGATTTGTTTCGTTGCGTTACTTGTTAAATTGCTTGACCATCTCTGATTAGTTTTCTTGTATGCGTCCTGCTTGAGCAAGAGTTTGTATTTTTTTTTTTTTTTTATAATTAACGCGCACATCAAGGGGTTATGACTACCCTTATAATGCCATTAAACACAGTGCGAGTATTAGAGACATCGATGCACGTTGCTTTTGAACTTTTGTGAATCGTAATGCAGGGGAAAAACAGGGACAGGTAGAGCATTCCACATTCGGGTGGTGCGACTAAAATACGAATCTCTATACTTGACTGTACGCCCGAAGTTGGGCTCAAGGTAAAACTGATGAGCATTCCTAGCGAGGCTGGTGTTGCGGCAAAATTGTTTCAGGGGAGGAATGCAACTGGCTATTTCACTAGAGCACTGTTTATAGAAAAAGCGATAAAAGATAGTGAGACAGGTAACATTTCGTCGATGTTCAAGAGAATCAATCGATTCTACGATTGAACTATTACCTATCAATTTTAACGCTCTATTTTGTACCCTATCAAGCAGATGCAAAGATGTTTGAGCGGCACCTGACCAGATATGGGAGTTATACTCCAGTTTTGGGCGGATGAAGGCCTTATAAATTGTAGCCAGATCAGAAGGGGTGAAGAACTTCCTGCATCGTCTCAAGAAGCCTAAGCATTTAGCAGCGTTTTTGGCGACTCCAAATATGTGGTCATTCCAACGAAGATCATCGTTTACACACATACCAAGTACTGACAGCTTTTCGGTTTCTTCGATGCAGGTACCATTCATGGATAATGGCAATGGGGGAATGTTAAGCTTCAACGACAAGAGACAGCATTGAGATTTCGAAGCATTGAATTCAACTCGGTTCATAAGACCCCATGCAACAATGCTGTCAAGGTCAGAATTCAATGAGCTTATCATACGCAACCGTTCCAGTTCCACATCCGAAGAGCAGGGACGTGAATTTGGAAACGTATATGAAAAGCTGAGGGTAGAGTCGTCTGCAAAACAGTTAAGCGGATTAGAAGTTTCAGACAAAAGATCATTTATGAAAATGAGGAAGAGAGTCGGAGACAAAACGGAGCCCTGGGGCACACCAGCATTCATGAAGTGGGTATCAGACTTGAAGCCATCCAATACAACTTGAATTGAACGGTCGGAAAGGTAGTTTCTATCCAACGAAGAAGAGACAACGATACCAAAAGCACGCATTTTCGATAAAAGAGCTTGATGCCAAACTCTATCAAATGCCTTAGAAATATCAAGCGCAATAATCTTACTTTCTCCAAAACAATGTAAAGATTGGTTCCACTTTTCGGTGAGATAAGCCATCAAATCACCAGTGGTCCGTTTGCTACGAAAGCCGTACTGACGGTCATTAAGAAGCTTTCGTTCTTCAAGATATTTCATAAGTTGACGGTTTATCAACGTTTCCATTAGGTTAGGTTAAAATGGCTTTCAGCTCGGCTAACATACTTACGCCCGTTGGGCTCACTGTGATACCACGGTGGATTTAATGTATCCTCATCCTAATGGAACCATTTCGAGCTGACAATGAAGCGGGAGAGACGCAGGGCGTCGATGTGGAGTGAGATCACTAGGTGTATTCTACGTTTGTGAGCTAAAGCAAGGCATGAACAGAGAATGTAGGGAAAAGCCTCCTCCTCCTCCTCATCCATACAGCTTCTGCAAAAATCGTTTGAGGCGATTCCTAGCCTAGCGGCATGTCTACCAATAAGAGATTGCCTTGTAATGACAACTATTGTCGCGCTAATGTGTTTTCTGTTGAGAGAGATCAAGCCGTTCGAGACCGCTTAAGATCTAGCTTGGGCCAGATTTGTTTCGTTGCGCTACTCGTTAAACTGCTTGACCATCTCAGATCAGTTTTCTTGTAGGTATGCGCCCTACTTGAGCAAGAGTTTTTATGTAACGATTGGTATGCCGATACCTGAGATGAGAAGGGCAGAAGTGTTCCCTTTCTGGCGAGTTCGTCTGATTTGCAGTTTCCAGGAATGTGTCCATGCCCCGGCACCCAGCACAGGTGATTGTTAAACTGCTCTGACATCTCCCTGAGAGATGATCAGCAGTTAATGGCTAGAATAGAGTTGAAGGAATTTGGCGCCAAGAATTTGATGGTCGCCTGACTGTCTGAGAAGATACATATATGTATCTCTTTTGGATATAATGTTTTCTCTTAGCCAAGACAGAACTTCGCTGATTACCATCACCTCCGCTTGGAAAACCCTACAATGATCTCGAAGACGAAGCGAGATGTTTAATCTCATTTCGTCTGAATAGGCACTACAACTATATGATGTAACTTAGGTAAAAGTGTTGCCACACTGAGCAGTTAATGAATTGAGTAGAAATCTAGAGACAACAGATACGTTACCACCAAATCCTAGTGGGTGGTTGCTTAACAGAATGACTAAGTCAGTAATTACTGGACTCCTAATCTTGTCCCTCAGTTGTATCGGATAAGGTCTTGACAACTTTTTAAAAAAACCATTTTAAGATATTTAAAAAAAAAACTTTATAGTGAGCTTGAAGTACAATCAAACAATTTATGAATGGAACTCGATTTCGCTCATATGGCCACCACTGACACATTTGCAGCTCGTTGGACCTAATTGGACGCCACTGCAGTGGAATTGACTGGTTTGGATCGCTTACTACAGACGCCTGAACGGCAGTAATGTTTTCAACACTTTGTCTCACTGACACGGCAACATCACACAACGAATATGTAGACTCAAATTCTTGCACCAAGCTTTTTATTGCATGTTTACTAGGGAGAGAATTTCTACTCCGAATTTCATTAGAAAATTTTTATAATTTGCAGACGTTGCTCGCTCGTAAATGATGAAGGTGTTGAGTTCTCTGTAGAAATTGACAGTGAAAGTTTGATGACTAGTGAAAGTGTTTGTTCACAAATTAAATTCAAAACTATCAAGTCCCCATTGCAAAACCTTTCATAAAAAGGTCAGAACATAATAAACCCTATTTTTCTTCCATTTCGGAGTAACAATTATCGAAGGTATCACAACTCAATCCCTAATCTGCTTCACCATGTTGAGCACCTTGTAAATCTAAATGACAGAATAGAGAGCTATACTGTCGTATGTTTCCTCCATACACAATTCCGCGTTTAATTTATATATGTAGGTTTGTAATGATAGCCATTTTTTTACTGGAGACTTTACCCTCTAAAATTGGGAGCCGAAATTCTGATTGTAGAACCGGTAGAAGTGACCGTGGCGTAATGTTTAACACGTCTGCTTGTTACGCAAAAGATTCGTAGATTCTGTAGATTTATCACGGAACCGGAATAAAATTGTAGGTCCCCTCTATTCCCTCACAAAGCTACCCGCTCAGTTGCGCCATTTAAGAACCGGCAGAAAATTGTGTTCCTTCTCCTTCGTGTGAGTATGTAAACAAGTAGAGCACATTTCCCTCAAAATTATTAATTTTGATAGTAGAAATCACAATCGTTTCACATCAAGAATTTAATGCAACTTCTTAACCGTGTTTCGGGTCACTGGAAACAGTTTTTCGTCTCGATTTCTCTCTACCCCGCTCATCTCTGGAAAGTGCATAGAATTCCATGGCAAAAAAAAACTCAAATATTGTTTTGTATTCTTTGCATTTAATTAATTAATTTTTTTCATATTTACAAAATATAGGTTCATACTTTTTTTCCTCTAACTGACATAGACAACACGGAGCCTCAAGTCGAAGGCATCCTTTTCTTACGTTAACGTATATGAGTGATGATTTATTTTTGCGTTGTTTTGTGAATGTTTGTTTTGTATGAGAAGAGTGATTGCGTCGATTTATTTTTTCTGACAAGCGTATCATGATTAAAGAACTGGTATTTTGAGTCACTAGTCTTAATGCGAGTAAGCATATGATGGAGCATGCACTGATACATGAGCCAATGCTGGTGCATGATGGTGAATTGGAGCAGCTATCAATTTTGGTGCAGCATAGTGCGCGATAGGTGCTGCGTAGTGGGCAATAGGTGCCAGCACCTTAGCCACTGGAGCAACAGCCTTGATAACCTTATGTCCTAAGGGGTCACGACGGACAACAGCATTGAAACCGTTATGCGCATCGGAAGTGTAGTCGACTGTTCTCAGATAACCATCAGCATCTACTAAACTGTATTGTCCATGGACGACATCACCCTTGCGGCTCTCACTTTGGCTTTTGATGTCACCAGTATGTTCATCCTTGACTGAGTATGAAAATTCGTAGTGAGCAGGTGCTTCAACTTCGACATGCTTGATAATTGGTTTGGCAATTAGAGCTGGAGCTGCATGATGATAAATATGTCCATGCGAAAGCCCATGTGAAAGCAGTGGATATTCGACGGCACTGGCAACTCCGACAACCACAAGTAAAGCAAAAAACTGTAAAAACAAAGCAAATTTGACACTTTCTTTAAGACGTTAGTGCTGTCAGTTTTCTTACGTTAAACATCTTGATATGTTATTTTATTTCTGGTTTATTTTCTGACTATACACACTGAGCTGAGTTTGAGAGCTGTAAGCTGTTGATTCACAAAACTCCTGAGGTGGACTACGATTCTGGTCAATTAGCCGATCGACTTATATACGATTATCAACAGACCTAGTCGTTGGTACAATTTTGCTCCAGTTCCATAGAGACACACTCACGTGGGGGTAAATACATAGTTTGCTCTCTGTGTTGACGGCTAAATGCCTGTTGAGCTTTAATGCAAGACCGTCTGGCTTTGTTACTTCTTGTCTAGCGTCACAATCAATTGACGCAGGTCCTAGAGGAGTTGCGGTTCAAATTTTATTGCACACACTCACAAACAAACATTCGCCGCACAGTGTAAACATCGTGTTAGCACCATTTGGGCTCTTCACCTTTCCAATTGCTCTCACTTGGCCACGCACGCCACACCACCGCCAATAACACACGACTATATCAAAGAAGAAAAAAGTCAAAATGAACACCGAACACCGACACTCCTTTTAGCCTGGGGCAAAAGTTGAGTAGTTGGAGGAGATTTTGGCTTGAAAAAAAAAGTAAGTAAAAGAAACCAGACTGGTGATATATATTTTTTGACTCCTGGAGTACTGTAGGGCAAAGAGACTACTATGCTCAGGCACAGAGACATGGCAATTATTACAAACTTCAACTTGATACATTTTTGCATTGGCATCGGCATGGCGGCGGAAAAGAGAGGAATCACCTTGTTAGGTATGTTATCGCGGGGGTATACCTATTGATGGGGAGTGTGAATGCGAGTCAATTTGAAGTAGGGTGCGTAAAGAGACTTTATAATACAGAAAGAAGTATGAATGTGTCTTTTTGAATAGAGAATGGATTACAAAGTGGAAGGTCTTGAGTTGGTCATGTTTTTGAATAAAATTGTGTTCTTTTGATTAGTAAGGTCGTTTGAAATGAGGGTATCACTAAGGAGATATCTTTTCGAAGTAGTCGATGGACTTATGTGGGTCAAAGTTTTTTTTCCATTTCCTGGTGCAATTGCTAGATCTGAAAAACTTCACAGATTATGACCAAAGTAACGAAAAAATGTATGAAAAACAAGGCATGAATATGCACTCAAATATTTACGACATGGCATGAAACTATGCTCGAAAACCCAACAAAATGAATGCAAGAACAAAACAGTGTTTAGGATTTCACTAACTATTTTTTCAAGACAAGTTATTGTAAGCATCTTCAAGTAAAAAGTATTTTATAGAATTATTGTAAGAAAAATAAAACATTTTTAGCACTTACCCACTCACCCAACGATTTGCCTCACACGAAAGCTGAAAAATTAAGAAAAAAAAAAATTGTTATACAATATAATTAAAGACAAATAATTTATGGACAAAAAGTTGTAGGAAGAAATTTCCGATCCTGAAGAAGGGATGTGGAGAAAAAAAAAGGCGAACATGAATGCATATCAGTTTACCCTCAAGAGTCAACTACACTGGGATCAGCCTTAGCGAGTTATTCTGGAGCAACGCATCCGAATGTGGAATGTAAACAATTTCACGTTCGTGTGCTAATGTCATTTCTGGCGTTTGTGCCATCCTGATAAATTCAAATCTACATCAATGAACTTTAATCAAATTGAAGTATACAAAAAGTCGAGCTCCTGTGTACGAAAAAGAGCTGACTCTGCATATTGTTTTGAACAGTGCAATGTTTTTTCGACGAACTATGTACAAGAGTTGGCTGACTATTCATTGAGCCAAGCCAAGACGGTCGACTACCAAAAGTTTGAGGGTGGAAAATGGCAACCATTTTTGACGTCAAATGGGATAAAGAAGCCAGTAGATGAAACTCAGGCGCAATTAAGTGGAAGAGGATTTTCATCGACGAAAAATTATCAAAAGATGTTGCTTTAGTCCCACCACTGACCGTAATGTTGACTTAAAAAAGCTCAACTTTTAATATTAATCATTTTTCTTTTATTTAGACAAAATGCTATTACTTACCATGGCGGTTTGGCGTTAGAAATTCAATAATTATTAACAGATTCGAAAGAAGCCACTAAAACAGCATCGCCGACATACGCTACAAACATTTACCAGGCCGATTTTGACATACTTTACTTACAAGACTTATTAGCTGGGATATGATCAAAATTACTTGTCTAAATTATTTCTCTAGAAAATGGTAAGAAAAAAATTTTGATAAGTTTGAACTCATATCTCAGGCGATACAGAGTCACGCTTTGCGATCAAAGGATATAGAGCAACTTTTTGTTTTTAAAACTATTAAAATTGCCCCTCGCACCTACACGGAGGGATATAGACCCCCCCTTACATACAATTCTTTTTTTTGTCTTGACCAAACCTATCTATCCTGAGCCTTTGGAAAACCGTATCTAAAACACACTACATAAATAAAAGAAAATTATAAAAGTTAATAATTACTTTTAAAAATATTTAAAAAACTTTTTTCTATACGCCATTCAAAACATATTTCCGAAAATTTCATGAACATTCATGAACTTACGGCCCTCCACTATATTTCGAGTATGTATTTCTTTTGATCAGCAAATACCTGATCAAAATTTGTATACTTCAAGTGATTAGTGGTGAAATCAGTTCAATATAATTGAGACGAGAGATAATCGGAAATCAACCACAGCAAGCCTAACGCTGCACCGGATGCGATGAGAAAGAAGCGCTTGCCCAGGAGGAAGAAACAAATCAACAGTAATATTGTATTTATTCGAGAAGTAGAATTCAGTCCATTACTTAGTCTGAAAGTCCAAGTCCGGTTTATTCCGATCTAAACAAACAAGTATGTTGGTGCCCGTGGTGTGATGGTTAGCATGTCCACCTGCTAACCCAGAGGTTCGAGGTTCGAATTCCAGCAGAGGCAAACATGTTGCGGAGCTAGAAAGTCTTCTATAGAGTAAATCTTCACATAGCAACAGACCCAGATAGAACACACAAGAATTAAATATAGCCATCTTTTCATTTAAAGACATCGCAAATGGGATAATCGCTGTTCAGTTAAAACGTTCGATAAGGATAATCTTGTAGAGAAAACGAAATACAACTGAAATGGCATGCAACTGAAACGATTAACAACTCCAGAAGGTTTAGATAATTTGCCGCAGTCTCAAGTGTAATAACATTCATTCGAAAAGAGCCACAACCAAAATACGAGATACAAACAAAAAGCACGTTTTCATTGATACTTAATATCATAGTAAAACGATGTACACAATTTTGTTGTCCCCTTTGGCCAACAAAAGCTAAGTTCAAAGACATCGTTTTGACTACGTTGCTTTGTGAGTGGCACTGAATGTATTTTGTTACACTACTCCCGAATGCAAGTTTGTCAACATTAGAAATGAGACGACTGCCCCAATTAGTAACTTATGAGAAGCAGAATGCTGATGCATTCTTATTTGTAATATAGTTCATAAGAGGGGATATCCCAAATAGATGTGTAATATAATTTAGGTATAAATAGCTGTAAGAAAATGTAAATAAAATCAATTCCATTCCTTACACTGTGAATTCATTATCAAACTGCGGCTCTCTAGCCATCAATTTGAAGCGAGCTGCGCTTATACAGCAAAAGCAAGAAAGTAACAGTTAGAACTTAACATGGCGATCCTGCCAACTTGTTCGTTAAATTTAATTTAACAACAAGAAGCGGACCAAAAATAAGTTAATTTTCAAACGTACAAATTTCAAGTTGAGTTTTAAAGATATGTATACTTGCATGTTTTTGATAGTCTATATTAAAACCAATAAAAACAGACTAAATATGTCTGCACCAGCATTTAAAGATCTTCCAAAAGTTGCCAACGAGCAACGACCTTAAAAGCCAACTCAAAGATTTCAACACCATCATCATTACACATCTACATTTCATGACGATCTTTTGTGGATTTCAGTACACCAAGAAGACCATCAGAGAAGAAAATGAAAGCAAAGTGGAGTAAGAAACGCATTCGTAGGTCGAAGCATAAACGCAGGAGGATGCATGCAAGGTTGCTTTTAAAAGTGACTTTTGAAAATACGGATTGATGATATTTCTTTAATATTTTAAAAGAATCTTGAAGCGAAAAAGAGAAATAAAATAAACAAAAAAAAAAATTGTAATTTCCGTTCAATGAATAAAAAAAAAAAATATATATATATATAATATATACATATATACATTGTGAAATATAATATCGAAGTCAACATACTTACTATAAAAAAAAAATGTGTACGCAAGCTAATTTTAAGAAATAAACAATTTCTAAAAAAGAAATCACTATTACTATTGAAAAACAAAAAAAAAACTTAACCTAAAAAAAATGGCAGAATTTAATATGATAACAGCTACAAAGCTAATTACAGAATTTAACGGTGAATCAAAAAACCTTTCAAATTTTTTTGGGCTTATTGAATTCTATCATGATACTTTAGGTGGAGAAAGTGAAAAGAAAAAATTAATTAAATTTGTTATAGCAACTAAAGTAACTGCCAAAGCAAAAAAACAGGCTTCTGACTCTAGACAAGGAACCTGACAATTTCTCAGATTTAAAGAAAGTTTTAACAGATATTTACAAAACAAAAATAAACCCATTGAAACTACATAATGATTTAGCAAGACAGCATCAGGGAACACAAGAAGTTAACAAATTTGCAGAGCGAATAGAAGTACTAATTTCACAATTAAATGAGATTCAGATAGCTGAACAGGGTGAAGCCAATAAAAGAATTATAATAAAGTTAAATGACCAACTAGGATTAAATGTTTTTAAAAATGGATTAAATGAAGCATGTAGACAGGTAGTACAAGCATCAAGAGTAGCTACATTTAATGAAGCTGTACAGATAGCAATTGAGGTTGAAGCGTCTACACGACAAAATAACATCATGCAATTTAGGACAAATCATAGTGGTAGATACCAATACAACCATAATTCTTTTTATCCAAAATTTACAAATAATAATAGAATCAACAATGGACAGTACAATAACAACAATTATAACAATGGTTATGAAAGGAACAAAAATAACAATAGAGGTGGAGGTATTGCAAGGGGACACCACAATAGTAACACTAGGTCAAAAAACTTAGACATCCCCCGGCAGCAGAATCGGGGATACCAAAGAAGGTTCTAAATTTCTATGGGGAATGTGACACAAATTTCGTTAACATAAGGATAAAACATTTAAACAAAACTTTCAAATTTTTAATTGACACGGGAGCAGATATTTCTGTTTGTAAAGAGTTTCTGGTAAAAGATTTAAATGAATATTCGTCGCATGTCAAATAAATGGCATAACAAATAAAACAATATTTTCGAAAGGTATAACAGAACTAGAACTCATGCTTGGAGAAACAAATATAAAACATCAATTCCACGTGGTTAGTAAGGAAATAAATATATCAACTGATGCAATACTAGGTAGAGACTTTTTATTACAATATAACTGTAAGATTGATTATGAAACATGTGTACTAATAATTCCATTAGATGGGGATGAAATGGTTTTACCAATGAATATGAATACAAGAGACATTAAAAATGACATTAAAATTGCAGCAAGAACAGAGATAATTCATAAAGTCGATTTAGACGTAAAAGAAGATAGCGTAATACATGGAAAAGAAATAAAAAAGGAAGTATTTTTAGCAAATTCATTAATACCAGCAATAGGAATCAAACATGTGAAAATACTAAATACAACTGATTCAGAAGTAACGCTTAAACATATCTCATTAGGAATAGAACCAATCTCGAGTTATGAAATATTACAATTTAAAAATAGTTTAGTAGATGAAGATCGGTTTAAGAAAATAGAAAAGGAAATAAAAGTAGATAGTTTAGATGACAACGCTAAGACAGAAATACTTAAATTATGCAAGCAATTTCAAAATATATTTCACTTAGAAAATGAAATACTAACAAAAAATAATTTTTATGAACAGAAAATAACAACTATAGATAAAACACCAGTATACATAAAAAATTACAGACTCCCGCATGCTAATTTGAATGAAATCAAAAACCGAGTTGAAAAGTTGATAGATGAAGATATAGTTGAACCATCTATAAGTCCTTATAATTCACCTTTATTAATAGTTCCAAAAAAAGACAAAGAAGGTAACAAAAAATGGAGATTAGTGGTTGATTTTAGGTCCTTGAACAAAAAAGTAGTTGATGATAAACTCCCACTAACTCGTTTGGAAGACGTATTAGATAAATTAGGAAAAGCAAAATATTTTTCAACTTTAGATATGACAAGTTCATTTCACCAAATTCCATTACATCCGAAATCCAGACCACTGACAGCATTTTCTACGGACACTGGTCACTTTCAATTCAAAAGATTACCTTTTGGATTAAAAATTTCAACAAATAGCTTTCAGAGAATGTTATCAATTGCACTTAGTGGACTGCAAGCATCTGCATTTCTATACGTAGATGATATAATAATTTTTGGATCAAATCTTAGAGAGCATAATAACAATCTAACAGAAGTTTTTAAAAGGTTACGTAAATATAATTTAAAACTAAACCCAAGCAAATGTAATTTTCTACGTCCAGAAGTAGTTTATCTTGGACATTTAATAACTGCAAAAGGTGTAACTACAGACCCAGATAAATACAATGTTATTAAAGAATATCCTAAACCAGATAATGTAGATGAAGTTCGAAGATTCGTAGCTTTCTGTAATTACTATAGACGTTTCATACAAAATTTTGCAGAAATTGCAAAACCACTAAACCAATTATTAAAGAAAAATCAAATTTTTAGCTGGACACAAAATTGTTAAATTGCTTTTGAAACACTTAAATTAAAACTAATGTCACCACCTATCCTATCTTACCCAAATTTTTCAAAACCATTCATACTAACAACAGATGCATCAAACTATGCACTAGGAGCGATTTTATCTCAAGGAGAAGTAGGCGATGATAAGCCCATTGTAGCCCATTGTAGCCAGTAAAGCATTAAACAAACATGAACTAAGTAAATCTGTAATAGAGAAAGAATTACTTGGTATTCATTGGGGAATTAATCATTTCAGACCTTATCTGTATGGAAGAAGATTTATTGTGTACACAGATCATAGACCATTAGTTAGCTTATTTACTCATAAGAACCCTTCATCTAAGTTGACTAGAATTAGAGTAGATTTAATGGATTACGATTTTGATATAGTTTTTAAACATGGAAAAATGAATACAAATGCTGATGCATTATCTAGGATAAAAATAAGTTCAGAAGAGTTAAAAGAAATGATACCAAAACTAAGTATAAATGTCCTAACTAGAGCAATGAAGCTGAGAAACATAGAAAACACTAATGAAAAAGAAGAAAATCCGGAAACTATGCCACCAGTGGAGACTGATCACCTTCACATATGAGAATGCATATAAATTTCAGACACTAGGAATATTAAGAAGTCGCAACTTGAGAATATAAAAAATTTAATGGGTACCCAAAAAGAAAGAATATATTCAGTCAAAGATAGAATACATGTTGGATACAGTGATAAATCATTATCAGATTTAAAATTGATTCTGAGGAAACTGTTATCCTATGCAAAGCATGTGAAGTTAGAAAAGCTAGCGTTAGCAATGAATAATGAAATATTTGAAACAATATCAGTGCACAAATTTAAGAAGATATTTAATGAACTGCAGAAAAATGAAAAAGAAAATTGTCTAGACATTATATTATACAATGCGCCAAAAAGAGTGCATGATATAAAAGAAATGAATGAAATAATAAAAAGGTATCATGATGATAAATTAGGAGGACATATAGGTATAAGAAGATGTATAGCAAAGCTTAAGCAGAAATATGTATGGAAGAATATGAATAAGATGGTTAGAAATTATATAAATAAGTGCAAAATTTGTAATGAGGTTAAAATAACAAAATATACAAAAGAACAATTCACAAAAACAGACACACCAAATACATCATTTGAAACAATAACAATAGATACAGTAGGACCACTCAGACCATCGAATGGATACAGGTATATTCTAACAATTCAATGTGAGCTTACAAAATTCATTGAAGCATTTCCATTAGTTACAAAAGATGCCGTTTCAGTAGCAAAGACTATAGTAGAAAAATTCATTTTAAAATATGGTTGTTTTAGGAAATTAAAAACAGATAAAGGCACAGAATTCACAAATGAACTACTAGTAAACATATGCAAATTATTAAAAATAGAAAAAGCTACATCTACGCCATTTCACCATGAAACTTTAGGCTCAATAGAAAGAAACCATAGAGTTCTGAACGACTATTTAATGACTATGAACGGAAAAGACGAATGGGAAGAGTTACTACCATACTACACTTACACATACAATACTACACCACACAGTACTACAAATTATGCACCATTTGAATTAGTATATGGAAAATTATGTGCTTTACCTTGTGAAATCATTAAAAATAAACAGAGCATTTATAACTTGGATAATTATGTTAATGAATTTAAAATAAAGTTAAAGTATGCACATAATAGAGCTAAGGAAAACTTAGAATTAAATAAAACTAAAATATGTAACAATCAATTAAATGTAAAAGCATCAAATTTCAAAATAGGAGACTTTGTCTATATAAAAGTAGGAAATAAAAGAAAACTAGATAAACCCTTCAAAGGTCCATATAAAATCATTGCACAAAATGGTCCAAATAGTATTATAAGCATTGAAAACAAAAACAAAGAAGTACACAATAACAATTTAATTAAAGCCAGAAATACAAACTAACAATAAACATCAATAGATAACACAAACCTAAATCCATATATATGTACATACAAAAAAAAAAAAAAAAACCGAATAATATTTATTTAAATTTTACAAATGTAAACAAATATCATTTTTTAAAGGGGAGGGATGTAGTGTAATAACATTCATTCGAAAAGAGCCACAACCAAAATACGAGATACAAACAAAAAGCACGTTTTCATTGATACTTAATATCATAGTAAAACGATGTACACAATTTTGTTGTCCCCTTTGGCCAACAAAAGCTAAGTTCAAAGACATCGTTTTGACTACGTTGCTTTGTGAGTGGCACTGAATGTATTTTGTTACACTACTCCCGAATGCAAGTTTGTCAACATTAGAAATGAGACGACTGCCCCAATTAGTAACTTATGAGAAGCAGAATGCTGATGCATTCTTATTTGTAATATAGTTCATAAGAGGGGATATCCCAAATAGATGTGTAATATAATTTAGGTATAAATAGCTGTAAGAAAATGTAAATAAAATCAATTCCATTCCTTACACTGTGAATTCATTATCAAACTGCGGCTCTCTAGCCATCAATTTGAAGCGAGCTGCGCTTATACAGCAAAAGCAAGAAAGTAACAGTTAGAACTTAACATACCTGTTCTTGAAAAAGTGGTACGAAATGCCAACGCCACTATATCCAGAAATATGAACTACTCGTATCTTCGAAATTCAACTCAATTACTTGGTTTTGCTGTAGGTAGAGATCGATGATCGGGAGAGCAAAGTAAAAAGCTACATGCGCTTTTTGCCTTCATCATCCTTGTTAAAGTCAATTTAATACATCATCGTATTTAAATAGGTTAGCCGCACCTTTTCCAAGTGTCAAAGGAACAAGAAGATAATCAAAACATGAGGCGTTTTAAGGCTCACCACAAATTCCTTTTATACGAATCTTGAGTCCTTTCTTTAGAAAACAATTAACACTATTCGAGATACTGCAAAAGACGGAATATTCGGAACACAAGGCGATAACTGCTGGTATTCCGCAGGAGTACGTTCTTGAACCAATTCTGTTTATTTGGAATACATTACAAAGAGTGTTAAGATTTTGCCCTAATGTCGCCCTGGGGTCAAGTCAAAGCAATTTTTGAAAACTACGACCCTACTAAAAGCCAACTCAGAACTGATTATTGTTATGGAATTTTGAGCCCACATGGAGTTGTAAAAAAGAAACAATAAAACAGCGTCAAATTGTGAAACGAAATTTTCCATTTAATTCATCATAAAACAACTCAAAGTAACTTTGCCCCAAAAGGTCAATTAGTAGGCAGACGATGTCAAACAAAATGAATCTGCACCGACCGTGGTAAGTGAGCGGTCATCAGGTGAGCATAACAGTGTCTAATGCTTTCTCGTTGTGAAATTAGTGTTCAATGTAAATCTATCTGCTATCTCGCTGTAAACTTAGTTACCAGTGCTATCTCGCTGCGGATTAAGTGTCAAGTGCTACCCTATGTGAATCCAGTGCCCAGTGCTATCTTGCTGTAAATATAGTGTTCAGTTTTATCTCTCTGTGAATTTAGTGGCTCCAGCTACTTAATCAACGTTCTAGTATCACTTCAGGTATCACCGTAACAGGACAAGTCTTAACCACTTGCCACAAGCTGTGAACCATAATCATATCAGTCTAGTTACCGGAACCGAGCCGTGAAGCCGAGTTCGAGTTGTAGGCTTAGGGCTTAAGTCATCATCCGAAACCCAAGTTACACCCAGAATCATCCCCATCTCAGTCAGATATCAGAGTAGAACCATTCCTGACCGGAAGAGACTTTGCCAGAAGCTACTAGACCTACCTGGTACACTGGAATTACAAAACATATTTAATATAAATACCATCATATAACTATGAGTTTGTAAAGTACTCTTCTAAGAACATTGGGAATAACTTCAATAAACCAAAGTATTGCTGCTTCTTTAGTAAGCCTTGAATCTGACGAGCTTATCCCAGCCTGAAGTAAAAAGCAACCTCACAGAGTTAAGTTGACTAAACAAACCAAACTGGCCAGCTTTTTAATTTAGTTCAAAAATTAGTACTTTACTTATACGAAGCTTATAGCCTATTTTTGTTTATCTAAGCTGAGCAAAGAGTATTGTGTTCTACTAAGTAAAGTACCTAAGTAAAGCCCTATTGAACGTCACAGCAGACTTGCTAAGTTATCAATAATATAAGTGCTATGGTATTTGGTCTAAAGTATTATGATTTTCTTGGTTCAATTAAAATTGAAAGGATGTCAATAAGCTACTGTCGATTTTTCATCTGCAAAAAAATTATTCGAAACAAAACCTTACCAAGTGGAAGGTGCATACTAAGAAAACATATTTCAATCATAAAGCGAGCCAAATGTGTACCAAAAAATTTTTATTTTGTCTTTCGTTCGTCTGGCGTTCCAATTCCAATTTCAAACAAATCCATGCCATAAATTCATTTGACCCTGGATGGTTGCGATACGCATGCATTCGGTTATTTATGTCTTTCTTAGACACTAAATTAAGTAAAAATGTTTATACGTCAAGACCTGTCTGTAGTTGCGACTCCACCCCTTCATAAGTTATGTGTTTTTCTTTCTTTTTTCGTAGTAGTTTTTGTAAATACCTAATAACAACCCGTTTGCAACATTTAAAAGTTGTTTTCTTGTTCTTCATTTCGCGTGAAGAAATAGCTCAATTCTTCTACCACAAAGAAATAAAAGAGTGCGAGACTTACAAGAAGCCCGTGCCAAATCTGAAGCCAATAAATTCTGCGCTTGGACCATACTTAATTAGAAGCAGCAAACACTTTTCAAAGTTTATAATTCCAAAACATTAAAAAATTCATGAATACAAATCCCAGAAACACGTTTAGTCACCCAATGCGGTCGGATGGCAGACCAGTGACCAGCCACGCCAATATTCATGTGTCGGATAATGTGGGCTGTACACGATACGCACAATTATTATGCTTGCGAAACCGACATACCTACTCTTGTGCTGGTCTTTTTTTTTAAATTTCGAGCAAAACTTTGCGTCACTGCTGAAGTGATTGTTATCGGCTTCCTACCGATTTATGAGTGTCAAAGTTAGACAAATTACTGATAGGACACAGACTGACGTTTCGATTGTCAAAGGGACATTTTGATGAAGTTACTGAAAAAAAAGAAGACAGACAATAGGACTGGCCAATTCTATGACTGATAGGCTATTTTAACATCCTCTTACTATACAAAGGACCTTGTGTTTATGGACCCACTTATCTGCGCTAAATCAAACTCACCTAAGGCGAAATGTATGCTGTGTACGCAATGTGACAATGATCACCGCACTTGGACGTTTATTTGTTTAACTGTCAGGTATTTTGTTTAACGCTTTTTTTTCATGGTACGTATTGTGCTCGCCTCCTGTGCATTGATCATTCCTTTGTGCAGACATTTCAAATACAACAATCCAACAGTATATTCAAGGCTTAACGAGGTAGTTTGCAAAACCAGTTGACATGACAGTTTTGTCAATGAAGGAGTGCAAGCAAAAAATTGCAAATGCAGCAAAATAGTAACAGACACACGCGCAAAATTAAAATGTGACTTTAAAGTGCGTTTGATGACCTAATTTTGTAATGGTTATATCGGGTAATCGAATTATTGAAAGTTAATTGTAAATGGATTTTATGGTATGGCAGTTATTTATACATCGTGTGGATAGTTTTTGTTTTTTTAAGGTTTCTATTAATTTGGTAGTGGCAAATAGACGTGAGCTATATGAGTGCCAAAGGTGCGTAAACGAAAGTATTTCAAATATGAATTAGAAGGTGTGGTGGTGGTGGAATATGGGTTGGATTGGGGAAAGGTTAAATATTCTGTTAAATGCCATTAGATTTAGGATTTCGTTTGGCAGATAGTATTGACACATTGAAAGTTGTGAAAACAATCTGGGGTCTTGCTGGCTGTGGGAAGGTTTTTTAATCTTGAACACTGATTATGATACAAAAAATTTTGTATTTGTTAGAAATTTGGTTCGTATGCAAGTCTTTTGAGGTTTCTTCTTTCCTTAAAGACATCACTATTCACTTTATGATCTTCAAATGCTTGAAGTGCAACACAACATTAGCCAACAGCCGAAACAAATACACAGCGTGACTTACGTCATCAAAGCCTCGGTGGAATATCCTGTACTCATTGAAAATTAAGAACCTCCCAAACCAAAGCGTTTTTGCAGTCGTGGGCAGCGTTGACACTTATTTTTGGTTTGGAAGAACCTTTAAAAGTCTAAATGAAATGCCAATCTCAATTTTTCAAAATCGTTAAAGAATTTCCCTTAAAGTGTGCTACATTTACACGAGACTCATTATAATTTTATTGATAACATGAGAAGCTTGCAATGATCAGAGTTGGAGCGTTCGAACTGCTCAGTTTCAGTGATATCATCACAGCTTTGGACAGCGATAATTTGGAAGGACTCGGGTTTTCACTTTCGAAAAATCAAGAATATGTCCCTAAAACTTTAGGCCGATCCAAGCAAAATATTTACTTGGAGTTATTGTCTTACTAATCTGACATCCTCACATTCCACCAGCTGCGTTAAACTTTATACACGTTTTTCTCAAAACTACTTTTCAAAGTCCGTGTTGACTGTCACATAAAGACCACTTGATCGATTTACTTCAAACTTTGTAAGTATTTTTTATGTATAAAATACCTCCCCTGTACGTTGATTTAAATTTTTGTTTTTATATCAAGGGTGTTTCCTAGACGACCTCCTAGCAGGATAAAGTTCGTTTCCAAACTCACCAATATGTTATAGGTATGTAAGTTTTGTGAATGATCCCATGGAAAATGTATTGTAACGGCTGCTCTCTACATGTCACCGTACTTGAGTAACTCTACACACAGATCTTTATGTTGCTAACAACCCTCTTTCCTCTGCACACTATTATTTTTATGTGAAAAAGTTAACTCATAAGAATAACAGTGGTTAAATAACAATTCTTCAGAAGTGTTGACAGCTCACGCACTCGGTTTTTTTGTCACTGTCAAACACCTTCAGTTTGGTATATAATTTAAATATGAATTCGTCTTTCGATCGAATAACGTATGCAAATCACTAAATTTTATATGAAAACTAGCTGACCCGGCAAACGTTGTTTTGCCTTATAAATTATTTCTAGTTTCTAGATAAATTCTAGTGTAGACAAAAAGTAACTTACTTATTATAAGTGTATAAGTATGTAGCATATGCGTGAAATAGGCATGGAGCGCTATGAACGATAAGGGAACATAAAATTAACAAACGCCAAACAATATTATTTTTAAGTTACTATAGTTTATTTCTTAAAATAACATATCACATAATATCACATAATTAATCTTTTAAAGCTATATCGTGAACAATATTTTTCGTTAGCCCATCTTTAGCAAGCACAAACAAACTTGATGGTTTACCCACTCGAGAACATGCTACGTTCAATTGTCCATGTGAAAAACAGGGTGTACTTAAATCTAAGCCACAAACAGACATCGTTTGGCCTTGGGATTTGTTGATTGTCATTGCAAATGCCAATCTAAGCGGAAACTGAATTCGTTTGAATTGAATTGGTACATCTGTAGGTATAATAGGAATCCGGGGTATTAGTATATTTTCACCTTTGAACTTGCCATTTAAAATGCTGGCTTCGATAACGTTTTTCATCAATTTTCGAATAAATAACCTCGTAACGTTGCACAGCCGTGGCGGGCTTAAATTGCGAAGCAAGATATTGGAGATCCAACCTTCAATTGTAAATTATACGGTGGCATGCCTGCAAATCCAGTGAGTTCAAAAATTCTGTGGGAAAATTGACAGCTTCGCTGGCATCGCAAACTGTATCAATTGATTTGTATGATACCAAGTTCCCTGGCAATAACTGTTGTATCATTAAATTTACATTGTCAACGTCTGCTAAAATAGCTCTTTCATCAAGCCAAGCAATATGTACTGTGCGTGTATATCGGGAAATATTTTTTCAATTATAGTGTTTTGCGAATCAGCGATTGTGCAGAAATCGGTCGGTAATTTTATGTATCCAGTTTCATCTGTAGCAACTTTTCCATCACCGATATTTAAGAGCTGTTTTGAGAATTTTTCAGCGGATGGATCTTGAAGCATTTGAACGCACATGTTTATGTTTACTTTGAGCTGAACTTTTTCAACATGACGCCACAGTGGAGATGATTTTAAGCAAGCGTCGATCTCATCAGCGTATGTTGTCTTTATATGTTGGATACTGTTGCCCATTCACTTTACGTATATCTTGAAATGATAATGGGCCAGTAACATTAACCAACAACAGTCGAAGATAAAAGCACTCAGTGTATCTTTGATTGACTGTAAATAATCGAGACATGCATCAACTGGTGAGCCTTGCTTGTGGGGCATCCATTTTTTTTGTTTGAGTCCATGTGAAATAGCGTGGTATTTGTGAATAGAGTAATGTTCTTGCAAAAGCACCACCAAAATCATCCGTACTATTACACAATTCAAAAAATCCAGTGAGTGTAGTTTTAGGTGGATTTTTAGCACGATCAATCACTGTCTCTTTCGTAAAAAATACACGCTGACCGTTTTCAAGATGGACGGCTAACTGAACAACTGATGGATCCCGTTCATGGATTGGAAAAACGAAGATACGCCAAGCAGCTTCATTGGAGCTGATGTACCGACCAATTTGGTGGAGCGTAATTTCATCGTTTTTATTCATTGGAGGAGCATTTGCATTAGTATTTTCTTAAACACAGCCATATCACTGTCTTTATGGACATACTTGCAAATATATTTGATGCTCTTCACAGAACTGCAAAACTCAACATTAATATGTGCATTGTATGTCTTGCTTAGCAGAGGTGAATACGGCACCACCCAACGATTGTCAACATCAATGTCTGTGTTGCTAATATTTTTAATAAATGATTGTCCGCCATTATCGGGATTTCTTCGACGATATATTGGATATCCGTCGGTATTTGTTATTTTATCATTAGTGAAATCTTTAGGAAAATTTTTAGTACATTTTCCATCTGCTATGCAAGGCGATGAACGATAAAGAGTACCGCATGGACCATGGATCATGTTTGCTGTAACAATATCAAACAGCACTTGGTCAGTAGACGGATCTGGAATTTCCGCAGAAATGATACTATCGAATTCTTCAGGACGGATTTTGTCGATTAACCAAACCAATGTGCGCATGAGGTAATCCTCGCTTTTGCCACTCAACTGAATACAGCCAGCAACGTGTGCGACCGAACTCATGTAATTTAGTAATGAAACCATTAGAGACTTCAACTTTTGTCTGAATACACGTGCTGTATTGTCATGACGATGTATTGCATTTTGGCCAGGCAATAGCAAAGATGTAATCTCTGGCCATTTTGGATTACGTGTGAACGTGATAAATAAACACGGTCGTCCATATTCGCGCACGTAAACCATAGCATCTTGCATATATTCCTGCATATGACGTGGATTGCCTACGTACGATGATGGTAAAATGACAGAGTTACCAATTTCGGCGACTTCGGCGTTGTTGTTAATAGCGTCTCGTAAGTGAATTTACTCTTCCGCACGCAGCTTGAGTTGATTAATAAATTTTAAATTTTATTTTCTAACAAATCAAATTAATAAATATGACATTTACACTGAGACTGTAAAATCCTAACTAATATTATAAATGTGAAAGTCACTCTGTCTGTCCGGCTTTCTATGTTACCATCTCCCGCCCAAACTACTGAACCGATTTAAATAAAATTTGATACAGAGATAGTCTAAGACTTGAGGAAGGACATAGGTTATATATTTTATCCCTAAACTCCCACGGGAACGGGAACGTATACGGGAATTTAGAAACTACAACACCGATTTCAAAAATGTTTCCACCGATAGAATGCTTCACTATCCCAGAGTAACATAAACTTTAATTCATCCCCATATTCCAACGGGAACAGGAGTCCTTATTAATATAATAAGTGTGAAAGAAGCTCTGTCTGTCCGTCGTTCTATGTTACCATCTCCCGCCCAAACTAATAAACCGATTTGAATGAAATTTTATACGAAGATTGTTCTGAATTTAAGGAAGGACATAGGCTGTATTTTATTCGAATATTCCCACGGGAACCGGTCCTCACTATTATTATAAATGCAAAAGTAGCTCAGTCTGTTCACCTTTCTATGTTACCATCTCCCACCCAAACTAATGAACAGATTTAAATGAAATTTTTAACCAAGATTGTTCAGAACCTGAGGAAGGACATAGGCTATATATTTTCTCCCTATATTCCCACGGGAACAGGAACGTATACGGGAACTTTGACACTTCAGCACCAATTTCAAAAATTCTTTCACCGTTGGAATGCTAAATAATCCCGAAGTAACATTAACTTCAACTCATCCACATATTCCCACGAAAACGGTCACCATATTCCTACGGGAAAGGGAGTCCTTACTGATATAATAAGTGCGAAAGTAGCTCTGTCTGTTCGCCTTTCTATGTTACCATATCCCGCCCACACTAATGAATAGATTTAAATGAAATTTTGTTCAAAAATAATCTAGAGCCTGAGGAAGGACATAGGTTATATACTTTATACCTATATTCCCACGGGAATGGGAACGTATACGGGAACTTAGAAGCTACAGCAACGGTTTCAAAAATTCTTCCACCGTTAGAATGCTACACTATCCCTGAGTAACATAAACTGTAAGTCATCCCCATTATTCCTACGGGAACGGTCACCATATTCCCACGGGAATGGGAGTTTTTATTAATATCATAAGTCTGAAATGAAATCTATCTGTCTATTTTTATTTGTTATCAAACACCGCGCAAACTATTAAACCTATTTATATGAATTTTGGTACAGAGATATAGTCTTGAACCTGAAGATTATGTCCATCTTATGTATGTTATCCCTGTATTCCCACAAGAATGCAAACGTAAACGGGAGCCTAGAAACTGCTGAACTGATTTCAAGAAGTATTTCCCCGTTAGAAAGCTACACTATCTCAAAGTAACATTAACTTTAATTTATCCCCATATTCCCATGGGAACGGAAGTACTTACTAACACTATAGATCCGAAATCAACTCCGTCTGTCTGTTTTGTTTTGTTACCATCTACTGCCCAAACTATTGAACCTATTTGTATGAATTTTGGTGCCGAGATAGTCTTGACTTGAGCCTGAAGAAGGAAAGCGTCTGCATTTGTTTTCCCAATACTGCTACGGGAACGGCAACGTAAACGGGAACCTTGAAGCTACTGGACCGATTTCAAAAGTTCTTTCATCATGAGGTGATTTCTGTCAAATTGTCTATTACACAGTTGACCTGAGAAGAAATGTCTATCTTGATCTTTAACGCCTGTGTGAAAAGTCGATTTCGGCCCCGACTAATGAGATAGTTAACCATATAAACTAATAAATTATGTTTGACGTATTGGGGGATGTTGTCGAATGTCTATCAGTAGACAATATTATGGACACTGAGAAAGTCACATCACACCCTATAGAGTTTCTCAATGCCTTAGAATTATCAGGAGTGACTGCAAGTTGGTGTTCCAGTGCCAATAATGAGTAATCTAGAACTGTGAACAGCTACAAATTACACATCTGGGATGCGCCATTATAAAAGTTTTAACGATGACTGGAACAGCGAAACTAGAAAACTATTGATTCCCCGTATTTCTTTAGTTCCCACTGATTAGTCACTTTAGTTTAAAAGAGTGTATCAAACTCGCAAAACTTTTTTATTTGACAAAAGATGGAAAAAGTAAGAACGTCGTGTGCAAAAATATACTTAAATAAAATACAAAAATTGTTTACTAAAACGCATGAATGTGTCTTATTTGCAAAATAAGTAGCCAAAAAAATTAGAAATGCTGCCGAAAGTCACTATTCCACGCGGACGAAGTCGCGGGCACTGCTAGTCTAATTTATAAAATTCTCGTGTCACAGTATAAATTAAAGAAACAATGTTAAGGGTAGATGACCCTTATCACTTAGGGGTATGGAAAATAATTAGTAGCCGATTCTCAGACCTACTGAATACGCATATAAAATTTGGTAAGAATCGGTAAATCCGTTTCGGAGGAGTACGGTAACTAACATTGTGACAGGGAAATTTTGTATATATAAGGATGTGAAATTTTTTTACGAAAATTGCGACTAAATTTCGCATCAAATTTACATTGCTTGACATTAAACTACCAACATGTTTACGTAGGCAGAGTGAAATGGGGTTTGAACAAGACGGTGCCATATGCCCCACAGCATGCTTAACAAAGGCATCTCCATTTGTCCCTTCATCGGTTTTGAAAAATTTCATTTGGTTGTTCAGTTAGGTCTGCTGATTGAATATTTATGAATGCTTGAATGCTTTTCGAACAATTTTATGATACGATAAACACAAAGGATCTGATTACTTTTATATTGCTAACACGTTTACGAAACAGTGCTCCCTTTTAAAAAAAAATTATGGGTTCCACAGATTCTGCGATTGGCTTTTTTCGACAGCGTTATTGCGATTATTGTTTGTAAATACAATATTACGACCTTAAGGTGTTTAGGAATGTGTGAATAGGTTAATTCAATTTTCTCAAAACCACAACTTTCAAAATTCCTGCAGTCAAGCTCGAACACAAACCATCCGATTGATTTGATTCTTATTGCAACTTCTTTTCTTTTCTTTTTTCCCTACAGTAAATTGTTAGTTTTTCGGCTGAACAAAACTCTACACTTCTTGGATCTTTTGCTTTAAGGCACTGTGAAGATCAGATTCTGTTTAAAAAATAACAATAACTAGCCGATTTGCCCTGCATTGCTCGTGAGATATTACTCAAATCTTCTATCCTGATCATTTAACATGCCAACCAGTGCTGTCGAAGTGGCTATTCTAGTAACATTTGGGTATGCAGAGGAAAATACTATACTGTACTACCCATGTTCTAAAATGGCTCTCCAAACTGAAATTCTAATTTATGAAGGATGGGCTAATTTGTTCGAAAGCCGTTTATCGTAGAAAATTAGAGTTTTCAAATTTCTGTTTCAATGCGAGAATTCATGGATTTTGCTTAACACGAAGTGCTATGGTGATCAGCTGTTAGTTAAAAGTGAAACCACAAAGATTTCAAATCTATACGAATTTTTACTCCTTTAGGTGCCCGTGGCGCAAGGGTTAGCATGTCTGCATTGAATGTTGTCATTGAGTGAATTTTTAGTAAATTTTTTTAAATTTTTTTAGTTACATTAATTTACCGATATGGTAACACCTGAATAAATATTTCCCTTTTAGTAGTTATAATTTCGTCTCCTTCTAAGGGAAAGAGACACAAATCTTTTAATTGAACTTATGCAAGAAACATGTGAGTTTGCCATTCTTATGCGAAAATGATTAGGTAGAGGTTAGACCGTTTGCGATTCTTATGCGAAGTTTATTAACGTTTAAATTAATTTTTTGATATTCTACAATTTCTTTTTGTAAGTATATAAAGCTATGTATGTAAAATTATAATTTCATCATTGTTCTTTATAGAAAACTAGCTGACCCACCCGGCGTTGCTCGGGTCTAACTTATTTAAAGCAACAGCGCTTCAAAACTGTCAAGAAACAAAAACTAAGAAGACTAAGTTTAAGAATGCCTGAAAATTTCTAGATTTATATTTACTTATTTATTTCTATCATTTCTAGTTGATATCACATTTACACTGAGACTGTAAAATCTAATTTATAAAATTCTCGTGTCACAGTGTAAATTAAAGAAACAATGTTAAGGATAGATGACCCTTAACACTTAGGCGTATAATAATTAGTAGCCGATTCTCAGACCTACTGAATACGCATATAAAATTTGGTGAAAATCGGTAAGCCGTTTCGGAGAAGTACGGTAACTAACTTTGTGACATGGAAATTTTATATATGTATACATATAAAGATAAATCAAATTTGGATTTTTATTTGCGGTGAAAGTTTTAAGAATTTTCTTGGAGCAACAAATGTATTAAGATACTTGTGGATCTCCTTTGCAAAAACTTTCCAAAATCTTTGAAAAGTGCTACCCTTTGTCATTGCAATACGAAATCAGTGCTGCCAAACGTAGTTTCCTCATAAAATAAATAAATAAATAAATGGAGAGATTCGGGCGAGATTCTCGGCCTGGCACCATTTCTCTCAACCATATTATGTGAGGAATGATAGGTACCTTCAAATTATTGCTGATTCCGAACAGCATAGTTATAGAGCGTTTTTCATCGCAGAAAGGCGATACCCGGGCTTCTGGAATTTGAACTTCGAATAGGCAGAAATGTTAACCATTGTGCCACGGGCTTCTAAGGCTTTTGTTCCATGTACTTATTTACTGTCGATGCAAAAATAAAAATAAATAAATAGGGTAGCGCAACAAAGTCATGGTGATCCCTAAGGGCTGAATAAGAAATCCGTTTTCATGGCAGTGTTTTTACTCTTGGAAGAATTGCCTATTTTTTCGCTAAAGGCGATACCCAAAAACAATTTTATATTTCTGGGACTCGAATCTCCCACAGGTAGATATGCAAATCATTATACCACGAGTTTTATAAACTTTCGTTCTTTATATTTAACTAAATACTATCTATAGAAAATTGTGTAATAACCAACTTGTCAAGGGTAACAGATTCCGCACTATCTACTTTTCCGACAATCCATTTATGGTTCCATCTAAATACTTGCGATTTCAAAAATTCACCAGAACAAAAATTATTAGGACACAATTTCAAAAGAATAGTAATCAAGCAAAACTCATAGAAACAATAGTTTTGATTAAGTAATCGTAGATATGTAATAGTGATCTATTTTAACGCTAGTGCTGTAACTCAAAAGTGATGGCCATAACCATTTGTTAGCTTCAGCTGTCCTAAGATTGTAGACAGGAAAGCGACCATTTGATAAAACCAAAATCTACTCGCACATCATTGCGCATTTTGATTTTTACATCCATTTTTAGCCTACAATTGATTCACTTCCAATATTTCTATCACACTGTCCTCTGTCAAAAGACCACAATAGTAAGCCTACGGATAGTTCCCATTTCCGTCAGAGAACAAACTCTTTTCCATGTCTTCTTTCATTCTCAAATCCAAAACGACACATCCGATTTGTAAACAGATTGTGCATGTACAAAGTTTTAAAAAAAATAAAAAAAAATATAAAAATAGCGTGCGAGCACGTTGTTCAACATTTCCTTTCGAGAGCAGAAAGCCTACGCACCTGAATGAGTGTCGTCGGTCTTAGTTTTGTATGGGCAGCTAATCTTCTAAGGTTGCATATAAATATAGAAACGAGCCGCCACTCTTAGGGATGTGTAATCTCATACAAAATCAAAAGCCCCTCTCATGAATAACAAACCTGATTATCTCCAACCACAATCATGGCACGCGCTCTGTAGTATCCCCGTCATCGAGCATTGGGTTTTAAGTTTTTGCTGCCTCCACTCATGTTATTTTCACGAAATGTGTGTGAGCAAAACTCTGATCAGCGATCGTTGTCACTCGTGGTATTTAATATAAATAAATTATTTTTTTTTTTAATCTTTTTTTTAACCTCTTACGTTGAATCGAAGTGCTTTTACTGGTTCGAATTCACGTAAGCGAATTCGCAATAGGACACCGACTGTCGACCCTCTTGGCGTTTATCATCAGCAGTCAGCGAAATATTCAATGTAGAGCACTTTGCTGGCCCATAAAACGAATGACCAGGCGACCGAATGATCGACCCAATCAACCAAAAATAAAATTAAATCGACTCAATTTTGAACTAGTTCTTGCATGGCGAGTGGTACTTTTTTATCTGTCTGCAGATTTCTTTGAAGCTCTGTTTACATTTTTTCCAAGACAGTTTTCTTTTTTTTTTTTGCTAGAGCAGTGGGTGACCGACATTTATGAGATTTTTTTTTTGTGGTCTGAATTTTGAATGCTTACGGCTCTATTTTAACTTTAGTGATCCTTCTTGCTGAGAAAATGACGTTGTTTGCTCCCGTTTGATATGCAGTAAACTAGTTAGTAAGTACACACTGGATTGAAAAGTTTGTACTTTTCCTTATAGTTTATTACATCAAATGGAATTCGAAACTCGCCCAGCAACAAACACGACAGTAGCAACGACAAGACAAGCATACATTACATAACTTCAAAGTTGTTTTAGTAGACCTAGTTCTGCAAGGCGTAGTTGCTTTCATTCCAGTACCGTGGCCGCTGCCACCGTCGAGTTGTCCTCCTTTTGTGAGTGTCTAGAGGTACGTTGTGGTGGCCTGGTATTCTGTAGACGAGACCGTAGTAATTCCCGCCGCAATAAATGGCTTTCAGTTTGCACAGTATCGTTTAACTAAATGAAAAACCAAAGAAAGTGGAGATGCGAGGATCAGTTGCGGTGTGATCCTCAAAATGATTTATAATGCACGTTTTATACTCACGCTCTGGGTTAACACTGACCGTTCGATACTTTCAAGATCAGGTAGACCGTCTACACCGCACTCATCGCACTTGGATGAACAGGTTGATGATCTACGATCATGTCGATGATCTTCATTTCTCCCATTATCGTTGATTGTAGATGCAGATGCATTGACGACGCCATCCTTCTTGAGCTTGAAAAGCTCGTTTTTCAGCCTTTCATTTTCCATTTCAAGAAAATCGACCTACAACACATGCAACAGGTGAAGTGATCATTCGGCTTATGCCAGAAGAGCGGTAGTCTCTCTTTTGAAGAGTAACACTTACGCTTTCCAATTCGAATTCAAGTTCATCGATTATGTCAAAGGCTTCATCCAGCGATCGTTGCAAAGTGGCGACTTTGGATGCACTTATAATATTTTCATCTTGAAGTTGTTGTTGTTTAGAGTTTGGCTCTGTAATAAAGAGGGGCTAGCTCATATGATTGATCGGATTATGATGGCATTTCATGGCAGTGTTTTTTGTGGATAGGCATATGTTTGTATGAATGGTGTGTGGGTGGTTGGTTGGTGCATTTATGAATGAACTGAAAATGAGTGTGCGTAGCGTATTTTCATTTTTTTTTTTCAAAGACGCCGACATTGTCTCTGCTTGTTGGTGATATTGATACGTATTGAAGTCTTTTATAGGCTTTTTGAAGGAACTGTATATGCGTGTAGCGTTTTGCAATGAATATGAGTTAATCTAGTTTTACGAATCGACATTTTTGCAGAGCGATCAGTTTTATTCACACTTATCAAAGCAATGAGTGACTAGAAACAACAATTTTTTATGTTCGAACAAATAAAAACGCAGGTAACTCAGGACCGATACCTTTAATGTATCTTTGTATTTTATGTCTTCAAAGAACCCTACTCCAACCAGAAACCAATCCCAAAAGTTACTACGCATTGATTTGCTTTATAAAATATTACAATTTATCTATAGCTCTTTAACTAAAAATAATTATCACTTCATTCAATCAACTGTATCGTACCATATCTAGTTTGTTCCAATGTAGTCTTCTTCACCAACCCCGGCAGTGTTTTCTGCCTCGCAAAAACCTCCTCCAATGCTTTGCATCGTTTTGCTTTCTCCAAATAAGCTGTGTGTAGTTTACTATACTTGGTCTTCAACCGCTCTAAATTCTCAAACATCTTATCTCTTTCATCCTCGAGGGCAAACAGCTTCATTTGACTCTCAACATTGACATTCGATGAGGACAATTTTTCATTAGTTATTCGTACTAATTTGTGACGTAGTAATGAATTTTCTTCGGTCAAATGAATATTTTTTGCATTGACTGTAAACAGATAATGATGATTCAGAGAGGCTTGAATATAGTTAATTGTCTTTGTAGGTATTTCCATTTACGAACCAATTTCCAGCTCAACTTTGAGCAGTTTCACAGCTTCACTTTCATTACGAGAACTAATACCTGCCATGGTTTTCTTTCTATTTTTTTCTTTTATATTTTCAGTAGACAGTCTGGGACAACACTAATTGAAGTTATTGTGAGCAGGTGGATTCATAATGTTGTTATCAATAAATTACAGATGAGATTAGAAAGCAAAATAAAAACATGTTTAGATAACAATAGCGCCAGCTATGAGCTTTTTACAGAACTATTATGCGGAACTTTAAACAGAAAGCAAAAATTGAATAGGTTCTAGCATTTGCTAAATTGAAATCAGTTGAATTGGTTTGAGAGCCTGTGTATTTTGAAAACTGAGTGGTAGTTGAAACGGAATGGCGAGTATTTATTTAAAGAAAGCGTTGCGCTGTTGAGTTTAAAATTTGCTACAAAAAAAAATTAAATAATAAAAAAAAAAAATTCACGCGAATTAGTGCTTGAAAATGTTTGTTATTGTTGGTTGCTTGATAGAGTGGCCGGTGCACCGTGGAAAAGTTGAAGAGGCTTAACTAAAAAGATAGCAAGCGTTTTTATAAGTCCCACTATTATAGTCAAAATATTATATCATGATACAATAAGGCAACCAACAACCATCAACCAACACCTTGCATCAAGTCTTTCTCAATAAAGGGCTTGGATTCCATAACTTTTGAGACAAAAATTCTCTAAATTCTTCTTCTTCCATGAAACAATCTTTTGCCTTTACAATCGACGATAGACGATTGGACGATAATCGTCTAATAAAAAAAAATTAATTAAATAATTAAATTAAATAATAAAAAAAAAAAATTCACGCGAATTAGTGCTTGAAAATGTTTGTTATTGTTGGTTGCTTGATAGAGTGGCCGGTGCACCGTGGAAAAGTTGAAGAGGCTTAACTAAAAAGATAGCAAGCGTTTTTATAAGTCCCACTATTATAGTCAAAATATTATATCATGATACAATAAGGCAACCAACAACCATCAACCAACACCTTGCATCAAGTCTTTCTCAATAAAGGGCTTGGATTCCATAACTTTTGAGACAAAAATTCTCTAAATTCTTCTTCTTCCATGAAACAATCTTTTGCCTTTACAATCGACGATAGACGATTGGACGATAATCGTCTAATATGTTACGGAATCCCTACCCAGGAAGTCACGCAAGTCATGTTACTTTTCCATACAGAATCAGTGCTTTATGTAAGGCTTGTGACACACATGCAGTATAAACATCACGGTTGAATATCATAATTGTCCAATTTGAGGAATTTTTGCTCAAATTAACTGCCATTTGGTAGTCAAATTTATAAAATCTCAAATTAAAGACTAGAAAGCAACATTGAGTGAAGCTGTCACGAAGCAAAACCGTTTTCTGTTGATAGAATTTTTTTTATGGAGGCGATGAAGGAAACAGAGCTATGAGTGGGTCATCAAAGCAAAAAGCATCTAGCATAGCTCTCAAAACTGCACAAGAGGCAAAAGCAGCATCAAATGCTCAAACCGGACAACGGGCTTCCCATCCGGTTACAGCTCAGTTGGCTGAAAAGGCAGCTGCTCGTGCTGCAGAAGCTGCATTGGTTGGAAAACAGGGAATTGTCGAACAACTTAAAAAAGAAGTTCACGAAACTGAAGCTGTAGTGCAAAAAGAAACTGCTTCCATACAAAACACCCAAAATATTGTAAATGTCGCCCTGCAAGCTGCTCAACAAGGCAACCACAAAACTGAGACCATTGACTAAAGCAGTGCAGAACCAAAAAAAAAAGGTCAAGATGGTGAAATTTTAAGTCTTAAAGAAAAAATACTACGCCAACAGCTGGTACAGAATAAGGAGGCGCATGAACAAAAAATTAAACATGCCGCTGAGGAACATCGCTTAAAAATGAAAATTCTCGAAGCGGAGTTAAAATTCAAAGAAAATACTGCTACTTATCTTTTATATAAAAATGAATCGCAAAATGTGTTGGTAAGCGCATAACTCAACAACGCCTGGCCCAATTTGGCCAATTCTTTTTTTGTTGTGTTTGTTATTGCCAGGAGAAAGTTCTTATGACATGAAAAAATTTAAAAAAAATTAATGTTCCCACAGGAACGGGTTTGGGAACGGAAACTTAGAAACTACTAGACAGGTTTCTAAAACGATTCCAGCATTAGGGGTGCTACATTATCCCCCTCCATCAGTAATTTTGATTATATACCATCCCAATAAGCCCACGGGAACAGAAACGGGAACGAGAACCTAAACCTTAAAGTTACTTGACCGATTTCAAAAATTCTTTCAACTCTAGGATGTTACATTATCCCTCAGTGACATGGAATTATAAATGGTTCCTGTCAAGGTTTGTTCCCCATATTCCCACAGGAAAGAAATTTAAAAAAATTGCGCGGATAGTCCGACAGGAACGGGTTTGTGAATGGAAACTTAGAAACTACTAGACAGATTTCTTTAACCCTTCCTGCATTAGGATTGCTACATTATCCCCCTCCATTAGTAATTTAAATTATATTTCATCCCTATAACCCCACGGGAACAGAAACGGGAACGAGAACGGGAACCTTAAAGTTACTTGACCGATTTCAAAAATCCTTTCAACTCTAGGATGTTACATTATCCCTCAGTGACATAGAATTATAAATTTTTCTTGTCAAGGTTTGATCCCCATACTCCCACATTAACGGGGTTGGGAACGGAAACTTAGAAACTACTGGACAGATTTCTAAAATTCTTTCGGCATAAGGAGTGCTAAATTACCCCCCTCCATCAGTAACCTAGACTATATTTCATCCCTATAATCCCACGGGAACAGAAACAGGAACGAGAACGGAAACCTTAAAGTTACTTGACCGATTTCAAAAATTCTTTCAACTCAAGGATATATTATATTTCACATATTTCCACGGTAACGGAAGTTTCCCATAGGAACGGAAACCTAGAAACTACTAGACAGATTTCAAAAATTCTTTCGTCATTGGGATGCCACATAATCCCAAAGTAAAAATGATTGTTTTTCATCCCTAAGTTCCCACTTAAGCGGAAAAACGAGAACGGGAACCTTAAAACTACAGACCCGAGCAACGCCGGGTGGCTCAGCTAGTGAGTTAATAAAATACCACTTCAGCCAAGCCCACGCTTTTTTATCTATAGTAGAATTGATTTATGTTTTTATTTTGCAGAAAAAAAAAAGAAAAAAAACTAAAATTACAGCGTCCATATGCCTCATTCAAGGTGATTGTCAGCCTGACAGTTTTTTATTTTGAAGCGATAGCAATAATTTGAACTGAATATCAGTTAATCGTTGTTTAAATGGAGCTAACCCAGAAAAATTGACTGGTTAGCAAAATCTTTGATTAAAAGCTCTGATCACAAATTCCTTGATTGAACAAACCCAATCCATGATTATCATCTGGAATAATCAATGATTAGAAATAATCAAGCTTGAACAAACCGGCCCTAAGTCAGTGATAAGTGAACAAACACCCTTCAAAGCATGATCAAAGTGTTCTCAAGTATAATAAACAATAGAAATGAAAAGGCTCGCCTCGAAAGCGTTCTAGAAGCTTCAAGAAAGAAACGAAAAAGAAAGTGCAAGGAGCTGAAAGAAATCTCTGCACCGACTGCTGATGCACGCCCAGCTGTTTAATTAATCCTACAAAAGCACTTGAATAAAAACATACATATTGAGAACAACTGCTCAAAGAAGGAGAAAAGTTTTGGAGATTCCGTTCATTAAAGACGTCCAAGGACAGTTTCGGTGCCGTGACATTGTGCCAAGCGACAATATGCCAAATGTAGAAATTTGGCACAATGACGCTTTTGCAAAGTGACATTGTGCCAAACGTTGGGGTTTGGTATAATGACGCTTTGTAGAAGTGTCATAGGGCCAAATTAGCTAGTGACATTGGGCCAAATGTAGAAATTTGCACCATCACTGTCATCTGTGTTTACAGTCCTTTGCGGCATGACTAAAGGGATTACTGGCTTAATGACATCTAAGAAACTCCCATGCTTATCATTCATAGTGTGAAGGTCTGATGTATTCAAATGTTTTGTTTTTGATTATAAGATAAAATAATAGTAAGAAATTCGCCTGTGTGTGTAAGAGATGTGTTCTTATTTAGTTCAATTTTAAGATATAAGTGATGAACTTAAAAAAAATCTGCAGCCGCGTTAAGGAAAAAGGAAGCTAAAGCGAAGCGGAAAAAAATTTGGCAAGGGGAGTATGGGTTTGTGTTCTGAAAATTAAAAATTCGCGCGAATACAACACAAACCCATACTCCCCTTGCCAAATTTTTTTCCGCTTCGCTTTTAGCTTCCTTTTCTGTACTTAACGCGGCGGCTGCAGATTTTTTTTAAGTTCACCACTTATATCTTAAAATTGAACTAAGTAAGAACACATCTCTTACACACACAGGCGAATTTCTTACTATTATTTTATCTTAAGTCCAAAACCTATACATTCGATTGTTTCAAATAGTTTTTCAGTTTCATAATCAAGTCTTTAGTTTATGATTAGTCAGTTATTGACTTTTTTATTAACAAGAGAACTGTATTTTCATAGACTTATCCATTTGTATAGTTCTTATGACTCACAAATCTGAGCAAGTGTATCTTCATTTGTTTCGTTATATTGAAAAATCGTAAAAAGCGTCATTGTACCAAATTGGCCTAATGACGCTTTACACAAGCGACACTGTACCAAACGCTAATGTTCGGCCCAATGTCGCTTTACCAAAGCGTCATTGTGCCAAATTTCTGCATTTGGCATAATGTCGCTTGGCACAATGTCACGGCACCGACAGTTTCTTGTGGATGACGACAAATTATGCACAAGGTCGGTCGACCCGACGGTATTGTGATGGGCTACTGAATGAACAGTTTCCTATAGAGCACTTTCCAAAGGCTGAACCAAACTTAACCGAAAGTACCCAAAATCACAGCCGAAGTGTTCGAAAAAGGCAAATGTGCTGGGTCAGACGAGATACGACAAGAGTTGTGAAAAAGATGTTGGGTTTGAGGTTCGAAACTCATCAGAAACATAATACTGTTTTTTGGCAATTCCCCCGCACCACTGCCTTGGAAAGCGCTTAGTTAGCCTTCGGAATCGGTATGAAATTGTATGTCCTTGAAATGCGCTAAGCCAAGAGGTATCCATAGCTTTGCTATTCCATCCTATTTATGCATCTATCGGTTTAAGATATGTTCACTTTATCAACAACAGACGCAAATCAAAGATTAAGGATCCTTACATAAAAATATCATGGTTCCTTAGAGGATTTGCATGTTATTCTTGTTGACTTCAAAAAAAGCTGTACACAAAGTACACCAAATATTCCTTGCTGACAAGCGATGGTTCCATTATAAGTGAGCATCCTTTATCCCTACAGGAATCACTTAACGTGTGGATAAACGTTTTGAAAGCAATTTCTACTGTATTAGTCAAACAAATAGACATGTGTCTATTTGAGACATTTAATTGAAAAGAAATGTGCATCTCAAGTGTAAAAATATCTGGGATCGATGATCAATAGCAAAGCAACTTGTACTGACGACATCAATCAGCGATTGATCTTAGGAAGGATTAAACAGCGAAAAAACTTCGCTATTTTCTCTAATAGAGAATAGGCTCTCCAGCGCATTTTGCTCTCAGCAACACTAGATCATGTGGGTGGATGGGGCGATGTACTATTCGGGTAGGCTCTGATTGGTGCCAACTTGGCGGCGCCCAGATGCTGCAACTTATAGTACTCGTCAATTGTGCTTACTATACCTCCAAGCGGTATCCACTGGGACCTGGGATGCTCCGTCCAGAGCTGACCTGCTAAACTAGTAAGTGCGAGTGTTGACAAAGGAATCCGGAACAAAAGAATTGTGATCGTTCAACACTATAATTGCTCTGCGAACAATGACTGACTGCACGAATCTCAGTAGTCTACGAGAGCTTTCGCGTAAATGTCCCAGCGGATGAATTCAAATGACAGAATCAACGGCGGACTTCAGCAGTCAAAAAAGCAGAGACCCCTGAAGGAGCTACTCCAACATATTTGGTTTAAAGGTCTTTCAGGGTCTTTCAATACTACGACAGGGTATTGAAGTAGAGATGGCGGCGGATGAGCTCCTGGTGAGCCAACGGCAGCACTCACACCCCTGAAGCAGGGTACTGACACTGGATATTCCAGCCCTTTAGGTCCGAAAGGATCCAAAAGGACCTGGCCCTCCAGGTTGGGGGTCGCGCGTAGGGTTAACTACCCAACCACGTAAAAAAATATTAGTTCCGATAACGATAATGATTTCAAAGTTGACGACCCAAGCAAACGAAAAAAGGACAATGACCTCCGGATCTGCACGTGAAACGTAAGATCTCTTAACGGACTACGTGCAGCTAGAGAATTAGCGGACGCCCTGGACTGCTGCAAAGCAGACATAACCGCCATCCAAGAAGTGCGATGGAGTGGACCGGGCATAAAGAAGATGAAAAACTGTGACATCTACTATGGCGACTGCTACAGGCAACAGAAACATCGCTTATTTGGGTGCGGATTTGTCGTTAGAGGAAGACTCAGGGATAAGGTGATCAGCCAAAATCCAGTCAATGAGCGTATAATGACCATCCGCATCAGGGCTAAATTCGCCAACATTAGCCTTATATGACACAGAAGAGAAAGATGACGATTCCAAAGACTGTTTCTACGAGCTCCTCGAAGAAACGTATGAGCAGTGCCCTAGACACGACGTGAAAATCGTTCTTGGCGATTTTAACGCAAAGCTAGGGAAGGAGGACATCTTTGGAAACACAATCGGTAAGCATAGCCTCCACGACATAACCTCCGAAAACGGACTGAGGCTAATCGATTTTGCTGCGGGGCTAAATCTTGTTGTAAGTAGTACACGCTTCCCGCATCTCAAAATTTATAAAGGTACTTGGCGATCTCCAGATCAATTAACCGTCAACCAAATTGACCATGTTGCTATCGACGCAAGGCACTCTTCCAGTGCGCTAGATGTTCGAACTTTCCGAGGGGCCAACTTTGACTCGGACCACTACCTTGTTGTTGCCAAGGTACGAATGAGGATATCTTGTTCACGACCAGCACAAACTAACGCTGTGAAGAGATATGACGTCGGAAAGCTACGATCCCAAGAGATTGCCAATGCCTTTTCCAATCGAGTGTCCCTTCAATTATCCTTGAATCCCATGCCACCAGCATTAAGCATTGAAGACCAGTGGCAGCAATGCCAAGAAGCCATCAGAACCGCTGCCTCTGAGGTTCTGGGTTTCACTCGGCCACCAAAACGAAACCCATGGTTCGATGAAGAATGCAGGCAGGCAAATGCAGCCAAACAAAAAGCACGACAAATGCTGATGCAAAAACGAACAAGGGCTGCTTACGATCAGTATAACGAGATCTACAAGGAGAAAAGAAGGGAAGAACACCGAATTCTCAAAAAGAAAAAGAAGCAACATGAGAAGCGCTCGTTTTGAGGAAATAGAGAGGTGCCATGACAGGAACGAGATTCGGAAGTTTTACGAAAAGGTAAAAAGATCTTGCCAGGGTGGCAAACCCCGAACTCAAGCCTGTAAAGACCAGCAGGGAAACATAGTTATAGAGTCACAGTCGCTACTGAGGATCTGGAAAGATCATTTCTGCAGACTGCTTAACGGCGATGAAGACACAAATTCCGCTGTCAGGCACATTGCCCCATTCAGCTCGGACGATGATCAAGAATGCCGTCCTCCCGACCAAGAAGAGGTTAAGCTTGCCATATGCAAACTTAAATCAAATAAGACTGCAGGTGCAGATGGCCTTGATGCCGAACTTTTCAAGGCAGCTGGAGATCAGTTGGAAAGGAGCATGCACCAGCTGATCTGCATGATATGGTCGGAAGAAAGCATGCCCGATGAATGGAACCTCAGTATCGTATGCCCGATCCTAAAGACCTCACAATTGCGCCAATTACAGAGGGATATGCCTCCTTAACGTCGCTTATAAGATCTTGTCTGCTGTAATATGTGAACGTCTGAAACCCCACGTCAACAACTTGATAGGTCCTTATCAATGTGGTTTTAGGCCAGAGAAGTCCACAATAGACCAAATTTTCACATTACGGCAGATCTCGAGAACCGAGAACATAATATCGATATTTACCACATCTTTATCGATTTCAAGGCCGCGTATGACAGTATTTACAGAGACGAGCTATACAGAGTTTCGGCATCCCTGCAAAACTCGTACGACTATGCAAGATGACTTTGGAGAATTCACGCTGCTCCGTCATGGTCGGTTGACAACTAACACAGAAATTTGATGTCGAAAAAGGTTTAAGGCAAGGCGACAAACTGTCATGCGATTTCTTCAACATCATACTTGAAAACATTTTACAAAACTCAAATGTCAACACCAGAGGAATAATCTTTCAAAAGTCTCTACAATTGCTCGCCTACGCAGACGATATTGACGTAATGGGAAGAAAAAAGCGTGATGTCATAGGTGCTTTGCGAGTATTGAAACAGAAGCGGCAAAAATGGGTTTGATGGTTAATGAGGGCAAAACGAAGTATATGCTGTCATCAAACAAGGACACAGAACATCGACGAATTGGACAAAACGTCACAATAGACAGACATAACTTCGAGGTAGTACAGGATTTCGTCTACCTAGGATCCGCTGTAGACACGGAAAACAACATCAGTGCGGAGATCAAACGGAGAATAACTCTTGCCAACCGTTGCTTCTTTGGGTTAAGAAGGCAATTGAGAAACAAAACCCTCTCTAGAAAAACCAAGGTGACCTTGTATAAGACCTTAATCATCCCAGTCCTGCTGTACGGCGCGGAAGCATGGACCTTTTCGAAAGCGGATGAGGAAACTCTTGGTCGTTTCGAAAGAAAAATTCTCCGAATGATCTTTGGTCCCGTATGAGAAGACAATGTGTGGAGAAGAAGATACAACAACGAGCTGTATGAGCTGTACCGCGACATGGGCATAGCCAGAAGAGTACGCATCGCGAGGCTACGATGGTTGGGACATGTAGAGCGGATGGACCCAAACGCTCCGGCTCGTCGGGTGTTTGAAAGCACATTGCAGGGAAATCGCGGAAGGGGAAGACCTCGTCTTAGGTGGCGCAATCAAGTGGATGAAGACCTCAACCGACTTGGAGTGCGAAACTGGAGAGAGCTCGCCCGAGATCGAAATCGTTATAGAAGGATGTTGGTTGAGGCCCAGGTTCACCCCGAACTGTAATGCCCACCTAAGTAAGTAAGTAACACTAGATCACATTTTTGACAAAAAGCTGACCAATATAATAAATCCAACGTGGCACTCTTCTCTTGTAAAAAAGCCATTGGTGGGGAATGGGGTTTCTCACCAAAATTCACCCACTGATTGGCTGTTTACTTCGGTAATAAGACCGATACTCACATACGGGGTGATTGTCTGGTGGACTGCACTAGACAAGATGATTAACTACTACAAGCTTGACAAAGTTTATAGAACGGATGGTTTTTGTATTAGTGGCGCACTGAGGACAACCCCGTCGGACGCCCTCAATGTTCTTCTAGATCTCACACCCCTTGATATCTTCAACAAAAAAGTCGCACTACTATTCTAAATAACTTTAGATTCCTACCGAATCGATCCGATTACACCACACCCAAACTGGTGTTTGATATAACAATTTCCAAATCACCATCCCCTAGAAATCTGTGTGGGAGGATCGTACAATCCTGGAAAATGAAGCAATACAATTCTTTACCTATATGGTTTAAAACTCAGCGAAGATGTAAAAAGTGGAATCTACTCAGAAAAACTGAATCTCAGTCTTTTCTTCTGGTTACCCGATCATTGTAGTGTGTTCCAAACGGAAATTCTGGCGTTTGAGGAAGTGCTGTCTTGGCTCAAAGAAAACGTCATATCCTCCACGGATACGTTCGAAGAGTTTGTTAACCTTAAACCGCCTGTATCTAGGTTCTACCATAGGTGTTCTTACGGGACACTGTCTAATAGGAAGACACGCCAAAAGACTTGGAGTGTATTCCAATGATTTCTGCAGAAGCTGCATGAATGGAGAAAAGGAAGAAACCGTTCAACGATCATGTGAAGAAACTAAAAAGAAGGCGAACCAAAACAGTTCTGTTTAGACAAATGCAACGAAGTTTGCTTTTGATTTGGATCCGAACATGGAACAATCCAAGACCGGGTGTTTGCCGTCGTTTTCTAAGGTCAACGCGTACCTACTCCGCGGGTAGATCGATAGCCTAGTGAGAGAACCCTACGAGACCACAATGATCATAACCCCGAAAGGAGTAAAGAAGAAGACATGGTTTGGTTATACCACACAAAAAAGAAAAAAACTTTAGTAAAGATTCTACGATAGATGGGTACTACCAAAGGATTTCTGGATCTGGAAAACACGTTTCTTGTTCGTATACCAGAAGTTTGTCATAACAAATGCTCCAAAATAAAAAAAAAATAAAAAATAAAAATAAAAACAGCAAGTCCACTTCTTGCAAGGACATTTACAGTTGTGAATAAGGCAGAAGTTTATTGAAAAAAACTTTATTGAGTAAAAAAGTAAATCTTTTAAACACCTGCACACCCGCTCCAACAAAAGCTAATTAAAATCGAAGACGTGTAGCTCTTAAACAGACGTGTAAATAAACGTGTTATTAACAAAAGTTGCTTTGATCAAATGACGAAAGACAATAAATGAATATCGAATGCCATGCTTAAAAAAAGGATTCGGACTTACCTAATTTTGTTAGGTAACTCCGAATCCTTACTAAATTTTATGTTGACATTTCCGAAGATTGAAAAACTCTTAATCTGCTTTTAAAATTTACAAGATTTCGTAGGCAGTTCTTTTTGTTATTTTTATTTTCAGCGAAATTCGAACTATTGTCTTCAATGCTTTCGTGTGCACTGAGCTGAATGTTTGTTATTTCCAATGAAGAATAAGTTAAAACATCCTTCGAGTTTCAATATTTTGCGATATGTATGCTATGCTATGCTGTAAGATGCAAACCTCATCGCTGTAGAGGGCGTTATCATAACCTAACGATTTCAGATGAACAAAAAGAACTGGAAATTCCAGTTAAATTTTAATTTTTCGTATTCAATTTCCTAATCTTCTTTGAGAAACATTTTTGTAACCATTTGATGGAAAGTAACATTCTCATCCATTCTCATCCATAACATAAAAGTTTCACTTAACCCTACAAAGGATTTCACCCAAGAGGGCCCTTCCTGATTTCCCTTTCTTTAATTAAAAAAAAGTTTCCAAATTAATAACCCTTTCCCTGAACAATTTTTTCCTAGCTTTGACCAAGCACGTAACTTTCTGTGCTTGGGGCTACCAAAAAACTTCCCTCGCTACTCCTCTGGGGCAAAGATATCCCGCATGAAAAATACGCGCTAGTAAAATCGTGCGAAATGTTCCATCCACTTTCTGCAGCATAACTTTCACACATATGCATATAGTCAGCCTTAGCAATAGCACAGGTGTAAGGCCCAAAACAACTATAACTCTGAAAAAGGTGAAGAACGAACGATGTGGAACATGGCTGGGAAACTAGCAAATAGAAAATATATATTTATGCATACATGTATACGAAACGAAATAAATAAGGACGACACTGTTTATTGTCAAACACACCCAAAGGCAACCCCAATATGTAGAGTGCCACTAAGGAATATTAAGCTATTCTGTGTGAAAGTAGTGTAACAACTATATTTTCATGCAGTTTTTTTTTCTCATATCCTTGGCTATGTAATTACTTAAAAAATTAACTAACTTCCCGCCGCGTTTGGGGACTTCTTAGCACCAAAAATAGACACCGCACCGGAAAGATATGCGGGGTAATATATCCAAAGGGCATACGTTGTGGTTGACAGGAGTTTATCCTTTTTGATAGAATCCGTACACCTCATAAGAACACTATGTAGGCACATTTGCAGTCAACTGGGGCCTTTTGCGAGTTAATCTGAAAAGCGCCTTCTCATTGTTTACCCAACTGCGGTGTGGCAATGAAGGTGTTTTTTTCTTTCGTTGACTTTTCCCACATGATTTGAATGTTGGTTACCCCACTTTTTAGGAGTAATGGGCTTTGTTTAGTTTATTTCTAGCATACTAGTTGGAGCTGCAAGGATACGTGGGTCTAGGGGTAGGGTACTCGCATGTGTTCTATTTTTTTAAAAACAAATTTCAAACTCTAAATTGGAGAAGGAGGTTGTTTATACACGGATAGTTGAGTAAATTCATTGAAATTGTATTCTTACTGGAAAATAAAGAAACCTTCCTCACCCTAAATCAAGCAACGGAGGCGGTCGTCGGTGAAAAAAAAAAAAAACAAATCAAAACAATCGAAATGAAACACAGGATATGAAAGAGGTAAAGTTTTTGTTTTCCTGCTGAAAGGAGATGATTTCAAAGAGGAAAAAGGTTCAGCAATTTGCCTTAGGAAACGGACACAACAAAAATAACACAAATGCATGAACAAGTGCAGTCGTATAATAACAGTTTAGATATTCAATTTTATTCTATTGCCAACTGAAAAACAGAGAAAGTTTCTTTTGAAAGTTTGCATTTTTTTTTCTATTTAAACTTTCTGAGATCTATTCGCATTCCAAATGCAGAGAAGCCAGAAGGGAACTTAGAGACGGTAAGGTTAAGTAATTTGTTTTAAAGTTAAATTAGAATGCATGTTTAGTGTAAGACCAACGCCGAAATACTTTTTCCAATTTTAATGGAATCTCTAAAATGATAAAAAGATCTGCAAGGCACTTATGAAGAAGTTACTTAAAAAAAGGTATTCAAAGCCGAACAATAATTACGGAGACACTATTAATCGTTCAACTGGCTGTTATCCCATCGGTTTTTGAAGTCGAAACTTGTTTGTTCGACGAAAGAGCTCTTCAATCACTTACCAAATTCGTTGATAGATTTGATACTTTTGAAATGACAAGGTTAATAGACACGCTTTGATTTACAAACTCGCCTGTCTGGGAATTTCTCGAAAATTTTTATTGTTTTACTCGAACTTTCTTGCCTCATCTTCTGCCGCAATGTGGGATGGCGTTGAGCTCTCGGAATGGTTTGTAACCACTGCAGGTGTTCCACAAGGATGTATATTAAGTCCAATATTGTTTGCTCTGTTTATTGATAACGTCTGTGACGTACTTCCGGGAGGAATATTCTTCGCTGGCATTCAAGTCAAGGTCTTACTCTACGCTGACGACTTAGTTTTGCTGGCCGAAAATCCTTTTACTATTCAGCTGCAAATCAATAAACTCAATCGCTTTTGTGAATCTTGGGATCTTTGTATCAATACTAATAAGACGAAAATAATTATATTTGAACCGCGTCAGAGAAGAAGGTTGCCAGAAGAAAATTGGTCTCTCAACAACGCGCCTATTGAGGTCGTCGGAGTACACTTCAAATATCTCGGAGTTTTCCTGACATACAACCTGAATTTTTCGAAGCACGTCAAAGAAAAAAGCAATGCAGCTAGACTAGCTTTAAATCTGATGTGGCCAAACTTTTACTCGAACCAAAAAATTGACCATGCATCTAAATATCGCGTTTTTCAAGCAACAGTCAACTGCTGCATGTGCTACGGTACTCAAATTTTCGGATATTTGCAGATGGAAGAATACGAAGCAGTACAAAGATATTTTTTCAAACGAATCTTTAGATTGCCTTCCTCGACTCCGAATTACTCTATCTACGTGGAATCCGGTTTAGCACCTCTTTACATACAAAACTTAAAATCCAACTCAGATTATATACTGAGAGTTATGAAAAGAGATGTCAGAAGCCTTCACAGGTCGATTATGGTCAGGCTATCGCAAACAAATGACTCCCCGTTTAAGGAATGGAACCAACTAGCTTCGTCTCATGGCACTAACCTTCGCTTCACCGAGTCCAATTTGGACGTATGGCAGTCTATGTTTAGTGATGTTATAGCGAAAATTGATGAAACTATTTTCTGTCAAAACCTGTCAAGGGCTACATCAACATTGTCAAGAAATGTGTACAGAAATCTCAACCACCAAATACCATCGCAGGCCAACTATTTCAGCAACGAGTTTTCTAGTGAGGCTATAAGCTACATATTTAGAGCTCGAGTCGAAATCCTAAAACTCAACTCCATGCCGCATCGTAATGATCTGTCTCAAGTCTGCTGTCTTTGTAATACAAGTGAACCAGAAGACACCACTCACTTCTTAGCAACATGTCCTCTACTGCAAGAGATTCGACGCTTACATCTTGAATCTTCCTCAATCTCGCCTTTTTGAAATTTTAAATGGTGCTCTCGGATGGTCAAGACTTTATCAATACTGCAAACATGCTATGAATTACCGCAATAGTTTTTTGTAACTTTATTAACTAAAGCCAGTTATTCCAGTTTTTTAGTATCAATCTTTGAACTTATATTTATATTTAAACGATATGATATACTGTATACTACTTTTGTGTTTCAAATCACTTAAAAATTGATTTATTTTTTACTAATTTTGTGTTTCAAATCACTTCAAAATTGTTATACCATATATTAATTTATCTCAATTTACTATATTAATTTTTTATATTAATATTCATATATATCTTAATATTTTACATTCAACTCCTTTATTTTTAAATTGTATATTGTAATAATTGTCATTTCAGGCAGACGGCAAAATTGCCATTTCCTTATTCTTAAGAAAAATCTTTTGTAAAATATGCATTTCATGAAATAAAGAAATTATCTATCTATCTATCTATCTATCTACTTTTGAAATGCTAGTTTTGGGGCGGATTCGATTAATTGAAAGTTTCCCGGCCAATTTCTTCGCATTATTAGTAAGCCGGGTACCCGTGGTGTGATGGATAGCATGTCCGCCTGCTAATCCAGAGGTTCGAGTTCGAATCCCAACAGAGGCAAAAATGTTTTTTCCATGGGTATCGCCTTTCGTGAGGAATTGGCAAGTCCTCCGTTAGTATTCATTGCCATGAAAAGCGCTTTCTCGATTAGCCGTTCGGAACCGGCAGAGAATTGTAGGCCCCTTCCATTTCCTCACAAGGCATGGTTGTGAGAAATGCGCTAGGCCCAAGGGCTGCTCGCTCTGTTGCGCCACCCTGTTTATCTATTTATTATTAGTAAGCCAGCCTAGCAGTCCTGCACAAAAGTTAGCACTTCTTCATTTCTTCACATCATAGGAGCCAGATTTAAATTTTTATTGCAGTACTATTCTCCTAACATCCTAATACGTATAAGACTGGTCGAATTCTTTTTACGACACTTGTTTAACAATTGAAATTGGAGTTTTGATTTTAGCTTCAGATTTCTCATTTTTTTTTTAATACGTCTATCAGAATATGCTTTCGATTCGTTTGGTGATTTTTTGTACATGCGCCAGTTGGAGTGTATGAATCATTGGTACGTCGGAAATTTTATTTTTCGCTATTGTGTGTCAAGCCGACAGTATGTAGTTATAAAGGAAGGAATAACAGCATCCTTTTTATTCAGGGAACACATTATTAATTTTTCTTCATGGTAGTGCAATAAAACAAAATTTAAAAAATTGAGGGTTACGCCACTTTGGCTCGCAAGCCCGCATGTGTGCTTTTGTTGATTATTTCGTACCTACTAAACCAACTTCAACATCACTTGCAGAGGTCACAAGGAGCAAGTTCCACTGCTGAATGTGCATTAAGTTCATCTGCTGCGCCCGAGGTCCTATCGGACTATAGCAAATGTAGATGTGTAGATGTAGTCTTTTGGAGCATGAACATTTTATATGTAAACTTGATGATGCTACCTAAGATTGTTCCAGAAAGACCATCGCAAGCTATAAAGTCGCTAGCCCTTTATATAGTATTCATAAATGGCCTAGGGTGTATATATTCGGTGAATAGGGTGTAGTTCGAGCTTTGAGTTCTGCTTGTATTGAGCAAGCATCTCATTCGGAAAACCTTTCCCTTTCCCTTCGGACTCCATGAGCTGCAGAGAATTTGTTCTTGCTATCCAAAGCATGGAACTCATATGCACTCTATTTAAAATCAAAGATTCTCAGTGTACCGTTGCTCTCAACAACAGCATCAGCGTTGCCGAAGTGGCACAATTGTGCCATTTTGGCACCCTTCAGTCTCGATTGGCACCTTGGCACCTTTAGCTCTCATTTGGCACCTTAAGAGCTTGATACATTTTCATGAAGAAAACTTAATAAAGTCATCCAAAAAAGACTGAAAGGAATGTTTTTTCTTCAAGTAGTGAAACATACATATCGTGTGTGTGTGTACTAATTCATGCCCAAATAATCGTAATGATACTTTATGGGAAAGTATTTGTTTTTTGTGTTTTTAAATATCTCTCTACCTTTGAAGGACTGGTGGCACCCAGTTGGCACCTTTGGTTACCGAAAATGGCACCTTAAAATTTTTTACTGCGGCAACGCTGAACAGCATGGCTTCCGCAAATCACTTATCACCAGGACCGATATTTCCTCGTCTCTAAAGTAGAATCCTAGGCAATTTCAAAATTTTAAAATAAACTTTCAGCGTCGCATATAAGATCTTGTCTGCTGCAATATGTGAACGTTCGATTACCCTCGTCAACAATTTGATAGGTCCTTATCAATGTGGTTTAAGACCAGAAAAGTCCACAATAGACCAAATCTTCACATTACGGCAGATCGTGGTAAAAACTCGCCAATATAATATTGATAAACACCATCTTTTCACCGATTTCAAAGCTGGGTATGACAGTAATTATAGAGGCGAGCTGTACATAGCCATGTCTATTACTGCATCGGTAAAAAACTGGGGCGACTATGCAGGATGACTTTGCAGAACTCACTCTGCTCCGTCAAGGTCGGAAAGGGCGACAAACTGTCATGCGATTTCTTAAACATCATAGTTAAAAAGAAAGTACAAAACTCAAATATCAACAGCAGAAGAATAATCTTTCAAAAGTCCGTACAATTACTCGCTGACGCAGACAGTATTGACGTAATAAGAAGAAGCAAGCGTGATGTCATATGTGCTTTTGCGAGCGATGGCTACGCCATGTAGAGCGGATTGACATCAACGCCCCAACTCGAAGGGTTTACGAAAGCACATTGCTGGGAAATCGCGGAAGGGATGACCTCGTCTTAGGAAGCGCAATCAAGTGGAAGAAGACCTCAACCGACTTAGAGTGCAAACTGGAGAGAGCTCGCCCGAAATCGAAGTCGTTACTGAAAGAAGTTGGTTGAGACTCATTTTCATCCCGATGTAAGAAAGGGTTAGATAAGGTTAAAATAGGATATGTTAGTTAAGCTCATCTTAGGAAAGTTTATTTTACATTAAGGAGGCTATCGGAAAACGGTCGACCGGCGAAAGATTCATTGTGAAACCACACGAGAATTTGATAAATTGCCTCACTATTTCAACCATTTACAGCTTACATAAAAGCGGTGAAGACTATGGATGTCTGTCTTTCTAAAATCACTTTGAAGAAGAGTTCTCCCAAATGATTTCTCTTTGCGAGAGAGAGCAGGGCATTTGCAGAGAAGTCTTTGGTTTTCAGGCCATCTACATATATAAAAGTGAATTGTATGATGTCGTAGGAAATCCTTATCGTCTCAAATGGATCTTGATGGGATTTCACTTCCACGTGAAATGAAAACGAAATCGATCGAAACTAAGATTGGGTGTTCTGCATTTCACTTTTATCGATATCGATTTCATATTTTTCGAAATCGAAGTGAAACGAAATCGTTGTTCCACAATTCGATTTTATCGGTTTCCAAGTGATTTGAAATCACGCTAATTTATCTGTGTGGAATGGTAGAAGAAAACAGACGAGTTTAAAAATGTAAGTAAAAAAAACTCCGTTGCAACCACACAAAATTTGTTTATTTTACTAGACATTTGTTTTAAACAAGGGAAAGAATAAAAATACTGAAAAGGAGGAAATATTCATGAAATTTATGAGCCAACATAAAGATCTTGCCCAAGGATTCATGAAAAGAGATCGTGTCGTCGCAGATTCTTTGTGGGAAAGACAGAAAGATACAACTGGCAATGGAAAAAGTCAATAATAATAAAAAGAATCATTTGAAACAAATTAATCAATAAAAACATGAAAATACTTCAATTTCACTTGCCACATAGCAATGTACACACGTCGCATCTGCAATTTCTAATGGATTAGATGTGTCTCTCAATCTACGTCTTTTTATTTTCTCTGTCGCATATCTTTTCTTTTTGATTTCCAAAACCGATATAAGCCGATAAGCAATAAGAACAGCCGTCTGACACGATGATCCTAAGGCTCAAACTGCGTCAAAATAACTCAGTCAACTTTCCTTCGGTTCAGGACTGGTTCGCTCCAGAATCTGAGCCTGGAAAGAACTGTTATCGTATCTTCACAGATGGCTCCAAAACCGACGCGACGAGGGTTCTGGTGCTGGTGCCTTTGTTGAGAACGACGACATACGACTGCACTCATCTTTGGGATCATACAAGCGGAGGCTTATGCTATCCTAATGGCCTTGAGCCACGTAACGAACAATGGATGGACGGGGAGAAGTATCTTTGTTTGCAGCGAAAGTCAAGCTGTGCTTAAGGCCCTTCTCAACCCTCTAACCACTTCGAAAGTGATCCAGGAATACAAGAGCTCTCTGAATGCGGTCGGAAGATTAAATTCCTTGATTTTCATTTGGGTTCCGGGCCATCAAGGCATAACAGGAAATGATATCGCCGATGAACTTGCTAAGCAGGGATCTCAGACAGCTTTCTCAGAACCTGAAGCGTCGCTAGGTCTGCCAGCGTCCTCAGTGAGGGCTTCAATCAACGATTGGATCTGTGCACAACCGTAGATGGCATGCCTCCATTGGATGCAGACAAACCAAGCGTGATTTTAAGTGCTCCAGCTGGTAATTTAAAAACCTCCAACAGAAAAAAAAAGAACAGCACTCATACATATTTAATTTTCTGATCAGGAAACTCAAGAAACTATTGAAATCAAATAAATAGAGTTTCAGATTAGATGACAGGTATCAGCTGTTTTCAATTTCACTTGAAGTGATTTCGAAAAGTTTTCGAACTGATGAAATCGATCGAAATGCAGAACACTGAAAAAAATTTATTCACTCGATTTGCAATTTCGGTTTCAGTTTCATTTCACTCGATTTCTGGAACCTAGCTGGTAGACTAGGAAACTTTTGTGGAAATCTAGTAGGGGGTGGTATGTTCCGAACGGTATTGGTATTGATCCGAACGTCTGTTAGCAGGGAGTTTCGATGTTCGAATCCCAAAAACATCACCGAAAAAAGTGTTACTTTTTGGTATCGCTTTTTGCTAAGAATTGGCAGTTCCTCCGAGAGCAAAATATGATGCCATGAAAAATGCTTTCTAACTTAGCAGTTCAGAACTGGCATACAATTGTAGGCCCTAGATATGCATTAGGCCCTGAGATTTTCATAGTCTGATGCAACAACCAATTTTCTTTTTATCTAGAATGGCAAATTGAGTTATTTGTTCATTTGGAGCTGTCTCTGAGACAAAATACTGTACTCGCAGCCGTAAATATTGAAGGGCGTGAGATTAATTAGTATTTCTCAGGAAGCCGAAGGTGTTGGCTAATGTGGTACCTCTGACTCATGTGGTAAGAATGTATGTATTTTTCGAAGGAATTTGAGGTTCGAATCCCAAAATCATACAATTATGTTTGTACTAATATTGCCTTTCGCGAGGAACCAGAGATGCCCTAAAGAATCATAAAACTGACATGAAAAGCGCTTGCATACTTTGCCCTTCACTATCAACGAACAATTTTTGATCTCCCCTTATTCTTCACAAGGAAAATTTGAGAAAATTGGGTAGGCTCCCGAATCTTACCGCAATTATTTCACCTTATTATTTTATTATATTTTTTATTATATTATTATTGTTTCCACCTCACTCAACTTTAAGTTAAGAACAACTCATTAGTATCTTATTAAAGACGTCGAACAGTTTCATTAAATAAAAAAATATGTGTGAAAAGCACAATGAGACAATGACACAACGTTCAACTACCGTCATCCTCCTCGTATCCTTATGATCAAACTCGTAAGGAATTCTAATTGATTCGCATTACAATTCAAATTCTAATGATTCTCTGTATGCAAATTGGGTGAAGTAAATAAATAAAAAAAAAAGAAGAAAAATTAAAGAAGAGCTCCAAAATGAAATATTCAAAAAGAAACCACATCTCTTTCAACCGCGACCCAAAAATGACAATAGGAAAAAGTTCTACAAACAAAAGCGCACACGCCTCTTGCTCTCAGGGCGACGCGATGATAAACGATGATATATCATCGTAACAATGAACTTTGCCATTGGTACAACGGCTTTTAAAAGCCTCCTCCATACTGAAATCTTCTTTTGAATTCCATTAAATTTATATTTTCGGCTCCTTGAGAGGGGGATTGGTGTATGTGGGGTACGTTCTGGTGTCGTTAGGTGGAGGACAACTCTCTTTTGCAATGCAACACATACTCACACACATATCGGGACAAATAAGCTACGACCATAAATTTTGATCTCCCATGCCGCAACGGAAAAGGGGCTACAACATGTCCTTTGAAGAAATATGCAACTATTTTGAAATCAATTGAAAAATTAAGGCTATTAGCTCATGGTGAAAGTTTAAAACAAAGTTCTGTGTTCAGCATTGCTTTGGAAACACACACAAACTCACACACTCACACACTTAACACACCATAAATGCTTCATCTTTTGACTCTTAATGAAAAGAGGATTTCCTAGATGTAACATGAAAAGACTTTAAGTCCCCATGAATAGGCCAATTGAATGGAAGAATTCTGCACTAAGGATTTATTTTATGGCTAACTTTTATGTGTGCACATTCATGGCTTCTACAGACAAATAGAGGTTTTTGCGCATACAACTCGGCCTTACACGCATTTTAAAGGATAAACAAACGGCTCAACCGATGTGTATAACAGCACCAGAAGCAGAAGCATAACAAGGAGGATTTGATTAGTAAATATTGCCTTGTCGATATTTTACAATTATTTACTCTCGGCCTACCCTCAAAAGTTATCACACATGTGGGTTGTGTGGGTGTGAGAGTTTGTCATCAGGACGGACATTTGTTTTACCGTCCAGCCACATGTTGTTGGTTCTTGGTGTGGTTGTTGCAAGATTTTCTTACCATCATTGGATCCAATCAGAAGGACATAAAAGTTTCGTTTGCTTTCGATCGAGAGAATACAAACATTTACAAATACTCACACATATACATATATAAATACGTAAACTTATCGAAGAAGGAACGCTATTGAACTCTATGCAGTTCTGAGGTTAGATTTGTGTTTAGTTTGTGGTTGGGTTTGAATGTATCTTTGTGGAAAGTTATTCTTGAAAGCTTTCAAAATGCCTGTTCAATTTCAATTGATTTTAAAGCATTCCGACGATAGAAGAAGCATTTCTCGTGGCTTTAAACAATGTAAAACTTTTTTTCTTTCGTGTTGAAGTATTTCAAGGAATTTCTTTGAATAGAAGAGAAATAGATGGGAAGCTGCTGCATTCGGTTTCGTTTGAAGGTGTTGCATATATTCATAAAATATCGATGCGAATGGAGCGATACAAAAGAATTTTTAGAAACAAATGAACTGAAATATTTTAAGAAAAAAAAAAATTATACCTACATTGAGAGGATGGGATGGGAGATCCCTAGTTGACCGGTATTTTCTCTTAGTTGACCGATATTTCGAAACGTGTTATGCCAGGACTGCATGCTGGACGATGAAGTACAGAACACCAATTGCACTTGGCGTAACGGTTAGAATGTCTCCATGTTACGCGGGAAGTTCGTAGTCCAAATCCCAACAAAAAACAAAAATGTTTTGGCTTCGCCTTTCGAGAGGAATTGACAAGTCTTCCGATAGTAATGAATCATTGCCACGAAAATACTTTTTCGATTAGCTGTTCGGAGCCGGCAGACAATTGTAGGTCTCCTCCATTCCGTCACAAAGCATGATTGTAAGAAATGCTATAGACTCCGGGCTCCCCGTGTTGTTGCGCCACCTTTTTTATTTGTTTTTATTCCTCTCTGACGATTAAGCCATCTTAAGTGAGGATCCTACATCCGTGCAAGAATTACTAAGCACAAGAGAAAAAGTTTTGGAAACATGTGTTACCGTATTAGTCCAAAAAAGACAGTACTTATGTTGCACATTTTCAAATCAAATCCGGATATGCCTATTTCAGACATTTGTTTGAACGAATATGTGTTTCCCAAGGGTGAAAAGTTTAAAGACCTGGGATCTATGATCAATGGTTAAGAAACTAATGATGACGACATCAATAATCGAGTAAGCGTAGGATGGATGAAGTGGAGAAAAAACTCCGCCATCTCCTGTGATAAAAATATGCCCCATAAACTAAAATAAAGGCTCTACATGAACCTCTGAGTCCAGCACTCGCACACGGTTCACAATGCTGGACAATGTAAGGGGTTGTTAAGTAGTTAAGGGTCGATGTTGATTGTGAACCACACTTAAACGTCAAAATTTTTTCTACATTTCATTTGACATTTTTCAATTTGAACCATGGAAAGATACTTAATCGAGCAACGCGTCATCGTTTTTCAGGCTTATTATGAAAATGTGCGTTCAAATCAAAATGCATATTGAGCAATTCGAAAATTAATCGTCCAAATGTGCGTACAATCAGAAAAATCGTACAAAAATTAGAGCAAACCGGGTCTGTAGGAGATGTGAAAACACCAGTGCATGCTCGTTGCTCGTATTGCAGAAAAAAATGTTGCTGCTGTTTGTGATAGTGTGGCTCACGAGCCGTCCACCTCAACTCGTCGTCGTGCCCAACAATTTTTATTTTTTTCCGACGATCTTATCGAGTTAAAAAAAATTGAAAGGTATTGAGTTAAAAGTATGTATAAAAATCATAAATATACAATTCGTCGACGGATTGAGCTTTGATTTTAATCCCGGATTTCTGCTACCCAAACAATGGAGCACATTGTAATGTTGGCTCATAGAACAAATTACAAAAAAAATGTTCGAAATTTTCGCTTGTGTTTCCGAGAAAAACTACGAGTCACATCCGTGGGTCGTACTGTAAAATTTTTTGTTCAGGCGGACAATTCATAGTCACATTTACTGTAATGACACTTAGAGTATGTGATATTTATTCCTTAGTAGCCTTGGCATTTTAAGACCAAAAGTTACTAATGCAAAGAACTGAAAAATGCCCCAAGGAAAACCGGTGAATTAGGCTTACAGTATTGACATCAATAGTCTTGCAAAAGGTGTTCTTTTAAAAGTGGCTCTCAATCTGGCAATACTTTTTTCGGAATCGATCTTTTTCACAGTTGTTATTCACTTGAGTCTACCATTTTGAAATAGGTAAACTGACTCCTGAACAGCTTTTGCAAATCGTGCAAATATATTACCAAAACAATGGTTCGGTTTTCGCAACGCTCTGAACACTTTACCACTGCACCACGGCACCCCTTCCGTCATCAGCATACACCATCCACGATTACCAGTGCTGGTAATTTGAGCAACCATGAATTGGTTTCGCACCACTTTTACATAGGTACATACATACATAGAGTGGCGCAACAGAGCGGTGAGCCCCCGGCACACATTTCTCACGACCATGCATTTGCCTTGTGAGGGAACGGATGGGACTTACAATTTTCTGTCGGTTCCGAACAATGAATCGACAAAGCGCTTTTCATCGAAATGAATTTACCAACGGAGGATTTGTCAATTCTTCGCGAAAGGTGATATCAATTTAAAAACATTATTTGGTTTCTGTTGGGATTCAGGCATGTTGACAAATACGCCACGGGCACCACATTTACTCTAATTTATAATGTGCATCCTCAGGGAAGCCGTAGAGTGGGCACCTAAGGCGCTATTGCTGCTGTGGAGCAGAGTATCGAAGTAGACCCGAATGAGTCCATTCGCCATCGCGTGCAACAATTGAAGCTGCACCCATCCATTTTATGCAAGATTTTGCGGAGGGATCTTGGTTTTCTGCCTAACTGCCTAACAAAATCCAACTCGTTCAAGCATTCAAGCCAAACGAACATCAAGTGCGTCGAACATTCGGTGAATGGGCCAAAAGTGAGATGACCAGCGATCCCGATTTTCACAAGAAAAATCGATTCAGGCTCACTTTTGGTTGAATGGCTACGTTAATCAAAAAAATTGTTGTATTTGGAGTTATGATAATCCACAAGTCATCGTTGAGACGCCGTTACATCCTCAATGAGTCACTGTTAGGTGTGCTCTATAAGCAGAAGGAATCATTGGTCCATATTTCTTCAAAAATCTAGCCGGTCATAATGTAAAAGTCAATGGGGAACGCCATAGAGCCATTATCAATGACTTTTGTGACTGAATTTGAGGATGTTGAGGACGACGACATTTGAAAGAAACTTTTACTGAGCGCATTATCTCCTGTCGCTTGACTGTGGCACTGCATCCAAGATCTTGGGATTTAAAACCGCTGAACAATTTTTGTAGGGTTATGTGAAGAAACTTGCCTACACTGATAAGTCCGAGACAATAATTGACGCATTGGAAAAGACTATTCGGCTAACATTCGGTTCCAAATGCTTCCAAAAGTGGTTGGAAATTGAGCTTCTCGGCTGGAGCTTATTTGAGCCAGCTACGGCAGCCACTTTCCTGAAATCATTTTTGAAACAAGATGGCAAACGCTTTTCCTTATAATAAATCTAAATTCATGGCCACACGTCTAAAAAACCACACTTAAGAAAGATACGAATCTTGCGAGTCTGTGCTCAGCATTTTCTGTTATTCAGCATTTCCAGAGGACCAGCCCAATACGTAAGACAACGGGAATCCAGGTAACGATTGCAAAAAAATATAAGACATTGATTTATTTGTAATTACGCTCTAATAGATTTTTTCCCCGATTTCTTCCTCTAAATCAGAGCACATCATATAGAAACTTAAAATACTTTATGATCTGATGACAATGATGCATGAACCAATGCCCTTTAGAAAAAAGAATTACTTCTACTATATCCCTACCAGTGGTAAGGTGGTGAAGGAAAAATTTTAACGTTTATTTCAATTGCATACCTTATGAGATATTTTCAAAACTCTGTGTATTTCTCGGGTAATAATTAGCGTCGATTGACTTCTTTTACGAATACATTTTAAACATTTCAAACTGAAAGCTGTCTGCGCATTTGACCAAAACCTTCTTTTCCACATTTCACTTCATACTCTCAAAATTTTAAGTTAATGACAAAAAATCACTAAAAATCTAAAAAACCGCACAAATCCGGGTCCCGATTTTGGATACACTTCAATTGGTCTGGTGAAATCTTCTGTTTTATGTTTCAGTAATATTATCGATCAAGAATCAAAGTAGCAACTATAGCAACTTGGCAAATGTGTTGTATATTCATGACCGTGAAAAACTATATGTGTGTACAGTACACTGTACACTCAAAAATAGAAGACAATTGTCTCTTTTACTTTTAGCGAAAACACATTTTTCTTTTGAAAAGAGTTGAACCTATTCAAGTGAACTTTAGTGAACGATTTTTCCACTCAAATCAAGTCTCATCCTTTGCAAAGGACACTTGAATGCTGACTTCAAGTTTTGTCAAAAAATATCAAATGCACGAATATACAAACATAAATATCATATTCCAGCTTTGGCAAATTTACATAGTGCCGATGATTAAATTTCAAGCAACTTTCTTCTTTCTAACACTTAAAAAAAGTATTTTCAATCAAAAACATAAATCCCCACATAAATGGTCCTTTCCTAAAATAGTACCAGAAATATTATTGTCTACGTACGCTACAAGCCAGCATAACGTATCGTGACTCAAATACATCGATTTAAACCACCAGACATTGGTCGGAAAAGGGCAAATGATACAAAACCTCTGCACAAAGTACAAAGTACAACACCAGTAGACTAAAAGTGCATTTCTCGCGCCTGCCGAGCACAAGGACTATACGACCAGTCGACAAGGACGACTCGAACTCCACTCTCTCCTTTTTGACTGAACACAAATTTATTACGCTGTAAATTAAGAACACCCGTCGCACTGCCCTGCTGCACACATTTTTAGCCTGCCTTGCATTTTTCCTATCTGCCACAGAGTGGTATGTTATGATGGTGAAAGCACGGAACTCTTTACTAACCTCCTCAGGGCCACAACCTTCTTTCAAAGGGCCCATAGAATTCATAGAGTCCATTATGTAGTTCAATAAGCTTAGCGCTGCTTCACACAGTATGAAAAAGCAAAAAAAAAAACAACAACTGGCCGAAAGCGGTCCAAAAAGGGCTCTAAAAAAAAATACTGCTGCCAATTTTCTTGGTAAGAGGTGGAAAGGTATTAGGCTAAGGGCTATCTCCCGCACAACACTCATTGTTATTGGCAGAGAAAGACCATCATCTTCATCGGCTTATGGAAATTGCGCTGTAGTAAAGGGCAAGGGCTACAGTTGATATCGTTGGAGCGGTTGTGAGTGGTTTGAAACAAAAAGAACAATTAACTACACCGAAGTTGCTAATTGGGGATCCATTGTCTCGAGGCTCATAAATTATGGAGATGAAAGCCTTAAGTACACACATGATACAATCTTTGTCCACAAATCTTTCCCAAATGCACACCTGGCTTTTAGCATTTCCATTTTCGAACACCTAGATATAGTTGAGTTGGTTCAATATCACATGACCTACGACCGGTATCACTTAAGACAATAACAACTCTACACACATCACTGTATGTGTCTTCTTGGCACAAACAGATGTTAGCAATATTTATATCTCCTTCACAAGTATCTGGAATTTGTCCAAAAATATTTTGTCGAGATTGGGTGGGAGGAAGGATCAAATTTGATAATTGCTTTCCTCCCTCAGAGTTGTGTGAAGTGACATGGTCATATGGGTTCTAAGTGGTTAATGTAGAGTATAGAGGTGGCTTCTTCTATGTTACTTCAAGAGCAAACAAGAGACAAATTATATCCTGACAGGATATGGCTATGGTTTGTCACTCAAACGTTATGAGTGAGGAGCAAAATTTATGTAGCGCAGACTCACCAATCCCTGGTTTGCAGAAGTTGGCATAGTTAAGAGAAAATACGGGAGAAGTACATCTGGGAAAACTGTGAGGGAGCTTTTGGCTAGGTTCTTAATCTGAGTTGAGTGAGTTCACTAAAGGCCACGTGGTTTTTCAATTTGACTCATTCCGAGTACTCGTTGTGGAGTGATTTAAATGTTGCTGTTTTGAGTTGAGTTAATATTATCTGCCTCTTTTATTTTAATGTGAATTGATTAAGCACAAGGCGGACAAGGGGAATATTTACTTTAAAAATCTTAAAGCAGCGTCCAGTTGCATAGTTGAGAGCATTTTTTTGGGCCCTTTCCTACGACTTTGAACAAACCATTTAGACTATATCAACGAAGAGGGTAGAAAAGACGAGAGACTCTTAAGTCAGCAAGGGTAGAGACTTAATTTTGTTTTTTTGCCAATTAACATCGTCAATGAATGTACTTTTGAGCTCATTGAATTTTAGGTGAGAAAATTAGGAAAATCTAAGCAAATCTTTTACGTGAAGACCATGCAAACTTCAACAGGCAACGAAGAGTGATCGACAGTAGAACAAATTTAGAGTTCGAGGAGCACACAGATCGAGGTGGAAGTTTAAAGGACTTTTTAGCCAGGCAAAAGTGGCATTTGCAATAGTTGTGAACGACGCAACACAACAGACATTGAAGAAATTAATTTGAGTTTCAAAACCCTGGCTCAAAATTAGTACACTACAATTTCCAACAACTAAAGTCCGAAAAAAAAATGAACAACCACAAGCTTCACAAACCAGAATTTCTTATTGATGAAGCCTTACGCAACAAAAACTACAGGCAATAGAGACCAAATAAGGGGGGTTACCTTACAAAAGGTCCGGTAGTTCTAAATTTTTTATATGTTGTCTAGGATGGTTGTTAAGTGTTTAAAATGAAAAATGCACAATTCCCCCCCCCCTCCGCCATTTTGAAAAAACCGAAAAAAATCGGCACTTTTTTTAGATTTTCACTTATATCTTTGTCTCGGTGCATTTTAGCTACAAGACAGTTCTATTCAATGTTGTAGAGAATGAAATTCGCTATAATATACGTGTTAAATTTTGTTTATAGGGCAGATAGTTCACGAGATATGATATTTTAAAAAAGATTAAAAATACGCATTTTACAGAAATTTTTCCAAACTTCTAACTTTAGAACAATAACAATATTACAGTAACTCGTCCAGGTACCAGTCATTCACCTGCAAAAAATAGAATATATTAGTTTTTTTTTTTATTATTATTAAAATATGGAGTCATAATAGCAAAAAAAATCAAATAAACAATATGCCGTTGTTTTCATTTTAATGCTTACTGCCCCCTCCGTAAGGTTGGTTAAAACAAGTATACATCCATTTTGTAGGTAATTAAATTCCCTACAATTTTTTTTCTTATACTTGTTTTTCTCAAATAGGTCCAAATTGAAGTACAGCGTTCTAAAGTTAGAAGTTTGAAAAAATTTCTGTAAAATGCGTATTTTTAATCTTTTTTAAAATATCATATCTCGTGAACTATCTGCTCTATAAACAAAATTTAACACGTATATTATAGGGAATTTCATTCTCTACAACATTGAATAGAACTGTCTTGTAGCTAAAATGCACCGAAACAAAGATATAAGTGAAAATCTAAAAAAAGTGCCGATTTTTTTCGGTTTTTTCAAAATGGCGGAGGGGGGGGGGGAATTGTGCATTTTTCATTTTAAACACTTAACAACCATCCTAGACAACATATAAAAAATTTAGAACTACCGGACCTTTTGTAAGGTATCAGCTCTTTATTCACTGGGTTAACTGCACTGTTGCAATTGTTGAAGTTGCTCTGCAAATACACTTTCCAAAACAATTTTCAAGAAAATCAGCTACAATTTAATTAATTTACGACAAGCCCTAGCCCTCCTCGTTACCACTCACTCTTCATGAGTTGCCCATTGGTAGAAAGACAATTTTGGAATTACATTAAATTTTATTTACTTATGCACGCTATATCCTCGTCGATGATTGATAAACCAACAACAACAATAAACCTCTTAATTCACTTTGTCGAGTGTTGTTACCTGTATCCATTTTGAAAACAACAAACTTAGATGATATGAAGGACAGCAACTCTTTTGTATGTTTTGAAATCTCTGAGAATCTCAATATACACCCACAGCTATACAATCTACATATAGAATAAACGTGCCTACGTATAGCTTAGTGCCTCCTTTCATGGAATGGTATGATTACATTGGTGGTCCTTTAAGAGCGGATGGCAGAGATGGTGCGCCTTTATAACACACAATATCCACAAAGATGTTCTGAGGCCTTGTTAAACAAAGAAAGCAGAGGCGAGAGATGGAGATGTAGAGACAGAGATATTACGAGAACCTGTCCTATCTATATGTGTAACATTTGTTGTAAGCGTGAAGCCTACTACAAAGGCACAACCAAACTAACCCAAAACCCGAGGCAAGTTAGAGTGTACCTTAATACCATAATATACCTTGTTTACACTTTTGACTTTCGGAACTTGCGGAACCGAATAGCAGCAGCTTACCACACAAACATTTATATGTTTGTACGTTTGTACCCAGGTATGTATACTACGTGTAACTTGTAACTACTACGGACTTTCCTCAGTGGATAAAGATATGTTTCTCTAGATGGTTGTGTATTGTTTGGCTGGTTACTTAATAAAGTTAAAAGCATCGCTTAACAATGATGGGGCTTTCGTGTGATTGTGATGAAATGTGTACCTGTAGGGCATTTGTCTACAAAATTGCCCCAAGTTATACCTTATAGGTTATGCTAAGGTAGAGTGTTCCACAACCATGGCATGTGCATTCAAATTAAAGTGGCTCTTTGGTATTCCAAACATTTTTAATGGATACCGGTGGTTTTGTTCCGAGTAAAACCAGGCCAAGGGTATAATATATCAAAAAAGGGCACATTTTAAAGTGGATTAGATTTGAAGTAACCTGGAGGGTAAATGTCGCTTTGTTGTTGTGGCAAAAGACTTAAATCGACTGTCATCAAATCTTGGAAATATTGGTATGGGGTTCTAAGCAACCCTGTAGAAACGTGGGGACAAAGTGTACATATATTTCATAGGCGCGATGATGTAGTCAAAGTCATTAATGGCAGCACATATGTGTGTTTGAGTTAATCTAGTAATTTTTAACATAAGCGAGCAAGCTTACTGAAGTCATTTTGGTAAAAACGTGGCTTGAGGTTTGAAAAACATACGTATATAGACAAATTTTCTTAGTTCAGTGAGTTCTTTTCTTTTGAAAATACCATTCGATTCGTTAGGTCAAAAACAAACAGCTTTGTAGCAGAGAGTTGGGATTGAAAATTTTTGAGTTTTTATATTCCAACAACAGTAAAAGTTAAATGATCTTTGCTTTAGATGTTTCTACCTGTTTTTAAGGTTCAGTTTTCTTTGGGTGATAGGCAGGGAATTTTGTGAATTACGAAAAATCTCTGCTGAAGTTTTTTGTCAGAGAATCCCATAGAATGACTGTTTTTCCATTGGCATCGTTTTTCGTCAGGAATCGACAAGTTCGAAACGCTTTTGTCGGAGTAGGAATACAATTTTTGATCCGCAAAATGTGTCAGGCTTTACTGCACTACCATTTCTCTCTACTTATGTGAGACTGAAATTTAGTTCGACTTCATTGCTGAATTATCCTGAGACAAATGAAACTTGTATTTTTGAGTAAAATTCATTACTCAGGTTAAGTGTGTTAGTGCGACAATAGTTATCCGTGTTTATAGCGGATCCTAGGTAGACCAAGTCCTGTACTACCTCGAAGTTATGTCTGTCTATTGTGACGTTTTATCCAATTCGTCGTTGTTCTGTGTCCTTGTTTGTTATTGCAAAAGCACGTATGACATCGCGCTTCCTTCTTCCCATTACGTCAATATCGTCAGCGTAAGCGAATAATTGTACAGACTTTTGAAAGACTGTTCCTCTGGTGTTGACATTTGAGTTTTGTACAATCTTTTCAAGTATGATGTTGAAGAAATCGCATGACAGTTTGTCGCCTTGCCCAAAGCCTTTTTCGACATCAAAGGTCGCGGTTTTCTACCTACCTTGACGGAGCAGTGTGAATTCTGCAAAGTCATCCTGCATAGTCGTAGGAGTTTCGCAGGGATGCCAAAACTAAATATGACTCTGTTCACATCGTCTCTGTACATATTGTCAAACGTGGCCTTGAAATCGATAAAAAGATGGTGTTTAGCGATGTTACGTTCCCGAATTTTTTCCAAGATCTGCCGTAATGTGAAAATGTATATTGTGGACTTCTCCGGTCTAAAACCACATTTATAAGGACCTATCAAGTTGTTGACGTGGGATGGTGCTACCTGGTATTGAGAAAACGAAACAATCAACTTTTTGAAGAAACTGTCCTGAAAATCAGTTTCCAAGCTTTTGGGACTTGTCGCAAAATTCATATGCCCGATTTGCAAAATCTGTTACGCTAATTGAAACCAAAAAGTAGCTGTTTGATCAAATTTTAAATATTTCAGACCATACTATATTCTTTAAACAACACCCTCTCAAAATATATATATATATATATATAGATAGCCGACTGCGGAAAATAATAAGGCTGTCTGATGACCAATGCGGGTTTGTCGCGGGTAAGTCAACTACAGACGCAATCCAAAGTATAAGGATCATAATGCAAAAAAAACACCGAGATGCCTTAGAGGATTTGCATATTGTGTTGGTTGACTTCGAAAAAGCATTCGATCGACAACCACGAGATCTGATATGGGTGGCCCTCAGACACCGAGGAGTTCCTGAAGCCTATGTGAGAATAATTATGGACATGTACGAGGGAGCAGTTACAAAAGTGAGATGCCCAGCTGGAGTCACCGAAGAATTCCAAATAACTGTAGGTGTACATCAGGGAAGTGTCTTGAGTCCACTGCTCTTTATTGCTGTTCTGGATTATTTGCTCGAAGGAAAAGTAACAGACAATAAAGTACAACAATTATTCTTTGCTGACGATGGAGCCATCATAAGCGAGGATCCTACATCCCTGCAACGAGCACTTGACGTTTGGATTGATGTTCTGGAAGGAAATGGGTACCGTATTAGCGCTAAAAAGACTGAATACCTGTGCTGCCCTTTTTCTGATCCAGACAAGCCTATTCCAGACATTTAATTGAATGAAAATGTGCTTCCCAAGTGTGAAAAGTTTAAATATCTGGGATCTATGATCAATAGTGAAGCAACTTGTGATGACGACATCAATCATCGAGTAAGCGAAGGGTGGATGAAGTGGCGAGAAAACTCCGCTATCTTCTGTGATCGAAAAATGCCCCCTAAGCTGAAAGGAAGACTCTACACAGCAGTTGTCCGTCCAGCTCTGACATACGGTTCACAATGTTGGACAATGTACAAAAAGTATGAGAGCAAATTGACGGCAGCCGAAATGAAGATGCTTCGGATGACAGCAGGAGTAACAAAGCTTGATCGAATTAGAAGTACTAAGATCCGTGGAAGCCTTCATGTCAAAAGTACCATCTTGGACAAAATTCAGCACGACCGGCTCAGTTGGTATTGTCATGTTCAAAGGAGAGATCCGCAGAACCCCGTCCAAAAGGCAATATCGTACAACGTTTCAACAAATTCGCGACGAAAAAGAAAAGGCAGGCCAAAACACTCCTGGTACAAGTAAATGCAAAAACAGCAGCATTTGGTTGGCCTCAGACATGGAACAATCCAAAACCGGGAGGCTTGCCGACGCTTTCTGAGGTCAACGCGGCGTACCCCACAGGCGGATCACTAGTGTGAAGCAGAAAAGTGGGAGAGTTGTGATCGCTTCAAGATCACTACTCGTAACGCTGGAAATGAAGAAGAAGATATATATATACAGTTGCGGTCAAAATAATAGTAGTGTGAGTAAAAGCATTGCGCAGATTGGTATTTTTCCACTTTGTATTGCGTTGATAGTGAAAACCCGTTATACTTTAATTGTTTTATATGGTGGAAAAGCATCTCGTCAATATGTAAGAAGACCGAATATAATCCATACTTTACAATCATAATGGTATGGGCATGTTTTTTCTTCTACGGAGTTGGACCCATAATGCGGATTGAAGGCATTATGGATCAGCATCTCTATGTTAGGATAATGCAGGAAGTAATGCTACCGTATACTGAAGTTGAATGCTACCGTTAATGAAGTTGATTCTTGCTGAAATGGGTTTTTCAGCCAGAAGCAATGGATCCAGGAAAGTAAAGTAGATGTAATGGAGTGGCCCGCACAGTCTTCGGACTTTAATCCCATTGAAAACCTATGGAACGCTGTAAAAAAAATATGCTTCTAGATGTAAATCAAGCAACAACACAGTCCTTTGGGAAGTGTTACAGCAATCATGGAGTTCGATAAGCACAGGAAGGTGTGGAATCCTGATAAACTCTATTTAACGTCTTTGTACTGCTATTATAGCTAACAAGGGACATGCAACTAAATACTAATTAAAGGTACGAACACTCAGCCACATATTGTAATAAAAATTTTGACCTAATTTTTCGATTTCGTAACATTTCAAGGTAGATTTTCCTATCACTACTATTTTTTTGACCGCTGAATTTCAACATCTGTTCAATAAACTTTCAACTATCGGATAATAATATTAAATTAATGTTTTTTTTTTTTTGTAAATAAAAGCTTAAAACACCACTTTGAAAACCACGTTATTGGTTTTTTAAATTAGTTTTGACGGATAAGTTTTTTTCAATTATGTTGTTTCTAATGCTCTATACTACTATTATTTTGACCGCAGCTGATATATATATATTTTATATGATTAACGCGCACATCAAGGGGTTATGACTACCCTTATAATGTTATAGAACACAGTGCGAGCATTTAGGAAACTAGAAGATGGTTTGAAAGGATACCTCTACCTAGACACCGAATACGAGTTTAGTTTAGTTTATTAGTTTATTAAGTATTCGTAACCTAACACTTTAAGATAAATCTTATTAAATAGTGATAGTTTGTGGTAAATGATGTGCTTTTCCAAAAAGAGTATTATGTTATATCCAATTTTATATAATAAATTTTAAATAATAAAGTACATATGCTTTTAGTGAATTAATACATTACAAAAATTTTAAAATTAAAGCGAAAAAAAGAAATAGAAGAAAGAGAAAGAGTAATAAAGATAAAAGTAGATTAAGGCAGAGGAGAAACTAAATTTAAATACATTAAATCAGGCTGACGACTGAAACTAGTTGCTTTGGTTGTTTAAGTAAACAAATAATTCTTTGTGAAACTTTTTCATGTTGTTATTTTTCCTCAAATTAGAGGGAAGTGAGTTCCAGAGACGGATTGCGGTGATGAAAAATTGTCTTTCAGATGTTAGACAATTAAATCTTGGAAGAATAATTGTGATCGAACGGTTTGATTCCGCGAAGCGAAGAATTTCGTAAAGATACTGTGGCTTATGCGATTGTATAATATTGTAAAGCATTTTTACTGTGCGAAAATTTAAATAGTTTTCAAACGACATATTAAGAAGCCTCATACTTAAATGCGAGACATGATCATATTTCCGAAGTCCGTAAATGTAACGAATAGTGCTGTTGAATGCGACTTTTAATTTTGCTCTGCAAGAGGAATCACAATTGAGAAAAATTTCACAGCCATGAGTAAGCACTGGTATGATTAGGGTCTTTGCAAGCATTATTCGTGTATTAATTGGTGTGAATTGTTGACAGTGCCATAGAGTACGGAGAACTCCATACACTTTTCCGACAATTGAATAAATATGGTTGTTCCAAGTCAGTGTTCTGTTAAAGACAATCCCTAAGTTCCTCACGGTGTTAACAAACTCTAGTGCAATATTGTTTAATAAAACTGATGGAAAGTATGTTAAATCTAAAGCTTTTTTTGATATAACAAGACATTTGCATTTAGTAGGATTTAGACTCAAACCGTTACTAATCGACCAGTCAGAAATCAAACCAAGCTCCTCGTTAATTGTGATGACACAATCCTCTATCAGCCCTAGTGAACAACTTTTGTAAATTTGGATATCATCGGCGTAAAAGTGTCTAGATGTTCGGGTGATAATGGATGCAATTTCATTAATGTATAATGAGAAGAGCAGTGGGGCCAATATTGATCCTTGGGGGACACCACTTTGCACAGGAAGGAATCCTGAAAGTGTATCATCAACACAGACGGCCTGCATTCTGTCACTCAAATAAGATTTAATTAGTTTAATTGCGTCAGTAGAGAAGTTGAACGAGAACTGTAGTTTATTAAGGAGTTGAGCATGGTCGACCATATCGAAGGCTTTCGAAAAATCTAGGAGAACCAAGAAAGTAACATCATTGTTGTCAAGGCTTTTCCTGATATCCTCAACCACTTTCAATATTGCAGTAGTGCAGCTGTGCTTAGGTTGAAAACCTGACTGAATATCGACTAACATTCTGTTCCTCATTACAAACTAGTTTAGTTGTTTTTGCATTATTTTTTCGCAAACTTTTGAGAGAAAAGGAAGAATTGAAATCGGTCTATATTCATTCCTTGCTGCATTTTTTGGAACGGGTATAATCTTAGCCAACTTCCATTGCTTTGGGAAGATACCGGTTGTGAGAACACTGTTAAGGATGTGTGTAAAATAGGGCAGTAAGAGTGGTGTAATGGCTTTGAGAAAGATAGGATTTATTTCGTCCACTCCGACTGCATTGGATTTTATTGAAAGAACACTTTCTAAAACGTCGAGTTGACTTACCCCAGAAAAACAAAAAGATGAGAACGAAAAGTTTTCAATAGGAACCTCGTTACCAATAAAGGGGGTGATGTTAACAGGTGTTACGAACTTTTTGTTTAGTTCATCACCATTAATATTGGATTGCGACTGAGGTTTTTGTCTACCAAGTCCAAGTTCACGCAAGTTTTTCCAAAGATTCCCACTACCTATTTTAGTATTGAGGTGACTTGAGTAATATTGAGTTTTTGCTACTCTTATCTCCATCACCACCCTGTTTCGTAGCACTCTGTATACTTCATATAGTTCTACGACCCTAGAACGAACCCACCGCCTGTATGCTTGATCCCGTTGATTAATTAAATCTTTAATTGTATTTGAAAACCAGGGTTTTGAATCTTTGCGGTTTTTATAGACTTTTAACGGGACGTGGCAGTTGTAGAGGTTTAGAATTTCTTTGTTTAAGAACTTCACCTGGTCATTCGGTGTCGGCATTAAGAAAATATTTTCCCATGGTATGGAACGAATGTCCATTTCGAGAGAAAAACTATTAATATTTTTAAAGTCTCGTTTATAAGACAGACGACTATTGGGTCTAGGCATGGTTTGAAAGTCATAAGTGAGAAAAATAAGGTCATGGCGTGAGAAAGTTGGAGCGTTAAGCTGGTTGTAGAACAAGACTTGATCGTTACTGTTCACAAGAAAGATATCTAAAAGGGTACTTGACGTCTCACTGTGATGTGTAGGCTCAGTAGAGTTTACAAGATGAAGGTCGAACGTCGAAGGAATTCATTTGCTCGCTAAAGCTACTATCAGCTAAAATGTTGTTATTTAAATCACCACAGATTATTAAATTTGGTGAAGTAGTATTAATTTCATCAATGATGCTGTAGAATGGTTCTAGGTCAACATATCTGTTGGGTCTATAGACAACCCCCAGAAGAATGTTGTTTTCAACACCAAATATTTCTACAAATAAATATTCATAGGAAGATTCCACTGGGGAGTAACAAACCTTTCTACAAGCTAATCCTTCTTTGATGAAAACCGCAACCCCACCACCACGACTACATCTATCGGCACGAAAGAGAATGTAGCCATTCAATTTATAATGGGCGTCCTCAATGTCAGGAGAAAACCATGTTTCAGAGATGCAAATCGCATCTATATCCGATTTTTCAAACAAAAAGCGAAATTCATCGATCTTAGAGCCAAACTTTGAGCATTGATGTGGACGATTTTAAGTCCCATAACTTGTTTGCAGAATATTTTTAGCACGATTTTTAATAAAGCATCCCCACTGTCCACTCCGGAACCCATGTCACTTTCACTCAACTCTGTGCCGGTGAACTTTCATGCGAGAAAAAAAACAACATGCAATCAATGCTACATCAGACACAAAGCAACCACTTTTACAACAACTAGAAGTCATAATAAATATATAATATATTAAAAAAAGATTATAGTAAGAGAAAGAGGAAAAAAAGAAAAGTAAAGGAAAAGAGATTAGTAGATATAAAACTAACGATGTACTGGTGCGCTTAGCTTTCATTTTAAAGGTGGGCTTCTTCGTAAGGAACCAAATAAATTTAAAGTCCTTAACATATGCACTTTGAACAGAAGAGGTTTGAGTTGACAACACTCACATACTTAGTTTTCGTTTTTGAACTTTTCACAGACTTCTCTTTCTTGATATGTCAATAATTAAATAATATGCATGAAAACATAAAAGCTAAATAAAAAAATATGAAATGCTAAAAATATTGGAATACTGTTATCCAGTCAAAGATCTCCTGAGATAATTCTTAACAAAAATATACAATATGATGTTAGTGATTTTTTCACTGCCAATATTATTCCGGAGTGATGAAGTGATTACACAACCTCAGTGGCATCACTGGCTCTTGTAGTGTCGGTCGATAGTTTATTTTGGTCTCTGTTTGAGTAAACTTTTCTTATTCTTATAGTTTTCATTTTTGATAATTTGGTGCATGATTAGCATTGATTCTGAATATTTTTGTGCTTAAATAGAATTCATTAGTCATAAATTGTGTTTGGCTTAAGTGCAGTAGAAGGTATAAAAAAATATTTGTTTTTCAGTTGAGTGAGTCTCCTATATGTGTGTAAATGTTGAATTAGAAAAGTATTCTCTTTACTTTCACTGCCAAATAGCTTGACTGAATGTCTCTTTCTTTCTCTTTCAATAGAAATACTTTCCTAATTTTCTTGGATATTTATTTATACATTTTAGTTCTCAGTTTAATTTTATTCATCAAGATCTGAATGTGTTGTTTGTTCAACTGATAAGTTATTGAGTTAAAGACCAGCCTCTTTCGAATATCTTCTGCGTCCAAAAGCTGTTTGAACTGGTAATCAAAGTATAATTGTCACTTAAGTCAATGAAAATAATTTGCAGCGAACAGCCCGGATTTATGAGAAAATAGATCGACTATCACAAATTATTTCTCACCCTACCACAAATGCTCACTGGAAAGTGAAATCGAAGTTAGCTGCATTTATACATACATTTCAAAAGCGTTCCATCTACTTTATAAGACCGTAATCATCCCAGCCCTGCTGTACGGCGTGGAAGCGTGGTCGATCTGATGAGGAAGCTTTTGGTTTTTTTCGAAAGAAAAATATTCCGAATGATCTTTGGATCCGCATGTGTATTGGACTGTGTAGAGCGGATGGACATCAACGCTCTGGCTCAACTGGTTTTGCTTACTATCACTAACACAATGTTCAGACTAAACACAACTTGTTTTCCGCCAAAATTTAAGTGAAAAACTAAGTGCCCAGAGTTGTTTTTAGATTCGTAAATTTTGAGAAAGTTTGTAATATGCTCGTCAACCAGTGTCATAATTGTCGGAATACGTTCTAAGAGAGTTCAAATGAGCGACTTAGTCTTGGCTTCAAATGCATCGTTATAATCACTAACTCAATGTTGACGTCTTCATATAAAGTAATATCACATCGACTCAACTTGCTTCAAATTATTAAATTATTATAAATTTGAATAAGCGAGTTGTGCACTTGACTTAATGGTTATTATGTCTGGGTTTCACTCGGCCTCCAAAACGAAACCCTTGGTTCGATAAAGGATGCTGGCAGGCAAATGCAGCCAAACAAAAAGCACGACAAATGTTGATGCAAAAGCGAATAATGTCTGCTTACGATCAGTGTAACGAGATTTACAAGGAGAAAAGAAGGGAAGAACACCGAATTCTCAAAAAGAAAAAGAAGCAGCATGAGAAGCGCTCGTTTGAGAAAATTGAGAGGTCCCATGTCAGGAACGGAAGTTTTACCAAAAGGTAAAAAGATCTTGCCAGGGTGGCAAGCACCGAACTCAAGACTGTAAAGATCAGCAGGGAAACATAGTAATAGAGTCACAGTCGCTACTGAGGGTATGTGGTCTTTCTGCAGACTGCTTAACGGCGATGAAGACAATTTCCGCTGTCAGGCAGAATGCCCCATTCAACTTGGACGATGATGCAGACGTTACCTAGAAGACCTAGAAGAAGTTAAGCTTGCCATATGCAAACTTAAATCAAATAAGACTGCAGGTGTAGATGGCTTTGATGCCGAATTTTTCAAGGCAGCTAGAGACCAGTTGGAAAGGACCATGCATGATAAGGTTGGAAGCAAACATACCCAATGAATAGAACCTCAGTATCGTATGCCCGATCCTTAAAAAGAGAGACCCTAACAATTGCGCCAATTATAGAGGGATAAACCTCCTTAATGTCTGCTGTAATATGTGAATGTCTGGAACCCCACGTTAACAGCTTTATAGGTCCTTATCAATGTGGTCTTTGACCAGAAAAGTCCACAGAAAAATCTAAAGTAATTTCAAAACACGTGTGAATCTTGGGACATCCGATAGAATTGATAACTTAAACTTATCTTAGTTGAACTACATATTTAACAATAAAATTGTTTAACTTGACAAAAGCTAACTGTGAGTTAGAGTGAGAGAGAGGGGGCTTGCCTACTGCTGTTTTATGAGTGAGAGACTGAGAGACTGACTCCGTAACTCGTAAATTAACGTAGTGGTTTACCCTCCCATAAGATGTTATCACTTTCAAATTGCTAAATGAGTCTAGCGCTAGCTTAAAATCATTATTGAATTATTTAAAGTTGATTTAAATTCTGACTTTTCTTTAAAATCAAGTGCACCCTTATTTAATTTCTTAAGACTTGCTTTTACTCATCCCCTGACGTCTGTCATTCGTTTGACTTTTTTTTTGAATTAAGTATTTCTAGAAAAAATTAGACCATTGATTCGGATTTCTCTTTTCAACCAAAATTATATTATATTTTTCTCCGCTGACTTAATTTTCCTCATTTTTATGTATGTAACTTTCTTAATTTGCTTTAACTGTCCAAATTTTGGTACCTACTGATTTTTTTTTTAACGAACTTATTTTCAAGTTGTCACTAGTTAGTTTAAATTATGAAGGTGCACATAATTGGTATCAGCCTTATGAGATGACCCAACTTTAAAGTTAGAGCCGGGACAACATGTACTTAAACAACAACATGTACTAAAACAACAACATGTACTTAAATCGTTTTACATGTGTCTTTAGTTGCAAGTATTCTTAACCAACAGTTCTTGGATTACCAAAGCTTACTTTTCCTAATTTCTAGCTAACTGTCTCTAAATTAAGGATTTCGACACTTGTTTCTGTGCAGCTGTGAGGATACTTGTAACGTTTTGGATATTGATAAAAAAGACCACTTAAAACAAATTTGAAACAACCTAAGATAACCTAAAATCGACTTTTAGACTACAAAATACACAAATGTATTCATTTTTTTCTATTGAAGGGAGTATGAGGTATGTTTAAGAGCAAACCGGCTAAAAAACAAGACCAGTGTCGGATCGTTAATACCAATTTGGTATATATTTCCAGAAAAAAATTTATTTTTGCCATTAAAGTGTCCCATCAAATTATTTAAAGGATGTGAGGACGCTCTGTTCGCTCAATACAAAGGAAGAGCCAATATAAGCTGCATTATCACGTAGCAATCTTAATTATTTGTCTTTGTTGCGAGTCCCGCACAGTAATTTTTTGTTCTCAAAACTCACTGCTCATGTAGGTGCTGCAATTAGTCGCCTGTTACCCAAAAAAAAAATAAACCTTTTCCCCATTCGCACATCTGCTGGGAAAAATAAATCTCTCTACTGAATCCTGGTAGTGTTCTTTTTCAGGACGAGTTAAGTTAAAAACTTTCAAGCAGACACTTTAGCAAACACTTTTTCCGCTGTCAATGTCTGAAGAATTCTTTTTCTTCGGAAGACGACACACAAAAACACATAATATTTCTTAGTCTCGCGCTCAATTCATCTCAACTTTAAGGGAGTGTCGAAGGTATTTCCGAGATGCCATATAATTATAACGACACTGGATAGGAATTTTATTCCAGAGTCAACCCTTTTTTTCGGGGGAGTAGGGGGTCGGGCGTAAAAAGAATGTGGGTTCAAGTGTTCAGTGAGTCGAGTTACATTGTAACAAAAAGATTTCTGGAATGTCATCATCTGGTCCTTCAATTACAACTTAGTAATCGTGTCATGAATTAGACGATGATGTAAAAAGCACCACGACCTCTTTCCATGCCAGAACTGGCACATAGACAGACAGACAAACAGACAGAGTGTTCATTTTGTTACTCTGCATGTCTACTTTGCACATATAGTGTGCTGAATACGATATGTTCTCAAGTGCTGTAATGATGATCGTAAATCTGTTTTATGGACAAAAGAGGACATAAAAAGAATAGGCGACTAGGAGAAGCGAATCAAAGGTGATATACATCGAGTCATGTATTTTCATATAAAGGCTCAAGCTTATGGCTAAGAAAAGAAGGTAGTAGTGGTGGTGGTGAGTTTTCTTTTCTCTTCATCACCCGTTTAACATGAGAATTTGGGAGGAATGGAGATCGGATATATTACCTATATGATGAAGATATATGGAGAAGCATTAATAAATCGATGAGACGTCTTAAGGATGTGCTTTACGAGTTGGGTATTATAGTGTTTATCGTTGGTCTTCCTTGTTTTGGTCATCATCTAAATGGAAAGCCAGACGTTCTGCAAGCAGATACGGCCGGATGGAACCATGGAATGACTTTTTAAATGATTTATCTCCCTTTTTGGTTAGTTTAACAGGGAAAATTTGGAATATATATGTAGCTAGTGACCTATTAACCATAGGTTAGCTGTCTGGAAAGATGGCAAGGAAAAGTGCGTGCTTGGAATTGAAATTTGGTAATGAAATTTTGTGAGAGTGTTACATTTTATAGCAAAGACTTGCACAGATAATAACTTTGTGTTTGGGAATCGATTCTTTTCATTTCTAAAAGTTTTCGTTTGTGTGTTTGTTTGTTCCGGGTCAGGTAGCACCTTTATTCTGTCGAAAAGAATATATGTAGGTGTTGGGAAAGAAAACAGAGTATTGAACTTAAGAGGCCTGCACAACTTTGTCGGTTGGAGTGAATTCTAAGTCCATAGAAGAAGAATCGATGATATTTGCCAATTCTTCGATGATGAAACACCGAGCGTAAATTTCAAAATCGATTTTTTCTGAAGTTTTTTAAAGATCTCTTACATTGTGTTTGATCAACCATAAAAGGGTCAGTCAAATTGTTTTTATTCAAGTCACTGTGGCGTATACGTAATATTTTTTCCTGTCTTTAATTTTTTGTCGATGGAAAACTGTCAACTTTATTGGATGTGGACTCTGATCGGGAAAATGATCAAATTATTCTAAAGAAGTTAATATAAATTCAAATAACGCTTGAGAAAGTTCTTCTACGACCATAATCGATTTTCAGAAAGAAAAAAATTGTGTAGTGTCAAATCCTTCGGGTACACAGAAAAGCACACAAAACAACCACTAGTCAGCTGTAAATTTGACACTACTTGGGGAAATTCTCACGTTGCCTCAATTTAGAAGTTTTCGAAACCTCTTTTCGGTCATATCGCTTTCATTGGCATTTTCCTTTCACATCCTCAGCACTTACACACAACAAAAATCTTTTATCGTCCTTAAACGTGTAGCGTATATTGTGTGTAATCTGCCACGAACAACACTATCGACTCTGCTGATATCCCATTTTCAATTTTTCAATAAAATATAAAACCATGCTAAACGCAAAAACTCAACAACATGACGCTGTGCGGTGTGATGGTATAATTTACAAAACTAAGAGCTTAAGCGCGAGGAAAAAGCACTGAGAAGGAAAAAGGGAATGTGTTTACTAATTTTGCGATTGTTGTTGACTTTGATAGTTATTATGTTCATCATCAACAGCAACATCGCAATGTATTATACTGAAAATGCAAGAGAATGGCTGCCGAATCAGAGGAAATAAACCGAATAAGCGTGCAAGCGAGCGAGTGCAACCATTCAAATAATGAAACCGCGATTTGAGTTGCATTTGAATGAGAGGATGATGGCAGCAACAGCAGCACAGCTAGTTTCAGCAATAGCAGCAATAGGAGCATCATCTGCAGCATCAGCTGCAAGGATGATGGCTTTTAAAAGATATAGATGATGGTAGTGCATCATCAGGATGGTGGTTTTTGGTGTTGAGTCAGAGATGGGTGTCATTTTACCGTGCCTAATGTAGTTTGGGCTTATATTTACGAAATCTGTCGAGCAGCACACAAATCGAGGAGCAATTTTTGGAAGCGCCATTGTTTTATTTGCCCGTGGAGAAATTAATTTAATTAAAAAGGCTGGCATAGCTTTGGTTTTCTTGTATTTGTGTTTATGCAAAAAAAGGGGGTGGGTCTGAAGGATTAAGAATGTTAGATTATTCTAGCTCGTTGGATTTTGTTTGTTTGTTGTTACAATTGTGGCTGGATTTTAAACATTTATTCAGTTGACAGCAAAATAATGGACACATCAGTGTAATCATTGCCAACGAGCCTTCCACACAGAGAGTCACGAGTTTGATATCAAACAACTGGTTATTGAGGGAAATCAACTGAAAATTGTGTTGGAGCATCAAATGGAACATCAAAGCAATAAAAACAGGCCAAAAAATTATAACTTCTGTTCAAAATATGAGGTTTTCATTAAATTATTGCTTTGAGAAAATAAATTGTCAAGGAGTCAATTTCTAACTTTGAAAGGAACTCAATCAAAAACTAATTGAAATAAAATTTTAAGAGGGAAATAAACCCAGCAGTGGATAAATATTTCGTCTTTTCGTTTAATCTCAAAGTTCAATAGGATGTAAATAAGCATGTAGATTAAGAGGATATTTGCAGGCAAGATCCCTCACAGCATCTAAATACGAGGCTCAAGAACTTCATAGTGAATGAAGACAATGCTACAAAAGTAGAAATTCAAGGTAATTGGCTTTTGGCTCACCGAACAGAGCACTGAAGGGATTCGAAAAGCTGTTACGAAATTCTATTTGGTACGTTCTATTTTCCAGTCAGAAACAATTCTATACTAAAAGTTCTGTGGGAAAATCAAAAACCTAAAGATTACATAGTATAACATCATGGGAGAGGTGATCGAATACTTTGGAAAAATTGGTGTAGGTACAGTCGAGTTCATAATCATTTTTAGGAGCATTGGAACATTTGTGATGTAAAGGCAGAATGTTTACCGTTGACCTTCCTTGTTTAAAGCCATGCTGCTGATTACAAATAATTTTTTTTTTCTAAAAAATGAAGAGCTGTCGCAAACAACTTGCTCAAGTAGTTTCGGGATGCAAAAAAGCTTGAAAACAGCCCAATAATTTTTTATTTTTATCTCTCAACTCTATCCTAAATTTGATAGCACATATTTCCCTTCTTGTTGGCGACTTCAAAGCTAAGCCCACCAAATGAGGATCTAGGCTCAAAACAATAGAGTGCAAACGGCTATACCAAGCAGTCAAAAGTGCAATGTGTTCATTCGTGGAAGAATAACACATACCGGTTTAAAAAAGAATAGCATTCGATTGTAACAGACAAAATTTGCCGCTTTACAAAAATTTTACAATTTTTTCATAAAATAAAAGTTCTTCTTGTAGCTCACTTTTCGAGACATGTTGATTGCCTAACTTATTTCAAATTAAGTTTTATACTCCCACCCTTGGCGTGATGGTTGACATGTCTGCTGCTAACACAGAGGTTCGTAGTTCGAATCCCAACAGAGGAAAAAATGTTTTTCCACGGGTATCTCCTTTCACGAGGAAATGGCTTTCTCGATTAGCCATTTGGAATTGGTGGAAAATTGTAGGTCCCCACTATTCCCCCACAAGGCATGGTTGTGAGAAATGCGATAGGCCCTGGGGCTCCTCGCTCTGTTGCGCCACCTTTTTTTTATTTTTATTTTAATCCTAAGATTCCCTATGCGGACAATTGAACAAATTGATAATGAATAAGAGCAATTCATTACAGATGTGCAACAGGCTGGGTTGAAAGTACTCAAACAATTTCGAACTTGAAAAAAAAGAACTAAAATATCCAGTCGATATAAAGGAGCTGATTCTAGAAAAAAAGAAGAACTCGAAGAGGCTAGGAAATTTTCAGATGATTAAGGCAGTTTTAAACCGCCTTAAGAGGTCTGAAAAATTCGATGATGGATGCTTCTATTACTCCTTATGCAAAGCATCCAAGTGTATAAAATAACCCCGGGCTACAAAATCTCAAAATAGTAAATGGATCACAAGCCCGAAACAAAAAGCTTATTTCTTCGCTGAACATCTTACGAATGTCTGTAAACCATCTTCAGCCACACATCTATTGGTCCTTTACATTTTGTTGAAGGAAACGGCAAATGTAAAATTCCTTTTGTCACGCTCACAGAAGTAAGAATCATGTGCGAACATAAGTTCTCTAACAAAAAATAACCAAGTTACGATTTAATAATTGCTCAGGTTTTAAAGTAAAGGTTTTTAAAAGCCTTTAGAAAACTTCCAAATTATAAAAACACAAACCTTAAAGCAAGATATGTACCATATTATTGGAAAGTTGTAGAAGCCATTTTTATACCTTTACAAGGAAAGTAACCAACATGAATATAACATCTTATAGACCTATATCGCTTACTCCAAGTATGGCAAACATTTTCGAAATTGTTACTGAAAAGACGAGGCCAAAAAATAGATGATAAAAAGAATTATTCCGAGCACTAGGTTATATTATATCTCTGTAAATATTGCCTCGTCCTTGAAGTCGATTAAAAAAAGATGTATTATATTATATTCCCGGTTTTTTTTAGTATCTGCCGTAATGTGAAAACAGTGGAATTTATTAGGTGTAGTCAGGAGCGTGAAAAAATGCCATTTTTTTTACTAGTACCTAATTATGTAGGTTTATTTCAATAAGTAAAAATATAGTATCATTTCATCATACTTTAACAATACTTCACTAAAATTAAAAAAAAAATTTATTATTTCACAAGTTATGGTGGTCTAAGTTGAATAAGTTTTAATAATGGGTCCTTGTGGTGACCACTGTAACACAAGAACCGCTCGATAGATTTGAATGAAACTTATACAGTTTTTTGAAAACATAAAAAGCTAGTGCCTGCTAGAAGCACTTTTTTCCAAAATAAACAAAATGGCGGCCTCAGGAATTTTTTTTTCTGATTTTTGGGAAAAAACCAACAGCTAATTGTTTATAAAAATCGAATTGAAAAAAAAAAATTCTTCGATCAGGCACTAGCTTTTTACGTTTTTTAAAAACTGTATAAGTTTCATTGAAATCTATCGAGCGGTTTTCGAGTTACAGTGGCCAGTTCAAAAAACATAGTTTTGAGAAAAACGCATTTAAAGTTTTACAGTCCATACCAGACCGCTCGATAGCCTTTTATTCTTCGCTGAATAACTCGAAAGATATTTGTCGGATTCACTTCAAACTTTCAGAGAATATTTTTAAGATACAATACTTTAAGAAAATGCAAAAATTCTGACTACCCCTTACCCCTTAAGCAGTCTGCAGAAGGGGGTCTTTCCAGATCCTCAGTAGCGACTGCGTTTCTATTAGTCTGTTTCCCTGTTGATCCTTACAGGTTTGAGTTCGGGGCTTGCCACCCTGACAAGACCTTTTGCCTTTCGGTAAACTCCCGAATCTCATTCGGTGTCCTTCCCTTCCTTTCTCAAAGTAAATCTCCATTACCTGTTCGAAAGCAGCCCTTGTCCTTTTTTCTATCAAAATTTGTCGTGCTTTTGTTTGGCTGCATTTGCCTGACTACATTCTTCATCGAACTTTGGGCTTCTTATTGGAGGCCGAGTGAAACCCAGAACGTCAGAGGCAGCGGTTTTGGTGGATGGTTGGCAAAGCTGCCACTAGTCCTCATTGTTTGATGCTGGCGGCATAAGATTCAAGGATAGTTGGAGCACAATTCGATAGCAATCTACATCGTAACATATATTTGTCTTCGACTGCAGTAATGTGTCAACTAATTTCCCAAATTATTTTTACTACGGAATGTCTTAAAATACCTTAAAAAAACCGTATCATCTTTCATTTCTCAATCCTCTTACGGTAAACTTATGCGATAGAAATTAAACACTTCGGCGATCAGGAAAATGTTTAACATTGATTTTTAGTGTCCGACCGAAGGTCGATTTGTAGCCGAAGCCGAAGCCGAAGCCGATTATTCGGCTTGACATTAACCTTCGGCCGAAGCCGAAGCCGAAGCCGAAGCTTCAATAACTTGAAGAATTTTCGTTCCAGATTGACTAAAAATGAAAATATTATGATTTTTTTCTAGAATAGGTTCGTTAGTTGAAGCCCTGAGGTCACTCTGTGGTCGCCACAAAGCGTTTTTTGAAAAACCTAAGTTTTCCCTGAATGTCAAACTGAGTGTTTTTTTAGCCTTGACCTGGGTTTGGTACAAAAAGATTCGCCCTTGGTTTCTTCTGGGGCGAATTGAGGGCTGTTAAATGGCATGTATTTTTATTCAAATGACAGGGATTTGTGGTTTAGTGTTTTTTGAGGACTCATAGAGTTCTCAAGGAAACCTGGGTCAACTCTGGGTAAAGCTCAAAACGAATCTAATGTGTGCATGCAGTAACCAAATTAACGGGATAAATTAAATTAACGTTTCAAAAATAATAACAATTTGAACTAGTATTAATATTTTATTGAAATTAAGGAAAAGAACAACAAATAACTCAACACTGTTCCACGTTCTACGAAAAACTGAAACTTTCAGCCCCTACCACAACGCACAACAACCAAAAACTAAACCTTCGGCTTCGGCCAAAACTTCGGCATATTTTGGCCGAAGCCGAAGGTTTAGCCGATTGTAGATTTTTTAGCCGAATGTGGCCGAAGCCGAAGCCGAAGCCGAAGCTTCGGTCGGACACTATTGATTTTTAAACAACTCATTACGTGTTTTCTGTTAAGTTTTTGTGATAACGAAAACTAAGCGAATTAAATTAAATAAAAGCTTACGATTAAATAATTTCAAATTTTTGATTTATGTATATTTTTCAAAATATGTGCTGATGACATATTCAAATCAATTTCAATTTTTCTTTTAGTATTTCTACGACTTAGATACAAAGAGACATTCAAAAAGATTTTCATATTACAACCATTTGCTTATCTATTAATTTCCAGCAACCGCCAGTGTTTGATTAACAGACTTTCATTTTGATTATATTTTCATCAAATACACTATCCAAACAAAAGAAGCATACGCAACAAAAAAAGTTCAATAGTTTAGTTATACTTGCTTACATACAACTCCGATAAATTAATAAAAAAAGTACATAATTAAGTTTTCGCTACAGTACTTCTTTCTGTCAAAAGATGATATTTATTGACAATCTATTTTTAGAAATTTAAGTGGTTCAAGAATCTTCTTTGCAAAAAACATGGCATCCATACTCTAAAGAATACAAAACAATACAAATAAATGCTATTGGAAAAGATGGCGTCACGAGATTTGTCTAACAAATTACTTAAAAAAAACAAATCCAAATTGTCACTTTGAATGAACTGCATCGCTAACATTGAACTCAGATAGGCCACATCATTCAAGTTCTAAAAATATAATTTGTTATTTGATATTACGTTCATTCCGTTATCTATAAAACTAAGCTTTACAAAAACAAAAACCATTGGATAGTATGAGATAATGCCAAAACATGTGACTGCATTCGCCTCGACTAATAATTATTTGTTTTTTCGTTACTATGATTAAAACAAGTCCACTGCTCATTAAAAAGTTATCTCTGATTTTTTACTATTAATACTCAATAGACACACATTTTGGGTACAGCATATTGGAAGCCAACTTGAAGCAGCTAGTCAAACAACAACTTCCGAAGCACGATCCCAAAGTCACTTACTTTATCTGTCAGATTTGCCGTGAGTAGTATGCCAAGAAAAATGAGATCATACAAAGGATCGATCAAAAAACATCGTAATTTATTCTACCCCCATTGTGAGTTGTGAATAATTGAAAACATAAGAAGTTACTCCATCGACAAGATTTCAACTGCCTGGCAACGTCCGAAAAATCCTTCAATATCCCTTCAACACCAACTGCGCATGTCCAGAAGAAATGCCACCAACATTAAAAATCCATCCTTCATCCTGTCTATATTTTTATTTACTCTGCCAAAAAAGGTAACAAACGCAGTCCGTCTACCAACATTCTCCCATTGCATTGAGAAAAGTAAAATAAAACAAAAGATCTGATTCCAGTGGCGACTGCAAGTCTGATATGAATTGATTCTTCAAGTGCTTTTCATTAAAAATAAAAAGTGAAAGTATCGGAAAATACAAAAGAATTCAGTGCTCGTGTGCTCAATTTTATTGAAAAAAATCACTTTTGAAAAAAAAAATCACAATCCTTTTCTGTTAACATTGTGTATGCTTGAGGGAGAAAGTGCATGCCACCCACCCTACGTACCAAACCCACACGTCCCACCACCACAATAACGTCGCCACATGAAAATTGTGTTATTGATTTTTCCTGATTGTATCGTTGTTGTTTTCCGTTTGCATTTCCGTCATTGAGACGTGTCGTCCTCGCTGGCATTGCCGCAGTCGGTCGCAAAATATCGAAGAACTAGAACATAGTTCATCAGTGCTGCAGTAAGGGATGTGTGAGTGCAATTGTCAACCAATTATTTGAGAGTTCGGTATAAGTGAAACAAAAAAACAAAAAAAAATAAGTTCAAGGATTCTTGTGTAATAACAACGTATCCTCCTCCTTCTATCAGGATCACACAATCATCAACATCATCATCGAATCGAAATCTCGGTTTTGCTCGTGGAATATTCAGCCCGTAGGCAATTTTCAAGTACAGTTCGCTCTTCAACCAGCAGCAACAGCATCCTTGTGAATTTTTATTTTTTTTATTTTATTTTTACGTCGAGTGAGTGCATTCAGTGGAGCTATGCGTCGTCGTTAGTGCATTGTGTAAGAAATGTCATCATGATATTATTGACATTTGCCTAGAAGTGTCAAGTGAATTGTGTGTTTTAATTATTAATTCCTCGCGCACAGTGGGCACAATCTTGCCGCTTTTCATCTGCTCGGCAGTGGGTTTCCTTGGAATAAGTCAAGATTATGTACCTCAATCGGAGCCCCCCAAATCATAAGAAACCATTATTGGGGGGCTCCGCAGAAAGCTTGGCAAAGTACAACAAAACACCGGGCGCATTATCATCATCATCAGCAAAGCTGCATCATAGTCAAATATCTGTTTCGTCTTCGACAACAGCATCTTCTATGTATTCAAGTTCATCGACAACAAATCTAATGGCTGGGGGAAGTGGATCGCATTTGGGTGGCAATGTGCATCCCCATTCACATTCGCGTGTCAAACGAAACAAAAAGAATTCCTGGGGCGCTAGGGAACGAGCCGGAATGAGTTTTTTAATTGTTATTGCATTTTTCGCGGTCTTTGGGTTAATTATTCTAACAGAGGTAAGTAACACAAGTTACTTTGCATTTTTATTTTGCTTTGTGTTTGTTTTTGTTGTTTTTTGTATTACATAGACACTAACATTTCAACAGATTCCAATGTCATTCAACTTTTTTAGAAACAAAAAGCAGTGTTTTTCATTCATCCATTCACACTTATTATCCTTAGTGAAATACAGAGACATGTTTCAAGGACTAGATGTTTTTATTCTGTTTATTTCATTTAGAACATGTACACGTAGCTCTGCAAAACGCTTTTTTTCTTTGTGAAGTGCGTTTGATGTTTTTTTTTCTTCCTTGTGTGACATCGTTTCAATGAGTAATCGGTGTGAATTGCTATGTGCTTGCAACGACAACTTGGTCGTTATGTCTGATGAATGCACGTTTTCATCTGTTTTTGTTTCATCTTTCAAGAGTTTCTGTCTGGGTTTGTAACGAGGAGCTGCTTGCCTCATGCTAGCATTAGAAATGTCAAAAAAGAGTGTAGGTGGTTATGAGTGTAATGTAAGTAGGGGTATGGTTCAACTATGGTTGACAAATCCAAAAGAGCCAACATATGCTCAAGGTATGATCCTGTTAGTAACAGAAACTTACTAGGTTTTTCATGATTCTATTGGCTAATAAACGGTATACAAATTGGAAGAACAACATTGCTGCGAAAATGACAGAAAAGGCGCTTGTCGCGGTTGAATTTAACTTTTTAAATAAGAAAAGTTTTTAAAAAAACAACGTAGTGATGATGGATGCGACGGGTGGTTTGTACATTTCTGCATCTCCGATCAAATCGAACTGTAGATTTTTTTTTTTTTTCATTAAAAAAGAGGAGGCTTATGCTAATCAGGAACACTAAGAACTAATTGTCGGTCCATTGTACTACCAGGGAAGAAGCCTTCCCTTTTTTTTGGTGCAGTACATTGAAATAAGGTGGTAGTAATTTTGTATATAACCTCAAGGATGGCGTCCAGATAAAACTGGCAGGCTGAAAGAAAAGTAGATGTCCAGAGCGGGATTCGAACCCACGCCACGGCGCCGGCGCGCGTCCGGCCTACCTAATATTCTAATACTGCACCACGGCCCCCTACTGTACCTGGTTGACAGATGATTGTTTTGAGTCTTAAGCCATTTAAACAGAAGCGATTACTTTATACCTAAAATAAATTTCTATTGGAGTTTAATAATTAATTCGACTTAAAAAAAGTCAAATTAATATCTTGGTTGCTTTAAGAGGTCTACCCTATCTGGACAGGGGAAAAAAAAATAGTGCGTGGAGTCCCTCCGCGCGGAAAAAGTGAAACTTCAAACTTCCATCGAAGAACACATTTCACTACAATTAAATCGTCTGTCTGAATGACGCGGAATTGATACAACTGTTATATCAACAAATTGCGAGCAGTGCCGAAAAGTATGCAATCAATTATCCGCGTTAAACGTTTAACGCAGCCTTGTTGGAAGTCCCATAAGAAGTTTCACTTCAAAACGGATATTTTAACGAATTTTTTTCAACGGAATAAATCATAAACGTGAATATAAAAAGTTTAAACCTGAAAAACTCACTCCTAAAATACACTTCTTCAGTTTCTGTACATAAAAAAGGGGAAGACTGATGCAAAAAAAGATGGGGGTGCCCTGTTGATGAAAAATTTCGAAGATGTGATCAGAATCTTACAAAAATTTAACCACACGTTTTTTAAGGACCATAGATGTAGCGCATATCGCACGATTTTGATTTTCTTTTAAATAACAAAGTGCCAATCTACGAAAAACACGTCTTTTCGTCGTTATTTATTTGTCAAAAATAAAAGTTACACTCTATATTTTAAAAATCATATGACATACGTTATAGGTATAGGGTATAGCTCTAAAGAGCATTCGGCTTAATTTTAATAAAGTTCGGTTGAATAGTTTCTGAGATTTTATCAACAAGCCGCCGAAAAACGTCATTCCGAATATAACGCGTTTAAAGTTTTCTTTAACGAATTAGGGTGCTGAAATAGCTACGTGAACGTCACCCAAAAGTACAGTAACACTGGTCGGATCTTTACAAAATTTTAGTATAATATTTCAAAATATGTATACTAGAATGGGCCAAAAAACCATATTGAAAATACTGTTTGGGATAGCTAAAAAAAAAATTAAAAAAAATTTGAACTAAAAAAAAAATTATTTAGGGGTCTATCAATCGTGTTTTATATTTCTTAGACCTAACCTTACTTGAGCGTCAAAACTGTTCAATTATTTTGAACCCTACAAATTTAACGACAAATATTTTTGTAGAAAATTAAATTTTTTTTAAAAAAGGTCTTCCTAAAAATTTTTTTCAGACAAACCGTTTCCGAGTAATAAAGCTTTGAAAAATGGTATTTTTTTTTGATTTTGCTCTTTTATTTTGGAATTTCTTAACTCACGTACAAATCAATATATGTGAAAAGTTGCAAACATGTTTTGTAAAGAAAACTTAATTTTCTAAAAAAAGGACTTCTTACAATTTTTCACAAAGTGATTCCTTCAGAAGTTATTTGCGATTAAAGTTGAAAAAAGTAAAAAGTTCTCGTTTTTTTTCGTTGTTGATTTTTTTTTACTCAATGTAGCAAACTGATAGTCGAGATCATGGAAAATCAGCATAAATGTCTTTATTTGACGACTCAGTACTAATAGATGTATAAAAAAAATGGTAAATAATTTAAAAAATCGGAGTTAAAAACCAAAATCAACCAGAAAATATGAATATGAAATTTTTCTTTGGCCCAGTCTAATGTATACTATTGACAAATGAGGGTGACCCATCAAATGTTTATTTTTTTTTTTAGAAAATTAAGCAAATATTTGTGGTTCCCTGTTTTTATTTGAACTCAACATATTAGTCACTACCTCGATGCACTCCACTTGTGGATCCCTGTTTTGAAACAGATAAGAGGGACAGCTGTGATTCTTTCGAAAATCGAAATCACTATGCCACCGAAGAAAGACGATGAAGGAATCATCAATATCAAAAATGATTTTTTGATAAAGCAGAGTCGGGTTTGTTTAAACACTTGTAGCTCGAGAACGACCGGACCGATATTCATGGGTTGTATTTTGTTGAATTTGTCTCCATCTTTACTATCAGAGTTTGTATTAAAATCATTGGGTTTACTCTAGAATTTAAACGGAGACTACTGGACGTCTCAAAAATTCTTTTACATTAGTATGTTGCATAATCTCTCAGTAATATAGACTTTATTTGAATAAGTTAGATCAGTGCAACGCCAGGCAGGTCAGCTAGCTTATAAAAAAATTTGACTCATTCTGATATCAAGAATGGTAATGTCAAATCTTCGAAACATGGTATTTAGCAATTGATGAATTTAGTCTTCAAAAAGTTCATATGACACTCAAATCTCTTAAAATTTACTTAAGGTTGGGTGCGTCACTGTATTGAATATATAAATAAAAAAAAAACATTTGAATGAATAGTATTTCGTTCAGTTTAGTTTCTTTGATAAAACTAAATGCTTGAAGTATGAACCTCGATTTTTTGTGTAGTATGATCCTAGGCAGTCTCCGAGAAGGTGATCCGAAGACTCTTCCAGTTCGTAAAAGTATATGATTTGGTCATCGCTTTCTACGATTAGCATTTCCATAAGTTAAGTTAGTCATTAATGTCCAATAAGGAAACCAGGAGTCTGTTTCACAGATCATACACCACAGTCTATGTGTGACCATATGTGGTTCTTGCATTGTAATTGATTCTATTTGTTGTGTCTATGTACCGTTTCATGTTGATAGTACCAAGCAGAAGATTGACAAGACGCAATTTAGGGAGACCTTTACAATGCTTTCCTCGGTTTAATTTGTCCGATTCTTTGGTTTTACTATTGATGTGGGGCACTCTCTCTCTCTCTCTCTCTCTCTCTCTCTTTCTCTCTCTCTTTCTCTCTATATCTATCACTTTTTCTCTCTATTTCTCTCTATATCTCTCTATATCTCTCGCTTTTCTCGCTCTTTCTCTCTCTCTCTCTCTCTCTCTATTCTCTCTATATCTCTCGCTTTTTCTATCTCTTTCTCTTTCTGCTAGAGCACAAAAGCGTTACATTTTTTTTTTGAAGAGGAGACCCATTGTATATCTAAACTATAGTAATTTTACTGGACACCTTTTTTCATCTCCCTCATTGATCGTTAGGTGGCGCAACATCGCGTGGGGAAGCGCGAATCAGCTGATGTGGAATGTTTATTTTTAGCGTGCGTAAGAATGAAAAAAATATATGTTTATATATATTTGTTTCCTGCTCTTACGCATATAATTCTCCTCCTCTTCAAATACAGTCTTGTGGAATGCATTAAAGCTTTTGTGGTATCCATTCAATTTCCATTTTGTCACCGGAACGGGTCAAAGTAATAGTACTATGGAATATATATACAATGGGAGACCTTGCTCTTGTTATTTTTAAGTTCGTCTCCGTGTTAGTTTCCTTAAATTCCCAAATGTCCTGGTACCATTGTATATATATTCCATAGTACTATTACTTTGACCCGTTCCGGTGACAAAATGGAAATTGAATGGATACCACAAAAGCTTTAATGCATTCCACAAGACTGTATTTGAAGAGGAGGAGAATTATATGCGTAAGAGCAGGAAACAAATATATATAAACATATATTTTTTTCATTCTTACGCACGCTAAAAATAAACATTCCACATCAGCTGATTCGCGCTTCCCCACGCGATGTTGCGCCACCTAACGATCAATGAGGGAGATGAAAAAAGGTGTCCAGTAAAATTACTATAGTTTAGATATACAATGCTGGTACTCAAAAGTTTGTCACCTTATTGCTTATTACTAGTTAACTTATCTCGTTCATGCCTTCGTTGACAAGTTATCAGGCGATTGTGTAGGACTTCAAGGCTTTGATTGCTGCTCGACTGCCAGTCGTTACTGTAATTTGTAATGTGATTATTTTTGTTATTTCTATCTACGTTCACTTCAGCGTATTGCAAAGACTTCTGTTACGGCGTTGACTTCTCAACTTCATGCGTATTCTTAATTGCTGATGATACTTAAGTCGAATCTTTTGACGACACTAATCCTCCTCAACTCTGTCGACCGCCAAATGCTTCTGTAGAATCTGGAGAGTTTTACATTCGCAATTATTTTGTTGGATGTCTCAATATTGCATCTCTCGTTTCGAAAACAAATTTTTTCAACAGAATTTTTTCGAAAGGATTTGAAAAATTTTGATTTTCCGGGAAATTTCGGTTGTTGAAGTACTTGGATTCATAAAAACATGAATGAAACTTTAATCGAACCATGTACATAGTTCAACTGATAACAACCGATATGTTCCGGAAAATCAAAATTTTTCTTAATCCTTTTGTCCATTCTCTGCACGGAGTTACTAACTAAGATCAAGTGACGAGCTGCATTAATCACCGCAAAACTTCTTTTACCAATCGCAAATGTTAAGCCAATTTTTCAAACATATTTTTAAAGGTGGTAAAATAATTTTTTTGTTTTTAAACTTTAACACAATTTTATGCAGTTTTTTTTCCTTTCAAAATGGCGATCATGTTTTGCCTGCTGCCTAATGCGTGGGATCCCAAACTGCTCCATTTTTCATAAAATAACCATAGGTTAGGTTAGGTGGAAGTGGCTCTCAGCTAATGATTATGTACGTTACATGCATTGACTGACACACTTAGACCACAAGGGTTGTTTTCTACCCCCGAAATGGTGGAATTTTTAGTGGAAAATAACAGTTTACACTTTAAATGGCCGCCAAAAATTTTTTAATGAATAAAAAAAATTATTAGAGAACGTTGGGGGGAAGATTGATCATAATTTGACAAATTTTTCTTGGTTTTTTATTTTCAAATAATTTCTAGCCGAGTTATGGTGAACACCGCAAATTGTTTTTTTTCTCAAGACGTTCTGGGGGAAGTTCTGTTACCGGCTTATGCTTCAATATTTCTACATGAAAAAATTACCCTATATTGTCGAAAGTAAGCGCAATAATGTACAAAAGGTCCGAATAAAATTACTCAATCCATATTTAAGAAAAAAATTCGCAAAAAGTCTTTTTTTTACCTTAAAATCCTAACCCCCCCTTAAAAACTCTTCGAGCGTTTTGGTTGCAAGGCAGTTGTTACTCTCAGTCCATCTCGTGTTTGTTATCCTTAAAGCATTTTGTCTGAGTAGGAGTTTACATGTAGCGGTAGGTATAACTATATTTTTCATTCTGAGCGCAAGGGATAATGTCCTTTTTTCCCTTTTAACCATTGATCTCAAACAAAAAAAATTAAATTGTTGTCCATTTTAGGACATGTAAACCGGAAGAATTTAAGACTCTATCTTAAAATGTTTGAACCCCAAAAAGTATTTCATCAAAGTGAAATATCAGAAGTCTTAGGTTTATCCTTCAGATAGTATCAAATATAGACGGAGACCTCACCAAATTTTAGACAAATCGGTCAATAACTTCTTGAGTTACAAACGAGATAGTCGCGTTTAAGATTTTAGTACAGGAAAATGACCAGTTTTGTAGCTTACTGTTAATTACAGGAATATGCAGGTATGTTAAAAAAGAAATATTTACAATTGTGCAAATGGAAGGGACCCTACCAGCTGAACAGTTCCGACTACCTGTGTCGATACTTTACAATATGAGCTCCTACTCGCTGCACAATATAAGCCATAACTTCTTCAAGATTCGAGATTTACTTTTCCTCTCGTCAGTACATACTCAACAAACTTACTATATTTTCAGAATCGTAACGAAAAAAAAATCGATTTCTTGAAAAATTGACATGCACTTATTTTTATTTATCTTCATTTAAATGCAGTGAGAATGGTCAAACTGCTGGGTTTCACTCGGCCACCAAAACGAAACCCATGGTTCGATGAAGAATGCAGGCAGGCAAATGCAGCCAAACAAAGAGCACGACAAATGCTTATGCAAACACGAACAAGGGCTGCTTACGTTCAGTATAACGAGATTTACAAGGAGAGAAGAAGGGAAGAACACCGACTTCTCAAAAAGAAAAAGAAGCAGCATGAGAAGCGCTCGTTTGAGGAAATAGAGAGGTGCCATGACAGAAACGAGATTCGGAAGTTTTACCAAAAGGTAAAAAGATCATGCCAGGGTGGCAAACCCCGAACTCAAGCCTGTAAAGACCAGCAGGGAAACATAGTTATAGAGTCACAGTCGCTACTGAGGATCTGCAAAGATCATTTCTGCAGACTGCTTAATGGCGATGAGGACACAAATTCCGCTGTCAGGCAGACTGTCCCATTCAGCCTGGACGATGATCAAGAATGCCGTCCTCCCGACCTAGAAGAAGTTAAGCTTGCTATATGCAAACTTAAATCAAATAAGACTGCAGGTGCAGATGGCCTTGATGCCGAACTTTTCAAGGCAGCTGGAGATCAGTTGGAAAGGAGCATGCACCAACTGATCTTCATGATATGGTCGGAAGAAAGCATGCCCGATGAATGGAACCTCAGTATCGTATGCCCGATCCTAAAGAAAGGAGACCCTCACAACTGCGCCAATTATAGAGGGATAAGCCTCCTTAACGTCGCGTACAAGATCTTGTCTGCTGTAATATGTGAACGTCTGAAACCCCACGTCAACAACTTGATAGGTCCTTATCAATGTGGTTTTAGACCGGAGAAGTCCACAATAGACCAAATTTTCACATTACGGCAGATCTTGGAAAAAACCCGTGAACATAATATCGATATTCACCATCTCTTTATCGATTTCAAGGCCGCGTATGACAGTATCTACAGAGACGAGCTGTACATAGCCATGTCTAGTTTCGGCATCCCTGCAAAACTCGTACGACTATGCAGGATGACTTTGGAGAATTCACGCTGCTCCGTCAAGGTCGGTAAAGAACTCACCGAGACCTTTGATGTCGAAAAAGGTTTTAGGCAAGGCGATAAACTGTCATGCGATTTCTTCAACATCATACTTGAACAGATTGTAAGAAACTCAAACGTCAACACCAGAGGAACAATCTTTCAAAAGTCTGTGCAATTACTCGCATATGCAGACGATATTGACGTAATGGGAAGAAAAAAGCGTGATGTCATAGGTGCTTTTGCGAGTATTGAAACAGAAGCGGCAAAAATGGGTTTGATGGTTAATGAGGGCAAAACAAAGTATATGCTGTCATCAAATAAGGACACAGAACATCGACGAATTGGACAAAACGTCACAATAGACAGACATAACTTCGAGGTAGTACAGGACTTCGTCTACCTAGGATCCGCTTTAGACACGGACAACAACATCAGTGCGGAGATCAAACGGAGAATAACTCTTGCCAACCGTTGCTTCTTTGGGTTAAGAAGGCAATTGAGAAACAAAACCCTCTCCAGAAAAACCAAGGTAACCTTATATAAGACCTTAATCATCCCAGTCCTGCTTTACGGCGCGGAAGCATGGACCTTATCGAAAGCGGATGAGGAAACCCTTGGTCGTTTCGAAAGAAAAATTCTCCGAATGATCTATGGTCCCGTATGCGAAGGCAATGTGTGGAGAAGAAGATACAACAACGAGCTGTATGAGCTGTACCGCGACATGGGCATAGCCAGAAGAGTACGCATCGCGAGGCTACGATGGTTGGGCCATGTTGAGCGGATGGACCCAAACGCTCCGGCTCGTCGGGTGTTCGAAAGCACATTGCAGGGAAATCGCGGAAGGGGAAGACCTCGTCTTAGGTGGCGCAATCAAGTGGAAGAAAACCTCAACCGACTTGGAGTGCGAAACTGGAGAGAGCTCGCCCGAAATAGAACTCGTTATCGAAGGATGTTGGTTGAGGCCCAGGTTCACCCCGAACTGTAATGCCCACCTAAGTAAGTAAGTAAAGTAAGTAAGAGAATGGTCAAACGTATTCGAAAAAAAAACTTCAATATGTACCTATATTGTATTGTTCCTTTCAAGAGCAACTCGCTTACCACGTTCATGGTTTATGACTTTTGAAACCGAACGAAAAATTATACGACGCGACGTGAGTATTAATCTGTCAATTAAAGAAATTTCAATCATTGGCATCAACTGAGTTATAAATTAAGCTGCAACCTGCAATGGAAACTGAAATTGCGTATTTATAATTTAAGGAAGTCAATACGCTATGTAGCCTCTGAACATAATAGCCTTTCAACTTTGTTCTCAGATTAAAATAAAAATAAATAGGGTGGCGCAACAGAGCGAGTAGCCCCTGGGCCTAGCGCATTTCTCACAACCATGCTTTGTGAGGGAATGGAGGGGATCTTCAATTTTCTACTGGTTCCGAACGGCTAATTGAAAGCGCTTTTCATGGCAATGAATTTACTAACGGAGGACTTGCCAGTTCCTCGCGAAAGACGATACCCGTGAAAAAACATTTTTGCCCCCGCTGGAATTCCAACCTCGAACCTCTCTAACCTCTGCATCACGCCACGGGTTCTCAGATTGCTTAAGCATAAGTGCTATGAACAAAGGTGGATGTCACAAATAAATTCCAAGGAATAAAGGTCTACCTTGCATACATCCCAACAGTTCAACATTCGAGCTTGTCCAAAACATGTCAATCAAAAAGGACTGTTAGTGGTTCATTGTGTTTTGACATAAGTTTAGCTCATCCTATAACAAAAGCTAATCAAACGTACTACAATCCTATTATTTATTAGAGTGGTGACAACAGAGATCAACACTTAAAGGGATAGGGTTATACCTAAGACCCAGAATTAATAAGTTGTCCTCAAGTTGCTTTGAGTACTCTTCACTTAACTTTTCAGGGCATAGAAAACCACACTTAACAAACACTTCTATCCCTATTCTTGACATCTACAAACACAGACAATCGATATTGGAAATTGAAGAGGTGTAAATATTCTAAATATTCTCAATACTTTCGCTTTCCATTGAACAAACAAAACAAACTTGAAGGAATTGCACTAGTTTGAGAGTTATGAATTTAGTGAGTATAGGAGTATAGAACAAATAGAGTAGCTATTGCCATCAGTTGGATATGTTTAGATGATAATTTCAAATACCCCACTACTCATTCCAGCAAGTAGAACTAGATATTTTATAAACACCCACGAAAAGCGTGTTGTTCAAACAACAGATCACCATCATGTCCCCTTTTTGTGTGGTCTGGCTAAGTGTTTAGTGCCATCAAAAGAAAAGCAAACTATAAAACCAAATTAACTCTATGATTTATCTTTCTTCCTCTCTTCCTTTTTTTGATGAAAACATAAAATAAAAAATAACAAACACAAAAGCTCTCCGTAAGTACACAAACACTCTCACTCAAGACTTTAATTTGAATCAAATTTTGTGCTGCGCTTTGCTGGGATGCCATCACTTAAGATTAAACTTTGTTTCTATTTCGATTTCATTATTTAATTTATACAAAAAATTAACTCTTGTCTTTTTAATATTCTATTTCATCTTTTCATCACGGCATGGCATTACCGATACCATTATGGAATCACCAAAAACAGCTCTTCATGATCGACGAAAAGAGCCATGGCGGTATGGTTGTACTGAGGCATGGAAATCTTGGCAGCCGTTTGGGCGATTCACTGCCAGATTATGATAATGTAAAGGTAAGAAAGAAGAATTGAATTAAATTATGCCAAAAAGAAAGCTAAAATGGGACACAAAAACACCAAACCTCTCTTTGGTTTATTTTATGCAGAATATTTTTAGTCTAACCAACGACCGACGATGTTTTATCCTTTTTTCTTTTGGGTGGATTGGTTGATGTGCAGAGCAACTATAATAGTCTGAATCTAAATGGAGGGACATAAATTGGTTTCCTTTTGAAAATGAATTTTTATTAGAAATTATGTGCGGAGGAATTTTGTAAGAAATACGAAGAAAGAGAAGAGCTATTTATCGGCTTAAAATAAGAAACTAATTTTAAGTTGACTTTAACAGAGTGAAGGACCAAGGTTGCATCAGTTTCTTTTTTCTTTTTTTTGCTGTTGTATATTTTGAGGAGACAATAAGGAGGACGCCTAGGTAAGAGGCTTATAGTTAAGGGATGCCTTTTAAGGAAAATGTTTGTTTTTTACTGAGTTTTTTATAAGCCTTCCAATCGGCTTTTATGTGAAGAGGAATGCTTTCAAGAGTAGAATGGAAAAGGTTTGCTTTGGAATGTGGTTGTGGTTTATGCAAAAACTACTTAGTTTTTCTTTTTATTTCTTGGAAGAACTGGTTACATCAAAAGAAAAGGTAGAGCGGAAGTGTGGAATTGCTGCTTAAGTATTTATAAGCAAAAAGTTTAGTTATATATTTATTTTTGGAATAGTTTTTGTGTCATTATTTGTGCTCAGTGGGGCGATCTTCAATTAAAGCACACTAGAGAACATTTTTTCATCATCAAAGTTAAAAAAGAAAATATTCTATTCATATCAAGATATGTTGCATTTCTCGAGGTATTGGAATAAAACCTTTTTTTTTTGTTTTAAACTGGAGTGAGACTATAAACTTTTTTTCATACTCAATTGAGCCAAATTTATTTTATATTTGTTTCTCTAGGTTTGAATGGTTTCATAAATAAAACCAAATTAAATGATTTTGAGGAGGCACATGTAAACGAATTTCGAGGAGTAGAGAAAGGTAGGAAAAGGAGAAGGAGAGAGAGAAGTAAATCGCCCAAAAGCCATAACAGACTTAGAGGGGCTAACAGGGACTCAAGTTGGTAGAAGTTCCTTTCTTCACTTCATTGTTGCACTAAAAACAAGGTGTTACTTTTTCTGTGATCTCCCTCTCGTGTTAATTCAAAGACGGGAGCTCTCGTCCATTGGCTTTAGCTCTAAGCTGAAGAGTAATTTCGTGATTCTTCTATCTAGTTGCCGAACAGCTTCTCTAGTTCTTTATTTTATCCTCGCCATGCTCCGTCAAATGGCGATGTGTATTTATTTTGTTTTTTTCAAAACCATGATTTCCTCATTCGCTATAGATGTAGTCTATGCTCCTAATGGTACCCGTTGGTTGTCGGTTAGGATGTCGGCTTGTTAATCCGGAGGTTCGTAGTTGGAATCCCAACAGAAGCTAAAAATGTTTTTCACGGGTATAGTCTTTCGAGAGGAATTGGCAGATCCTTCGATAATAGATTCATTGGCATTAAAAGCCCTTTCTCTATTAGCCTTTCGGAATCGGCAGAAAATTGCAGGTCCTCTCCATTCGCTCACAAAGGCAATGGTTGTGAGAGATGCACTAGGCAACGACGCTACTCGCTCTGTTGCGCCACCATTTTTATTTTTATTTATTTGTGCTCCTACATCAGATCGTGTTCTTATAAATGGTTACTTTAACCAAATAATCGATAAACAGGACGCTGTTATCGACTGGATCACCATGCTGAGGCTTTCAGTATTATTTGTAGTGGAGCCCAAATAGGCGTAGTCCTGAGCAGCCTTGATGTTATCAATGCATCTGGTAACGTTGTATCGAAACCATTGTCGTTCCGTATGATAGCTTAAATGTTCTAAAATCCTCGTGGGCGCACCAGTTCCACCTATCATTTTAGTGTGAACAAAATGCTTCTATCGTAAACGTATGGATTTTGACAGATTTTTTAGAGAATGATCCCAAATAATTCGAAAAACAATAAGTTTCTGAGAGTTCTTTAACGATTTTTATGCAACGTGTCCTCTCCAACTATTGTGGTGTATGTGGAGTAATGGTTACCATGTCTGCCTGTTACATGTTAGTTCGAGGTTCAGGCCCCAGTAGCATTTAAATGCTTTTCCGCGATATTCGATATTCGGCCTTTTGCGAAGAATTGGCATGTCCTCCGAGAGTAGTTATACTGCCATGCAAAGTATTTTCTAACGGTAAATATTTTTGCGTCCCTTGTATTCTACACCGAGCAATGGTTAGAAGAAATGCATACGGCATTTACTAGTTTATTAATAATCTCGCCTACAAAACAATGGTACGTGTCAATTTCAAAATACTGAAGTCTTTCCAAGATCTCCCTTATATATACATCGATTATGGACTCTCCTGATTTCTGAACCACTTGGATAGGAACCTCTTAACTGATGTTCACATGTGGCTCAAAAAGTTTAAAAGATCTTAAGTCTAGAACACGCTTGTGAGCCATGTCGTGTACCAATAACAATTTGACATTTGTTCACTCGTAAACTTACTCGTAAGCCGTTTGGAGAGCAAAGTGGAAAGTTTTTTCGCGAACCGCGAGTTTCATTCACAACCTTGACAAACTTGAACTTCATTCACAGGCCGAGAACTTCATTCACAAGCCGAGAACTTCATTCATTCGGCCGAGAATTCATTCACTAGCCGTGAACTTCACTCACAAGCCGTGAACTTCACTCCCAAGCCGTGAACTTCATTCACAAGCCGTGAACTTCATTCACAAGCCGTGAACTTCATTCACAAGCCGTGAACTTCATTCACAAGCCTTGAACTTCATTCACGAGCCGTAAACCTCATTCATTCACCCATGAAACTACGAATTCCTGAGCAGTAGCAATGCGTTTGGTTCTTGTTTGTGATGATTTCTAGTTCTTTAAATAAAATAACAAATTTGGTTTTGGGGTTGACTGCTGAATCGTTTCAAAACCATGTTAATTTTTGAGTACGGAAATATTTGGATTTCAAATATCTTCAAAAAAGCAGCGGAATGGAATAACTTGAGAGGATTTCTCTTGTTTTCGTACCCACTTAACGCTAACCTTCCTTTGTTTTGTGTCAAAATTACCATTTTGCGTCAATCTTGAAAGACTGCTCAATTAGTTTCTTCGTTGTCTTCGCATGATTTTATCATGCTTCGGTAATTTCTTCTTCTCGATTCCCAGTAAGATATAAATTTTTTTTTCGCTAGGGTTTTTCAAGTCCTCCAAGATTAATATTGTCACAAACAGAGCACGTCCTCTACTGTAGCTTAACATTCCCAATTGCCATTATCCATGAATACCTGCATCCAAGAAACCAAAAAGCTGTCAGTATTTGGTATGAGTGTAAACGATGATCTTCGTTGGAACGACCACATATTTGAAGTCGCCAAAAATGCTGCTAAATGCTTAGGTTTCTTAAGACAATGCAGGAAGTTCTTCACCCTTCTGGTCTGGCTACAATTTATAAGGCCTTTATCCGCCCAAAACTGGAGTATAACTCCCATATCCGGTCAGGTGCTCCTCTAACATCTTTGCGCCTACTTGATAGGGTACAAAATATAGCGTTTAAATTGATAGGTGATAGTTCAATCGTAGAATCGGTTGACTCTTTTGGACATCGTCGAAACGTCACCTGACTCTCTCCCTTTTATCGCTTTTTTCACAAACAGTGCTCTAGGGAAATAGCCAGCTGCATTCCTCTCCTGAAACAATTTAGCCGCCACACCCGCCTCGCTGGGAATGCTCATCAGTTTTACCTTGAGCCCAAATTCGGACGTACAATCAAGTATAGAGATTCATATTTTAGTCGCCCGAATGTGGAGTGCTCTACCTGACCCTGTTTTTCCCCTACATTACGATTCACACAAATTCAAAAGCAACGTGCATCGATGTCTCCTTTCAAATCCTCTCGTATTTTCCTAAACGCTCGCACTATATTCTATAACATTATAAGGATAGTCATAACCCCTTGATATACGCGTTAATTATAATAATAAAAAAAAAGCTATTCAGAGCTGATAGAGAATTGTAAATTCACTTCATCCATCACAGAAATGGTTGAGAGTACTGCACAAGGTCTTGGGTCATCCTCATTTCAATCACCTCCACCAGTTCTTCCTCCAAGCAGTTTACTATGAGACCTTAGTTCAGAAAATCGTAATAATTATCGTGTTTGCCCGTTCAGTGCGAGGTTCGATGTTCAAATCCCAGAAACATCAAGAAAAAAAACTGTTTTTCCACGAGTATCGCCTTTCGCGAGGAGTTGACAATTTCTGCGATACCCATTTCAAGCCACGAAAAGCGCTTTAACGATTACCCGCTCGGATGCAGCAAAAAATTGCAAGTCCTTTCGATTCCCTTACAAGATATGGTTGAGCGAAATGCGCTAAGATCCAGGGCACCCCGCTGCGCGAACACATTTAACATTATTTTATTTTGAAACGCATTAAAAAGCAAACCATGTGGACTGAAGTAAACTTTAAGAAAATGTTTTCCAGCACTATTTCTTTCTTTCTCATTAAAGTAAACCTTTTATCCGCTTTGTAACTGAGAGTCCTGCTATGGTAATCCTTTAAGAAAAATTTGGAATAGTCAATCTCAATGAGGCCAGAACGATCAAAAACGGATTCGTTCAGCTAAAAAGAGTTGTTATTTTTCAAAATGATTGAAGCGAATCAAACTACTGTCTCTTTACATTAGAGGGCTATTCTCATATTCCGAAATCGAATTAAAAACCGATAAAAAACCAGTTTAACGGAAAAGGATGATACCTTCAAAATCTCATTGATCTCTCAAATTTTAGTGAAAAATTCTTGTCCTGATTTAACAACACACACGTCACGTGTTACAATGAAGTAAAACTTTGATCAACATAAGCTCTCACTTCTCTTATAGCAACACATATTGTACAAATTAATTGCATAACATATCCCATTGAGAAGTTTCACCTTAATGAACCATCTAGTTCAATTTTCTTGTACATCCTCGTAGTCATATCTTGAGCGAGAATTACGTATATCAATTATTCACAACAAGCATCGATCTTCTTACTAAATGAACTAAATCCATTATTCCAAGGAACCACTTTGTTTCTATTTATTAACTACAGTGTCGCCCATTGTGTCCTTCGATATCGTCTCTGCTACTTTACAAAATACTTTGCCTTCAGGGACGGTTATTGTTTCAAAAGGTTAATTGATTTCCATCCATCTCAATGTGGACATTGAATTTCAGAAGCCTTTTAAATTCCGATTATAAGTCTTACTCTTGGGATGTAACTTTTTAACCCCTTTCAATGTCATTATTAGTTGCTTTGTCGGTTCTGGATACCCGTATTTGCAATACACAAGTTAGTTTTGTTAGAAGATAAATTTTTGACTTGAAAGGTGAGATTAAAGAGGAAATAAAGTGAGCGTGCTGAGCTTTTGTATTGAAAGATAACTCAATTGGGATATTTTTATACTTGAAATGGTGTTGGAATAAATCAGTGACAATTTTGATAATTAAATTTAATGTTTTGTGTTGTTTCACAAAGATTTCTTGTAATGAAAAATGAAAATACATTGATTACTTTTTGTTTTCAGGAGGACTACGATCTCCTGGATGGCAGCCTACTAATGAGTGATAATAAGTTAGGAATATTTCAATTTCACAGCGACAATAAGCTCAAAGTACACGGTAAGTAATTTTTTGTCAGTCTTTAAGTCTAACAAAGGATAGTATTGTTGTGTTGCTGATGTTGGGAATTGAAAGCAATGAATTTACTTATGTTCGGCTCCAAATGTAAACCATAACATCAACTCTTCTCCAAGCCATCAAATACAAATACTTCAGTGGCTGTGGTAGTGATTGTGATTGATTTCATTTTTAAATAACTTGTGTTAAACGCTTTGAAACATCTGACAAATTATATTTGCCACCTCCTTGCAACAAAACTATTAAAACATTATAAAATTCATTTAAGTGCATTACGTGTAAGGAAAGTTAAAAGGTTTAACGTGCAAAAAGTACTGCTTAAGTTATATTAAACTTAAAAGACATTTTTTTATAGAAAGCAACGCGGTCAAAGAAAGATCCTTAGTTTTAAGGTGTTAATTTCCTTCTTTCTGAGCTTTGAAAACAAAAAGATTGCTTCCTTTCAGCTTCTGACAATTTATGCTCATGACAAACTGTCAGTATGAACGCACGGTATGAATATCACAACAGCCTGTAACTTTCCATTTTGAGAAAATTTCGTTTGTTTCGCTTGTCATGATTGAACCTTCGAAAAAATCCTAGCGTGGATATCAAGCTAAGCTGAGACTTGTCTGAAACAAATGAGGCCTATTAGAAGGTATACAGTGGCATCGATGCCAGTAATGTGATAAAGCTACAAGGCCTTCTCCCTTTTTTCTTAACGTCATGGTATGATTTTTGTCACATGGAAAAGTACGAGTACTCTCACGCTTTTCACCTCAACTCGTATGCATTTGGTTACGAAGTTCTTTGAGCCCTTTTGGATAAATCACCGTTCTAAAGATTTTCAATTACTTTCTTGATGAATTCATGGCTTAACAACGACCCCATTATCATAATTAGAACTCTCATCAACCAGCGATGACACTCAACAAACCATCAAATCACTTCAAAAAATCAGCCGAACAGCATTCCGAATCATCAAAGCACAAAACATGAAAAGTATCCTTGTGGCATAAGCAAAATTAGAAAAAAAAAAAAAAAAAACATTCTCCCTCTTGTGTTATGCAATGGTCTAAAAACATTTAATTGTAGATCGTCTATCAATGGGCATTTCGAATGCTTTAAACGACGACAACACAAACAGCAACGAAGGTGCCAACGCTCGACAGGCAAATGGTGGAGCCGGCAATAGTGCCATTGGCGGTGGCGTTGGTGGCAATGGTGGAGGAGGTGCCAGCATCAACAACGTCCAGGCCATCCCATGGGGTAAAATGCTACCTGAGAAAATCGAACAAACCCTACCCCACTATCCAATTGGAATGAAGCCAACAGATGGCTCCTGGCAAGTTGTCAACGGGACACGTTTCAAATTCTTTGTCTTCTCGGCCTACTACGACCGGCGGGATGGAGCCAAATTGGTTCGTGTGATAGGAGCAACGAAGACCCGCGGTCCTGAGCGAGTTTGGTGCCGTTTCTGGTACACATACCGTGATACAAACAATCGCACGAGATACAATTCAGCAACGGTGATGGCCCGGGTTAAGGTAAGAGCACACTCACACACACACACACACACACACACACACACACACACACAATGCCTTTTGACATTAAATTAAATTAACTCATGTGGAATTGCACATCATGTCTCTTTCTCTTCCTTTCCTTGGTGAATTTGTGTATATATAGGTGATTCGAGAGAACTGGAATCTCAAATACAGTGCATGCTTTGTCCTATGTCCACTGCGAACAGCTGAACTGAATGTCCCCCAATCGGTTAGTATTGTGAGCAGACTGCGAGCACCACCGGGAAATATATTACGAGTCAGGAATACAGATCAAGATCCGGATTTTGCCAATCGTACAGCGTCATCGGCGTCAATGTTACAGTCGTCGCCCGTTGACCAGATTGCTGATAAGATAGCTATATGTGTCAAGCCATTCCATTTCAATTATGACCAGGCTCTGTATTTAATGGAGTATTTGGAATTCAACTCCTTGCTGGGAGTGTCACACTTTACATTCTACAATCACACCCTTGGCAATCGTGCAACATGTGTTCTGAATCATTATATGGAGGGAACCATACCAGCGAACCTTACTGCCGTCGATGGGGATAAACCTGAATTTCTTGCAAAAGAAAGCTCAACGCCAGATGGTAAGAACAAAATATGCAGTATTTTAATTTGAAACTTATTTCGAGGGGGAATTTCACAAGTATCGGATTGATGGCTTGGTTAGATTTGAGTATCTTTGACTGAAATGAAACAAATAAAAACAAATAGGGTGGCGCAGTAGAGCGTGGATCACCGAGGCCTAGGGCATTTCTCTCAGCCATTCCTTGAGAGGGAATGGAAGGGACCTACAATTTTTTGCCAATACCGCACGGTATATCGAGAAAGCGATTTTCATGGCATGAAATAAACATCGGAAAAATTGCCAATTAATCGCGAAAGGCAATGACTAAAAGAGAACATTTTGCTTTTTTAACTACCTGAGATTCAAACCCCGAAACTCCCACTTAACAGGCAAACACGCTTCTAACCATTACGCCACGGGCACCACTTTGACTAGTATTTGAAATTTGGTGGAAACTAGATCATCTTGCCAGCTTAGCATTCAAACTAATGGATAAGACGACGATGCCATACTTTTACTTGTCAATTTATTGGCTAAACCTTTCAACCATATATGCGAGTTCTTCTCGTAAAACTTGCTTTTTGCTTACAATAACGAAAAATTATAAAAAGAACCGATTAATTTTCGAGCACACAAAAACTATGTCCTCACTAAGAAACAATAGCAAGCACATGCTCACGCCAATCTTTTTTCTTGCCGGTCATGTCAAGGCCCCGACCCATAGAATCCGTTGCGTCCGTTCGCTGCCGGATTCAACTGACAGCTCGATTAAATACACACGATCTTATGAGAGGTGACCCATAAGCATCGGATGCAACGGACGCAACGGAAAAAGCAGCCCAACTTTTAACTTTTGCGTCTGGCAGAACTGATGACATGCGCAGTCAAAACCAATTTGAAGTTTTCTCTTCACACCGCAACGGATTCTATGGGTCACCCCAATCCGTTGTGTCCGGTAAAACTCACTGCTGTCAGTTGAATCCGGCAGCGAACGGACGCAACGGATTCTATGGGTCGGGACCTTCACTCCTCGGATGTTTCAATATCAAAACCTTTCAAATATATTTTTCCTTTGAATTGAATGAGCGGAAAAATTACACATGTGTCCACTGCTCAATAACAAGCAATGAACTGAAAGACACAACCGCCAGTGCGATTCCACAGCGACCTCGCAGAAGCTTGCGAGTGTTTTTTCCGCAAAAATTACGCGCTATTCGGTAGTGTCGCCAAAGATTTGCCTACTCAGTACAATGCGATACCGAAGCTTCAACGCGCGTTAAAAAGACGCAAGTGTGCACCAGAACTTAAGGTCACTAAGAAGATTTTATCCAGATTAATTATATGATAAATACTATTAAAAGCTTAACACAACCATACGAGCGATAATTCCATGGATTACTAGTAAAAAAAACCTACTGTTAAGCTTCAGTAAGGCATTAGATATCCAGCTTCTCCAGTATCAAAACTAAGTTTATTTTCCCAAAGTACATATGTAACCAAAGTCAACCTGTTTGTGAAATCCCAGTTGAATGTGTCACTTAATAATGCTATGTCACCTCTTTCCAGATGCCAAGGCAGGTCGAGGCGCAAATCTCACACGAAAATACGAAAGCACCTACACTAAGCCAACCGTAACCATACTCCCTTGGGATCTACGGATGCGTTCACAAAAGGAGATACGCACCGAGGGATTATTTGCGGCACTTAACGATTGTTTATATAGGAATATGTATAGATATAGATACCTAGCGCTGGTGGATTTAGATGAATTTATAATTCCACGGCATGGTGATACATTAAATGAATTAATTAAGTAAGTTCAAGTTGTGTGGTCTTTGGTTACAAGGTACCAGCCCCAAAACACATTATGTGGGAGTGACAAATGTGTTTTGAAAGTATATTCTAATTTGTTTTTTGTTTTTGTGTGTGCTTTTCTTTTAGTTGGTTAGATAAACGGTATAAGAATCGCAATGCGGGTGCATACTCGTTTCAAAATGCGTTCTTCTATTTGCAATTCCAAGATGATCCATGGTTGTATGAAACGAAGAGTGCGAATCAGAGATTACGAGCAGCTTTGGTAACACAGCGGAAAACAAGAAGGTAAGTTGTTGATTTAATGGTTAGCACTTTTGTCCTCTCGTGTGTGAAGTGTTGTGATTTAATTATGTGACAATGATACATGGTATGCACATTTGATTTTGAAGGAGACATCTGTGTCATATTTTGTTCTAACTTCATTTTGATGAAAGCTTATGTCATAGAATGATTGTTGAATCTTAAGGGCAATGGAATAGCTTAATTTTTTCTTGAAGGTTGATTGGAAAGGGGAAGTGTGCATTGCTCGAGTAGCTTTTCATTTAAAAAAACCAAATGGCTTTTAAAACATACCAAAAAATGTAAATTTGATAAAAAAAAGTGGTCCTAATGCCGACACCTATGGTACACCATCAACTTATTTGGAGTAAGTGTAACAAATGCGGCCCTTGTCCGTAATGTGAGCCACTGCGATATGTTTTTTTATGTGTACCTCAGAGACTAAAGGTGCTGAGCTTAGAGGAAGCTCATATGTACGCACTTATCTTCGCTCTTCATCATTATTTTGTGGCAGTTCAAATTAAACATTTTTAGACTCGCTCTGCCCCGTTTATGGTACAGTAAGTCACTGTTCAGCGATGGGTACGTATAGTCATTTTGTGCCCTTAAAGTGTAAGCTTTTCAAGGGCTTTTGTTAGTAAGCGGACAATTTTTCAAAATATGTGTAATTTTATTCAAATTCTACTCAATTAATTGCGTTTAAAAATAACCGTGTTCACAATATGGACCACTGATCCCTACTTAACATAGTCTTGTTAAAACTGAGCTAGAAATTCCACGAAATTCACGAAGCAACAAGAGACAACCATGTTTCGTTTGGTATCTTTGCATGGAACAGACTCACGTCCCAAGAAAAACACTCTTCCAAATATGAGCCCTGTCCCTGGCTATAAAATAACTCCAATTCCTTTACATACAATAAGAGTTTTAGTTATCTGCTTACACAACACTGCCCTGCAGTTTTGCTGTATCAGATTATTATACAACACACAAGTAGCTGCTGCTGGATTAATAAAAAAGAAATTTCTAATCGATTGGTCAATACACAACGATATCACAGCGAGTAATATCCATTGAACGGAAAATAGATTTTAATTATTCAAGCTACAAGCTACAACAGCCTGACCTTGATTCACTTAACCGTCAATATTGATTACACACTGATACACATACACTCACAGCAGACGAAATGTTTTCCACTATCTAGAAATCTTTTTTACTTAAGCGCCTGGAGAGAAGAGCTCGTGCATTGTATCATATACATAATTTCTACCCTCTTATTAAGAATAACTTAGAAGCAAGCTCATTTATGTTTATTTTTTCCTTGAATTAATTATAATAGTTAATGGGTAAAAACATGTTTACATAATAATGTATATCGGGTGTTTTTTCTTCTTTTCTTTTTTTAATTTCAATACCCTAGACGCTCAAAGCTACACCCACAAAAACAACGCTCAAAATATATATGTCGGCCGGAAACTGTAGTTGAAGCCGGTAATCATTTCGTTTGGGAATTCTCACCTGGAAAGGGTTCATTAAATGTGCCACCAGATGCGGGGATATTGCACCATTATAGGGTAAGTTGAAGAATATTTGCATAAATTATGTTGTGGATGTGAGAGAGTTCGTAAATGCTAATCGGAGGATTATGTTATCTAAGACACACCTTGTATTGACGTGTCTTATCTGAGCAACAAAAATTTAAAATTAAATAAAACAAATTTGTTGGATGAAAATGTTTAAGAAGAGGGAAAGCTCGTGTGTTTGTGTGTTGAAAGGTTCAAATTCGTTTAGGAAACGTTTCAAGAAGCGGTGGGAACAATTGTACATTCAAATGAGTGGAAGGAATACATGTTGATATAGAAGAGGCTTCGAAGAGCATTGAAAATTGTACTTTTTAACAGGCAATAGAATTTATCAAAATTTAGTACGCTGTAAAGTTCGATTGACTTCATACTCAGGGCTTAATGAAAGGGGAAAGGCAGAAATGGAGAGTTTGGTAAAGGCAGTTCATATCATTATTGCATATCATACCGGCTCTAAATTGTAAGTTTAACTCAAATGAAATGAGGCATATGCCGAGAAAAACGTACTTACGGCAAATTCACTGCAACTTTTTGTGAGTTGCTTTTGTATTTCGATTAAAAGCGTTAGAGGTTGCGGGGAATTGTGGTGATCTGGCTTAGAAATTGGGGTGCATTGAATGCTGTGGCTGCGCAGGTCTGGGAGAGGTAGTCGGAAACATTCTGCCAGTAACTTGAAATGACCTATAAGGCCAAAAAGCTACTGACTTTACGTCAACGCAACTTAAGGTAGTAGTCTGGTAACTTATGCCTATTTTCATGACTTTTTTGGAGGGTGGTTTTTTATAGGAAAATAAAAATGAATTATCTTGAATATTTAGAGTGTTTTTATTAGCCCCGTTCACACTGTACAATTAGTTGGACAAACTTAGGTCTGACAAACCAATGCTTGATAGTGTGAACTCTTCATACGACCGCTTGTCCAATTTGTTGGATGGTTTTCAAAATTTTTTGAAAATCTAGAAGTTGGGCGGAGTGGAAGGGTATGTTACATAAAGTTGGACGACAAGCTTGATAGGTGTGAACGAAAACTACATCAGACCATCCAACTTCCATCAAACTAAGTCTGTCCAACTAATTGTACAGTGTGAACTGGGCTATTTACTTATTGAAAATATAAAAAAAAACTTTATTTGAAAAAATTGAAGGTTAAGAAATGAGTTCTGGGAACCTGTTTTTTCTATGAGTGATGCTTCTGATATCTTTGTATCTATCTTAGGTGAACACATTGAAAACTCAAAGACTTTTATTAATAATACAAAAAAGACTAAATTTTTGAAGCCTTGGATGACACCAAGATTGTTCAAACAAATACAGTTAAAAAACAAATACTCGCTGAAATGCAAAAAACATCCTCATAACGCTAACTTGAAAAAATATTATTCTAAACTTTGCAAAAGAACAAATCTTTTGACTACTGAAGTACGTGACTCATACTACTCCAACTTGTTAAATCGTGCTAAAGGTAACATAAAACGCGAATGGGAAGTAGTTAATTCCATTTTGGGCAGACAATCTAATTCAAATCAAATTTCGAATATCGTAATAAATAACACTATAAGCTCTGATCCTCAACTTATATCAAACAAGTTCAATAGTTATTTTGTCAACATAACTGAGGAGATACAACCTTCAATGCCATTTCACAAAAAATGTGATTGTAATATTAGTAATATCTTAAAAAAAGAAAATACACAAATAACTAGTTTTCGTTTCGAAGAGTTTTCTCCTGTGGAAATTTGCAATTTGATTCATGGCCTTCAAAACAAAAAATCTTGCACAAGTGATGGGTTATCTTCTACTATTTTAAAAAATGTATCTTGGGAGATTGTGGAGGTTCTTTGTTATATTTTTAATTTGAGTGTTAATACTGGAAAATTTCCGAACATGTTGAAAAGTGCTGAAGTAATTCCACTGTTCAAAAAAGGCAGTCGAAAAAATTTATCTGATTATAGGCCTATTCCGATACTTTCTACAATTTCAAAAATCTTTGAAAAAAATTAATGAAGTCACGCATACTCTCTTATCTTGACAAAACTAATTTCTTTTCAAATGATCAATACGGATTCAGACCTGGAAGATCTACAGAAGATGCTATCCTCAAAGTATGCTGCGATCTGTATACGAGAATAAATGAAAGCCGCACTACCATGGCGTTATTTATTGACATGACAAAGGCGTTTGACATGGTTGACCATGAAATTTTATTGTCAAAATTATATAATGCTGGTTTCAGAGGTCAGACATATGAATGGTTTAGGTCATACTTGGTGGGGAGAGTACAAAAAGTTTCCGTTAATGGGATATTCAGTAACGTCTTAGGGTTGAAAAATGGCGTTCCGCAAGGATCGGTTCTTGGTCCGATCTTTTTCTTGATTTACATAAACTCACTATTTCTCCAAGAATTTTCTGGAAATCGTAGAGCATTTGCTGATGATATCGCCTTCACTTATTCTGAAGCATCATATTTTCAATGTATTAATAACATTAATAAGGATTTGCAATTATTGAGAGCTTGGTTTGCATATTATAAACTTATAATAAGTGAAAAAACTAAAATTATGTTTTTTAGATTATCGTCTGGCTTTCATGAACGGTATGATTTCTGGTATCACTCAAATGAATGTCAAAGGTTTGTTTTGCCCTTACATGATTGTGTTTCTTGTAATTTTCTTGAAAGTAAAAACTGTCTACCGAGCTGTTTTAAAATTGAGTATGTTGATTCTTTCAAATATTTGGGTGTAATCATAGATTGCAACCTCAACTGGAAAGTTCACATACAATCAGTGAAAACATACATGAACCTAGTTACTCGTAAAATGTACCACCTTAATCAACTCTGCTCGAAGAAAGTTCTCACTACGATCTACTATGGTCTTGCTCAGTCTAAAATTCAATATGGTTTAGTTAGCTGGGGAGGTGCATATGCCAGTAGTTTTAAGCCCGTGTTGACGGCTCAAAAGCATTTAATTCGCCTAATTTGTAAAAAGTGTCAACGAATTGAAAGCTGGCCTCTTTTTTGTGAGCTAAACATTTTGCCTTTACGTCATCTGTATGTGTTCAAGGTATTGAAAGAGTTTTATAAACAAAGCGGTAACATTCCATCTAGGAACTCGTCAATATACAACCTACGAATAAATAATCTTGCGCTTGTTAATAACCAAATTCCACACAAAACTCATTTTATGAACTTTTACATCATAACATCCTCGTATATTTTTAATAAACTTCCAATTGAAATAAGAACTACTTACAACTATAATTCCTATTTGAAAAAAATTAAAATCTGGCTTTTCACACTGAACAATATTGTAATAGAATCTATTTATAAAAGTTGAACGTAGATCTAGATAATTTTAATTTTTATACTACATTATATGCGCATCAAATTCTGCTTTAACTTACTTAAAATCAAAATCTTCTTCTTCTTCTTCATTTCCGGCGTTACGAGTAGTGATCTTGAAGCGATCACAACTCTCCCACTTTTCTGCTTCACACTAGTGATCCGCCTGTGGGGTACGCCGCGTTGACCTCAGAAAACGTCGGCAAACCTCCCGGTTTTGGATTGTTCCATGTCTGAGGCCAACCAAATGCTGATGTTTTTGCATTTGCTTGTACCAGGAGTGTTTTGGCCTGCCTTTTCTTTTTCGTCGCGAATTTGTTGAAACGTTGTACGATATTGCCTTTTGGACGGGGTTCTGCAGATCTCTCCTTTGAACATGACAATACCAACTGAGCCGGTTGTGCTGAATTTTGTCCAAGATGGTACTTTTGACATGAAGGCTTCCACGGATCTTAGTACTTCTAATTCGATCAAGCTTTGTTACTCCTGCTGTCATCCGAAGCATCTTCATTTCGGCTGCCGTCAATTTGCTCTCATACTTTTTGTACATTGTCCAACATTGTGAACCGTATGTCAGAGCTGGACGGACAACTGCTGTGTAGAGTCTTCCCTTCAGCTTAGGGGGCATTTTTCGATCACAGAAGATAGCGGAGTTTTCTCGCCACTTCATCCACCCTACGCTTACTCGATGATTGATGTCGTCATCACAAGTTGCTTCACTATTGATCATAGATCCCAGATATTTAAACTTTTCACACTTGGGAAGCACATTTCCATTCAAATAAATATCTGGAATAGGCTTGTCTGGATCAGAAAAAGGGCAGCACAGGTATTCAGTCTTTTTTGCGCTAATACGGTACCCATTTCCTTCCAGAACATCAATCCAAACGTCAAGTGCTCGTTGCAGGGATGTAGGATCCTCGCTTATGATGGCTCCATCGTCAGCAAAGAATAATTGTTGTACTTTATTGTCCGTTACTTTTCCTTCGAGCAAATAATCCAGAACAGCAATAAAGAGCAGTGGACTCAAGACACTTCCCTGATGTACACCTACTGTTATTTGGAATTCTTCGGTGACTCCAGCTGGGCATCTCACTTTTGTAACTGCTCCATCGTACATGTCCATAATTATTCGCACATAGGCTTCAGGAACTCCTCGGTGTCTGAGGGCCACCCATATCAGATCTCGTGGTTGTCGATCGAATGCTTTTTCGAAGTCAACCAACACAATATGCAAATCCTCTAAGGCATCTCGGTGTTTTTCCATAATGATCCTTATACTTTGGATTGCGTCTGTAGTTGACTTACCCGCGACAAACCCGCATTGGTCATCAGACAGCCTTATTATTTTCCGCAGTCGGCTATCCAAAACCCGCTCAACGATCTTCATAGTGTGGGACATCAACTTGATCGAACGATAGTTGTCACAGCTTCTGGTATCTCCCTTTCCCTTGTACATTGGAAGAAGAAAACTTTCCCTCCATTGATTAGGCAAACTGTCACCTCTTATAAGTTTGGAGATGAGAATCGTGAGCCATCTCAACCCGATGTCTCCCATATTTTTCCAAAACTCATATGGTACCTCGTCTGGCCCAATCGCTTTGCCTTTTTTGGAGTTCTTAACTGCCTCCCTAACTTCTTCGACTGTGACGTCGGATACTTCCGTAAAGTTAGGTGCAGCTGTTGGAAAGTGGCGCCGAGGAAACTGTTCATTCAAAAGATCATCACAATACTGTCGCCACCTGTGAAGAATTTTGTCGTCATCCACAAGTAGCAGTCCTTGAGCATCATTTATGAACTTTGGCGAACGAATCTCCTGCGCATTTCTCCTTCTCTGAGCGGCTATTTTGAAAATGGTTGCTCCCTTATTCAAGTTACTTTGTCTTAGCTCTTGGATTGCCTGATTTGCTTCAGCAGCTGGGGCAGAAATCTCTTCCAGCTCTCGATACAGGCCCTCCGTGCTTCTTGCTTGAAGTTGGGCGCACTTTTTCTTCGCTTCTTTTCTGCAGCTCTTGTATTCCATTTTGAGACGCGCTTTTTCATTTGTATTTCTTGAGGGGCACTTCGACCAAGCTTGGAAAGCTGCTTTCTTCTTTCTAATCACTGCTTTAGCTTCATCATCCCACCACCAGGTCTCTTTAGCTTGTTGGTGGTGTCCTTTTGAGACTCCTAACAGTGATTTGGCTCTCTCTAAGCAGGTTCGTTGTAGGCGATCCCACATATTTTGTGCCGTCATTGTATTTGAAACTGCGTCGATGGTATTACACAGCTGACTTCGCATATACGAAATGAATTGCTGTCCTTTGGTTTTCTCCAGATTGTACCACTTGATTCTCCTAGGAGCCTTTGTTTGTTTGACTTCCTTCACCGCATCCGTAAAAAATTCTGTTAAAAGAAGACGGTGTTGTTGAGCGGCAGCTTCTCCTAGAATCACTTTGCAGTCTTTCACCCGAGATTTCATGTAATTGGTTACCAAATGGTAATCAATCTGGGTTTCATTTCCTCCACTGCTGTAAGTGATAAGGTGTCGGTCTTGTTTGATGAACATGGTATTTAGTACGATTAGACCGTATGACTTGCACATATTTAGAATATCTTCACCAGGAGTGTTCCTGGTGCGGAATCCAAAACCTCCATGGCAGTCTTCATAATCCTCGTTTGTCTTCCCGACATGTCCATTCAAATCTCCTCCAACAAACAAACACTCTTCTTTTGGGATGTTCTTAAGTAGGTTATGAAAATCAAGCCAGAATGCATCTTTTTCCTCCTGCTCACACCCTATTTGGGGAGCATATGCACTGATTATATTCCAGACCTTTCCTTCCATCACCAATTTAAGAGACATCAAACGGTCACTGGACTTCAAAATGGTCAACACGCTGTTTCATAAACTTTGGTCAAGGATGATACCGACTCCGTTCCTACCTTGTTCTGTTCCATAGTAGAACATCTTGTAAGCCTTGGTCTTTACATCTAAGAAACGGGCTTTGTTTGCTGTGTTTCGCCATTTCGTTTCCTGAACACACAAGATGTCCACTCGCCTCCTTCTCATCATCTCTTCGAGTTCAAGACTTCTACCAGTCATACTTCCAACGTTCCAACTCGCAACTCTAAATTTTCGTCCAACTCGTCGCATTACTTTGCTAGCCCCCGGAATCCGTATAGCTCTGACCCGAACATTGCTGCTCGGTCCAGGATCAGCTCCATGCATAGCAATGGAACTGCCTGGCGGGGTAGTGCTTCTTATGTTTGCAAGTACTTCCATAATGCTCAAAATTTTTCAAAAATTTTGCTTTCATCCTTTTCGACACATGCATGCTCCATTTAATGAGTTTGATTTCCCTTTTACTACACCGGTAATCTCCAGTCGTGTAAACCCCGGGATCTGCATGCATACTTGGGGAGAGTTTTTAGGTGGTATGTGTGTCGCTAGACTCACTTTGATGTTAGTCGTCTAGATATGATTGCTCCTTTAGTCGCCTTTTACGACAAGCGGGGAGGCGCTGCAGTGCTATTCTAACCCGACACTGCACGGGAAACTTAAAATCAAAATCAAATAAGAAAATGTAAAAATTCTCTCGGTAGAACAACTGAAAGTACCCCACATCAGTTATTCTATTAATTTATTATATAAATCTTCTTTGTTCGTCATTCAACTCTAGCTATCAAGTTATTGAATGATTAGTTTTTATTCTTCTACACGTATTTATTTATACTTTTGATAATTGTACTTATTTTTAAGTGAAAGTTGAATAAAAAATGAATTTATCTATCTAAAAATTAAATACATAGTTTATTACTATTATTATTGTCACTCGAAGTTGGAACCTCAAAAAAAAAGCACGTGGGTGGCCCGGATGATTTTTGCTCTTGATGTTATCTGAAATCAAATATTCTTGATTATTCTTAATCTATAGACATGTCGTTCTGGTCGGAACTACTGAAGTTAAATTTTAAGGATGAATAACAGAATGGCGGACTTTAAAAGAAAAGTCCGTTTATTTTAGCAAACAAAGGGTTGTAAAATAAAAAGTTAGGGGTAAAAAAAGTGTGTAGAACAGCCTGTTAAAATTTGAAAGCAATCGGTTCAGTAGAAAAAAAGTTAGGACCCGGGCCGACCAGAAAAACAATGTTTTGAGAAAAACGCGTTTAAAGTTCGGTCGACCTCAAAGGTTGGACTCCGAGGCGCTCTTGGAAACTCGTTATAACTCCCAAATATTTCGAATGTCTGTCTGAAATTTTCACAGTATATTTTCAAGACATTGTATGTACTTTCAAATTAAGCAAAAAAAAATTTCGATTTTTTGAACCCAAGTTACCAGACTACTACCTTAAGAAGAAGAAGATTTATTTATTTCATATACAACTCCAATTGACATTGACAACACATATCGAATCTTGGAGCGGCAGTTGATAGAAAGCTATACTGATCTGGTTACGAGGACCGAACTCTCCCTTGATGAAAAGAAAATATGGGTAGTCACATTCCTCGACACAGAAGGAGCCTTTAACAACACTTACTTCGACTCCATAGACTGTGCTCTAAGACACAACAACTTTCCACAAGTAGTTCGCAAATGGACAACCCCAGGCTATCCACAAGGTTGTGTCCTCTCACCACTCATCTGGTCAATCGATGTAGACAGCCTACAAAAATTACTTACAACCCAAGGTTTTATGCAGTGGGCTTTGCTGATGATCTACCATTGTCATACAAGGCTCATCAGAAATACTAATATCAAACATCAGTCAGCTCTGAACACAGAACAAAGCTGGTCCACAGATGAAGGTCACTCCGCCAACCCCCATAAGACAGTCATTGTCTCATTCACAAATAGATGAAAACTAGATGTTCTTATACGCCCCTCTCTCTCTCTCTCTATGGGGAAAGAATACCATTCTCAAAAAAAATCAAAATACCTTGGGATCATCCTAGACAGCAAAATGTCATGGAAACCACAACTAGATCGCATTTCTAACAGAGCAACCAAGTCCCTATGGACTTGCCGCAGCATATGCGCTAAAAACTGGGGTCTAAAACTTTAAATTATGTACATTTGTACAACCTATATACGTGGGAAGCTATATCAACATTAACGTTTGCAGCTGTAGTACGATGGTGGTCAAAAACAAAAGAAAAAGCGGCAATTCAAAAGCTAGAAAAGCATCAAAGACTATCAACAACATGCATTACTGGATGAATGACGCCTATATACGCTCTAAACATCATTGTAGAACTACCTCAAATTCACCTATTCATACAAATGGGAGCACGACTGGCGACGCATCGTCTCCTCCAGCAAGGACATATCACATCGTACCCAAACCCGAAAAGACACCTTTCGATAATGGACAGTGTTAAATATTCCAAGAAGGAGGAGCCAGGCATACGCACACATGTCTGCGTATGCCTATAGAGCTGGTGTTCAGTATTCCAGGAAGGATGTCATATGAAAACATGTTTACGATCGCCTGTCCATCTGTGATTTGGCTCGATAGAGTCAGAGTAAAGTAGTCATTTGAATAAAAAGGGCATGCTGTCCGCACAAATCAAAACCAGTGTCTATTGTCTATTCTTAAGTGCTTGGTGTTTATATATATGTTTATACTTGGAACTCATAACTACAGTCCACTGCAAAAGCATACTACTAAACAGACAGTCTAGAAAAACTAAATGGCTTTAGTATGTGCTTGGATGCTACAATTCCCTTGTAAAACTTCTAACTCAACTTCCCCATTGTCATCCCCCTTTTGGAAGACAGAGACAACACAAAGCCTCACCGTTCAAGGCAAGATATGGTCTGGTAAACTAACGGCTCAAAAATAGAAGCTAAAGTCTATGCCATTGACCAATGTTCGAGAATACAATGTTTAGCGAACACCAAAAACAAAACAGAATCAAAACCCGCAAAAATGTGCCTTATATGTTACTCCACTTCTAAGACCGACGCTTTAGGAAAGTTGAACATTGTTTTTATCTCTTCAAAAAAATAAGTATGTATTTGAGCAGGCTCAAGGTCAAATACAGCTTATTTCATATAGAAGAGGTCGTTAACTTTCTAAGCCCGAAATCGGCTTATAATAAATTTTGATTAAAGGGTCGCTCTCAGAGAAGATGCGATGTTCCATTAAAAATGAACACCCATTAAAATAATCCTGCTCATCAAAGCACTCAAAAGTTATACGCCTAGCACAACACTTTGGTTTTTTTTAACTCTGATGAAATCTAGAATGAATAAGTTTGTCATTTAAAAATATTTTACTCTCCTTCAGATAACAAGGACGAACTAGGACCATTTCAATTTGACTCTACTGATAAGTGATAACTTAATGAGGTAGAAATGTGCCCACTGCAACCACATTTAAAGCCTTTTGAAATCGTCGTGAGAAAAACAATTCAAATGCCACACTTTTTCTTACATTCAATTGAGTTAATATGCAAACACTTTTCCTTGCCTTTAGCTGTGTACAACTGTTTTGACAACTCTACCGCATGACAAATGCAATATGTTGCTGTCAATTTGCAATAAATTTAAAGTAAATATGAATGCATAACAGCAACACATTGTTATATTGTCATGTCACCTATCGTGCACTCCAATATTCTGTGAATACTCCTGTGTTCAAGACAGCTTAATGGCAGTTGTTATTTATTTTTTATTTTTTTAATATTCAATCGAGTTACGGGTAAAACTGAAAACGTTACCATATCCTTCTGTCTATTTAAAAACTAATTTCCTGCACGCAAAGAAAAGAGAAAAAAGAAACCGTCATGACATTACCAGTGACTGTATTGTTAGAATTATTAGGTCGTTGTCAAATAAATGTCCATTAAATGCATGCAATCGATATTACTTTCTCCATAACAATGCTGTAATTATATTAAACTTCATACAACATCCGATATAATTGTCTTCGCTTAATGGCCTTCACTGAAACTGATAAAATATATTTCATTTTTATTTCTCTCCACAGGTTTGTGAGTTTGGAGGCAACGATTGTATTAAATCACCATCCATCGTCGATAGAACAGCTACGCGGTATGTCAATCGCCTGGTAGAACGTGTTGAGTCAGTTTATAACTACCTCAAGAAACCATGCGATCTACCAGACTTACCGCTCATCCCCGATAAACCGCCACCAGAGCCAGTCAACGAATCCCCGAAATACAAACCAATTATCCGAAAAGATGTCAAAAGTGTAAAGATTCATCCAAAACTTTCCAATAAAACTGGCAAGCCAAAAGACAACGAGACAAATAGCCCCATAGAACAACAGCCTGTCCCAGAATCAACAACAGAAAGCGGTGATCCTCCACCAACAGAGATCAAACGAAAAGTTATTGTTTTCGAACAGGATACGGATGGTCAAACGAAAGTTAGAGTCAAATATGTTACTTAATTTTATTACGGTTATCTGCTAGCTATTTTTTTTTCATTTTTTCATATTTTCCATTTCTATTTTGTAATACTCTCGTAAGAAAATAAGAAAATAAAATCAGACACCAAATATTGCTGGCATGATGAGATTCATAAATCTATCACTAAACATATCATGCGTCAGAATCATGCCTGGTATAGAAATTCAAAAAATAGTACCGCTTAAAACAGTTGACAAATTACATTTAAATTATTGAAAAGAAATAAAATCAAACATATAAAACCAAAATAATTGTTATAAAAGAAAGCTACCCACAAGCGAGTCTTATATTTTCCTTTTCTATTCTCAGTCTATAAAATGCTTGTAAAGATAAATACGAATGAAATACAATACAATAAAAACAGATTCTATTTGAGAAAAACTGAGAGAGTAGTTTTTTTGGTGATGACTTCCCCAAACAAATCCACCGGAACAGATGGTACATATAAGTCCAGCCGAGCTTCAAATGGCTGCGCATATCATTGTCCCTATTCTTGTGTGATGTGATTCTAAACGGCTATACCACTTTGAACCATATCACATTGCAATGGAGAGAGGTCAAGACGGTATTTATACCTAAGGCCGGAAAATTCTATCATATAAACGCAAAAGATCTTAGACCAAGATTAAAAGTTAGAACGACTATTTGATATCCACCCGCGTAATTCTATTTTTTTTTTTTTTTTTTTTTTTTTGAGGTTTTCAAAATACCGGCTGGAGCACTCAGACCATAATACCGGTCCATTGTACTACCAGTTAGCAACCTTCTATTTGTTATAGATTTCCAGATGTTCAGAGAAAAGCCAAAAGACGCTGCCATGATAGGGAGCCTAAGTTACCAGCTCTCACCATGTCTCCGCCCAGTATCTGTAACCTCATGCGAGAAAAAGCAGGACATTCACAGAGGAAGTGCTTTGCAGTGTCCTCATCTTCTCCACAAGATTCACAGAGTGTGGTATCACTTAAGCCTACCACGTTTAAATGCTTGGCAAAAGAGAAGTGCCCGCTGGCAACGCCAATAATCTTTCTACAGTCTTTTCTGCTACGAGCCAGCAAAAATGATGCAGTCTTCTTACTAACGTTGGGGAGCATACGTTTGGTCTGTCTGCATCCAATGGAGGCATGCCATCTACGGTTGTGCTCTTCACAGATCCAATCGTTGATTGAAGCCCTCACTGAGGACGCTGGAAGACCAAGCGACGGTTCAGGTTCTGAGAAAGGTGCCTGAGATCCTTGCCCAGCAAGTTCATCGGCGATCTCATTTCCAGTTATGCCGTGATGGCCCGGAATCCAAATGAGACTCAAGGAATTTAATCTTCCGATCGCATTCAGAGAGCTCTTGCATTCCTGGATCACTTTCGAAGTGGTTAGAGGGTTGAGAAGGGCCTTTAGCACAGCTTGGCTGTCGCTGCAAACAAAGATACTTCTCCCCGTCCATCCATTGTTCGTTACGTGGCTCAAGGCCATTAGGATAGCATAAGCCTCCGCTTGGAAAACGGATGCGTATGATCCCAAAGATGAGTGCAGTTGTATGTCGTCGTTCTCAACAAAGGCCCCAGCACCAGAACCCTCGTCGGTTTTGGAGACATCTGTGAAGATACGATAACAGTTCTTTCCAGGCTCAGATTGTGGAGCGAACCAGTCCTGAACCGAAGGAAAGTTGGCTGAGTCATTTTGACGCAGTTTGAGCCTTGGGATCATCGTGTCAGACGGCATATCCATTAGACGTGAGTCAAAAGATATGCTGCTTGCGAGCTCCTCGAAGCTCCAGTGCGAATTGTGCCAGAGACCACATCTCTTTAAACGAGAAATGGTCTTGAGAGTACACCCCATGATGTAGGCATCAAGGGGAGGAAGATTCAGCAGTGCGTCGAGAGCAGCTCTCGGTGTGCTGGGAAGACCCCAGCAACACCAAGACAAATTGTTCTTTGAGGTTTGGCAAACGAGGCAATAACGTATTTACGCGAGAGCGTAATGCTATAGATCCAAACCTTATCTCTACAGTACAAGACGCCTACTGAAAGGAAAAATCGCCCTAAGCACCCTGGTACGCCCTATCGAATACTCCCTACTCCCTCCATCACAAAGCACACTCTGGTCACATTCCTTGACAAAAATGGATCCTTTAATGACGTCTGTAATCTTGAAATTTCTACGGCACTTATAAATCTTAGAGTGGGTATGCCAGTAGTTGGGCTGATAAATCAAATGTTTAAAAGTAGGAGAATCAACTCAACACTAGGAGGCTTTGTACAACGAGATCTGCTATTACCGGAACACCGCAAGGCGAAATCCTATACCCTCTTCCATGGAACATAGTCGTTAATGAACTTCTAGTGAGCTTAGCAGTTTAAGAATTTAAAGTCCTTACATACGTATCTTCATTTCGGAATTAGAAAAACATGGACACGTCCTTACGGAGTTGATGCAAAACAAACTAGAAAAATGGGCGGGAAAAAGTGATTTGGGGGTTAACCAACACAAAACTGAACTCGTTATCTTTACCAGGAGATTCAAAGTTCAATAACTAATAACTCCATTGAAGCATCTACATAGATATTATCCTTCACAAAAAAAAAGGAAAGAATCGGAAACGCCCTCAAAGCCCTCTTTATCTGTAAAAAAAGCCGTTGGAAGTAAATGGGGATTTTCTCCCCAAAGCGGAGCTCGGCGATCGACACCCTCAGCTGCCCAAAACAAACTCCTTGATCTCACACCCCTAAATATTGTCAGGAAATAAATGACCACCAGCGCAACCATTCGTATCAGAGCTATGTCCCAACGGCCCTGTAACAACACTAGTAACTCCACAATCCCGAATTTAATCGGATTAGTCCCAAGTCAATCGGGCTTGTTGAAGGCGTAAGAGACCCAACCCCCCATATGGTTTTCGAAAACAAGTTCCAAGTCTCTCTTCCACCGAAATCAATTTGGGAAGACAAAGAATTTCTAAGACATGTTTGAATTCAGATGGTTGAAAGACCGAAGAAGGGGTCGGCTGCGGGGTTTACTCAGACAGAACTAACGTAAGTCTCCCATTCCGCCTTCCAAACAACTTTAGCGTGTTCCAGTCAAAAAATTCTGGCGATCGAAGAGGTCCTTTCGTGACTAAAAGAAAACACGATATCCTCAGTGAATGTCTGCATCTTCTCAGACAGCCAAGCAGTCCTCAGATCACTAGGCGCTGTTTCCACAAACTCAGTAAACGTCCTTAATTGTCGACCATCTCTCATGGCGATGGCTGAAAAATTCAATATTCACATTTTTTAGGTGCCGGGCAAATACATCCTAGGTAACGGTCGTTGAACTCACCAGAAATGGAACCGGTGTACCAATCTCAATCAGGAGGTTGAACACTGGTATACCAATCCTACATGCATTCATGAAGCATTGGGTCTGAAAATAGTGGTGAAACCTTCTTACTTCTATCAAACGCAATGTATTTACAGAAATTAAAAACTATTGGAAAGGTATTGTGAAGGAGAAGTGCACAACCTAATTTTTATGAATATTTATAACTTTTTAAGCAAGATATTAATTTTTTACAAAACACAGTCGAGTCAGTTTGTTTCGTTGCCTTGATGAGATTCTTCATTGATCCGAGTGAGTTATTATGTCTTTCTGCTAAGAAGTACACGTAAGAATGTTGCTCATCTTCTTAAAGAGTTGAACAGAAAGATATCCATTAAACAGATGGTCCAAACAGCCCAGCCAGAAGCAATACCTTCCTCCAAAGAAATTCGAAGTTCTCATCTTATAGTGAAAACAAAACACGCTTCCGTATTTGTTTTTGTTGTTTTTAGAGAGAATACAATCGAAACAAAATTGCAGTATGTTCCATCACAAACGTATAAATATTGTTATCATCAAGAAGAATGGCACAAACAATTCTGCTTATGCCTTAAACATCAACATTGAAGCTCTTTTCTCGGAAGTAATTGATTGCAAAGGTAACATTCTTGCTGTGGGTTATAAAGAGAAGTTCTAACCGAACTCATACAAATGTGAAGAGATTACTTTAAACGAGGGCAACTTCCAGAGCATTCTCTGGCTAATATGAACTCGTTTTCAATGGATCAATGGAAATGTTTTGATTTTTACCCAAAATGAACACCAGAATTTATTCCGTCATATTAAATTCAACTCTCTTCAATTCAAAAAATATATCCTCAACAAACAGTAAATGAAATACTCCTTTTGTCCTTTAATTTGCCATTAGTACAGCAATTTAATCTAACAAAAGGAAATACGAAATCTCAACAACTTGGCCATTAAAGACTTCCACATAACTGCACCGCAACAATGCCATATCCTGGACATATCCCTAGATATCTTTTTACAAAGCCAGATACCCATAGAACTGCTCCTGCGAAGAGAGCCTCAATCATACACACGCACACTTCCAAAAGGGGCAACATTTAATTACTACATACAACTGGATTTTGGTCGTTAAGAACAACTCTCTCACTTGCCATTGGGAAAATATTTTAATTTTCACTTTAAAATTAAGATAGAAAAAAATCAGTGCAGCTTAGAACGCGCACACACAGCCCCAAATAGCCCTTTTTCTACAATTAGAAAATAACAAGCACGTAATGGCATCCTTTTTCTCTAGTGTGACATTTTGTTAAGCTTAGACTAAGGCATGGAATGTAATTAAATTCATTCGCACTGGCAAAGGAGTTCGTTTTAAATTTAACATCCTTCCACACTCACACAGAATGAGAGAATATTTGCCAGATTCTTATTAAAGGACTTCATAAAAGTGTAAGGACGAAGTATCGTTCATTTGAGGATGGAAAGAGTGGTGGCAAAAGTTTTCCATCTTATGGATGCCTGAATACCAAACAGGTCGTGTGTGTTGGGCGCACTTATTCGAAGTGGTAGGTACTTGTAATCATACAGTGAAAAAGAAAAAAAATATTAAAACGCATTTCATTTTTTGCCTTCCTCTAAAAGTAATGAAATAATTTAAGTACTCTGGATTTATGTTTAAATGGGTTTCTTTCTACCACTGCATTGCACAAAGTGAAGGGCTTTCGGCAAATGAGTAATTTATTTGCCTCGTAGCAAAGCACGATTTTCTACAAAAAAAGGACTTTGCACTTATTCCGTTTCAGTTGCACATAAAAGCATAGTTTGGATAAATTTGGCAGAAAAAAATTGTCTTCTTACAAAGCACGACAGAAGTATTCGTATTTACAGAAAAAGAAACTCCTATCCAAATGGAAATGATTTTATGTAAAAAAGCGAAACCTATTTAAGGGATATATGTAGCTACTCTTGAAATGACTGCTCAAGGGAACAATATCCTTTCGATTTGTCTCATATTAGCATAATGGCCAAGTAATGGAGTGACGGGTGGTGAAACTGGGAATTAACATATTCCAATGTGTGTTGCTCTGCCAATTGTAGCATCTTCTGAGGGAGTTAAAAAAAAAAAAAGAATGACAAATGTTTTCCGAGAACATGTGAGGCCCATAGCTTAAGAAAGGTCAAGAGTGTTGGAATATAAAAATACGGAAGTGCTTAGACAATGGTCTTGCTGATGTCGGCAAGCTGTTTGGTAATAAATACACGAGTCCTTGAGTTATTGGACGTTTAAGAACATGGTGATTTCACACAGAGCTAACGTTAGATAAAACGTGTTGGCATAAGCTTGAAATATTTTATGGTTCCTCGCCAAGGCTTTAATGAAATTCTCATGACACGAGTAGACTACTACTGAATGGGAACAAATTGAAAAGGGGTTGACGCTCTATTCAAGCCTGAACGCTGGCGCTGTTTATAGAAATGACAAATAAACTGTATTGATATCAATTGCAAATTCGACAAATAGTTGGGACGTCATGTGGCATACCTCAGTGGTTCAATAAATTTACTTTTTCAGTTCTGACTCAGAAAAATTGGTTAGGCAGCTCTACAAGTTACAATTTGTCTTTCTCCAAAGTTAAACGGTTTGCGGGTCAAAAAAGACATGAAGTGCAAATCTGTTTCGAATAAAGTTCTTTACGCTTTAAAATACGTTCACAAATAAAGTCCCCCGACTATTTTGTCATCATATTTTGATATTTTAGTTTGTGCCCGTGACTGCAGGGGATGAGTCGTTTCTTCACAAAAAAAAGCAGAAACAAAAAAACACTTGCCCTTGTCAAATTTGATGTTAGTCATGATCATGGATGTAAAAATACAAGAAACAACCCTAATCCATAAAATATTCCAAATCAGGTTGAAAATCTTCAGAGAAGTCATCTTCACTCCAGTCGGATTGTAGTAAAGATTTTGTAAATTTAAAAAACCTCTCATATATGTAAAATAAATATTACAATTGAAAGCTGATTTTAGTGATAGTAAATTGAGCTACCATTGATTCTAATCCAATGATTAGTTAAGGAGTAACGAGTTTCTGATCATTACCTACATAGTATTAGACAAAGTGGCTTTTCGCTGTCTGTCTGTATGCTTAGATCTTTGAAACTACTCAACGGATTTTGATTTTAATAGTTAAAGTGATCCAAGAGTAAAGTTTATATGTTTATTTTATCCCCACATTCCCACGGGAACGGGAATATACACGGGAACATAAATATGGAAACTTAGAAACTTATTGACTGATTTCAAAATTCTTTCACCGTTAAAATGCTATTCACTCCCATATTAAAACGGGAACTTAAACGAGAGCTTAGTAATTGTATTGAAAAAGCATCAAAACTATTGAGTTGATTTGAATGAAATTTGAAACAAAAATGGTCAAGAACCTTTTATTTACATAGGCTATACAATGTATAGTATACATATTTCTTTTCCACATTTTACCCGCGAACGGAAACATAACTGGAAACTTAAAAAATACTAGACCGATGCCAAAAATTTTTCAATTGAATTCATTTAGGTAAATAACTTGTCTTCAATCTTAAAGAAGGGTCGGCTTAAGACTTGATTCGATATTATTTTTAAGAAACCAGCCAACCAGAAAAAGCGTGCTAGCCATTTGCTGAATCAGCTAGTAGTTTCGTTTTTTAAACCGAAGTCATACCGCAACAAAGTCCCAATTTTGATTGTACTAAATCAGCCCCTTTCACACCTGTCGAAAATTAGGTCGCCAGAAATTGATTTCCTGGCGAAAAATGTTGATTCAGTACCACCCGAGCTGTAAAAGCCTTTATTTATTTATTTATTTATTTTACCTACGAGCAATGAGCTCAACAGATTACATATTATAGCAAAATAGGTCTCAATTTCTTAAAAGTAAGTAGGTAACACAATTTATTTCAAGATTTATCTCAGGAGAAGACTAAATCAACATGACCACAAATTTCATTGAACTCTCTAATTGATCTTGAAATTGGTTTACTCATGCCATAATTATTTCTTTGCCTTGATTGAAAAAGAAGAATTCTATTACAACACTACTACAATTAAGGACAACAAGGACGGACACTTTATGTGATAACATAAAATATCTGGCACAAAAACTATGTAATGACTGGTTCTACGTGATTTGAGTGACTGCAAACCTAGAAGATTCTGCTTAGCTCTGGAATTTGTATGAAAACACCATCGCATTTTGTAAAATGCATACTTCGGTAACCTATTCTGAACTTTCTGTTCTGCAGACGATGTCTGCATACTCTAGGTTGGGTCTTACTAGTGAGGTTTAAAGAGACAAAAAAAATGTGTAGGGGTTAGTCAAGTCTGAGTTCTTTTTGATAAATCCTAACAAAGTAAGTAGAGTAAGGCTAACGGAAACCATCAAATCAAGAATACTAGCTTGCAAAAAAAAGAAAGCTACAGGTTCAGGCAGTATTGCCACGATCAAACGACAGATCGGGAAAACCCCGTCAAAAAGACAAAATCGCGATCGTTTGGAAAAACCAAATTCTGTGTGTACTCCCAAAGATCTTCATGTGAGAATTGAAGGAGAAACACTTAAACCGACAAAATCAACTGCATAAACGTCATGTGCTCTATGCAGTGGCATTAAATGTTTAAATTCACAAAATGGAAGATGATCTATTAAAAAGGTAGTCTGTGCAGAAACGGGTAATAAATCAAAAGTCATCTATCATCAGTTATCTGTCATCTAAAACCAGCTATCTGTCACCTGTCATCTGTTATCTATCATTTATCATCTGCCATCTGTCATCTGTCATCTACGATCTTTCATCAGTCATCAGTCATCGGTCAACATTCATCAGTCATAAGTCATTAATCATCAGTCATCAGTCATTTGCCAACTGGAATTTTCCACTTGTCATATGTCATATGTCTTATGTCGTCTGTTATCTGTCATCTGTCATCTATAATATGTCATCTGCCATCCTTAATATGTCATCTGTCATCCATCATCTACCATATGTCATCAGACATGAGTCAGTTTTCATTTGACGTCTTTATTGTGTCATCTGTTATCTGCTAGCAGTTTGCTGCGTTTAGACCATGACAATGAGTATGCCTTCAATTTTTTTTTTTAATACTCTGCGGTAATTACCAGCACACCTGATACGCCTTTCGAGAGGAATTTGAAAGTGTTCCGATAGTTGATAGTACTAAAACTGCCATGAAGATCTCTTTCTCACTAATGCTATGTCCGCACCTGGGAGTTAAACTTGTTTAACTCAAAACAATCCCAAACCAACATGATAACCAAGTGGTTTGCCATACAAAATGAAACCTTTTTAGTCAATGGGTTTCGTGATAAACTACTCGAAACCGAGTGCGCTGAATGCACTATTTCCAATATTCCATTGGTTTTGACATTTAAGAGAGTGGAAGTGAGTGGAGAGAGAATGAATTCTCTCATAGGTCGTTGACGTTCTGCTCACACTTTATATCTGTCTCTTTTTAACTTAAGACGAAAAGATAAACTCAAAACATTTTTGCATATGCGGACACTACTTGGTTAACTCAAACCATCCTGGAACGAAACCCAGTTTAACTTCAGCTGCGGACATAGCATAAGCCGATCTGCAAAACAAGACACCGATTTGCAACACTGCCAAAATTGACATGTTTACTGTATTCATCACATCGGCTACTGATGTCAGCCAATTGACTATATCCGCATCGGAATAACAGCCAATTCTATGCTTTTCCCGAACATAGTGCAAATCTTCAGTCAAAAAAAACTTAAAACTATAACCCGACCACGTAAACTAAGAAGTAAGAGGGAGGGAAGTGCTGATTTCCAAAACAACGCATTTAATAAGCCTAGTCTTAAGTGAACGATTTTTCAATGGGTCCTTTGCCTGTATTTTGTATTTCGTATCGGAAAGATTTCGAATTTCAGAAGCAAAACAGAAGAGCCTAAACAAAACTCCAAGCTGAGAATAAACTTCGAGTGAAGAGAACAGCCCTTCGAATAGGAGGGCAATTTAAGGGCAACATATATTGGAGGAATAGGAGATGGTGATAATGACTTCAAAAGGAGAGAATTGGAATAAACTACACAAATATTGACAACTAATATTGATTTAACGAAAAGACTTATTAGCAAATAATGAATATCCATAAATTCCTTATCATAAGGACAATCTCAAACTCAGACAGACGACAAATTACAGTCATTTAAGCAATGTATATAGAAACTATAGTATTATTATATAGACTTTTGTACTGATGGCGAACCTATTTTCTTCGGTGCAACTTAGCAGTCTCCGTTCCAAGCGTTGGTTTCACCATTGTGTGTAGAAAAGCGAATGTTGCACCACCGCGTTCCTCCCCTCCGGTCTATAACATTGTTAACCCCTATAGAAGCATACATTTTTTGAACGATCCTATCATCATGAAAATTCTTATACGGTGGTTTTCGGGGTCGCTGATTACGAATCTGAAGTCAGATTTTCGAAATTCAAGATGGCGGATCCAATATGGCCAACGCCAAAACGTAACTCTACGAGAATATTGATAAAAATTTGTACTCAAGGGTTTTTGTGGTCTCTGATTACGAAGCCGAAGTCAGATTTTCAAAATTCAAGATTCAATGAATTTTTCGAACTTATGTGTTCACGTCGGCTATTTTGTATCGACCATTTCGAAATACGCGAATCAAACATCGGATTCGTAATCAGCGACCCCAAAAACCCCTGAGTAAAAATTTTTATCAATATTCTCGTAGAGTTACGTTTTGGCGTTGGCCATATTGGATTCGCCATCTTGAATTTTAAAAATATGACTTCGGATTCGCAATCAGCCACCCCAAAAACCCTTACTCACCAAATTTCCAATTATTTTGTTGGATAGATTCTTCAAAAATGAATTCTTTCAAAAAAATCGTTATTTTTTCAGTTTGTTTGTTTATAAATCTTATATTATAAACAATTATGCCAATAAGAGTGTATTGTTACGTTCTTAAATCCCTCAAGTAACTGAAAAGTGCAAAAAACCGTATCTGAATAAGTTCAAACGTAAATAAATTAGAAACATTCAATTAAATCAAAGTGGTAACGTGGGTTACCACTATGCTTCTAAGGGTTAAATGGCGTTTTGAATTTACTATAGTTTCTATGTAATGTACTATGATTTAAGCCATTGGCAATATATTGGATATTGAAATTGTTACCAAACTTACATGGCTATTGTTTAGTTGCTTGTCATAAAAAGCTGTACATTGAGTGATGTTAATATACCGGGAAATTTGAAAATAGGTTCCCCATTTTTCGTAATAATTTATGAAGAGTTCGAATTCAAAATCACTTAACAGTTTGCAAATATCTTGGACTAAAACCAATGAACTACGGGTTATTAATGCTATTGATGAGCTTTGTTTGAAGAAAAGTATCCAAAACATCATAGACACAGCTAAAGACACCGCAAATTCCACCCATAAAAGCTCAACAGCAATGTTTGAAAAATGTACATAACGTGCACCTTAAACAAGTTCATGTCCCAAAAGCTTTGCCAATTACTCCTATACCATTCCCATAAAAGTGTTCCTATAATTTGTGAACTTCATACTTCTTTATTCTCAGTAGGCATTCAACTTGACTCCTCTTACACCCCTTTAACATACATATTGATTATACATGCATTGTTTATTTCATATCCTTCCTCCTGTTGTATCTGACAATCCTTAAATAGGATTTCAAAAAACCACTGGCTATAGCCGGAGAAAGCTGTAGGGCTCAAGCCGACACTATCCTTTGAATCATCCATCGATAGTATTATAGTTGTTGAGGGATGGATGATACGACGAATTTGCATCAATATCCTTTCATCTCACACAAACGCCTGAAATATCTCCATCCGTTGACATGGTTATTCTATTCTAAACAAAGATGAGAAAACATAACACAAAAACGACCTCATCCAAAGTACATAAAAAAAGTAAAGCAAAGAAAAAGAAAACAACAGAGTTGTCAATCTGATTTGCAAAATAAATTGACGAAAGGGAAAAACAAGAAGAAAGGACGAGGTACAGCTAACAAAAAAATAGAAAAAGAAAAGAAATGGCTAAGGAGTTGTGGAGCATGGAGGAAAAATTGAGCAAAAATATTGATAGAATTTCATGTTATTTCATGGGGATAAAATGCGGATAAAAATTGTGAATTGTGAGCGGGGGCTTTACTGTGTCGTTTTTAAAAAGGATAATGCTTCACAATCTGTCTCTTCATCTTCTTCTTCACCCCCCTCCCCTTCACCACCCGAGCGAGCAGCCTGGCCCGTTTGCTTGTTAGCTATCATCTATCCTGGTGGGCTGTCGTTTCTCAAGCAGCAACAAGAAGAGAAGAACCATAATACCTTTGTTTTGCACTTTGTGGCATAAACAATGTTAGTTCAAGTGGAGGTTTCCCTCCTCGTCCTTCTTCGGCGTAGTAACATCATGTTATGTTCTTTATCTCACTGTATTTCGTTTTTTCTTGCCTTACGGTATTCAATTGATAATGGTGTCGGAGCGAAAGTGTCATTTTCCAATGACATTTCGAACCACCCTCGGGTATCGCAAGGATACACCACACATACATATATTATATCACATTTTGCGTCTCAAAGTGGATGGAGGTTGGACTTTTTTCTTTCTTGTTTTTCGATGTCATATTACCGCTGCACGTGATTTTCGTAACGAAACCAAATAAAAAACGCTAAATCTCCTTTGTTAGGGATTATCCTGGAGATGAAGAAAAAAATCAACAGAAAATCAGGTCAACATGCTTGATCCTCTCAGAGGCAGAGTGCGGATTTGGAGCACCACTCTCGGGCGGATTTGGATGAGTGTGCGTGTAGTATTTGTTTGTTTGTGGTATTTTTACAGGCGCGCAGGCAGCACTTGAAGTTGCTGCTGCTGCTGCTCGTGCTGCCCTTTGAGGTTTTTACGGTGCAGCAACTGTGGCATCAAGAGAGGTTTTGTCAGTTTTTGCGTGAAGCACAGCATGTATGCTGATGACATCATTTGACAAGAAAGACGAAGAGGTGAATTGGCGGTGGAAAGAGGCAGGAGCAGGGGGAGGCATATAACTTGGAAGGACACAATTTGGTTTCGGAAATGTGTTTTCGGGTAATGTTGACATAGCTGGATGTTGATGATAGGTTCGTGTTTTAACTGTGGTTAGGCTGGAGGTGGTTTAACATGACGGTTGGGATGGTAGCGGTAGCATTATATTTTTTTTTTGCTAGCGTAGAACGCTATCATAAACGTCAGGAGTTGTGGACCATTTTACCAAGCTGGTGATGGGGTATGTTTATGCAGAAAAGAAAAATTCTGTGCAAAATTTCTTATTAAATTTTTTTTTCTTTTTTTCACTGTGGGTGTGTTGATTTTTTTTCTAGGTCAATAAGCTTCTGATTTGAGTTGTACAGAGATGGACGGACATGTGAATTGTAGAAGTGGGTGGGTGCACCAAAGCGGAATTAATGTTGTTGACCTTGACTATGAATGGACTTTGATGATCATTGTGAGCGAAATGGTGAAAAGGTTGACCTTTGACTTAAACTCACTCACTCACCACGCATTTTATTCAAATCATTGTGGGGATTGCTAGAAACTGAAGATGAAATTTGCGGGTCAGATGGCAATTTGGTGTGATGGTGAAAAAAATATTCGAAATGATTGTTGTTCTCAGAATGGTACAAAGGCTGAGCTTTTGGATGTTGACGACAAAATTTGTGAACTGAAAACAAAATTTTAATTGGGACCAAAGTGGAGTAAACAACTTTTACTCAGAAAAAGGAAATAGTTCAAGTTAATTGGAAGCAAGTTTGCTCCCACAACAAAAAAATAAAAATAAATGATTTTAAGTGTTCACTACTAAAAATAAGAAGTCATCCTGGCCTTTATGTCAAAACGTGAAGCCGAATCGTATGAAACTCCTTAAAATGTTTGAAACGCAGAGTATTCTGTGGGAAAGGTGTTATGATGAGGAACATCCAAATACAAATTTGATGTGTATTCAAAAAGCTGAAAGCAAGCTGTCAGTTAAATAAACAAAATATGCAGCTGTCAGAACAGTAGAGACTTTGCGATTTACTTTGGTCACGCGGAGGGCGTATTATGTTATGAATCGCACTTACGTGCTCAAGTTAAGTGCTCTACTTTTTTTAAAACGAAAAGTAAACCGATTTGATCATGGTTTTCGAATAAAATCTAACTTCACTCTGAAATCAGTGCTTTGAACGGAACTTTGAAACAGTGAGGGGAATGTATCAATACGAAAAACGATTTTGAAACAATCACACTGTAAATTTTTCGTAGCTGATCGAGAAAATTTGAATTATTTGGAAAAAGTTAAAGGGACTAAGGGTGGTATTCACCACGAAATCTTAAACTAAGTGTCTCTTAAACCTATTCACCGTCCACTATTAGTGCAGATTTATGAGCGCTCATAACACTTAAGAGTGGTCGCTACCACTAAGTTATGAGCGGTTGTTGTTTTAAATAACCTCGAAAATTCGAAATTTACTGACAGCGTCATTTGTGGTTGTTATTCAAAAATCAAAATGGAAGGAGAAGGAGCGTTGAAAAAAATAAGAAATTCGAATTATGGTTTGCAATACAGAGAATTAATTTATTTTACGTTCTACCTTTTCTTAAATTTCCGAAAATTTTTTCTGTTTTTGGTTTGCTTAATAGCTGATTTTGACAATTGACACTGAAATTTTCGAAGTAGTTCGAAAAGTGTGCGTTCACAGGCTCAACACCCTTATTTTTCGAATATTCGAATTAGCTTAGACTAGACCCTATTATTGCTTGGTGAATAGCACATCCAAATTTAAAACTAAGAGCCTCTTAGCTTTAAGAGCGCTCTTAAGATTGTTTGGTGAATACCACCCTAAGAGTGCCAAGGTAGAAAACAAAAGTATGGGAAAAAGACGAAAGATATTATAAAGACTGCCAGTGCGAGTAAAATTAAAATGTTGAGGTTGTACGCATTTCCTCTTCATCTTCCTCTTCCTCTTCCTCTTCCTCTTCCTCTTCCTCTTCCTCTTCCTCTTCCTCTTCCTCTTCCTCTTCCTCATCTTCTTCCTCTTCCTCTTCCTCTTCCTCTTCCTCTTCCTCTTCCTCTTCCTCTTCCTCTTCCTCTTCCTCTTCCTCTTCCTCTTCCTCTTCCTCTTCCTCTTTTTCTGATCAACCTCTTGTGGAAAAACCTTTTTTTGAGGACATGTCTATAAGCTCGTAACACGAGTTTACACGAGTCATTGGATGGAAAAAAAGGTTTCGTATTTCATATTTGATCGTTAAAACAGTCCTTTTAAGTCATTTGAAGAGAAAAAACAAATCGTGTTATTCGTATTGGTTCGTTTGTCACGAAACCACTTAGTCGTTTGAGGTGAAAAAGGTTATTGCGTTCTTTTATTCAATCTAGAACGAGCTTATTGCTGCCATTTAATTTGGAAGGAATATTGTGTAGCTCATTAAAAGAAATAAAAACAAGTCGTGAGATTCCTATTGGCTCTTGAAAAACAACGAAATCATTCAGTTTTTCTATTGATCAATCTCAAACGAGCTTATTGCTGTCATTTGAGTTGGAAATAATATTGTGCAGCTCATTCGAGGGAAAAACAAAGTCGTGAGAGATCATTTACTTACTTAGATGGGTATTACAGTTCGGGGTGCACCTGGGCCTCAACCAAATTCCTTCTGTAACGACTTCGATTTCAGGCGAGCTCTCTCCAGTTTTGCACTTCCGCGATTTCCCTGCAATGTGCTTTCGTTCTTCTATATTTATCAAAAGTCATTGTACTAACTAGTATCGCGGTTAAAATCAATAAATAAATTAAATTAAATTAATTAAATATTCTGTTTTAACTTTAAACCACATTCTAAATCTGCATGAACAACTTTCGATTTCTATAATTTTCTAATTGGATTGTTGCATTTCAATTAATATTAATTTTCACAATTTTTGAAATATTTTGTGTCAACACCCACTTAGAATACAAAACACACTTCGATAATAAAAGCCATAACTCAATCGCAAATATTCATACGAGCTTTGCAAATTTGTTTCTCTCTCAAATAAACAGATAACGACACAAAAAATGTTTATACAAAGCACAAACTAAAACCCCTTTAGGCCACTCAAAGCAGCCAAATCCTATAGACTCTGGTTTATCGATTCATCATCCTCATCATCGGGGAAATCTAATCCTGTCTCGATGAAACCAATCGGGTTCTTTTTTGTGATATGAAAATATTTTGCTTTCAGATGAGAAAAAAAAAAATTTTTATATGTGGGAAGGATTTGTGGATAAAAGGTGGGACAAAATTTTGGGTGATAGTTTCAGAAATTTTATTTTAACACTTCAGACAGGTTCAGAGGAAGAAGATTCAAATGAAAATTTACGAGTTGAAATACAATGCGGGTTAAATTGTTTTTAATAAATTCGTATCCGATTAATTAGTAGATGTTAGAGAAGGGGCATGAAAATGTGTAACGAAATAGTCTAAAACACTTGTGGTAAAAAGAAATGCAACGACAGCAGCATTTGGTGGTCTTTGACATGGAATAATTGAAAATCAGAAGACCTACCAACGAATCTCTCGAATCACAACCCCTTTCCATACATCCTCTCTTGAATTTTTATTTTCGTTTTTTGTAAACGAATTTTCTCTATCAACAAATTCTCCCTATTACTTTTCTTCAGATTAAAATTCTCTATTGCCCCGAAAATCTACCAATTGCACTCTGACAACTGCAATCTTATTCACAAATAATGTCATAAGCTAAGCTAGCAAGTTGCTATCAGCTATCAGCACAACTGCTGTGTTCCAGTTAAAGTTGAATAACATTGAGCCTTTAATATGAACACCCTTAAAATATTTAAAACACAGAGCCAAAATGTAAGCATTTAAGAAAATAGGAGAGAATTTGACAAGGCATACCGATGAACATTGCTTTTGATTTTTTACAAATCGTAATGCAGAGGAAAATCAAATTCTGACAAAGCATTCAACTCAAGTGGTGCGTCTGAAATATGAATCTCTATGGTTTACTGAACATACGAAGCTAGGCACAAGGTAAAACTGATGAGCATTCCTAGCGAGGCGGGTATTGCGGATAAATTGTTTCAGGCGAGTAATGAAACTGGCTATTTCACTATAGCACTTGTTATAAAAAAAAGCGATAAAAGAGAGTAAGACAAGTAACGTTTCGACGATGTTCAAGAGAATGAATCGATCCTACAATTGAACTATCACCTATCAGTCTCACAGCTCTTTTGTGTCCTGACAAGTAGCTGCAAAGACGTTTCGGGAGCATCTGACCAGACATGAGAATTATATTCTATTCAAATATGTCATTCCAACTAAGATCATCGATTACAAACATACCAAGTACTGACAGCTTTTCGGTTTCTTGGATGCAGGTACCATTCATGAATAGTGACAATGGGGGGATGTTAGGCTTTAACGACAAATGAATCGGTGATTGTTAAAACAACATAAGTGAAATTTTTATTTTTTTGTAGGAGAGACAAAAATGTTGTGTTTTCTATCCATAAGCAATGAAAATACGCAAAAATAACTATTTTCAATAATCTGTTACTTTTAGTAATAATTATTTTTATTATTATTTTTGGTTATTTTCATTGCTTATGGGTAGAAAACACAACATTTTTGTCTCTCCTACAAAAAAATAAAAATTTCACTTATGTTGTTTTAACAATCACCGATATGGCAACATTGTATTTTCGAACCATTGAATTCTACTCGGTTTTTATTACCCCATTTAACAATGCTGTCAAGGTCAGAATTCAATGAGATTATCATACGTAACCGTTCCAGTTCCACATCCGAAGAGCAAGGACGTGAGTTTGTGAAACGAATATGATAAGCTGAGGGCTGAGTCGTCAGCAAAACAGTTAAGCGGATTAGAAATTTCAGACAAGAGATCATTTATGAAAATAAGGAAGAGAGTCGGAGACAAAAAACATAGGGAAAAAAAAAAACAGAGCCCTGTGGCACACCAGCATTTATGAAGTGGGTATCAGACTTGAAGCCATCCAATAAAACTTGTATTGAACGATCGGAAAGGTAGTCTCTAGTCCAACGAAGAAGAGACTTATCGATACCAAAAGCATGCATTTTCGATAAGAGAGCTTGATGCCAAACTCTATCAAATGCCTTAGAAATATCAAGCGCAATAATCCTTCTTTCCCAGAACAGTGGACAGATTGGTTCCACTTTTCGGTGAAATATGCCATCAAATCAACAGTGGACCTTTTGCTACGAAAGCCGTACTGTCAGTCATTAAGAAGCATTCGTTCTTCAAGATATTTCATGAGTTGACGGCTTATCATTGTTTTCATGACCTTGGAAAGGATGGACGTTGGTGCAATTGGTAGTTAGTAGGAAAGGGAGGAAGATTCGAATCTTTAGGGATGGGCTAGACAAACGCAGTTTCTCATCTCTTCGGAAAGAGCCCAGAAAAATAGGAAAAATAGAAAAGCAGCGTAGAACCCTCCTCTTCAGAACAATGGCGGGGATACCATCTAGACGAGCGGGTTTATGTTGAGATATTTGAGGATTCTTACAAGCGAGTGAGTTCGAAATGATTTATGCTTCATCACAGAATTTACAGACTCAAGCTTAGGTGGGGTTAACGGGAAGTAACGAGTTAGCAGCAAATTGAGCTCTAAATAAATTGGCTCTATTGATGAAGCTGACGATGCGGTGGTGGAGTTCTTTTTGTTCTTTACGGTGTTGATGCGATGTTAGCCTTGCCTGCTATTTAAATCATATACTACTTGATACTCTAAGCAGGCTCTACGAGTATAAAAAACAACGAAAACAACTGAAACCGCTGAACTTCCTTGAACAGTAGGTAATAGCCAAATCCATGGTCATTTTAATTCATATAAAATTGAGCCCTAATGCCGCCATAATCCTTAAAGACTTGAACCTGAAAACTATTCATCTGGTCATTTCTTCAAAATAATCCTCAAATTCGTGAATGACAGAGCCTGTCGAGTTCTTGTTTAAGAACTGAAACGAGAAATTAATTTCTCAAGTAAGTTTTGGCATATGAATGATGCACACCAAAAGACATTACTTTGAATGTGTTTCAACTGACACATGCAATGCAAACGCTGCATACAACATGAATTTTTGATATGAACATACCAGCAATAAGTTAGCATCAGACATGGAACAATTAAAAACCATGCTTTCTGATTTCAATGCAGCGCATTACTAGCAGGAAGCCTACAAATGGGATTGATGTAATCACCAGCACGTCGCAATACTCGAAACGATGTTAAATAAAACTAAACAAGAATCTTATACTTGGCTTAGTTAACAGTGTCGGTTTGCTGTACGGCCTCCATAAATATAAGTGCTATTTCCTGGAGCTTCTTTTAAGCATAGAACAATCCAATAAGATCTATACAAATACGAACCCCGTCGCACTTAAGAGGTTTAGGAATATTAACCTAATTGCCATCGACTACTCCTTTACGGACTCGCCTTAGGAACCGACTAACCCTAAGCAGATTAGCTTAAAGTAGTAACCCTTGGATTTTTGGTGAGAGTGTTTTTCACACTCTTATACGCTACTTATGTCAGCATCCTCACTTCCGATATCTCCAACAGTTTTCACAAACCACCTTCACAGACTTACGAAGCTACCGCGCCTATTGATCGAAATCAATAAGCACTCACACCTTCGGTATAACTACATCTTTAGTCCCGGTACATTTTCGGCGCAGAAAAACTTATTTATACAAGTGAGCTGTTACGCTTTCTTGAAAGGATGGCTGCTTCCAAGCCAACCTCCTAGCTGTAATGGTTTTTCTACTTCCTTCCCCACTTAGCTGTAATTTTGAGACCTTAGATAGTGATCTGGGTTGTTTCCCTTTCCACCACGGACTTAGCACCCGTTGTGTGCCTGCTGTATAATATTGAGAAAAAAATATGGATGGAAGCTAAAGCTGAGCCCTTGCTAGGTACATAACTAGCAGAATATGTACAGATTGAACGCTTATTAAAATTAACCTAGTCAAGATTCTGGAAGATGGAGATCCATTGTCTTGAACTTTAGAGATACCTACAGAGAAACGTAATATTTCAATAAACGTGAAGTATGAGAAACATTGAAAAAGGAAAGCAAAATCGACGATGACGTTTGAAAGAATGTATATGTTGAGAAAAAATGTTCAGACTGTTTGAACGAACTCATTCCAGTCATTACACAAAACACACCACTTTTTTGTGTTTATTTCCCGAAACGGATGTGTTACATTGTTCTCCTCTCATAATTTCTGTTGATTCGGCTTTTCAAATTTAAAGCCATATGTGGCCATCCTAAAATGATAAGTATAATCATACAATGTCCAATTCAAAGATTTGTAAGTAATCCCTCTGAATTCCATTTTTCTGTTATCCTCATGAGCTTAAATCAGTTTAACTTGTCTGCCGAAGATGAAGGTGTCTTTCAAAAAACACATTCATAGCTTCAGGACAAACATTTTCAACAAGCATACAGGCTGTTACTTTTATCCCAAACTGACACTCAATAAATTAATCTCGTTAGCCCTTGAAGCGAGTACGAACTTATCACATCATTGCATTGGAATGCATTTGTTTTATTTATTTTTGTTTTTACTCATTTCGTATTGTTTTTAATTGGGTCACTCTGTCAATAATAAATGTAATGAAGCTTACTTTTTTTTCAAACCTATACCTACTTTTATTTTTCGCAATTAAATTCAATTTATAATTTCCTCTCGCTATTTTCACGACCGAATGGAATTAAAGAAAAAAAAAGAGTTTTCCAAGCATTTCGTTGCAATAATAAATCAATTTGGTAACGCAAACGACCCACGCCTGTATATTTTCCAAAATAATGACAAAGGGATTTTAAAATCACAGCAACAAAGTATGTAAGTTGAAAAAAAAAAAAAATACAAATATTCTGTCAGAGTTGAAAAAACGAAAACCGAAAGCCGTGAACTCACTTTTGTGCTTTGTTTTTTTATTTTATTTTATTTAACCAAAAACGTCAATACTGTCAGTTGTTGGCATTAAAGACAGACACTTTCCCATTGGAAACGACGAGTTTAATAATCCGATTACGGGAGCGTTCTATTTGCCACGGCTTTCCTGTCTTTCAATCTTCAGATTATGGGATTTCAGTTTATGTTTGAGTTGAATTTTTGTAAAAGCAACGCAACCACAAAGACTGTTAAAGGAAAACCTCTTAATTTTCCAAAAACAAAAGAGAATGAGGTTGAGTTGGATAAAACGATCTCCGTTGTGGTTTGAACTCGTGTAGAGCAAAGACCACATTCAATTGGAAAAGGACAACTACGACGACGACGACACGACGACTATTAGCTTATTCGTATTCCCACTTATTATCCGTTTTGAAATCGATTTTAATATTCTGTCTCTGGTTATACATATTTTGAATGTGTGGCTTTAGTGTCGGGGAAAGATATGAAATGCACATAAAGCCATCATACCGAAGACCGAAATGGGTGTTTGACATACTTTGGTAACCATGAAAGAGGGAGAGTAGAGGCATAAACCGACGATGATGAAAGGAAATTAAGTTCGACATATTCGCTAGTCTACAAACACACATATGTACTTGTGGATGGAGGGAAAATGCACATCAAGACGAGTGTGAATGCAAGGCCATAAGTGTGGCCGCTTTGGGGATATTTGCATATAAATCAAAAGTCATTGCTATCGATATACTTTGGTGCATATGCATCACCATCACAATCCTTTTGATGCTGTTTTAGTATAAACTGAGATTTTCTAAAGCGATACTATGCTGCCAGTTGCTGGCTCCAGCCATCTCAAATGCTGTTAGAGAAAATATTTTGAAAACGGTATACGGGTTAAGACCGAAAGGAGAGCTGCGCTACTTCATGCATCATGGGCAGGAAATAGATGTTGAAAATCGACAACAGAGTTGAGTGGAGAGGAGATTCCATTCAATGGCAGAAGCAACATCACATCCTTGGTCTTTTAAATGATTTTTTTTTTCAGCCTCAAGTTTAGTTCGGCTTCAACATACGTACATATACGAATAAATGCTTTTTAAAAAGTTCCACACGAAGTGAATTTGTGTGCATGAGACGGGGTAACACGTCGTATGTATTCATACGTTTTTGAAAACTAGGTTAACAGAGAAGCAATTACCAGGCAAAAGGTGTCTCTAGTTCTTGTGTGAAGGTATTCGATGAACGGTGAGTATATTTGGTCTGGTTTGCAGAACGAACCGGCATTCCATTGAAGTATTTACTTCAATTTCAAAGGCAGATGAAATTTTTGGTTAAACGTTGAGGAAGTGACAGCAAAGTTCTATTTATCATTTATTTGAAAGCCAACAAACAATCAAGTTATTGGAAAATATGACTTTCTATCTTAGTTCGATTAAATTACCTCACAAGTGGGATCTTTCAAAAACAATTTTTAAAAAGATGTAGGTAGGACAATTTTTTATTCGAAGCGGAACTGGTTGGAAGGATGCAACACACACTTTCACAAAAAAAAAAATGATTTTATAGTCATCTTAGCGTTGCACAACTATTGATCACAGATCAGTTAAATTAGTATCTCGAATGGGCATGTTTGGATTAGAAGACAGGTATAGCACAGGTTCAAAGCCGTTTTTGGACTAATACTAAACCTACTTGCGTCTATAAATATTCCAATTGCTCCTTGCACTTATTCAGGTTTCTCCTCTAATGATTGCTCATTTTTCAGCAAAAAAATAATTGATGTACTTTAATGCCCGGCGCTTTACTTTCAGCAGATCGCCAAGAAATGTAATAAACAATAGAAGACCCACTTCACTTCTTTCGTGTACATCTACTGTTATTCGTGACTCTTTGGCGATTTGTTGAATATAAAGGGTTTTCCAATAAGAGTGATATGATTGATTTTTAGAAAAAAACACACTTTTTGTTAAGGAAATTCAAATATTTTTTATTCAATGTGCAGTTCAATCAATACAATTAATTTTTAAATAAAATGTCATTCAAATGGCCACCACGACTTCTTCAACAGCAATAAATTCGATGAACCCAATTTTCGAGCACTTTTTCCACAAAATCAAGTCGTATATCAAGAATGGCACGTTCAATATTGACTTGTAAAGCTTGAAGAGAATCTGGTTTATTTTGAAAGAACAATGACTTCAAATAACCCCACAAGAAATAGTCTAATGGTGTTAAATCACGACTTCTTGGAGGCCATTCAATATCACCAATTTTTGAAATAATCGAATCTCTAAATTTTTCTCGCAACTATTCAATTGTTGCATTTGCTGTGTGACACTTAGCCCTCTTGTAGAAACCAAATGATGTCAAAATCAATTTCTTTCAGTTTCGCCCATGAAAAGTTGGTTATCATCAATCTATACCGCACTCCATTAACAGTAATGGTGTTACCAGCTTCATTTTTCAGAAAGAAGTACGGACCGATGATTCCATCAGCTCAAAAACCACACCAAACTGTCAATTTAGGTGAATGTAATAGTATTTCGTGAATATTTTGAGGATTTTCATCACCAGTTTTGTTTATTTACCGCACCAGTCAAGTGAAAGTAAAAGCCTCATCGGAAAAGATGATTTTCTTAAAAAAATCGTTATCGATTTCAAGTTGTTCCAAGGCAAAATCAGAAAGTTCACGACGTTTATGGTGGTCCAATGGTAAAATTGTAAACACTTCTGAATGCAATAAAAAACAAATGATAGATCATGACATACTACAAATGGCCGAAACGCCACTGCAAGATCATATCATACCTATTGGAAACCGTTTATTATTGCTGTCACTGCTCCTTGCACTTATCCATAACCATTCGAGTATACGTCTCCGAAATCTGTCATCATATCAGATGCATTTTTAAATCAGCAAACATCACATGGAAATCCGTCAAGGAATCACAGACTTCTTGTTCGTAGATCTTTAAAATATGACTGCGTCTGTTGTGGGTTTCCCAGGAGTTTTAGAGCGCATTTATCATTACACAACTTTTTTGAGTTTCGCAGTCAACTACCCTCATCAATTTTCAAAGTCTAAACATCAGATCGATCGAACGGTAATTACCACAGCTTCGTATGCTTCACTTCTGCTTGTATAGAGTCGTTCATTTTTCGGTAAAACACACAGCGAAAAATTTTTGATGAAAACTATACATACTTCATTATAAAGATTGAAAACACAATTCAAAGTCGTCTACAACATAAAGACACAAATTTAGATCATATCGAATCCACTGAACAAATATGTACATACCACAACGCATAATAAATCTCATTACACTACGAAATTGTCTCAGACGTCAATGGCAACGGTACCGAGATCCTTGACAAAGCGCTGAGGTGAAACAGCTGAATAATTTAATTAAAACTGAAATTTTTAATTTCAGGAATGTGAAATGGAGCCATAAACTACAAAATCTCGATAAAAACAGCCAACTCTTTTGGAACATTGCCAAAGCATTAAAGAAAAAGAACAGCTTTGTTCCCACTTTCCAAAATTCTCTGTCCGTGTGTGGTACCAACATTGATAAGGCAAATGCATTTGCTTATTCATTTTACGAGAATCACATAGTTCCCAACTCAACTAGTGATCTATTTGAAAATCAGGTAAAAGATGTTGTCTGCAACTTTGCCTCACTTCACACTGACATTCCAGAAACTGCTTACGCTAGTCTGGAAGATCTGTTAGTTATTGTTAGAACTCTTCAGATACGCAAATCAGCAGGTTTTGACGGTATAAAAAATATTTTTCTTAAACAACTACCCAAAATCGGTTTAAAGTACCTTCTATTTATATGTAAAAGCTGCATTATGTTTCAATATTTTCCTTTATCGTGGAAAGTAGCAAAAGTTGTACCAATTTCAATACCTGGAAACCAACCAAACCGATAAGTCTTTTGAGTTGTACAAGTAAGATTTTAGAACGGCTCATTAAGTCCAAATTATCAAAATTTATTGTTCAAAACAACATTTATCCTCCGCAGCAATTTGGATTTCGGGAACAACACAGCACAACCAAGTAAATTGAATAACTAAATATGTTCGATTTAATTTCAACATTCAAAAGTCCACTGGCCTGATACTCTTAGACGTTCAGAAAGCATTTGATAGTGTTTGGCATAATGGTCTATTGTATAAAATGATAAACTTGAATTTCCCAAGATATCTTATCAAATTAGTTAAAAGTTTTTTGAAAAGTGGATTTTTTATGGTTTCTCTCAGCGAGAGCATGTCTGAAACACTTTGTGTGCCTGCAGGAGTTACCCAAGGATCGGTGTTAGGACCCATTCTTTATAACGTTTACACGAGTGACTTTCCTATTTTACCTAACTACGAATCGGCTATTTATGCCGACGACACAGCCATTTTTTCATCCGATGTACTTAGTCTAAGTATAGAGACTAATCTACAGTTGATATTTTAGAAAACTATTACAATAAATGGAGAATTAAAATTAATGCCTCGAAAACACAGGCAATCTTTTTTACAAGAAAAAGAAAAATCTGCTTTATTCCTAGCAACAATTTAAAACTAAATGATATGGAAATAGAATGGGGAACTTCAGTAAAATACCTGGGTATACGCTTAGACAAAAAGCTTACTTTTAATGAACATATACATAAAACAATAACTAAAGTAAATAAAACAATAAAAATAATGTATCTGCTAATTAATAGGAAATCTCTTTTGAACAATGACAACAAACTAATAATCTATAAAGTAATTTTTCAATCTATTTTGCTTTATGGTTGTCAAGTATGGGGACAATGTGCAAAGACACATATTCAAAAGTTGCAAGTGTCTCAAAATAACTTATTAAAAATGATGTTAGCACTTTCTTGGCACTTTTCATCATCTGAACTGCATAGCCGCACCAAAATCGGTCTCGTTTCTGATAGACTATGCAAATTAAAAGAAAGATATCTTATTCGTTGTGGAATGGCTGATAACATTCTTATTCTAAACTTAATTAATTAATGCGTTCTTAAATGTTTAGAATTGTACTAGTGCTTCTATCTTCTATTTGTTTTCCAATTGTTTATTATCTACCTAATTTAAAATATAATTTATAATTATTTAAAACTTCTTTTTTTTCTGCTGTAATTCTTATTTATGTTCTTACTTATTTATTTGTTAATTAATTAATTTATTTATTTATATACGACTCACACGTCGACTTATTTGTTTCATAGTTATTTGTTCACTTTCTTCTTTTTGCACAAATTATTTTTTGTTTATAATTCAACTTCAAGTATAGAAATCTATCTGTGATATAGAGTTATGTAGTTAAAAATAAAAAAAATGTAATCTTATATATGAACGAAAAAAGCTAAATAGTCAAAAGCAATTATGTACTTCTAAGTTTTCTCAAGTAGGAGGTTTTCATGACCTTTCTTCTTCAAAAGTAGGTATAATTTTGAACACTTATTCTGCAAATACAAAAATTGTGCATTCTTATAAAAAATTTTCAGAAGCAAAGTAGATTTCTACTGTAACTCTGTGTAAACTGGGCGATAGCAAATATTTGTTGTAAAACACTTTTTTAATAACTGGTCAATAAAAAAAAAAGTTTGAACTTTGAGTGAAAGACAATGTATTTCAAATGGTCGCCTCGTAAAGATTCACAGAATGCGATTCTATTTTTTAACATTAGGGGATTATTCGTGAAAGTAGGTTACGGCCTTTTGCGCAGTCATATAGAAAAAACAAAAATTTTATAATTTTTTTTTTTTTTTTACAGGTGTGAAATGCCAATGATACCAACTTTAAAAAACCATTAAATGAATATGCCCAGCGCAAGCTTTTTATTAACGTGTATTCATCTCTTAGAATTTTGTTGTCATCAAACGTCGTCAAATGCAGTCAAAAAGTTAACGTATTTGAGTATCGTTAATAATATGGTTATTTAAAAAAAACTTGTATTGAATTAACAGTAGTTCATGAAAAATTGTTTATGTGTTCTTTGGTCTGAGCTGAGCGCACCGCACTACTTTTTCGATTCTTCTAGCATTCAAATTCAAGGCGATTCTTTTCATCACTATTATTTGAGTGCACTTTGTAGCTACTCTCTTTTTTCTTATCACCAGAAGACGAAAAATTGCTACTGAAAAGAGTAAGCAAAGTCATAGAAGAAAGAAATCTAATCCCAAATCATCAGTTTGGATTTAGAAATAAACATTCCACGATAGACCAAGTTCATAGAATAACGGATGCAGTTGAAAAAGCATTAGAAGAAAAACAAGTATGTTAGGCTATATTTTTAGATGTTGCTCAAGCATTCGACAAGGTATGGCATGAGGGGCTAGAGTACAAACTGCAAAGGGACCTACCCAGGCAGTACTACGAAATACTAAAATCTTATATCTCAAACCGGCTCTTCAGAGTACGGTATGATCAAGAATATTCAAAGCTATGTAAAATACAAGCCGGTGTTCCACAAGGAAGCGTCCTAGGACCTACCCTGTACTTGCTATATACAAGGGATATTCTAGTGGATAACAACACCATTATGGCTACTTTTGCAGATGATACTGCAATTTTGGCACCCGGTAAGTGCGTCGTCAAGGCTGCTGAGAAATTGCAAAATGCCGTCGACACCATTAGTGATTGGGCCTAAAAATGGCGTATCAAGCTCAATGAAGCTAAATCTGTACATATAAACTTTACAAATAAAAAGTTAAGCTACGTTCAAATATTCATCAACAATCAAGCTGTACCTTACACCAACACGGCCAAATACCTTGGGATGAATTTGGATGCAAAGCTAAAATGGAAAGAGCATATCAAAAAGAAAAGGGAAGAGCTCAACTTGAAGTATAGAAAAATGTACTGGTTACTCGGTAGAAATTCTGACCTATCTGTCGAAAATAAAATAATGCTTTATAAACAAGTACTTAGACCTGTTTGGACCTATGGAATCCAATTATGGGGCTGTACAAAGAAAACAAATACTGAAATCATCCAAAAGCTCCAAAACAAAGTCCTTCGTGGAATAGTAAATGCACCATGGTATATAAGAAATAGCGATTTACATCGTGACCTACAAATAGAAATGTTACAGAAGTTGTAAGAAAACATGCTGTATCACACAATCAGCGACTGCATAGTCATATCAACTCTGAAATGGAGTCCGTATTAAATACGAGAGGCAATGTTTGGAGACTAACCCTCCTTTTCAAACTGGGGTCCATTTGGACCCCAGAGCATCTTTGAACACTCATAACTTTTTTGTTTTTAATTTTTTTTAAATGGGATTTTTACTCAGTGAACAAAACTCAATTTTTTATTCATTTCTTAAGTTGAAACGATTATCAGATGTTTACAGATTTTTCTGCGATTTTTTTGTGAAAAGAACCCGTCCACACGAACTGGGGTCCATTTGGACCCCACTATTGAAATTCTATGAAAAATCATATTTTTTCTAATAAATAATTATTTTATTTCAAAAGCAGCATAGATTATGTTTAGAAGGATTTAACTTGAAGTTGTTGGCAGTTCCGGCAGACATTTAACACATAAGGTTCTAGTGTGGCAAGGGCAACAACATCTGCCACATCCATCGCAGGTGGTTCTACTTTTCTTGTCATCTGCTCATGGGCAAAGGTGACATCTACTCCTTTTACAAGAGAGCCTTTCGGGGACTGTTCGGGTAATACTTCCTGAACTCTCCCCAAAATACAGAGAGCATCCAATGCAGATTTTCCAAGACAGATTGTGCTGCAGGTTGTGAACGGTTATTCAGTTCTGACTTCTGACTCAACCAGTTCCTCCGCTAGTTCGATGAGTTTATCACTTCCGAACAAATTTTTCTTTTTTCTAGGTGGATTGAAGTGTCGGAAAATGATGACAGTTGCTAGGGCTGCTACGTCCAGTAAGTTGTAGAATAAAACCATCGCATCGGCCAGAGATTTGTTTGACGTGTACATGAATATATTGAGACCACTTGGTCGAATACATCGACTCCACCTTTGGTGCGGTTATAATCCAGTATCATTGCAGGCTTACTTTGATGACCAGAAGTGACTTTCTCGCAGTTATGTTGTGATGATAGCAAAGCAATACCACTCGTTTGTTTGGCTTCGGAGCATAACTCACCAACTCCATTTTTCCAGAAAATTCAAAGATGGATGAGTGGACTGGACGATACTGCTTTTTGTTATTGACCTTTACAGGCTCATTCTGGTCATCAAGAACCTTCTTCGATACGAAAGGTTTAGGCAAATCTCTTTTGTTTTTCCGAATCGTGCCAAGAATAGTGATCTTCTTATCCAGCAACCTCAATGCCAAATCCACCGACGTAAAGAAATTATCAGTAGTGAGGTTGCGTCCAGAATTGAAATATGATGGCATCAACGACATCACCACATCATGTCCAGGACTGTACTTTGGTCAGAGCAGTTAGTGTAGATAGAAAACTTCAGTGGATAGACCATTGAGGTTTCATTCAGCCACCTAAACTTCAAGCCATATTTCGCAGGCATGCTTGGCATGTATTATATAAGTATGAAATTCAATCCTTTTTGAGGTCATAAAATGGTTTGAAGACCTGAACACACTGAAACATTGACTACTTTTTTCTTTTGATAGGAATACCTGACAAGAACATTGATATGGATGAATATTACAATCAGTAATTACGTAAAACAGACACCGAAATGTATGGGAGGGAATCCCAGATTTGCAAAAATAGGCAATTTCCATTGACTTTGAAATTGAAAATTTTTATTGATGACCTCTTAAATACCTGCACATTGACATCTCTGCTTAAATTTCTTTATCACTACTATATAAAATAGTTAGAAACAATTCATACAATAGCCAGAAGAACTATAACTGAACAATATAAGTCAGAAATCAAAAAATTTCGAAGAAAAAATGGTGGGGTCCATTTGGACCCAGTTTGGGTGGACACCACTTTTGCCGGTTCGTAAAGGAGGGTTAAGAAGAACCAAGCCACACGAGCTAATGGTCTAAAAGTCATGGGAAGCATTTAAAGCTTAAGCTTCCCCTAAAGCGATTATATTATTGAGAAAGTAAAATATGTTGTCGATCGTTCATAGATTGGTTCTGATTACGAGGAGTTTTTAGTGAGGGCACTACTTGTCGAATACTGCCAAGTGTCTTTTGAAGATTTCCTCCTGACAAAAAAAAAAAACCAGAAGACGGGTGGCAGAATGATGAAGCTAACATCATTCCAGTGAATATCACATGGTAAGCGAATATCACAGAATACAAATGAAATAAATAAAAGAAAAAAAATCAAGTATGTGAAGCACTGGTTTTAAGCTTTTGTTTCAAACTATTTTTGATAATGTTAAAATCAATAAGTAAATGATTTGAATTAAATAATCCACTCATACGCGATATCGGCTCATGCATGCCATAATTGGTTCTGTGATGGGGGCAGTGAATTAACTCTAAATTCCGTAAGTGGTGAGATCCTCCGCGGTAGTTAAAACCTATGGACGAGAGCAAGTAGGGAGCATCAATATAACCAGCAATGAGCTGTTGGATAAATATTACATCATTGTTGATACGTCTTTGGGAAAGGGTTTGTAAGCTTAAAAGCTGAATACGGTGCTCATACGGAGGCAGATAGCATATAAACTTATGTTGAACTGCCTCAATACGAGACTTATGAATTTCATACAGTGAAGACCAGACTTGAGATGCATACTCCAGATGAGGGCAACATAACAGTTATACAAAGATAGTGTTACATAAGGATCATTAAATTCTTTTCCCATCTTTTTATAAAATCTAGCATAGAGTTTGCTTTCCTTACAATTGAGTTTATGTGCTCATTAAATTCGAGGTTTACATTGAAAACTTGAAACATTACATAATAAATGACCAGGCATCGAATACACAGCTTAACTAGGTTCCCGTTTTTTCGAAAAAGTCATAGTTTGGCATTTGGAGGGGTTGAGACTAAGGCCATTCTTACTGCACCATATTACAAAACTATCGATATCTTTTTGAAGAAGTACGCGATCAGTAGCATTCTTAATGGATTTAAAAATGTTCATATCGTCTGCGAAAATCAAAATTTTACTATAAGAAATGCATGAGACCACATCATTGATTGTGACAATGAAAATTAAAGGTCCAAGGTGACTGCCTTGTAGCACACCCGACATGGCAATAAAAGTGTTCGAAAAGCAGTTACGCAATTTAACTTGATAAGTTCTATTCTGCGGATAGGAACAAATCCATATAATAAATTCAGTGGGAAAACCAAATGCCTTAAGTTTATATAATATAACATCATGAGAAAGTTGATCTAATGCATTGGAAAAGTCAGTGTAAATACAATCGAGTTCATACCCATTTTCAAGAGAGTTGGAACATACTGAAGTGGATACTCTATTACAGAACGGCATTTTTTTTAACAGAATTGGCGGTACACCATCTGGACCAGAAGAAAAATCATCATGAAGAGATGATATCTATAATATATAGATATATATGATATATGTAAAATCTTATCTATGTTAGCAGGTATATTATTGAAATTTACTTGAGAGCAGTTGCGTAAATACGAAAAGTAATTTTCGTCAATATTTACGGGGGTATCACTAAAAGAGCTTCGAAAATGAATCGCATTGCAAATATCTGCAGTATCTTTTAGAGTAGTATCACCGTGAACGAAGTTTGCTGGATAACTATCCGATTTTTTTTTCGAATTGACAAAGCGCCAAAAACTTTTTTAGTTAATCTTTGAGAAAAACCCATACGGCTAAGATAGTTGGAGTAAAGATTTTTGGAGAGCATATTGAAACTTTCAAAAAGACCAATGTACAAATTATGGTCGGCTGTAGAACGTGTTTTAATATAAGCTTTCCAGGCTTTATTCCTTTAATTCCGCAGAACCTTAAGCTCTTTGGTATACCAAGGCTGACAAAAGCTATCATTTTTAAGAATTTTTTGGGGAATAATGTTTTTTATGATGGTTTTGCTTGATTTGTTAGTCTTGTTTCTTGAATTATCTTCAAATCATCACAGACTTGTTTCAACTTAGGTCAGCTTTTTTTGAATATAAGATTCTAAAATTAATCTAAATATATAATGCACTTGCTCAAGACGAACCAGAGTCTATACCAAACAAGATGTATGGTAGTGACGCAATTCCAGACGTCGCATGACCATTCTTTCTAACGTTTATTTACTAGATCTTTTCCTTGTTTTCTCTTACCTTCCTCCACTCTATTATTCTTCATTCTTCAGGTACTCATTCGAAGATTATTCGAAACGGACCACAGTTCTTCGATGTTATTTCCTTTTGGTCAAACCACAGATTCCTTTTATTAGGGAATTTCGTTCATGGCTCTTTTCCCACAAATGAAAAACTCATTTGTAATTTAACAAAACTAATATCCCTAACTTATTTCTCATAAAAAATTATGAGGCTTTCAAGCAGATACCAGATTTTAAGCAATCAGAGTTGTATATGTGTCAGAAATTCAATTACTAGGCCGGATTGCTTTAAACTTTACATTCCCCGCCTACGGTATGACATTTTACATTACACAGTTTCCATCGAAACGAATTTTTCAACTGCCCGCCAAATGGCATGGTTTACATTATGTCCTACGCACCCAAGCCTTGCCAAATATCGCGAAATCATCCCCGCAAAACATTAAAAGAAAGACTTTTTTTTTAGGAAAAATAAAAATAAAAGAGAAGCACAATGGGCTAGGTATAATCTTTTGGGATTTAAATTCCACCAATTCCAATCTCATCTGTTTTGTGTAATGAGACAAAAACTTTCGGCAACAGTTTACTCTGACGCGTCCCTAACTGTGGCTTACAAATGCATATTCAAATGATTAGAACTTTTTAAGTAGGCATGGGCATGGGCACCTCCATCTACTTCTCCCCGAATACTAAGTATGTATGAGGTACAGTTCTGTGCTTTCTCAGTCATTGAACCCGAAATGATTTAGTATATCCTCTCAGATTGGATATAAACCACAATAAAAGACGGTCAAAAAAGAAAGAAGAAATGTAAAATTTCGACAAGAGTCTGCTTTTGAAAACGAATGCAAGTTCTAACAAAGAAATCACTACGCAAGCATTATATGCAATTTCAACCCTCATTCATTACTTTAATGGATATTCATTTTTTTTGCACACAAAACTAGGTTAGTAAAAGACCCCCATCTTTTCCATCTACTTACCCATTCATTACTTGTTTTGTGTGTTATTGTTCTCATTATCCGTTTGATGCCAAAAGCACGCACACCATATTCGTTTTGCAAAGATGTACAGGCGTTTTGTAAGAATGTGCAGGCGGCTCTCTCTGTTTAAGCAAATATACTTTCCCTACCACCAACCTATAGTCTTTACAAAAAGGACTTAAGAAAAACACAGTTTTTCTCGCGATTTTTGTTTGCTTTTGTAATATTCATTAAGTTAAGAGGTCAAATTGAATTGATTTTTGCTTTAAAAAGGAAAAGAAAACACACAAAAGATATCCAATTTTTTTTTTTTTTTTTGGAAGAGAAAACATTCTAATGAAACAGCGTTAAAGAATAGAAAAATGAAGCAAACATAAAGGACGGGGATTAAATAAATATCTCCTCTTCGGTTGTAGAATTCATTTTTTTAAGTATTTCGAAAGTTTGTGTTTTTCTTTTATTTCTTACCCGAGGATTTCGTGTTCGTCCTGTGGCAGCGCAGCGGTGTTTGAATATGAAATCGGCATTTCTTTTTCTCTCTCTCGGTCATTGTGATTCATTTTCAATTTTAAGGACAACTCAAATGGTTTGGAATAGTGGGTGCAGGAAGGCCAACCAAATCATCAAGAGGTTGAGGTTGGATTTGGGAGCAGCTTTTCTGGCAGAACAAAGTTTTTCTCCCTCTTCTTTTTTTTTTTTTTTTTTTTGAATTACAGAACTCGATTTTTTCTCCTTTTTTACTTTTTAGACAACATTCGCTCAAGCTTCGAGGACTCAAACAAAAAGAAATAAATCGACGAATAGAACATTGAAATGCGGTTTTTGTTTTGTCATGCAGAAAAGTTAAGGTAATTTTTTTTTTACAACAAAAAAACAATAGGAAGAAAGGTAAGAGAAAAGTGAAATATTTGTAAATTTGCTTGGTAACTTTGAGGAAAGCGAAGGACGTTCGTTTACAATGATGTTGATGATGGGTGATGACTTTTGAAAGTATTTATTTATTTTTTGCTTTTAGATTGCAATTCATTGTAATACGTGAGTGAGTTTCAAGAATTTTAAAAACCACTCCAAGTAAATGTATTGGAGTTCATAGCCATTTTTTCACTATCAGAGGCTAATGGTTGTTTTGTGCATGATTTGTATTGGGGTGAATGTGAAAAGGTTACTTTGGAAAAATCAATAAAACCACTTTCAAGCGAAATGGTACAATAGAAAGCACAGATACATATGCTAATGAATTTGTGGAGTTTCGAGGTTACTTATTTTTCATTTACTTATTGTTATGAGACAACCGACAAAATTGCATTGTCGAAACGGTCGCGATCTGAAACCACTCTACCCAACCGAAAAACCTTCCAGCCGTCTGCGTCTACTGCTTTTTCAAGAACTTTAGGCAGACATGGAAGATAAGCGGTACCTCCAATCTGTGGTAGATAAGTCGTAAGTGGTCCCTGCAATCAATCAAAAAACAATTTTGATGACTCCGTTCTTTAAGCCTGTCCTGTACGCAATAAGGTCCTCAACATAACCTACAACATGGAGAAGAGAGAACAAAATGTGTCGAGGAGGTAAATGCTAATTAAAGTTTTGGCAATTTCACCGCACCATATTTCAGACTGTTCCGAAATTAGAAAGTTCTGGTAAAAGTTACATTTCCACTTTTAACAACAAACGTTCAACCATGAAGCATGTCATTAGAAATACGAAGCAGTGGTTAACTCATATCTGAGCAACTTATAAAAAAAAGCCGTCTAAGCCAATAGGTATCCAATGCCTCCTCCAATTCTTCCACCAGTGCACTATTTTTTAACTTTGTTCTATGTAACATTAGATACTAGTTTAGACACATCATGTATTTGTATAGTATCATGACTTTCCTTAAGACCAAACTAATTTTCAAGAATAATACTTTTGTCCTCAGCCCATGTGGACCGTGCTCTATTCAGAACCTTCTTAAAAACCTCGGAAAAGATTAATGACTGAAAATTTGTCGAATTGAAGTCATCCTTTTCTTTTTTAACGAGAGAATGGATCACTCCAGTTATCCAAAGCACAATGTACATAAATGATCTCCCTAAATGTGTATTGACTTCCTCGGTTGATATGTATGCTGACGATGTTCAAATTAGGAAGAATTTTTATCTTGGGACTTCTGGACAAGGCTGCACATGAATTAAATAAGGATTTAATGAAAGTTCATTGCTGGTCATGTGAAAATGGCATTTGTTTGAATCCATCAAAATCAAAATGCTTGGTCAATTCGAGAAAACTGATTGATACGTCATACTTTCCAAGTATATCCCTTAATAACATTGATATTGAATTGGTTGACTCTGCGAAAAATCTAGGCATGACTTTTAACAGAACACTTACTTGGAATAACCATATCAGATTGACGCTAGGAAAGATTTATGGAGGTCTTCGCACGCTTTGGGCGACACACCAGGTGACACCGCTAAAAAACAAGAAAAATTCTCGCTAAAACGCTCATGCTATTTGGTTGCGAGATTTTCAGCAACTGTGATTACGAACACAAACGAAAACTTAACGTGGCTTTCAACAGTATTGCGCGGTATATTTTCGGACTTAAAAGATATGATGGCATCTCCACCTCCTCGGAATCATTATATGGTCTTAGTCTTGAAAATATTTTTAAGCTAAAAATGTTAACGCTACTCCATAACGTAATACAATCGCTTGAACCAATCTACTTATACAACAGGATCAGTTTTACACAATCTAACAGAAGTTTCGATCTCACACCGATTTGTTACAATTTCTTAATATCTGAACGACAATTCTTTATTCAATTGATACGGCTTTGGAACTCCCGTCCTCGAACCTTGCAATCAACAAGTTGCAGCACCTCTTTCAGAAGTAGACTTATTATTTTTCTGATGACAGAATGATGACGATGATGATGGATGATTTTCTTTTTCTTTAAATTTCTCTAATTAAACCATCTTTTTTCACTGCTTTTCTTGTTATTAGGTTTATTAGTTGAAACCCTAGAGTCGCCCTGGGGTTGCCATAAAGCGTTTTTTGAGAAACCCAAAGTCGCCCTGAATGTTTTTGAGGAATGGAAAACCCAGGATTTTTTGACAACTCTTAGGTATGTCAAGAAAACCTGGGTCAACCCTGGGGAAAGTTCAACGAACAGACCTATTATATAACATTAGTTTTGAATTTGTATAAATATTAGTAACACTTTTGCTTATTTTTAGTAATTTTAAGTTTACCATTGAAGCTTGCTGTTAAATGAGATATTGTATCTTACTGTGTAAAGTTAGTAAAATAAATTGAATTGAATTGAAATTGAATACTAGCCACACCACCGTAGTTCAAGTCTCAAAAGAAAGATTTGAGAATTGTTGATTATCTGACCTGAATACGAGAATCAAGCACTGAAACCCAGAATCATCACAATCATCACAATGCCTATTGAAACATCCCTAAACATGAAAACATAAACAAACGAAAGGAAAAATTGAAAAACAAAACAAAAAAAGAAATAATTCAAAAACGAACATTATCCCACCGGAAGACACTTAGCTAGAAACTGCCAGGCTTACATTGTACACCTGAATTAAGCATTTGTAATTTAAGAACATCGGAACAAAACTTCAGTAAACAAGTGTTTTGCTGCTTCTTCAGTAAGCCTTAGATAAAAAGCATCCTCACACTGAGCATAATTTTGAGTATGTCATCGACTCCAACTGATTTAATTTTGTTATTTTGTGGAAAATGCCTTCGAGACCATTCTCCAGAAAGGAATAAGATGCTAAATATACTCCGCTTGGTGAACCTAGTGAAGCCGAGATTGTCAGATCGTCATTGCGAGACCAAATTCTTAAGATAGAAATGTCCGACAAAAGATATTCTCGAGGTCGTAATTAGAGCAAATGGTTTCATAACCTTCTATATACTTGCTCAATCACAGCACCTTAATGTCTCCAAGCCTCTTTGGTTAAGCATCTCTGCTATCAAAAGTAAGTTTCAGTTTTCCGTCATCCTTTGGAGTTTAACGTATTCAGAGCCACGTTAAACTTTTTCCTGAAAATTTCACTTATTTCTGAAGTTGTACTTCATTATAAAGATACACATTTTTTATAACTTGCTCTGGAGATTTTCAATTTCAAACCTCTTTGAACTCTTCTCCAAAGGGTTAGTATATAGCCTGTACAGTTCCGTTTGAGTCTTGCCTGAAGTCTACTTCGCAATTGATTCTGATTTCTTGTTGAGCGGGGGGAAATTCGGTTTGAACCCAGTTGTTCAAATCGAAAGGATCATTCAGCTGAACAGTGGAGTCAGGCCTATTATCGTCATACTTTTATAGCACCGGCTGTTTAAGTGTGAACCGCCAACAATATTTCCACGTTCATTTAGCCAGATCGGAACAATTATGCCTTCAAAATATTTAAACCATTTGGATGGCGCAGTTATCGAACATCGCTGCGCTGAAACATCTCAGTAGACTTATAAAATAAGAAGTACTATTAGAAGTAAGTATAAGAGTCCTTCTTATTTTATGTCTGAGAGGCTCATGTTCCTCTTTTCTTTATCTTATAAACAGCTCAACCGGTCAGCAATCAAGTACATCTTGGTATTTCTTGCAACATTGAAGTGTACCTACGCTAAGGCCTTTGAGTAAGACTTGAAGTCTTTTTACTAAACAGGAAATATTTTCATCCATCAAATTTTGCACTCCAACATTCTATGGAGTCTGTACAAACCCACCCGTTTTCTTGCAGGTTATTTTATCAACTTTCTCTTTAAATAAAGAAACATACTCATACCCACAAAATCATACGCAACCTAAATTTGCCTTCAATTCAAAATAAGAAAATACCTTCCTCGTCAAAATTCCAAAATTATTCAAAAGTACGAAGCCTGTTTTTCCTACCATATTCATTACTCTATTGCAGCATGAAGATACCTACCGCAAAATAGAAATTTTCCTCAGGTTGGTTCCTCCTACATGGAATATCATCTAATAGTTGCAACAAAAACAACAAAAAAAAACAAGGGAAAAACTCATCTCGTTTTTGTATGCTCGTTATTTACCACTTAGTGCATCTTTCTACTTCAGACACATTATTGCCTCTCTCTCCTTTCTTTTCCTTTTCTATTATTTTTTTTTAAATTGTGTCTTGCCTCATCATTTTCGCTTCCTTTTGACATTTATTCTCCTTTGATTGAACGCCACATAAAATATACTTTTCCATACACTTTTCTCCTTTTTTTATATTCTGATTAATTGCAAAAGATGCTTATGTGCCAGTGCAATTTGCCACCAAAGTACTTTGTCTTACATACATCAAAACAACACCACCTTAGGCTAGAATTTTAAAATAAGCTCTTTGACAAGCAAATATTAAGTCGAAATGAGGTTCATCCCTGAGTCGATCGTTGGTAGCAGATAGAAGAGGATGTTTCTTCTTCTTTTTTTATTTTTTAATGTCTGCCATGCCAACTAATGGGAGGCAAGGAAGGAGAAAAACTTTTCATATGACTTTTCTATCCACGTTCTATTGAAACATCCCTAAACATGAAAACATAAACAAACGAAAGGAAAAATTGAAAAACAAAACAAACAAAAAATAACGAGGATTAAATATGTCGGATACTGGGTAGACAGACACGCAGAGTAGCAAATATTGGAAATTACTTTCACTTCGTTTGAATAGAATAGCACTGACGAAAGAAGGGTTATGGTGATTGTGGTTGTTGGTAAAGGATTCAACCTCATATCCGGTGAGGTAGTGACAGGTATACATATACACAGGGATTGGGTACATTTTCCATTTTTATCAAATTGATGGCCTTTATCCACTCCACCTGTTGAAGTTTAAATTCCATAAAGTTACATGACTAAAAAAGGGGATGCCTTGCCTATCCTTTATCTTCGCAAATTTACAAACAATATTTGTTGCTGGATAAGAGGTCACAACAAATCCGCCTCAGAGTGAGACGACAAAATGCAAATCTCAGGAAAAGCTAACTTGGTGTAAGCCAAAACAAAAAGCTCTCCTTTAATCGTTGATTGAAAAAGCCAATTGGGGCAAAGAGGGTTGACACTTTCTACAATTCGTGTCTGCTGAGGATTTAAAGTAAAAAACAAAAATTTAAGTCTATGATGAGACTTTACAAAAAAGCCTCAACGCCGGCCAACGTTAGGTTGAGGGAAATGCGTCATATCTCTTGGCTTCCCGATTTATTCATTTATTTATGTATTAATTTATTTAATTATTTATTTATTTATTCAGTTAATTATTTACTTATTCATTTATTTATTTACTTCTTTACTTATTTATCTACTAATTTGTTCATTTGTTTCTTTATTTTTTCATTCATCTAATAATCTATATTTTTATTTATTTACTAATGTATGTATTTATAATTTACCTTTTTATCAATTAATTTATTTGTTTATGTATTTAGTTATTGATTCACTTAGTTATTTATTTGTTTACTTAACATAATCAATAAGTAAGTTATTTACTTCTTTTTTTATATATTTATTGACTTTTTAATTATCTGATTATTTGTTTATTGATTTACTTTTTTTAATTTACTAACTTACTTATTTATTTATTTATTTATTAATTCTTTTATTCATAAACTATAGTTTTCCACTCTTAAGCACGTTATTCTTCAGGAAGAAAGGATCTACCTTCTCACCACTCTCCTATAAAAACTTTTTAAAACAAAACAGCAGCCTTCAAAAAAGCTCACTGGCGTCTCTCTCTCCTAAGTAAAGGAAAAATAATTTCCTCGTGGCCATTTTCCTTTCCAATATTTCCCTCGCCAAGCACTGCCATCCTTCCAGGACATGAGAAATTCGGTAGATTTTCACATGACATCGTCAGTCCTTTGGAAAACCTTCTCTCTCTCGCAAGTGTCGAAAAAAGTACCATACGGTTGATTATTTCTTTTTCTGATTCGTCTCAGAATGTACTTTAATCTCAATAAATCTATTAATCCTCTGAATCATATCAAAACTAATTAAATTATAGTTAAAAAAAAAGAAACAAAGAACATTTATTTATCGTTAAGTGGCTGTGTTCCGCACAAACACAATCAAAATTAGTTGAAACACACATACAAATACAGATAGAATTTTTTTGAAAATAAAAGAAAAAAACAATTTGTGTCTTTTTTTCTTGTTCTATCCCGTGGAATTTGGTTTGGGTGTTCAATTGTGATTTCTTGCCGCAGTGTTGGAAAAAGTGTTTGAAGAAAGTAAAATCGTCCCAGTGAGGTGAAATCCGCGTGAGTGCGTTCTTCGTTCTCCCTTTTCCACCCTTCGCAACCTCCTACTTAAATAACGTGGAGTGTCATTATCATCGACAAAAAAGAAATTAAAGAAGAATAAATGAGAGAAAGGTGTTGATTTAAAGTACAACAAAAAAGTCCTTAAAAATCCTTTAAATAATAAATTTGATGAAGTGTCTTTCTCTTTTGTCATTCCACTGTCGTCGGCCGTGAGTATAATTTATTAAGGAATCATCAGCCCATTTGTCACTGACGACAGCCTAAGTAAAAAAAAAAAAAAATAAGAAAAAAAAAAAAAAATCAAGCTACACAAGTGAGTTAAGTGAGTAAGTCAGGCGGCGCGTCGGTAGTATCACAGCCAGCAAACCTTACCCCCAACGAAAATAAAAAGAGTTCCCAAAAGTGAGGTTAAGTGAATCAAAAGTGAGGTTTTGTGCGGTTAGTGAGGGAGTTTCACAAAGTACATTTAGTATAGTTTGTACTTCTGCCTTTTGCCTTACATACGCTTGTAAGGGTTCGGTACGTTCATCCACTTAAAAGTTTAATGGAGTTTACAACTTTGTTGTCCTTGTGACAAAGTTGGGCTTTACAATTTTTTTCTTCTTCTTCTTTTACATATATTTGTGGTGGTGTTGTTGTTGGGAGTGTTCATGTCCTGACTACTACTACACACAGTGCAAGCTTGGGGTAATTGACGTAAATAAAATTTAATTAGATAAGAACCCAAAAGCCTGAACCAGAAAGAAGAGAGAGAAGGTAAAATTGCTGCACAGAGAAGAAACACATCTTCATCAAGATTTTTGCCATTAGGCAAGTCTCCTGCTAGAACTTTCTCGCATCACAAAGGACAACCGAGAAAGAAGGTTATCCTGAATCAGCGATAAAAAACTAAAACTAAAGGTAAGCACCATTCCACTATGCGGTACAATTTTCTATAAAAATTTTACGAGTGTTGTAAATAAAACTTGGGTGTGTGTAGTTTATTGCGGTACACAGGATCGTAGAAAAGTAGGGCTTAAAGGAGAGGTCTTATATTTTGGCTGTTGTTTTACCCCTTTTTATTGAGGAATTCCATTCGGTTTTTAGTGGGCACCGGTGATGACTTTGATTAACATTTACTTAACCACCTGCTCCTTTAATAACGTGCCAGATGAGAGTTTACATATTATTGATGGTCATAATATGGTTTTTGCAGCTACACCTGTGTACATTCATATGTACGTACATGTAAACCTTTTTGACCCCACTCTTGTCTCTATGCTCTATCAATAACTAATCTCTAGTCAATGGGAATTTTAGAACCTATAAATGTATGTGTAGTATTTGAAATGTGTTAAACATGTTCAGGCCCAGAGGGTGCATCATAAATTCAAAAGGATTACAGAAGGTAATCCTTTGTGTTGTGTGATGGAACTTGAATAGAATGCTTCCGATTTGTTATTACCTACGAGAGAGTCATGCACTACCTATAAAGTTTTTTTTTTTTTTTTGTTTTTTGAGGATGAAAAACATATAATATTACAGGTTGGTTATGGTCAGTAAAGGACTTTAGCTGTAGTCATACAAGGAGAAGATGGATTTTGATTGCTACAATGGATTTAACTTTACAACATTGGATTTTCAACTTTTGATTGTGTGAAAATTTGTGGTCGTAAACAGGGTTTTATTGTTTGTTAAGGTTGTTTAAGTAGGTAATCCACAAGTCCTTAGTTTGTTGCTATGGTTATTTATTCAAATATGTTGGAATAAATTTTACAAATATTTTTGAAGTTATGATAAAGAGATATGTTGATCAATAAAGCTTTTGTGTCTAATGAAAGTTTTCATTTATCAATACGTCCTCTCATCTCTATCATGCGGAATTGTTTACGACATTATACAATCATAATCACCATTCCTTTAGAATGACATGTAAAAGTAATGCTACTACATGTATTTTCAACCATGCCATAGAATTTGTATTTTCCCTCATGTAAACAATACCTACACATTTGGTGTTGGTTCCCACAAAATATACGACGAACTCCAACATTCTTCAACATTGTCTTCTGTGCTCACTCTCTACGACAAGTGTCTCTATCCCAAATAATATTTCTTATTGGAGCTCATGTCTTCGAGCTTTAACCGCACATGTACAAGAAGAATGAAGAGCAGTTTTTTTTAAGTATAAGTTCGAGTCATGCACCATGCTTTCCTAAAAGACTGTAATTGACGACAATGTTAGCTAATCCGATGGTTCACCGAAAACTGGACACAGGTTAAGAACGACACATCTGGCAGGTGCACGTTTGTGGAGGGCGGTGATTGAGCGGATTTGTCAGAGTGCGCACTCAATAAAAGACGAAATTTAATATATTTTGAAGAATTTTTATTATTCCCCGCTCACGTCGGCGTTGTTGTTATTGAGTGATAGTCGATACCAGTTATGAGGTGCGGAGCGAGAGTTTGTAAAGTTTTTTTTTAGGTAGGGGACTTAAGGCTGGCAGCTCTGTCTTTAGTCTCTATGATGTGGTTAACCATTAGGGCTGTTCGTTGAAGCCCAAGGATTGCCCTGTGGCCGTCACAAAGAGTTTTTTGAGAAACCTAAACTTGCCCTGAAAGTCCTCCGTTAGTATTCATTGCCATGAAAAGCGCTTTCTCGATTAGCCGTTCGGAACCGGGAGAAAATTGTAGGTCCCCTCCATTACCTCACAAGGGATGGTTGTGAGAAATGCGTTAGGCCCAGGGGCTCCTCGCTCTGTTGCGCCACCCTATTTATTTATTTATTAAACTTGCCCTGAATGTCAAACTGAGGATTTTTGAGCCCTGGGTTTGCCCTCAATGTGCCGTGAAGTAGCCCTAGGTTTTTTCTGGGGTGAGCTCAGCTAATGAACAGGGTTGTCAAATGCCAAATGGCATGTATTTCTCCAAATGACAGGGATGTGCTGTGCTTTTATCGTTTATCTTTTTTTTCTATTTTGAGAAATGAAAACGCAGGTTTTTTTTGACAACTGATATTGTTGTTGATAGGGTAAAGTTCAACATACGACCCAGTTATCTGGATTGCTATTTCAGGAATTGTAGCGCATGACCACCGGACTCGGCTAACATTCTGTGAAGGAGTTCGAAACAAAATTGCTCTTGATTCCGATTTCTTGTTTTGTACCCCTGTGAGTTGCTCTCTAAGATCTTGCGATCGAAGCGAGCTAGGTTTTCTATTTCTGTCTGTTCGTACATAGTTCGATGCCTTGGCAGTGAAAAATTCTGGCTCTGAGATTCGATATAAAAGTTGAATTCCAATACCGTCCTTGGCCATGTCGCTTCCGCCTTGTATAGAGAATTAACTTCTGTTTGTCACATTCTTAGGTTGTGACGAAGGAAAAAGTTAACAAAAATTTGTAACTAAAGGTTAGGCTGTCAATGTTTTAACAAGAAGACTGAAGATGCTGTTAGACCTAGACTCAAATTTGATGCAACTGAAGTTGTCTGAAGTTGTCGGTCTTTTCTTATTCTCTCTCTCTCTCTCTCTCTCTCTCTCTCTCTCTCTCTCTCTCTCTCTCTCTCTCTCTCTCTCTCTCTCTCTCTCTCTCTCTCTCTCTCTCTCTCTCTCTCTCTCTCTCTCTCTCTCTGTCACTGTCTCTATCGATATTTCTCTATCTCGCTCTCTCTCTCTCTCTCGCTCTCTCTATCTCTCTGTCTGTCTGTCTCTCTCTCTCTTTCCTTCCTCTCCTCCCCTCTCCTCTCCTTCCTCTCCTCCCCTCTCCTCTCCTTCCTCTCCTTCCTCTCCTTCCTCTCCTTCCTCTCCTTCCTCTCCTTCCTCTCCTCTCCTTCCTCTCCTCTCCTTTCCCTCCTCTCCTCTCCTTCCATTCCTCTCCTCTCCTTCCTCTCCTCTGCTCTCCTCTGCTCTACTCTAATAAGTAATAACAAAAGTTATAGCCTGCCTAGCGACTCGACGTTCAGCGAGATTTTTCTTCTGGCGAAAGAGTTTGGGAAAGAATATGAACTTCACTATTTCAAAATCAAATCAGTTGAAAATGAGCTTTAATGTATTGGGGATGTAAATAAACAAAATAAAAAGACAGGACATCTGATTTTCAGTGGAGTGCTCTTGTTTCAATCTAACTCCAATTTATTGTTTCCAAATACCCAAACAACCATCTGAAATGAGTTCCTATTGCTAAAAAAGTTTTTTTTTTTTGTTTTTGTCATATGGTTTTAGACAATCAATCTTCAGCATGACCCTCAGATATTGTATTTTAACCTTTTAAGCCAAACTTAACCCATTAATTGACTAAAGGAATCACCATAAATTTGCAAGGAATCATTTAAATTTCAAAACTTCACGGTATCTTTTCAACCGCATACCCCATTTAATGGACTAAACTGTCTATTCGCAAGAAGGTGAGTAAATAAAACCATGCGACTGGCTTTGAGAAAGAAACAAATCAGCAACATCAATCTTAACCGAGATACAATTCCAAAAATGTGTTTCTTCTTTTATAACCGAAAAACATCTGCATACCCCTACTTGCTACCACCACTCTTGAAAGTTCCACGACACTCCATAAAAAAGACAATGAGAACAATGCCATTATTCAACCTGGCGGACCTCACAAGAAACAGTGGGTACATATAAATTATTTAAATTATCTTTTCCTTGTCACTAAGAAACACTCTTGGATAGCATTTGTTAACAATTCACCCATACAGAAATATTCTATTCTCACTTATATATGAATGAATGTGTATATGTGTATTTATGTGTACACAAGAATATCATCATCTTCAATCGCTTCTTCACAAGCGCAGGATGTTACTAAATTAAATAATTAATTAACAATCTCATAAATTATGTACTGCACAACCTTAAGTGTTCGCCCCCCTTACCCCCACCCCCTTCTGCACAAACCCCCATCAATCTTTTCATGAAATACCTCTTGGCAAATCTCATTCCTTCAATTCTATACTCCTCCCTAGAATGTTATACTATACTGTGTATAGTATTAACCAGAGTGCCCTGGAGATATGTTCATTATCAATTTGAAATAACGACCCCACAGTGTTCTATACCAATACACGAAGAGCAGTGCCCTTATATTTTGTATAGTGACAAAAGACACAAAATTAAAAGCAACCAAACACCTCTCTTTCATTGAGCATTAAATTTGTGCTAACTTATTGCATATTAAATGTCTAATTAGACAAGAATAAAAGAAGAGAAAAAAAAACTATAAACAAACAGACCGCGAAAAGAAGAATTTAGCCAGGCAATCGCTTGTTGATTTTTGAAAACTAAAGATTTTAAGCTTTTCTATTCCTTAATCTGTATATCAAAAAAATTTAAGGACATTTAAATTTTCTTACAAAATGCACTTGCAAGCTTACGAGTGAATAAGAAAACATTGACAAATTAGGGGCTGTTAATTTTCTTACACACTGTCTTAAGGCTGAGTACTAGAGTAAAAGCTATTCTGTCTTTTAGCGTAGTCTACGAAAATTTGTATATTTTTTTCGATAAGACAGTTCGCCATTATGAAATTGGGTGTCACCATTATGAAATTGGGTATCAAAACTAAGAAGACTGATTACGGACCAGATACCAACCAGTTTGTAGCCAAACAGTGACGATACTTTGAAGTCTCCAGTTTCTTTTGAGTATTTCAAGAAAATGTCGATGTCAAATTTTTCGATTCATCACGTTTTCACTTGTATACCGAAAGCCTAAGAACGGAGACTTCAAATCAGTGATGCGATCAAACACGCGGCATGAAGTTAGAGTTCCATCAAAATTTATAAAATTCCCAAAATCAAAAGTAAGTGTGAAGACATTTTTGCCGGCGAAATCCCCAAGAGGAAATAAGAACTTAAAACAACAAATCATCACAAAAGAAGCAAAAGCACGACGATTCGGACTACCTCTGCGTATACCCAAAAATAGTCTTTTGTAAACTTCCACACAGGCAATGCTTTCAATTGGGTTGCCTACCCACAAAAAAAGGGTGAAAGAGATATTTTCTCACATTCCTTTCTCATTAATTAGTGTCCTTTTTGTTTGGTTTTTTTTTTTTTGTCTTTGTATACACTGGTTGGTGAAAATAAAAACCAAAGGCAACCTCGAGCAGAGGGTTTTCATTCAACCGCACCAAAGTATCCACTACTGTCATTGCCACAAACCTAGGGTAAAATAGTAATTAGCTGAGGTCCGTTAAATTAAGACTACGATTATAAATTAGTTGCGTACATTCTATCTACTTCATTGCAAAAGGCTACAGAGGCTACCCATTTCAAAACCAACTAAAAAAACAGAAAACCTCGCAAATGGGCATAAAAAAGTAGGACAACTTTAGGCTAACTCCCTTCCTGTGTGATATAAACCCTTATTAACCCCTATCAGGACGAAAAGATCAATAAAAATGGTTTAACTGTTTTTCCCTCCCTCTTTTTTGTGCTGAATCGTCGGGATATTACACCAATAAAAAGCAAAAAAAAAAAAAAAAGAGAGGAGGAAAGAAAAAAAAAAGAAATAGGAGTCATTGTCCTGCGGAATGTCTCACACGAGAAGGGTAGTACATTGTCCTTCACACACACTTCCTCATGTAGAAAATACAATAAAAATATTGTATAATAACTGAACAAGAATATGTACAGAAATTATTAATATAACGCTCTCGGGCCGAGGTGAAAGGAATAAAAAAAAAACCATATTTCGTTGAATACTGTACGATATGGTGGCTGGGGGTTGCCAGCCGCCCTGCCATTGTTGACGATCTTCCGCTTCGTACTTATTGAAAACTTCGGAACGAAAATATGTGATTGAAATGCGTATGTGGTATGCTTCTCTCATGGCTGGAAGTGAAATGAAGGTTCAAAAAGTTCAAATGCTACGAGAGGTTAAGAGTGTCACTCTGATGTGTGGGTGGATGGGTATCCTTAGCGTGTTCATATCAAAGGGTGCTACAAATTGCCTTACAAGAATTGACTTTTACCATGTTTCACATCGAACTTTTCCTTTGAAAAAAATAAAAGAAAGAAAGAAAAAAGTAACGAACTCATGCCTTTTATTATTTTTATTTGGAAAATTGAAATTTCTACAACTGACTGAATAAATAGTTTCTACCAACCTCCCATCACCCATCACAGACAGCAAAATATGAAATGAAATTATGTAGAAACAAGTAAACTTTTCTCATTTTTGTGAGAAAAGTTTAACGAGGATGTGTGTTTGGGCAATTTTCTTAGGTGAAATTCTCAGTGCATATTTGGTTATCTTCGTAAAATAGACAGAGTTTTTTTTAGTTTTTACTTGAACAGAATAACCGAAAGGAGTTGCTTGCTGGGAAAAGATGAGAGTACATCAGGCTATAAGTTGAGTGGGTGCAGAATATGTTCTCGAGTCAATTTGGAACAAAAACGAAAATTATGAGGAGGAACTTAGTTTTCTATGGCGGAACGGATCCATTAAGAAATTCAAAAACATATTTCTATTGTGTAGCTTCTCAACTTAATAAAAACCTTTTGAACTTTAAAGATGAGTTCCTGGCTGGGGTCTGTACAAAAATAGAAGTTGATATAGTTTGTTCTCGTTTGAGGAAACTTAGAGGTGCCATGACAGAAACGAGATTCGGAAGTTTCACCAAAAGGTAAAAAGATCTTGCCAGGGTGGCAAACCCCGAACTCAAGACCAACAGGAAAACATAGTAGTAAAGTCACAGTCGCTCCTGAGGATCTGGAAAGATCTTTTCTCAGACTACTTAGCGGCGATGAGAACACAAATTCCGCTGTCAGGCAGGTTTTTCGATTCAGCTTGGACGATGATCAAGAATGGCGTCCTTCCGACCTAGAAGAAGCTAAGCTTGCCATATGCAAACTTAAATCAAATAAGACTGCAGGTGCAGATGGCCTTGATGCCGACATTTTCAAGACAGCTGGAGACCAGTTGGAATGGAGCATGCACCAGCTGACCTGCATGATATGGTCGGAAGAAAGCATGCCCGATGAATGGAACCTCAGCATCGTATGCCCAATCCTAAGGAAGGAAGACCCTCACAATTGCGCCAATTATAGAGGGATAAGCCTCCTTAACGTCGCCTGTAAGATCTTGTCTGCTGTAATGTGTGAACGTCTGAAATCCCACGTCAACAACTTGATAGGTCCTTATCAATGTGGTTTTAGACCAGAAAAGTCCACAAAAGAACAAATTTTCACATTCCGACAGATCTTGGAAAAAACCCGAGAATATAATACCGATATTCCTCATCTCTTTATCGATTTCAAGGCCGCGTATGACAGTATTTACAGAGACGAGTTGTACAGAGCCATGTCTAGTTTCGGCATCCCTGCAAAACTCGTACGACTATGCAAGATGACTTTGGAGAATTCACGCTGCTCCGTCATGGTCGGTTGACAACTTACACAGAAATTTGATGTCGAAAAAGGTTTTAAGGTTCATACTTGAAAACATTTTACAAAACTCAAATGTCAACACCAGAGGAATAATCTTTCAAAAGTCTCTACAACTGCTCGCCTACGCAGACGATATTGACGTAATGGGAAGAAAAAAGCGTGATGTCATAGGTGCTTTGCGATTATTGAAACAGAAGCGGCAAAAATGGGTTTGATGGTTAATGAGGGCAAAACGAAGTATATGCTGTCATCAAACAGGGACACAGAACATCGACGAATTGGACAAATCGCCACAATAGACAGACATAACTTCGAGGTAGCACAGGACTTCGTCTACCTAGGATCCGCTACAGACACGGAAAACAACATCAGTGCGGAGATCAAATGGAGAATAACTCTTGCCAACCGTTGCTTCTTTGGGTTAAGAAGGCAATTGCGAAACAAAACCCTCTTTGGAAAAACCAAGGTTACCAAGACCTTAATCATGCCAGCCCTGCTTTACGGCGGGGAAGCGTGGACTTTATCGAAAGCGGATAAGGAAACCCTTGGTCGTTTCGAAAGAAAAATACTAAGAATAATCTTTGGTCTCGTATACGAAGACAATATGTGGAGAAGAAGATACAACAACTAGCTGTATGAGCTGTACCGCAACATTGGCATAGCCAGAAGAGTATGCATCGCCAAACTACTATGGTTTTGGCATGTACATCGGATGAAGATTAACGCTCCGCATAGACAGGTTTTCAAATTAACATTTCACGGAAATCGCAGAAGGTGAAGACCTCGTCCAAGATGGCGCAAGCAAGTGGTAGAAAGCTAGATTTGCCAAAGAGACTGAGTGTGTCCTGAAATCTAGCGAAAAGAGCATAATATCGAACTCATTGACTTTCCTCGGGATAGCAAGACCAAGGAATTCAAATTCGATAAACTCTTCAGCGTGGAGCTAAGTAACAAAAAAGCATGGCAAAGTGAAAAAGAGACCTACTCTATGAAGACCCATGCAATAAAATGGTATACAGATGGCTCAAGAACAACTGAGGGAACTGGAGCAGGAATTTTTGGGCCAAGAACAAAAATTTCAGTACCTATGGGAAGAATGTCAAGCATATTCCAAGCAGAAATCTATGCAATAGGCAAATGCGCGGAAGTAAACATTGACAGAAAATATAATAACAAACATATTGCAATAACGACGGACAGTCAAGCTGCAATTAAGGTTCTACGATCCTACACAATCTCCTTTGTCAGCGAATGCATTGACAAATTGAACAAACTGGGCAGTAACAACAAGGTTACAATCTATTGGGTACCAGGACATGTAGGAATCATAGGCAATGAACAGGCAGACGTACTGGCAAAGACAGAAGCCGGATCACAACTCATTGGACCGGAACCTTTTTGTGGAATAACAGAAAGCCATATTAAGAAAGAAATCAAAAAGTCGGAGGAAGACAACAGAACTAAACACTGGAATGACCTCCCCAATATGCGCCAAGCCAAACTTCTACTTGGCACCTTTCACAAAAAACGTTACAAAGACGTAATAAAGCTTAATAGGAACAATGTAAGAATGCTAGCCGGGTTTTTAACCGGACACTGCAGACTAAGAAAACACCTAAATGTAGATATTGCAACGAACAGGAAGAGTCTCCTGACCACCTCTTAGGTGACTGCGAAGCTCTAATACACCAAAGAAAGAAGTACCTAGGATTCTACTATGTAGAGGAGAGGGAGCTAAAACTCCTAAGCGTAACCCAGATACTAAGTTTCATCAAAGGAACTAATCTGGATGAAGTACTTTAATTAAGGAATACCACTTAAGAAGTAGGGGGTACAATAGATCTAAACAGGTCAAGGTACAATACAAACCCCAATTATTCATTCATTCATTCAAGTGGTAGCAAACCTCAAACGACTAAAAGTGCGAAATTGGAGATAGCTCTCACGAAGTCGAAGTCGTTATCGAAAGATTTTGGTTGAGGCCCAGGTACACCCGGAACTGTTAAGGTCTACCCGCTGTCTTAGTTTAACATAAAAAATAAACCAGCATCAGGCAGAAATGGAACTCATTTCTATAAAATCATGCCCTGAAGATATCTTCCAAAAGAACTTAAGAAAGTATTCGCTCCTGACATTCATCGGAATTGTTACTTTGCGCATTCTTAAAACACTCTTCTTGCTGTGGTGGAGGAAAATAATAAACACTAAACCGGGTCAACAACTACTTTTTGGGATGACAAAAAAAACATAGCGTAAAAGTATGAGTCCTTAAAAATAAGTAATGTCTATCCGTGTTTCCTATATCTTAGACGTGATCGTATTTTAGCGTCAAAACGATTCAGTGGTTAGAGCCAAAAATAATTAACCGAAAACGATTTTTCTCACACAAAAGTACTTTTTTTAAGAAACCGTCATCAATAAAAGTCATCATTGTGTGAAAACACAAACAACGTCGAAGGCCAACAGATTCTTTAATTAATGATATGTGAAGTGATTTTGCTTTCATGTCACGGCATGTCAACGACTAAAACTTTATACAAATAAGTAGGTATTTCATCATTTTATTTTATCCTCTCATCGACCTGAAAAAGAGAAGTAGAAACTGGTTCAGTACTGCGAAATACTAAATGATGAATATCCTTGGCTGCCCTTATGCTTAACTGATCAATCATGATTTACCTCCGTCCAAAAATACTATAACTATGTATAAGGTTACCATTCATCGACAAATAAACTTTCAAAGAATAGTATCATGTCTAGACATAAATTTGGTGATACCTTCTTGCATTATTCATTTCTCAGCAGGTTACGTCAGTTACGACATTAATTCATTCTTTTTTTTATATATGTGCCAAATTTTCTCCACCCCACTGATACATGGTAGGTAATATATGGGTTGTGTCATTGTGTTGTGAGAAATTGTTGCTATTGCCCGCACGCAAAGGATATTTCCATCCTATGAGCATGTGTAATTGTTTGTCGTTATTCTAATGTTTTGTAAAAGTGCTCAATAATGGCTATTGACATGTTATGTATATACGTATACTACGTACATTTGTTTATACATATTTATAGGTAATAAGACTGTTTTTGTAACATGAAATGAATTGTGATACCTCGTTCCATAATAAAAAGCCAACTCTGATATTGAAGCCTTCAAAGAGTGCAAAGATTGTAACAAAAGGGATAGGCTTTTGGTTTTTTTCTTTTAATTGGAAAAACTGGGATCACATTTTGTTTTCTGCATTGCTATGATCATAGCGAGAATATGCCAAAATGGCTCAATGGGATTTTATTTACACCTTGAAAAGCGACTTTCCAATGGATAACCCTCGTGGAAAACGGTACCTACCATTGTTGATCCAGACTTTTTATGTGTTTTTTTGGCTTTTAGAGTTTAAAGGAACCGCAGCAACATCTACACTTCTTAAGAAACCATCAAACTTCCACAACTACTACTGATAATCGAGGCGATACGATGCATTTAAAATGGCTTTAGCCAGAGCAAAACATCTCCAACATTTCTACATGTTTATTTTTTTTTTGCTTCAATTTCAGGAAAATACCTAAAGTTCACCAATACGATTTCCTTTACCATAAAAATATAACCTAATTGGCATAAAGACCCGAGCATACCCATTTTTTATCTTACATTTTGTGAACTTTAATGATTATTCCCACTACGTGCCACAAAATAATTTTTTCCTTTTTTTTGTTCATTTTGCAAGAAAATCTCTGCTCCAACATCGAACATCAATCAAAACCGTCATCAAAATGTCGGCATTCCATGACAACATTCCTCGTTGTAGTATTTTTCTTATTAAACTTTATTCAAGGCAACAACTTTTAACCGTAAATCATAAAGTTCGAACATATAACACCCCAGACGTGGTTAGAATGGCGACGTTGTCAATGCGTTTATGATGCCCTGACCGCATGTATCGTTTAGCTACAGAGTTTTGGTGCCTTAAATGAACCCTTAAAAATAAATCGTTAAGTGGGTTAATGCCTCACGCAACGACAGAATACTAAATACTTATTCAGTCCTGAGATTGCAGCTTATTTAGATTGAAGTTTAAAAGGCTAGCGGCATATGTATATGTACATAGACACACCCACGCCCATCTATGCACTCATTAGACCCTTAATTGTCTAAGGCCACACAAATGTGGCTTTTACGACCTCCACTAATGTACTATACGTCACAGCATAATTGTTTTGCATATTCACCGTTTAAGCCACCAACCACCATTGAATCGAATCAATGAATTTAACATCACTTGTCAATCTATAGGCGATAAAAAACGATCTCCCCACCAGGGTTCACCACCTCCCTCAAACCCAACCACCACTCTATAAAAAGAAAATAAGTGTATTTAGCAATTTGACGATTGTAATTAATTGTCAAACTTTCAAATGACTTTAATGGAGTTTCCCAATACAAACAAAATCAGTCGAAGTTAGCGGGTTGAATGACACAGTTTTCTCCCATAAGGGATGTGTAAATATGTGATCTCTCTTGAACTTCATGTTATTGTGTTAAAATTGAAAAAGAAAAAACTTTTGTACCTATAAGCATTTTTGAATAAATTTAGTGTCATATAGTTTACAAAGGAGAATTTATTAGTGCAGTCGCACCAACGAAAAATAAATAAACAGCAACTAAAATAGCCTCTGGGAAGTATATAAGGGAGCATAGTACACAGAAAGCCCTTTTTGTGTCACCCGGCACCTCATAACAAACAGTGTCCTAAATAAATTGCATGACAACAAAGATTTATGGTTGAGTTTATTATGCTAAAGTTTTAGCATTTTTCTTGTTTTTCGTTTTTTTTAATGTTTTTAGCGTAACAACGATTTTATTTCAACAGCAAAATAAAAATACTCGTAATTATTTTCGAAAACTCCGTCACGAATTGCTGACATGGGTTTCCTTGAAGATGGAAACGTTCTCACAGAAGAATGTTTGGACTCGTTGCAGAATTGTTTTTTATTTTGTTTTGTTTGCGAGGAACAAGTTTATTTTTATGACATCAAATGCACTGTGAAGAAAGAAAAAAGAACAATTTCGGTAGCTCTTTTATGGCGGCCATATAACTAACTGTCATTTTATTGAGCTCTGTGCTTCAATTAATCCTGTCAACAAAAGCTCTTCATTTTGCTGATGGCAAACGAATAGAAAGGTTAAACATAAGGCACACAATTTTATTTGTATTTATGTGTGGGAGCTGGGAGGTCGGTCCTTTGGTTAGTTTTGGAGGCAAGGAGTAGGTATTACTTAATTGGTCAATTGGTTAATTTGAGACGATTTAGGGTGCTTTCCGCCTTGCTTGGATGGACATACGGGAATAACGAATGACGTGTGTGCGATGCGCGCCATTAATGGAGAAGGAAGTGATGAAATAGGTGCCTGTAAGTGGTTTTTATGGGTGTGTTTTTGTACTATGGCCTGTATTTAGAGGGTTCCCTTTATTTATGGACAGGAAACGAGTGTTTGAGAGGTTAATGGGCTTTCGAAGATTTCTTTGAGGCTTAGACGTGTTTCACTTTAGTGAATCTAGAAAGGTCTTACTGTAGGATTTACCGCAAATTATAAATTATTCAGGGTGACCCATCACACACACTCTCTGCTACACAATTATAGAGGTGAGCTCGTTGGGTGATGAATTTATTGCCAAATGGGATCTTTTACAATAGTGATGACTGTATGGTGCGAAAGGTTTCATGGGTTTTACAGGGCAGGAAATATAGTGGTATCGGTAATAGCCTTAATTCATTTAGCACTTGATTTTTGACAGGCAAAAACATCTGTTAAGTTATTTGACATTCTGAACACAATTGAAGTGATTTTTTTCGACTTTTCGAGGAGGTGTCAAGAAAGAAAGATGACGACAATAATAATTCATTTTGAAAGGAATGTCTACCCATGACATTTGAAAATTTATTTTATTCTGTATTTAATCGTACCTAATTTAATTTTGAAGTATTCTGAGGTGAGTGTAAGGGTGTTGAGACCTTTAGAGTAGGGTAGACTGAGTACGGTTGAAACAAAGGACGGTTGAAACAACACAAATATTCTACGAACAGTAGACGGTACGAGAATGTTTCCCGAAGGAAAACGAAGCGAAAACATATGCGAACAATCGTCAGTCTGGCTTAGCACGTGGCAAGTGGCAGTTGTTCAAAAATAGATTTTTTCTTAATCGATAGCCAAAAGTAAAATATTTTGAGCGGTTTTTTTTAGCAACAACTGTGCTTCTATTCATGTTAGAGTTTTGGGTATGAGTTTGTGTTTGAAAGGAGGAGTGTTGAACGCATCGCAGTGACTTGCTTCAACGTGTTGCTAATATGGCCATAATTATATACATTTTTGTAGCTAAAGCGCGGTTGGGGACGGTTGAAACACTTTTTTTGGGTACGGTTGAAACAAAATGCTTACTTAGTTTCCTTGCTTTCCAGATGCCAAGAGTTCGTGTAAGAAAGACTTCAAGAGGACAGACTGACTTGACTACCTACAGCAACGGTCATAGGCCCGTTTAGGCGGGAGGGGCAATTTAATGGTTATTTTATAATTTTTTTTAAAAAACAACTAGGCCACTAACTACCACACACTAAAGTGTTTTTCAATTCAAAGCTTATACTTTGTTCTTCAATGACATTTTAATTCAAGTTAATTAAGTGAATGATTTTCAGTAGTCAGGTGTAAATGCCGAACTTTTGAAGAAAATCAAAAACTTTTTCTTTGAATAAAATTTTTAAAAAGTCTGATTTGTTAAGAGTCACTTTTTTTTCAATAATCAATGCTCTTATAAGTTTTAAGTTAAACACAGAAACTCAAACGAAAAAATGTTCTTTGGTTTCTGAGATTTAAATAAACCAAAAGTAGGAACAATAGAATTACATAGGTATAAATTTAAATATATATATAGCATACAGCTATACTAAGTATGGACTACAGTACGTAATAAGCATTGTCAAACAGTCTTATACTTTTACTCAAAAATAAAAAATGCTAACTATTTCCATGTGTTTCAACTGACCCCTATTGCTGTTTCAACCGCCCCTGGTATGGGTTCGGTTGAAACAAAAAAGATGTTTTTTAAAATTCCATGTTTTACAAAAAATAATGCACGTAGCGCTAAAAAGACACTCTTTATTTGTAGATGGAAATCCGCTTTTTCATTAGACATCACTTCTTCACAGCTCGGATTACAGAAATCAATGTTATAAACGATATAAGCGAAATTGTTTCAACCGTACCCAGTCTACCCTACCTGTGTTGTTTTCTTCGGATACGATTCCAAAAAGGAGAGTCCTTGAAATGAATTTGTTGTATGAAGTCCAAAATAATGTTATGTCGGCACCTACACACCTGATCAAGTGGCGGTAAGGAAAGCGATGTTATGTAAATCTCTTTGAAAAGTAGAAATTTCATCATAAGGAAAATTTTCGAATATTCCTTAAAACTTTATTTGAAACAGACGTGCAAAATTTTTTTGAAAAAAGGAGGTTTTTGTCAAGTCAAGTCATTGAGGAAAAATCAATTGGAATACAGCGGATGACCGCAAGTTATGTGTGGTATGTGTAAAGGAACTGCAACTTGTAGCTCATTGCGATTTATCTAGAAAGGTGCAAAACAAAAACTATGAAGAATTAATTTCATCATATAAACGGTGCCCGTGGCGTAATGGGTAGCATATATGTCCGCCTGCCTGCAACTTGACAGTTCGAGGTCTAAATACCTGAATCAACAGTTTTTACAAGAGTTTAACCTTTCGCTAGGACTTACCAATAAATTTCCTTTTCCACATTGCCATGAAAGGCAATCGGCAAAAATTTGTAGGTTCCTTCACCAAATTAGGGCACGGAGAACGGGGAAATTACAGTTCAACGTGAATCTGAACCCCAACCAACATATTTTGCATAGAAATTGGATTTTTCGGAGAGCTCTCCCCATTTTTGAACACTGAATCGTTCTCCTCCAATTAAAAAACCAAGCGCTTTCATGCAATTGCATTGACCTGACGCCGACGAAAGAAATGATGATCGGAGCGTTTCTGCAGCTGCCACAACTGCAAAAATGCTTTAGTTTGGGAGAACCTTCATGGTAAAAACAGAAAATGCGAATCAAGAAATTTTTTCACATCCAATCAAATTCAAAAGAAACCGGACCGACAGCGACATATCATCCACGAAAGGAAATGGACTTGCATCGGTTGCTTCCGACTTGCATCGCTTGTCAACAGCACTAGCAAGACACTGGAAGAACTTCTTCTTTAGAGGCTCAAGGAGATTTGGCAGCTCACACCTCTTGTTGAAATTTCAAACCGACGTAACCACGGTCCTAAACAGCCATCAAGCCACTGTTAGTAAGTCGCTGTATACAAGGGTCGTCGATGAGCTAAGCATTTTTAATTTTCCAGCTGCAATATCAAAATAATTTTCTCTTCCCAGTTCACCTATACGAAAACGTGATGGTTAGCAAACAGTGCCTCAGGAATCACATTTGGACTATGTATTTGCAACATCTGCATGTCTGACAAGGCGCAATCAACCAACAAATTGACTCTACACTATGCACATGGCTCAGTCAGTTATTTCATCTCTTCGAAGTGTTAAAAACAACGTGAGTCAGCTCGGCTTAATGCCAATGGGTAATCAATATAAAGACAACAAAATCTGAGCTGGTGTGTGTTGGAAGAAAGAACAATCCCGCAATTCACGCTCAGCCACCAACTGTTGCAGATTCACCACATGGACTTAGCCATCTCGACAGCCAAACCAACTTGTCAAGTACATGGATGTTACTTAAAACGAGTAACATCCATCCAATCAACAAATGTAAAGGCACCTTACATCATAGCAGAAAGAAGCTGTACGAGAAATCAGGTAATCCTTGAAGGTAAAGACTGAGAAGCAACCTGGAAGACCAAACCAAACCAGTTTTAAGAGGTTGTGCAAAGCAGAGACACTCCAAAGTCAGTTATCTAGATACCATGAATCTTCAAGACGAAAACAAAGAATAACCTTCTATAGGAAGATTATATAATAGACCAGTTTTTGAGAACTATTCTTTGACTTTGAAGACCATCTGTTTTCGACAGGGAGCAGTATCTAATATACAATCTGAAATTTTAACGAAATCATAAATAAATATGGTGGCGCAGCAGAGTTGGGCAAAGGCTCCGAGCTCAACGAATTTCAGGAACTTACAATGCTATTCCCATTCGGAACAGCTAAATTAGAAAGCGCTTTTCGTGGCAGAGTATTCTCGGAGAACTTGCCGATTCCTTGCGAAAGGCGAAATAAATAGAAAAACTATTTTATGTCTGGGATTGAAACTTGCAGCTCCCATGTATCAGTAAGACAGGCTAACCATAACGCTACTGGCACCACCAAAATTAAACTGTTGTATAACTGAGTAAATCGACCGATGATGGAGACAGCAAATTATAAAGTTGCTTTAACTTAATATAAAAATAAAACTCAAATAAACAGCCAAACAATCGTTAACCATTTTATTTTACTTCAATTCATAGAAAAGTCAACATCCACCCAATCCAATGATTTTCATCAACGCAAGTAGAAGGTCTTCAACCACCTTGGTGGCTTCAAGAATTAAGGGTTTTTCAAAAGGGACGCTAGACGCTACAAAAGTAGAGCAACAAGGACAGCAAGACGTAATATTTCTTGCCGCTCTTTTGACATTTCTCTTCAATAAGGTTTGACATTTCATGATGGAAAGATATACGAGTCAACAACGAGTCGAAATTATTAAAATTTACTACCGAAATTCGGAGTAAGTGGCCTCAACGTTAAGAGCGCTACGTCCAATTTACGATGAGGCTCATTTCTGGCGGAATGGCTTCGTCAATATAAACAAAATATGCGGTATTGGTTAGGCAGCAATCCACACGTACTCCATGAACCATGAGTCATCATTGCATCACGAAAAAATTACGGTTTGCGGCGGCGTCATTGGGCCGTATACATATTTCGTAATGATCAAGACCGGCACGTTACTGTGAATGGGGATCGCTACCGATCAATGATAACCGGATATTTTTGGCCCCAATTGGATGATATGGACTTGGAGGACATGTGGTTCCAACAGGACGGCGCCACAAGCCACACAGCGAATGACACAATCAATTTATTGGAAGTTTGGAGAACGTGTTATCTCACGAATTGGTCCAGTCGCTTTGCCGCCTCGATCGTGCGATTTGACGCCGTTAGACTATTTCGTCAAGTCTATAGTCTATGCCAACAAGCCAGAGACGATTGATGAACTTCGTACGAATATCGAACGTGAAATTGCAGCAGTATCGGCCGATTTATGCTTGAAAACCGTCGAAAATTGGGTTCAGCGTCTGGACTTCTGCAAGCGTGCCCGTGGTGGCCATGCAAAAAGAGTATGAGTTTCATACATAATGGCATCAAACGAACTTTCACAGGAATAAAAAATTTCGATGACATCCAAAACCGTTTTTGTTTTATTTAAAAAAAACTTTTAGCACTCTTATTGAAAAACCCGATACAATCATAAAAGTAGAAGTTAAAGTTATATGCATTCATATATCAAACACTGTTTTTCGGGATTTTTCGAACTCTCGAGCACGAACACCGTTTTGTGTTACTGCGGGGGGAGTACAACTTCAGTTTTTTTCAATTCACTGTTGAAAATCGAAGAGCTTTGGGAATAGAAATAATTCTTAACTTTAAGTTGAAATATTGCTCGCCAAGTTCTTAAAATAGTGGAGAAAATGACGCACCACCCCTTAGATGGATACAAAATGAAAGTGACGTTGTGATTACTTAACATCAAGTCAAACATGACATCACGCCTACAGATGCTAAAAAACTTTTTGACAACAAATTAATTGTTTGCATAAAAAGCGATAATCAAGAGAAGACTTAAAGTTTCTTGAGAAGCACCCCAATCCAAAGAAACAACCGAGTTATAGTTCCCCTCAACTTAAAACAGTGTCATCACCCTTGGTCTTCAGCATTATGTCGACGTCTCTTCCACGATGTTCCGGTACCTTGTCATCACAGCCAATATCCTAACAAATACATCAAGTTAATAGGAAACACTACCCTCTCCTCGACTTGTTACTTAATGTAAAAAGCTAAATTATGATGGCACCTTATCTCACTTCCGCGTCGTTTACTATCATTTCTCCGCTGTTAGACAGAAATACACAAATCACATTGCAAAAACGAAAGCAGCATGGACAAGCCAGGAACATAAATATCAAACTAAGCCCTGCTCATCAAGAACCATCTCGAAGATAGATAAGAACAATAAATATCACCAAAGTTCTTTAATATCCCCTCTGGACAATTTCACTCATTATATTGTTATAGGGGGGAAATCGCTGTTAGAATTCCTTGAGAGCCAATAGGTATTCCTCGCAGCTGAGAATCTTTGAGAATGATTATCATCATATCACAAGGATACTTTTTAGTACTTCTTAATAAATAATAAATTCAAAAAATCTATCTCTTGATACCCACGAACTCACTTCTCAATATCGGTCTTCCTTTGGTTAAACTTTTCATTTAATATTCACTTGAATCCGGAGAATGTTATCAGAAAGGAAATCAGATAAAATGTGTTTCTCCATCATCTTCGACTAATAACTTTCAACTTGTGCTTCCTCCCTAACTTTTGTTCATTACCCTCAATTTAACCGCAATATAAACCTACCTAAGTATGTAACTCAACGAACGATTCAAATTTCATTGTTTCATCTTTTTTTTTTTGGAGCAGCATCAATCTGCGAAAACAAAGTTTTCAATAAATAGACGAGTGAAAAGGCACCAGGCATCTCTTGCCTTAATCCACTTAAATTCACCTCCTCTTAAATAACAGTTGGCCATTCTCGTTTGACAGTTTTGCGCACTAAAACTTTCAATTTCCCTTCTCTCGCACTAACCACATTGTACCTAATTGTAAAGTTCCGTTCCATCACCACCGCCGACGCCACCGCCGCCATCCCGGAGAGATGTCCTTTAGTTTTGCCGCAAGCACCAAAAGGGGAGATGAAAAACCTCAACTCTGGGTTAGACAACGTTGTTTTCTGAAAACGAGTAAAGTAGAAATGGAAGTAGAAGTACAGTTCTTTCTTCACGCGAGACGATATCTTATTCTGAAACACACTGTTAAAGCATGACAAACAATGGGTATGGCACCACAATGGCCCATCTACACAGCAGCATACTCTTGTGTCTTGGTTGTCATCTCTCTACACACACCCATCCTAGGCTATTCAGTGTCAGAGAAAATAACTTCCCCTGTCATTTCAATAGACTTTTGCCAGGGCACATATTATAGAAGGACGAATGCAGGACTCTTCGAAAACAAGCTAACCCAAAAAGGGTGCGAGGAATGAACCATTACCGGAGAGTCCTCTGTATGACCCAACAGGCGGGTAAACAGTACCTTCTCTTTGTACTTTTTTCCTGACATTTTGTTTTTACCACGAGTTGGGTGGTGGTGGTGACTGGTGATATTTGGAGTTGGTAAAGATAGGATAAAGGATAGCCAAAACTCGACGAGCACTTTCACATACAAGATATGCTTATATTGGTTATCCTCTCCTGTCCACCCTGTTAGAGACACTGATTCCGACACTGAATTCAGCTCAAACATTCCTTCTGCTTCAAGGGTGGGTGACAGTAGGGTGGTGAATAAATATCTCTGTGTAGGTAATCCCCCTCCCCGAACCTAACACTGCATCTCTAAACTGTACGGTTCATTATTATTATTATTTTCTCTTTTTCATTGTTATTAGCCGCCCGTCTTAAAGCACATGAGCTTGTGTGGTTAGAGGGAGCTTTAGCTAGTGTGTGCGGAGATTTAATGTTGTAACAGGAATCATATAATAGTTAGTAACTGAAATGTAACCGCAATCACGTATTCTAGTTTGTTTTCCGGTTCCTCTGTCGCACTGATATATTTATTCAAGATTGTGTGGCCCAGGCCCCCCGTTTTTTATGTGGTTGTCCTTTTTTGAGTTATTTTTTTGTTTTTTTTTTTTTTTGTTTGTAGAGGTAGATAAGGATGGGAAACAGTGGTTCTTTGAGGACTTTGCCATGCATTCAACACTCACATACATATGAAGGTATGTATGTATATCCTCTCGCTTGATATAGTTTCACATTCCGTTTCGACAACCCCCGCAAAAAATTTATCGTTAATTTCTCACAGTTGAGGGTAAAATGGAATTTATTTATAGTTAGCGCGTGATTAGGATTCCAATATTACCGACGAGGACGACGACAACGAAAACAAGGACGACATTTTGGGTGCCACTTAGTGAAAAGAGAGGAGGTATTTTATTAAAATAATGTGGAAGCAAAAGTGGTGGTTTACCGCATACTTTATAAGATAGATGACAGTTAACGTGGATATTATTAATTTTTCAAAGGACATACTACTGTGCCGGAATTGTGACTAATTGCGTGGATAAGCAAACGACCTAGTTTCTGTTGTTTTACTAGGGGGAAATCAATTTAAACCAACCGTGAACAAACGGCTCGACAATTAAAACCTACAAGGTCATGGTTGTTTTACGAAACAACAACGATAAGGGTTGGGGGATTTGTGGCAATCAAACCACTTAACATTGCGGAGGTGAGAAAGATTGGTGCTTGTTAGCACGAGCAAGCGGTTGAGTATGGTGATGACAGGACACTGTCATTAGCCTAGAAGAGTTTAGTGAGCACGCTTATCTTCGGAAGAGTCAACGTTATTAGACTTTATTGACCAGATAGTGGTACTGTTCTGAGTTTAAATCCGGAGAAAATAAAAAGACAAAAGGAGGAGAAATAAACAAGACCTTGTGTATTGTTGTTTGTCACAACTTAAAAAGCAAAAACGAGGCAGTAGGTATAAAAACTATTTATGAAGAAACTCACCTGAATTCTCCTAAAGATAGGTATCCTTTTTTCTGTAAGGAACGATGATAATGGCGAGTATCACACATATTTACACAAATTTACACAACACCGAAAGCTCTACATGCTTTTGAAAACAAACGAATGGGCTTTTTAAAACGAACTAATCTACAATTATGTAGGCAACACACAAAAATAAAAAAAACACATTTTAATATGGCAGCAATAATGCAGCTTAACTTGAAAAACTGATTTGGCATGAAAAACAAATTTTACTTGAAAAGAAGAAGAAAAACCACTTGCACTTTGCCGGCAAACGGCAATACAAAATAAAAAGCAGGATTGATCATGCACAGAAAAACAAAATGGCTGAATGGATTGATGGGAATTTATTTCTCTCTACGCGAATTTACCGCTGAATTGATGAATAAATTTGGAAAAAAGCAAAAGGCAAACGTAGTTTCACTAAATATTAACTAAACAAAACATTTCACTCGCGAATTGGATTTATATAAATTTTATGATTTTATTTCACTCATATTTGTAGCAGCGCAATTAAAAACTAAACCGAACACTCTCACTTAACACACTACACAGACTGCGAGCTGCGACTCGATGAAAGCACAGAATACAAAGGTAACAAAAAAAATTATTAAGAGCGGGTCTGCCGTCTGCTTCTTCTCACTTACACTACACATCTTAATTCTTAAATAATGCAAATGTCAAAGAGAAAGTATTTTACCTACTATTGTTTTTGCATTACTGCAGACTGCACTACATGAAAATCTGTAATAGAATTGAAGAAAGTCAAACAAAAGTTCGAAACCACGAAAAAGTTCCCTGAAACAGGATCAATATTTTGTTTAATGTAAAAACACTTATATTTTTTTATATAAATTTCACAGGCAGAATTGAAAATCAGATTCTTTCTTCTCTTTTGTAAACAAATAACCTTAGTGCGCTTTAAAACATACTTTTTCATTGATCTTGAGCCAGTTTTCTTAAACAAATCACACACCTTTCTTTAATGCAATAGCTTATTGAATACTCCTCTGCTATTTGTACAAATTAAGATTATCTCATAGCTTTTAGAACACCCGCCGGACGTGGAAATTGTATTCGACACAAAAAACCTTGTCCAAGATCCAAAAACTGTTCAACAAGCACAGAACCCACAGAACCATGTCATATCGACTTGCTTTTAAGTTTTAATGCAATGCAACTACATTATTCTTTCATTTTAGTTTTTCACAATTTTTTGAAAAAATAGATTTTCATTTTCCAATTATTGAAATATTTGAATGTGTAGGTACATATGTTCTTTCGCCCGAAGCACAAATAACTGGCAGTGTTCAGCTAAACAGTGCAAAGTGGTTGCGTTTAGCATATAAGAAAGGTAATAAAGGTATTAGTTCATCGGCGTAGAACAAGTGTAATACGTGTAGCCTATTTTATTTGTAACCTCACAAATTGGTAGAAGAACTGTCAAACTCTGTAGGGGTAATATTTTACACAGACTTGATAAGATTACGACACGAATTCGCTGTTTAATCTGAGACGTAAACTTACACAAACGTCAACAGCAATAAAACCGTGAAGAATTTGACGTTCGACGAGCTTCTGATTCATTTGCGTGGCAGTAACACCAAAAAATTTAATGGGGTGTTCGTGAAACATCTCGCGTGAACAAAATGTAAGCTTACGTCGAAGCATGAATTCTCAATTATTATAATTACCTACCCTGTGCTATTCACATCAAATCTAATGTCGTTTTCTGGAAGTATTTCACTACTTTACTCTATTTTCTCCGACTTTTGGAATTCGTTTGAGCGAAATTAACAAATTTGGAGGCATACCTAATGGTAAAATTTCTGGTTTATTATTATTCACCTGAATATTCAAATCTATTGTGTGGTTTCATTAGACCTTTGAGCTGAAAACTATGGTTTGGTGTGACATGGTAGTCAGATAAAAGGTTTTGTTTATACATGTGTATGTTTACATTTTGAAAAACTGTTTGGGGTCAATTTCATGCTAGTGGTGATTGATCAGTCGATTCAATCCAAAATTAATTTTTCTTAAACGACATAAAGCAAGTACTCTGTTTCTACCTACGTTTAAACCTAGATCGAGTTGAAAGTCGATTTGGCTCTCCTAGTTGGATTAGATCAAAAAGGGTGCAAGCATACCTAGATTAAGTAATCGGGTAATCGAGTTTGTTGCTGTTTGTTTTAAATTCAGTGAGCAAGTGGAAATTGAAAACTGTGTACACCTTCCAAATCCATCTGAATCCGATTAACCAAGTCGGTGAGGTAAGAAGTGAGATGCCTGGGAAATCTGATTCTAATCCGATTCGAATACCCGATACACAAGTGGAAACGAGATATAAAACGAAGCATCACATGCTGATCACATGGGAATGTGATTTGTTTCAAAAACAGAGTTTATCCATTCAGACCGAGGGTATCTAAGTTTACGTTTGACACATTGGTTAGTATTGGAATTTAAGTTTTTGAGAAAACCTAACTGTCATTACGTTTGTTTGTGACCATTCTGGATAATTTAATTGAACACAAAAACTAAAAATGTTAGAAAATACTCAAAAACAAAAACATGCAAGTACTGCAGTGGAAAAAAAACCATTGGCTACATGTGTTCTCCACTCAGTGTTGTGCCAAAACCGAAATCACACCTAAGGAATATTAAGTGGAGACAAAAAACTTAGCAAGTTATGGCTATGTCCAAGCAATAACGTTTTTTTGCATTCCACTATTTGAACAAGGCATAAGTGCTGTTGAAACTTGGATATGAATTTGACCCTTCGTGTAGAAAAGGTGCTATCTGTTACTGTGTAGTAGTGAACGTGTGGGTCACAGCTCACAGGACGGACGAATAAGTGAAACAAAAACAAGACGTAATTTGGAGATCAGTGCTTTGAGAATTGGATGGTTGACTGGATTGTGTTGAGATGTTGGACTAAGTAGATAACGCAGATTTCTAACTGTTGCAAGGTAATCCCATTCCGCCCACAAGCTAAATTTAACCAGACTGAACCCTCGACTGGTAATCCCAAACCATGGAACATTTCTTTCCGATTTTTACAATGTTTTTTATATTGGGTGAGTTTTATTGTTTCACGGTTGTTTTTTCGATAAGTTATAAAAGATAACTAAAGTATTATTGACATGAGAACGACCAACGAGCGACAAATGAACGAATATTCGGTAATTCTGACATTCCATTCTCATTTGTGTTTTACATTAGTCACGACCAACGAATAATAAACTCCTGAAAATATTTCTTTATTTTAAATTTATGTAACTGAATTTGAATTTATCAATGTCTGTTTACCCTTATTTCTTTGTTTTAAGGGTAAAAACGCTTGAAAAATTTATTCGTTGTAGTGTGGATTGTATGTTTAACGAGAATAAAGTCTGACAGTTCGTACCTACTAAATATTTTTTCGAAACGAATAAAATTTTTTTCTTTTTTTTTTTAATTTAAGGCATAAAAATAAGAGTTTGTCAACCTGAAAATAAGTTTCAACTATATTTTCCTCGTTTCCTGAAAAATTCGTGAAAAATTTATGCTTGTAAGGTGCTTAAAATCACATTTCTTGATTTATTCGTCGTTCGTTGGTAGTGCTCATGTGAATAGTCCTTAAAAGTCAACAATAAGTTTTGTTTACTAAATCCACACAAAATATGTAAGATTATTGTAAAAAAAATCAGCAATAATAAATAAGCCGTGATTTTTTTTTTTTTGTATGAAATTCTTGTTCGCGTTTTCGATGCGACGGCGACGGCGACGTAGCACGTAGGCGACCTACAATTTGCCAGGCGGTTGGCTTTCAAGCAATTATTGAATATTTCTTTTGAAGATGGCGTTAACGAAACCATTGGAATCTATTTTTACTTGCGATTATAGGTACTATAAGGCAAGTCTTGCAATCGTGCAGAAAAAAAAATTTGAGATAACAACTAAATATGACATTACGATGATAGAGAATACGAAAAAAGTGGGTCCTACAATTCTGTCTGTCTGTCTGTCTGTCTGTCTGTCTGTCTGTCTGTCTGTCTGTCTGTCCGTATATGGATCTACAGCCTGAACCGCTTGACCGATTTTCTTCAAAATTTGCAGTTATGGTCTCTGAAATAGCCTACAGAGGGGTTTTTGGAATTGGGTCTCTAGGTCTTGAAATAACGGTACCTGCCATACAACCGATATGACAATACCTATTTTTATCGAAAACGGCTCTAACGATTTTGATAAAATTTTACGTGAGGTATTATTTTTTAATAACTGTTCTAATGATGTAAAAAAATTTTTTGGAGAAAGCCTAAAGACGGTACCCCCCATAGTACCGTTTTTTTCAAAACCGACTTTCTCGGTAATGGCTAACACGATTTTGACGAAATTTCATATTTAAGAAGTATTAAGTTGTTTGAAAAAGATTGCATATCTACATTTGAAAAATTTAGTTTTTTCAAATTTTCATTAATTTTTTTAAAAAAAATTTGTTTTTCCGAATATTTTCCAAACGATATATTTGATTTATTTCGAATTTTTTTTCAATACATCTTTTAGCAAGATCTTAAAACTTGTGTACTTGAATTTTGAAAACCTAATTTTTAAAAAAAATTAAAAATAAAAAACCAGTTTTTTAAGAAATGGCTCTAACGATTTTGATTAAATTTTAAGGGTTTATATGCATAAGTAATTGCAAAAAAATGGCGTTTTTAGATTTTCGCTTGAAACTTTTGGAATATTTAATTTAATTTTTTTCAATACTTTTCGTGATTTAATTCAATTTTCACAATTAATGTGTAGTTGGCAACCCTGTAAAACCAAATACATAAAGAACGAATACTAAAACCTTTTGCTCAGTCTTAAGATTTTGGTATTTTACTTAGCAAACGATCGCAAGTTCGTGCGACCCAGTCGTGCCCATTTTTTTGCAGTGTTTTTGCTGTTAGAGAATTTTCTGTTTTTTTTTTTTTTTAGAGTGATTTTATGAAGCTGTCAACTTCTTGGCTTCTAAAATTGCTTCTCAGCTCTGGCAATTTATTTATTTAATAAGTAAATAAAATAAATAGTAAAAATTTGAATGCTTGTGAAAAAAAGTGAATCGTATATGGCTTGCCATTTATTACTCGTGTAGCCCTGGGGGCCCTGGGGTATTCTGTGATCAATATGCTAAACGCAACCACTTTGTTTTGGTGAGCTGAACTCTGCCACAGTTATTTGTGCTTCGGGCGAAAGTACATATTCAAATATTTCAATAATTGGAAAAAGTAAATCTATTTTTGCAAAGGGTATGGTACGTTTCGTCATTTTTATCTCGTTTATTGTTGTTTCGCCTAAATTGTTTCGCATTTTGTTGTTTCGCATTTTGTTTTTAAATTTTTCGTTTGCTTAGTTTGCTTATTTTTCGATATTTCTAGCTTCGCTTTGCATTCGTTTCGTTTTAAGATCATTTGGCCTTTGACTACTTTATATTTGGCTCGTTTCGTTTTCTATTGTTTCGTTTTTCGATTAGTTCGCTTTTGTTTATATAGATTTTGATTATTTCGCCATCGTTTGATTGGTATTTTGCTTTTTGTGGATGAAAAAAGAGGCTAGAGGTGTAAAAATTCGCGCGAATTTTTACACCTCTAGCCTCTTTTTTCATCCACAAAAAGCAAAATACCAATCAAACAATGGCGAAATAATCAAAAATTGTACTGTACCGGTTACTATTGTATTTTAACAATTTGCTCAGCATCTCATCGAACTTTATTGAAAATTGATTAGAACCATCAAAGATATATCATATCTTAGGAGCATTTTCAGAACCAATTAGTCAGAAATAATATCAAATTTCGAAATATTTATTAAATTTCTGAAAAACCGATTCGCACGATTTCATAAGCAATAATAATCTGATAATGAGCGAAGTAATTGAATGCCAAAACAATAGATTACCGTAGAGACAAAATGGGAAAAAACAGCTATCGAGATAAATAAAGTCTAAATAATCATTTGTAAGTTCAATGGAAATGCGAAAAAAATGGTAAGCAAGATAAGAAATCCAAAGTAAGTGTGCAGCGAAATGATTGAAAATCTAAGTAACAGAAAAACAAAACAGGCCATGCGAAGTAAACAAAAATAATTGTGTCAAAAACAAAATAATGGAATGCGTAATAAAATGTGCGAATCAATAGGCACCCTTTTGCAAAATATTGTGAAAAACTCCAAAATTTTCCCAGATAAAGCGACAGTTCTTTTAAAAGAGGAATGAATAGATAATGTAGTTGCATTGCATTAAAACGTAAAAGAAAGTCGATAACGATATGAAAAGGTTATGTGCTTGTTGAACAGTTTTTGGCTCTTGGACAAGGTTTTTTCTGTCGAATACAATTTCCACGTCCGGCCGGCGCGGCGGGTGTTCTAAAAGCTATGAGATAATCTTAATTTGTACAAATAGCAGAGGAGTATTCAATAAGCTATTGCATTAAAGAAAGGTGTGTGATTTGTTTAAGAAAAGTGGCTCAAGATCAATGAAAAAATATGTCTTAAAGCGCACTAAGGTCATTTGTTTACAAAAGAGAAGAAAGAAGTGTATTTACATTAAACAAAATATTGATCAATCCTGTTTCAGGAAACTTTTTCGTGGTTTCGAACTTTTGTTTGACTTCCTTCAATTCTATTACAGATTTTCATGTAGTGCAGTAATGCAAAAACAATAGTAAAATACTTTCTCTTTGACATTTGCATTACTTAAGAATTAAGATGTGTATTGTGTAAGTGAGAAGAAGCAGAGGGTACACGGCAGACCCGCTCTTAATAATTTTTTTTGTTACCTTTTGTATTCTGTGCTTTCATCCAGTCGCAGTCTGTGTAGTGTGTTAAGTCTTAAGTGAGAGTGTTCGGTTTCGGTTTAGTTTTTAATTGCGCTGCTACAAATCTGAGTGAAATAAAATCATCAAATTTATATAAATCCAATTCGCGAGTGAAATGTTTTGTTTAGTTAATATTTAGTGAAACTTCGTTTTTCTTTTGCTTTTTTCCAAATTTATTCATCAATTGAGTGGTAAATTCGCGTAGAGAGAAATAAATTCAATCCCAGTCCATTCAGCCATTTTGGTTTTTCTGTGCATGATCAATCCTGCTTCTTATTTTGTATTGCCGGCAAAGTGCAAGTGGTTTTTCTTCTTCTTTTCAAGTAAAATTTGTTTTTCATGCCAAATCAGTTTTTCAAGTTAAGCTGCATTATTGCTGCCATATTAAAATGTGTTTTTTTTATTTTTGTGTGTTGCCTACATAATTGTAGATTAGTTCGTTTTAAAAAGCCCATTCGTTTGTTTTCAAAAGCATGTAGAGCTTTCGGTGTTGTGTAAATTTGTGTAAATATGTGTGATACTCGCCATTATCATCGTTCCTTACAGAAAAAAGGATACCTATCTTTAGGAGAATTCAGGTGAGTTTCTTCATAAATAGTTTTTATACCTACTGCCTCGTTTTTGCGTTTTAAGTTGTGACAAACAACAATACACAAAGTCTAGTTTACTTCCCTTTTTTGTCTTTTTATTTTCTCCGGATTTAAACTCAGAACAGTACCACCATCTGGTCAATAAAGTCTAATAACGTTGACTCTGCCGAAGATAAGCGTGCTCACTAAACTCTTCTAGGCTAATGACAGTGTCCTGTCATCACCATACCCAACCGCTTGCTCGTGCTAACAAGCACCAATCTTTCTCACCTCCGCAATGTTAAGTGGTTTGATTGCCACAAATCTCCCAACCCTTATCGTTGTTGTTTCGTAAAACAACCATGACCTTGTAGGTTTTAATTGTCGAGCCGTTTGTTCACGGTTGGTTTAAATTGATTTCCCCCTAGTAAAACAACAGAAACTAGGTCGTTTGCTTATCCACGCAATTAGTCACAATTCCGGCACAGTAGTATGTCCTTTGGAAAATTAATAATATCCACGTTAACTGTCATCTATCTTATAAAGTATGCGGTAAACCACCCTTTTTCCTTCCTTCCATATTACTTTTAAAACATTTGAAGCTATTGCTGCTACAGATCATGCACATATGTTTCAGGAATGCTTCAGGATTGATAGGGTAAGCCACAACCCCCTTGAAGGTTTCTAGATTTTAGTTGGATCGCGATAAAATATCGAACAGGATGCATTTTTACGAACAACATGTCAACTGATATACTGCGTAGATCCTTTAATTCCTTTACACATCAGGAATATTTAAAAAGTTTGTTGCTGTTGTTTATCCCTGCCTCGGCAAAGAGTTATTCCCAAACACTAGGTATGCCCATTCAAACACGAATGCTAGTCACTATTTTTACTGACGTAAAGTTGGTTACTGCCAATCCATATCTAATATGTAAGATTTTTGTAGTATTCCTATAGTAAACACAAAGCCAAAATAAACATAATCATGCCCATAAACAAAAACCTCTCGAACTCGAACGTTACTTATAAGTTTTTATTGTGCTTTATTTAATGGCCTTTGCGAATAATCTTGTTCCCTCTAAAGAATGCATCTGAAAAGATAAATTACCCCGAAAAGCAAGTTGTTCCATTTTCTTTTGAAGATGGAAACTTTAGACATCTTCGATAAACTTCTGACTCTACAGTACATCACATCGCCACAGCTGGCACGGCGCATCCAACTTTTAATTAACACGAACAGACAATAAGGGTTCATGTCAAAACTCTGGGAAATGTCATTAATCAATGGCATCTCCTCATTTAGATGTTCAGTTTCAAAGAGATACCGTTACTTTTTTTTTTAAGTAGGTATAAATACAATACTTGCTTTTTCTCATTAACTACAAATATCGTTGTAGTCTTTTACCTCTGTGACTTTCTTAATAATCCTGGAGATGCACTTTTGTTCATAGACAACATTATCGATTAAAACGGAGAAAATGTTCACAGATCCATTTATCAGCAAAAGAAGAAAAAGAATTACCTATACAGAGAAAACTCCATCCATGGACAAAAGAAAAGTAGGGAAAAAGGAAATCAGTTCGTTGACTTTTCATCGAAGTCGATGATTATTATTATTTTTGAGGGAAAAAAAAGTGAACCAAAGGAGAAAACGCGGAATATTGTGTTCAGAAAGCAAGGAAAAGTGGAAATTAAATTTTGTAGCTGGAAAAATGTCCCAGTTAATCCTCCTACCATTACCCTCGGGACACTGATCTGCGGCGCCGCTCACGACTCCTTACTCCTTATAAACCAAGTTTATCACAAGTTCTATGACACCAAACGACCAAACTGTGTGGAAAATCTCAAAAACGAACATGACACACAAGACACAACAACAAAAAAGACCCAAGATGAACTCGCTCCCGACATAAAAATAAAATGCAACAAGGGAGAAAAAAGGATTATTTCAGTTTTGTTTTTTTTTTTTTACTGTGTTCCCAGGACATAACTTAACCCTGTTTGGGGAGCCCGTCGAAATACTCGTACTCTTTCTTTTGCCGAAACAATCTGCTAACACTTAATCCATTTATTTGCACGCGTCTGAGGGCCACACATCACACATAGTGAAGCCCAGGACGAATGAATTCTTTTTTTTTTTCCTTGTTGCTATGTTGTGCTTCTTGTTTTTGCTCATCCGAATTAAAAACCCCAGAGTAGCTGGAACCAATTGGGAGTACATTTCACAAAACAAGAACTACATACACAGGGCCAGGACAAAAAAGAAAGGAAAATAGAACAGGAAAAAAGGGATTCGTGGTCGGTTGATGATTCCATGAGCAAACAGAAATAAAATTTAATAAACTGACTCTCTCCGGCGGCGTAACAACAACAACCAACCAACTTTTTGAAGGTGGAGTGAAAATTAAAGTTAGCAAATTGAATCTACGAACACTCCCGAACCGCTCTGTATTGCTTACGGCTGTGCAATGTGCTATACATTGCATGCCATTGCCGTATGCCTGCCAACGTCGGTGTTTTTCGAATAAAGTGTGAGGGTTCCGCCAGTATGTATGCTCGTTTTTGGTGGCAGAATTTTGAGTGTGGATGCGGAGCGTAAAATGATGATGAATTCTGGATATATTTTACGTCCATTTTCCGCTGTTTTGCCTCGCTCTGAGTGCTGAGTGCACTTTTCCTATAGGATATCCTGTTCGTGCTATAGTACATGGTGACATATTACTAAAAAAACAACAAAAAAAAAACCTAACGTCAGATATGTCAGAGTGTCTGCACCGGATATGTACAAGGCCTAACGTTGTCTATAAATAGAGGAGCGCTCTGTTCACCCCTTCGGAAAACAAAAATATATGAACATAATTTAATTTTTTTCAAGTCTCGATTCTCTGAATGGGAAAAATGCGAACTACAGCGATCGATCACCTTACAATTCACCAGGCAGCAGCAGGTAAGTATGCCTAAAAATACCGATGGTTAAAGCTCAAGCGAGTGGAATAAATCCTTGCTCTGATCTGTGTTGGAAATTAAAATAGGAATTTATTAAAGGATTATGCTTATGCCAGCACAAAGTATGCTTGAGGGATGAATGGGGCATAGAGTTGCTTTTGCTTCCGATTAAGATACACATACAGTCATACACATATATAATTTGCTTATCTGCATGTTGTGTTCTCATGTGAATCCTTGGCCTGTAACATAATGTCACCAAAGGAATTCTGTATCGACTGAAATACCATGGTTTAAACTATAAAAGAGAAATGCCATTCTGTGCATCCAATAAAACAAGACATTATACCATTATAGTGTTGTTGGTAAGCAGAAAGGATATAGACAAGTCAAGAAAGTGACTGGGATTTAGCCATTTTGGATGTACAGCAGAGATGACAAGGAATAGAAATGTTGTTTGATGTGGTTAACTGAAGTAAACAAAACCAAAAATAGTTGCATGGCAATTGAGAGAGAATTAGCTTTAGTTGGATGGTTCCTTTATATTAATTTATTAAGTTGGCTTTCTTAAATACTAAAAGTGAACGAAAAGGGTAGAATAGAGGAAAAGGGTACTAGTAGATACTTGGTACTTATACTTTCAAGTACAAGTTCAAAGATCTTATTAACAGCTGCTGTGGTTTAAGATGAAGATTGATATCGCAATCCAACTCCAAATTTCTAAAGCGTTACAAGCTTCAAAAATTACTTATGCTTGGTCTTTGAATAACATTCAGTATGTCGGTTGAGATTGTTTCTCAAGATAGGTACAAACGTCTCAAAAAAGGATTTCCTAAACCAAAGTTGCAGCCGCGGCAGTGGCGATTGCAGTTGTCAAAATTTAGTTATGTATATGAGAATACCCATTACCCACACCGACGCGATGCGACAAAAAAAGGAAGCGTTTTCAAACATTTGTAATGTCGGTTGTCGCGACTGCAAAAATGATGATGCTGATTAGAAAAATTTCAATTGCGGCAAATTTAATATTTCGCTGCTATCTAATTTGATTGAATTTAGCATTCACTTCTTTCTTCAACTCAGAATCATCTCTCTCTGCAGATATTAGCTTATTTGTACAGTAGTTTTGTAATTTTAGTGTCCCAAAACTATACACTTTCAACTCAGATTTGTAAAAAAATGTTTTCCTATTGTTAAAGAGTTCCTCAATATACCCACAGAACTATTTAAACTGACTTGGTGTGTGTTTGACAAATGTGAACGTTACAAGCTACTTTCTGTTTATAAGTTAAGTTTTTTTTAATCCATTGAGTTGCCCTTTGGGTTGCGGTGGCGGCATTTTTTAAGTATCTCAACTCACCATAACTTTCCCACTGTTTTTTTTAGTCTTGAATTTTCCCCCAGTCTTGAAATAAACCATAGTTTGAGAATGCTTTTGAACGCTCCTTGGAGGTTCTTTTCATCCAATGGAAAGCAACATAAGCAAGTTCTTGGTTTTAGCAGGGAGAGTTCAGGTTCTTTAAGGACGACTGTCGTCAAAATTGTATGTGCTGATAACCAAACGTGCTTAAAGCGCTGAAAATTTTACCAAAATAGTATATACCACGATAGTAAAATAGCTTTCCATCAACCACTGAAGGCGATATTATATGGAACACTCTTTTGAAAATACAATTGACGATAGACTATTGAACGATAATCGTCTAAAAAGATACGGAATCTGGGCCCAGGTAGGTATGTCGGTATGTGTAAAAAAAAAAAAAAATAGGGTGGCGCTACAGAGCGAAGAGCCCCTGGGCCTAGCGCATTTCTCACAACCATGCCTTGTGAGGGAATGGAGGGGACCTACAATTTTCTGCCGGTTCCGAACGGCTAGTCGAGAAAGCGCTTTTCATGGCCATGAATACTAACGGAGGACTTGCCAATTCCTCGCGAAAGGCGATACCCGTGGAAAAAACATTTTAGCCTCTGTTGGGATTCGAACTCGAACCTCTGGATTAACAGGCGGACATGCTATCCATCACACCAGGGGTACCACCGGTCGGTATGTGTGGTCACCTAATTTTAGGGTTACGTATGTATTTTATGAACGGCCCCATAATGGCCTACACGATATTGATGAAATTTTGAAATTTATCAAAGATTGCAGATCAACATTTAAAAAATTTAAAGTTCTGAATTTTTATAAATTTTATAAAAAAGTATTGACTTTTTGAAATATAATCAAAACTGTAGCTTCGATTTTTTTTATAATTTTTTGTCAAAACAAGTTCTAGCAAGATCTGAATCTTTGCATACTTAACTTTTAGAAAACTCAAATTTGAAAAAATGCGAAAAATCCGTTTTTTTTTAACTGGACAAACGATTTTGATTAAATTTTCAGCGTTTATTTGTATTAGCAACTGCAATAGAATGGTGTTTTTAAATTTTCACTTAAAACCTTTGAAATATTTAATATTCAATATTTTGCGTGATTTAATTAAATTTTCATAATTAATGGGTAGTTGGCAACCCTGTACCACCAAATATATTACGAAGAGCGAATACTAGAACCTTTTACTCAGCCTTTAAGAGTTAAGAATTTGTATTCAGCAAACAATCCCAAGTTCGTGCCCCTTTTTCTTAAAGAGCCGAAAACTCAGAGCAGGGTTCCGTCATTTTTTAGGCGACTATCGTTCTATCGTCAATAGGATTGTCAAAAGATTGTTTCGCTTTCAGCGATTGAGGGATAGCTATTTTACTATCTTAATTATAAGTGAAGGTTGCTTTTCTGATTTCAACACGTTTTTAAGTACCTAAAATGAAAACGATAGCAGTCTTAAAATTTAGGGAATCCTGGCCGAGGATTTTCTTAAAAACTCAGCAAGGAAACCTGCGCTCGCCGTGGGTAAAGTTTATCAAACGAGCCTTATTTAAGGTTTTTTGGTTGAAGCACTGGGTAAGCTCTGTGGTCGCCGCAGGACGTATTTAAAAAGACCTCATCTTAACCTCAGTACTTTTTTTGGCCCTGTGTTTGTCCCTAAATCACCCGAAAATGGCTATTGGTTTTTGCTGGGACGAGTTCAGGTAAGAAACAAAGATGTCAAAAGACATTAAGGACTAAGACTAAGTTCCTACATATAAATGAAGGGTTAAGTCAGTTCCTTTTATGACTTTTATATGTTAACATTTTTTTATCGTTTCATTGACAAGGAAGCTGTGATAACTCACTTTATGAGTTCAAAGGACGACTATTTTCCTCCTAATGAGCGTTTATTGCCATTAACTGAATCCATTATTTGATGAAAGGTGAGTCTTCCAAGTCAGTTGTCTTCTTATGTGGCAATAGGATAAGTTTTTTTTCGTCTTCAACTGAAACTTTTTCTGCATAAGACTATGTCGAAAACGAATGGCACACGCAAACCGTTAGAAATTTAAAAATTTTAAAACAAAATACCTAGGCCTGGCCTTACCTAAAATAATAAAACAATTTGACAGTAAAATTTCAAAAGGCAGCGCTTTGAACCCTTTTAAGTACCTAGTCTGCTCTTTGCCATTGCCCGAATGTTGGCCTTATAAATTGTACCCAAATCAGAAGGGATAAACAAAATTTCCTTCATCGTTTTAAAAATGTTAGCAAGTTGCTGCCTTTTTAGCGACACTATATAGGTTTGTTCGTCACCCTGGGGTTGCAATAAAGCGTTTTTTGAGAAACCTAAAGTCGCCCTGAATGTCAAACTGAGTGTTTTTTGAGCCCTAGGGTTGACCTGGGTTTGCCCTTAACTCCCCCTAGGTTTTTGCTGTGGCGATTCGAGGGCTGTCAAATGACATGTGTTTTTCTTCAAATGACAGGGATGTGTGGTGATTTTGTGGCTAAACGATTTTTGAGGACTGAAAACCCCAGGTTGTTTTAACAACTCATAGGGTTCAACGAACGAACCTTATATGTTCTATGTGGAAATTCCAACAAAAATCATGGCATACAAATATACTCGTACCAAGACTGACAGCGTTTCGATTTCAATGTAGCAGGTACCATTCATGGAGCATGTAGAGCGTTAGCGACAAAATACAGTGTTGAATTCAAGCATTGAATTATAATCGGTTTTTACTACCCATGTAAAAATACAACGCTCTACATAACAATTCTGGGATCTTCATACTTTCTTGTTGTAACAAATACAAAGTGATTTCAAGGCAAACCCAGGCGACCTCAGTGCAAATCCCAGATTTTCGATTATCACCTTTTCCTTTTTTTATGTAAAATAATATCTCTTAACTCCTTGTAGGTTGTAGACACCCAATTATTTTTTAAAGTCGGCACAGAGAACTGCTGCGAAAAAACCTCTCATTCGACTGCTCAAAATCATTTATTTCTAGCAAAATAATCGATTGGTTTCTTTTTCAAATTCAAATTTCTTATTCCACACAAATTTTATATATCCCTTCAAAAGTTTTTTTTTACTTCTAATATCTTTTGATCACATCTCCATGCATTCGTTGTATCTATTCATTCGTAATTTCTTCTTAATTCAAAGCCTTACCTTTTTTAGAAGGCAGGTAGTAAAGAAAATCCCTGTTAACAATGTAAGGCACGTAGAGAACCCCTATTGTCATCACCTTTATCACCCATTATCACGTTCATTTGAACCCTCTGGCACCATTATATTCCTTTTGGTAGAATTTTTACTCTTTCTGTCAAATTCCATCCATTCTTCAGCAATATTTTTTGACATTCTCATTAACCAACAAAAAAAATTTAAATTACAAAAGAGGAGCAAATTTCGTTTGAACTTTTCATAAATTGACGCTCCGTGTCCATGAAAAGTCAAAAAAGGTTAAAGAAATATTCCGAGATGAAAGTCCCTTTGCAATCTCCTTTAATTATCAAAACTTTGAATTCTTGAGAAAAAAAAAGTTAAAAAAAAAGTAAAAAAAAACTCAAAGGACAGTGCGGCGTTCCTCTTTGGTGGTATGTATTTTGATGGCTCCATTGCCTCTTTGACCTTTGTCAAATTTCGCATTCGGCTTGTTCTGGCTGTCAAAACATTGGAATGTCAGTCTTCATTTATTTTAATTATTTTCTCTTGTGTTTTTTCTAACTTTTCGAGATCTAGAGAGCTGTCCAACATTTGGAAATTAAGAAGCAATATAATGAAAATGACTATTGATTCAAGGATTGGGTGCCCTAAGTTGAACGTAACGAAAGCGACAAACCAAACCACAGTCTAACCTTTTGCGAAAAAGGAAATTGAATTCTAACCTCTATTACAACAGCCATTACGCTGCACGGTGTTTGTGTGGCGAAATGTTTAGCTCGTTTCGTACGTGTGCTGAAAGAAAATTGTATATTTATTGATTTTTTCTATCATACTTGAGGGTAAATCTGTGTTTGTGTTTGGATGTGTGTATGTATGGGTGTTTGTTTTGTGTGGTTAGATGTATGACAGTTCTTGCTTGTGGAAATGGTACGCCATTTCGTCTATTTTTTTCATGGAGGCTATCCTTGATGGTTTTCTTGCTAAGAAAAAGAATATAAAACCTTCGCCCACTAAAAGCCAAAGCACAGGCGATTGCCCTTAGGCGACGCCATCTCTTAAATTGTTCCTCACACAAACACTTTGATATACCTAAATGTCTGTGCGAGGATATGGAAGCACCAACACTACTTATCACTACTTGGTGAGGTGGAAGTGGAGTTATGCACGTGGTTAAATGTTAGAAAGAAAATTTCCCTTTTCAATAATAAAGCGAAAACAATGAGAGCGCTCTGGAATGAGAGCAAACTGTCATGCGTAGAGCGAAGTGCTTCCCTCAAACAAATAAAATGTCCAAGTATTAGGTAGTTCAGTACAATGCCATTCTCGTTTCACTGACAGCTTATGTGTCAAACAGAATAAGAAATACTAAGCAGCTGGTTTTCAGTATTCTGACTCTAAACAGCTGCTGGCTTGCATTCATTTGCCTTTACTCGGGTTATGCAAACATTTAAAAACAAACAATTTTATGTTTGTGGCGATTTTGCCATAAAAAAAGGTTTAATATTGGATGCTAGGTGAAACGCTCAACGCTACCAGTTAACAATACCCGAAGTTTGTAGTTGCCGTCATTTAAATACTGATATGGATTGCTCATTGGTTTCACATCCACTTTTGCTACTAGCGCTCTGCTTTGTAGTGGTAAGTGTGTGGAAATTGTTTTGGCGAGCTGCATTTGACCATAGTCGCCTAGAAAGTACGGCATTGGTTGGCACTCCAAAGCAATTTTTTGGAACAACAGTGATAAATTTAGCTGCTTAATTTTGTCAAAATGGCTTTATTAGAGCGAAAACGTGTTTCACTACACTACACTTTTAATTGTCGCGGCGATAAAAATTCTATCTTCAGCGTTTCAGTCTATGTCGCAAGTTGAAAATCACGCGGCCTGCGATTGCGACATGTGGAACGTATTCTCAATTGTATGTACCACAAACCGCGTAGGTGTGTGCCACTCCATAAGGTTGCATGTGTTTCATTCTGACAGCGATCGAATCGCAAACGCAGGTTGCGCTGCTTGGCGCAGGGCTTTAAGGTTCTTTCAAGCAGAAGCGATTTTTAAGTTGCTACAGCGGCAGAAACGATATTAACGAGATTTTCGTCATCGCGACATCTGCAAATGAATTAAAACTCGTTGTTGTTTCTGTCGCTCATGGTGGATTTACATGCATCTGCAAGTGCAGATGAAAATCGGAAAAAGACACAAGATGTAAAATTCATACTTGTCTGATAGAGAGGGAACGAACTTCCTAGTTATGGTTGCAGATGAAAAATTATGGGTGCAGTTGAACATGTTCATCTGCAACCATAATTTTTCATCTGCAACCATAATCCTATTCGTCTCTCTTTTTAACCTTTGTGCTTCGTAATCTTCATCCGTCTCGCTTTACTTTTCTGCACTTCCGCAGTTGCAGATGCATGTAAACCCAGCATCAGATAGGCATTTTCATAAAGCATAAAGCATATCTTTATATAATTTGGCAGCTGAATTTATCGCTGCAACAACTTGAAAATCGCTCTGGTTTAGATGAGCCTTTTATATTTTACTACTTCCGTAATGAACAGGCCTTTAAGTTTATAAAAAAAGAGTGTTTTAGTCCCTTAATAGTTTCTTCAAATTTCAATGCGGTTTGTTAATTTATTAGCCGTGTTTTATTGGGAATTTTTATATTCACTTCACTAATACACTCAATAAAACGCTTTACTCACTAATGCAACTTTATTCCATAAATGACTTAAAGCCCCGACCCATAGAATCCGTTGCGTCCGTTCGCTGCCGGATTCAGCTGACAGCTCGATTAAATAGACACGATCTTATGAGAGGTGACCCATAAGCATCGGATGCAACGGAAAAGTAGCCCAACTTTTAACTTTTGCGTCCGGCAGAACTGATGACATGCGCAGTCAAAACCAATTTGAAGTTTTCTCTTCACACCGACGGATTCTATGGGTCACCCCAATCCGTTGTGTCCGGTAAAAGTCACTGCTGTTAGTTGAATCCGGCAGCAAACGGGCGCAACTGATTCTATGGGTCGGGGCCTTAAAGCTTTGTGCAAACCCTCGCGATAAGTGCGTGCGATGTGATTGCGTGAAGTCAAACCTCCATTAGGTTACATGTATTTCATTTTGACAGAAATCACATCGCACGACGTTATCGCGCTGGTTTGCGCAAGACTTTATTTTTGTTCACTTACTAGCCGTGTTTTATTAGGAATTTCTATATTCGCTTCACTTGCGAGTCTCAGTAAAACGCTTTTTTGGCTATCACTTACCAAGTTCACTTTCACATAAACTCCGTTTACCAACCATCCCTGTTGTTCACTTCTGCAAGTGAGTTATTTTTGTCCACTTACGCTATTCACTTTAGAAATGTTGTTTTTCTATGAGCGATGTTTTGCGATGTTTTGCTGAAGTGAATATAAATTCCCAATAAAATACGGCTATCGTTGTTCACTAATCGTTGTTGTTTTCCCATGTGCGATGTTTTGCTAAATTGAATACAGATTCCCTATAAAACTCGGCTATTATCAGGTGCATTTTTATAGCAACTTAGCATTCCTATAATCAGCTCAGCATCTGATTACCACTTAACACAAAAACAAATCTACACTGAAGCACGTTCAGCTATATTTAGTTTTCTGTTCATTAGCAATGTGCATTGCTAAGCTGATTATAGAAATTCTGAGTTGCGATAGAAATGCAATCATTATGTGTCACAACGTATAATTTTTTTTTTTGTAATTTTTCATACCATCCTTTTATGCTTACTTCGCAATTTAATAAAACTGCTTTGATAACTTCACACTGAGCTCAAAATCCATATCCTTTCGATATTTAATTCAAACAATGAAAATAAAATTTATTAAAAAACATTACTTTTTAACAATTTCGAAATTTGAAACCAAAAAACAATCCTACGTCGTTGAATGCGTCTCTTCATAATATCGATTGCCGGTAATGCAGTGCTTACCAGCCGTCAACTTTATTCCATTTAAAATCCAAAATGGCTTCTATGTGTTTGCTTTTGTAGTTTGTGTCTCCCGTTGTTTCAATCTTTTTCAACAAAATTAATCAAAAAGTCCAACAAATTTAACTTTCCCTTAATAATTTAAGTATTGTGCTTTGAATGTGATAAGAATTTGTATCAAAATTCAGTGACTTTAAGCGAAAAAACAAAAAACAACAGCCCGGTGGTCGTCGTTGTCTACCACCACAATCTCATACCACGGTTGACATCTCATATGTGACACTTCCACTCACATCTGGCTCCGTCTCGTCGATGCATCGATTGTTTACATGAAGAAAATCATTTGCGAAAAATTGGTTTTTCTTTCATTCGTCCTCGTCTTTGGTGGTGGAAAATTCTATTTATAAATTATTTACGAATTATTCAAAGTGGAAAAAGTGTTGGCTTAGAATAGCCTACCTCGGTTGTGTTTACAAACAAATCTCATTTTGCGGTCGTCTGCGATTTTGGTGCAATGAACTTTTCTCGAGCGTCGTCGTCGTCGTCGTGTATTTTTTGTGTCGATTTTTTCCATTTCCTCCGATTTTTCAATTGAAAAAAAAAAGAACAAAAGTAAAAAAGAAACTAAATCTGCATTGGGTATAATCGTGTTCTTGTTTTGCCTTTGTATCTTCTGATGTTGGTCGGTCGTCGCCTTATTTGTGTTTTGTGCTGTGAAATTCTTATGTCTTAAGTGTGCGTAGGCGTGTTGTGTGCATTTGTTTGGAGCCAGCATCCAGATTCAAGCCACAGGGCATCCATCCACAACAACGCAACGTGAAAACCAAATCATGAATTCAGATTTCCTCGTCTTTCTGGTCAGTTTTGAGTAGTTAATGGAGAAGAAAACGAAGAACAACTTTCAGGTGGGTACCTACAAACATTTTTGTTAAGATTGTTGTTGGCTTTTATTAAGTTTACAGGGGGGTAAGAGACGACAGACGTATAGAGTGGTTTTGTTGTGGCGTTTGATTTAGTTTCGTAAGACAAATTCCGCTCTCGCCCACATTTTTTTCTGATGTTATATGAGTGGACACGGACACAGTGCTGTAGGAAAGTTTTGCTGCAGCTGAAAGGGGGTCAAATTTGATTTTTATCAATCTAATCGAACCAAATGTCGCTGATAATAACTGGGGAAAATAGTTGATGACCTTGAGGTTGTAATTAACTTCATTATTAACCGTGCAACTGTGTGTAATCGCTTTACACAATCAAAGTCTGATTAGGAATGTTTTTTTTTATACAATGATACAATCTGTTGTTTTCCCATGCAAAGCGTGACTCTACTCACGGAATCATTTTTCTAGCTTAAGACATTTCATTCACTTAATCTTGAGCACAACTTTGGTAGGAAATCTTTTGTTCCGTTTGATTAATTGAATATTTTGAAGTGATTCTGTTCCGAAGTTTCATGAATTCTAATTGGAGAAACTTCTTATAGGAAATCAACAAACAACCCCGAAAGACTGAAATTAGAACTGTGAACTTATGTGCATTCCTTTTGATGTATTCGGGACGCATTCCAATTGGTAGGATACTTTTAATAAAAACCATGGCAACATTAGTCTGTTTCTGTTGAAGATTCGTCATCTAAAGAAGCGCTTTGCAATGTTTTTTAGTCAAAGAGCACTTTTAGATGAGAAAGTTCCCACAGAGCACATCGTTGCTGGTTTTATTTTTAAATATTTGATAGCTTCCAATGTTAGGTGTTTTCAAGACTTTAGCTGGTAAACAAGAAGCTTATTTATGATTACGCCAGGAATGTCGAAGTCTATTTCCATTTTACATTCGTTGATTATTGTGAAACTGTTTAGGTTTTGATTTTTAACGTAATTGCAATAGCCAACGATTGACACAGAACATGTCGTCCAGATGAGTTATCGCTTATTAGGGAGATTCTGACTTGAGTCCAATCAGACAGCCACTTAATGCTGAATGCTACATTAGGCCGCTTGAATACCAATCTCATGTTCGTCTCCTCATTTTTCGGCTAACCTTTAACTCTTTGTGTACAAAACAAGCTTCTTATTTAATTTTTGAGTCGCTTAGAACAAACTCTTGCGGTACATTCCGAAACTCTACTGATTCTTTGTACTAAGATTCGGTATGCCGCTTTCTTATTTTACCGATTCAGCACGTATTCTGCAAATCAATAAGTGTCCATTGAAATGCTTTCGGTACCGAAGGTGTATCGTGTGAACAAACGGTCTTAGATTAGATTAGATTATAAAGTGGGTTGAGCTTGTGCAGCTCTATTTAGACTGCGGTGTCTGAATGTGAACTATTGTGTCAACCCATGTGAAGATTCATAGCAGTGTCCATTGAAATGCTTTCGGTACCGAAGGTGTATCGTGTGAACAAACGGTCTTAGATTAGATTAGATTATAAAGTGGGTTGAGCTTGTGCAGCTCTATTTAGACTGCGGTGTCTGAATGTGAACTATTGTGTCAACCCATGTGAAGATTCATAGCAGTTCTCCAGCTCCTGAATAAACCCAGAAGTTAACAATCTTCTGTTGGTAAATGATTTTGAGTTTCTTTAGTGGGTTGATCTCATCATCAGTCAAGTACTTGCTTTCTTAGACGGAAATGTGCTGGAATATGGCTGAGATGTTTCTTCATTTTTCTGAAGATGGGGTCTGCTACCAACATCGTTGCGTGAAGATGTTTCGTTAGAGAATAGTGGTCGGTTTAAAGTCCTGTGGAAGCTTTGAGTGCTTTCCAATTGAGGTTCAATAAGAATTTTGACGCTTTTTTTTAGAATATCCTGGCAAAACGTTTTGAGCAGGTTTGACCAGATGAGTCAATCCAAACTTTATTGAAATATTCCAGTAGAATGATCTTTGCTTTGTGTTTGAAGATGTTTTTATTTTGACCACATTAGGGTTCAGGACCGACAATTGATTTAGATGCGTGGTCTTTAGGTAGGATGACTGCCTTCTTTTACACATCATGGCCTTGTGTGCTGGGATCCAGGGTTCTAATAATTATCTCTTGGACTAGTTTGGAGTTTATGACAGGTGAGCGTAGTGTTTTTAAGGTTGGATTGAAAGGCCGGCCTTACTTCTGTTTAAAAATGCAAAGCATTGTTTTCTTTGGCCTTGATTTAATAAAGCTATTAAGTTATGCTTGGTCTTAAACCAAACCAAGACCTCTTTTAAGAAGAGCAACATTTTTTCATTTCAAAGGCTTAACGGTGTAGAATGCATTCTACTTCTGCATCCGCTCAAATTTTGTTTTATTGTTCAGACTGCACCGCATGTTTTTCCAATAGACTTGGCACTGTCTGTGTACTCATAAACGCATGTTACCCATAAAAGTTCATTCAAAAAGATTATTGGTTGCCTATTAAGAATTTGAAGCACCAGTTTTAGTAGCTTTCCACTCCTTGCACAAAGGCGTATCCTTATGAAAGGACTACAAATAATACAGTAGCTCACAAATAAGGTGTCATTCAATATTTTTGGGTGCGAAAGTAAAAGTAATGTTTGTTTTATAATTAACGCGCACATCATGATGATCATGACCTCCCTTATAATGTTAAACAAATTGCGAGCATTTAGGAAAGTAGAAGCGTATTAAGTTAGAGTAGGAGACACCGATGGAGATTGCCTTCAAATTTTTGTGAGTTGCAATGTATTGGAAAAACAGAGTCTGGTAAAACATTCAACTTACAGGTGGTGAGAATAAAATATGAGTCTCTATACTTGACTGTAGGACCGAAGTTGAACTGAAGTTGAAACTGAAGAGCATTCATAGCGAGGCTGATCTTGCAACTAAATTGTTTTTTCTTCTTAAATATATGACATTACGAGCATCTTGATCGAGAAGGGATCATAGCTCTCCCACTTAACTGTTTCACCCTATTGATCCCCTCGTTGAATACGCCGTTGTTGATCTTAGAATCCGTTGGCATACCTGCCGGTTCTTGAATTATTCCATCTCTGAGGCCAACCGAATGTAGATTTTGTTGCATTTGTCTGTAACAGAAGTGTTTTCCGTTTGTTTCGTCCCGATCATGTCACGTTGTATTGTTTGTCTTTTTGACGGGAATTTTGGCCTCTCAAGGAGGCATTTTCTTTCGACGTGAAGGCTTCCACGGATCTTGATACTTCTATTGCTATCAAGCTTTGTTACTCCTGCTGCCATACCGACATTCTTTACCTCATTTGCTCGTACATTGTCCAACATTGTGAACCCTATGTGAGTTTTGTACGCGGTGTACAGTTTTCTATTCAGTTAAAGGGGCATTTTTCAATCAGACGATGGTGGAGTATTCTCACCACTTCATCCTCCCTTGGCTTACTTGATGATTGATATGTCGTCATTACAAGTTGACTCACTATTGATTATTGATACCAGATATTTAAACTTTTCACACGTGTTAAGCACATTTGCATTCAAATAAATGTGTGGAATAGCCATGTTTTGATAAAAAAAAGGGCTAAACAAGAATTCAGTCTTTTTTCGACTGATACTCACTACCATATAAAACGTTTACCCATATGTTAAGTGCATTTTGTAGGCATGTAGGATCCTCGCTTATGATGAGTCCATCGTCTGAACTTTATCTTTAAGCAGGTTGTCAAACTGGCTTATGACTATGCTTATCCTCAATCATTCCGCGCTCGTGTTTGTCAATCTACTGCTCCTGCTACTAAATTGCTTAAGAGAACAAATGCAACTCGCTACTCTACTTTTGAATGGATGGAAATTATAGATTTTAGCCAGATCAGAAGGGATCACTTTTTCGCTCATTTCGTGCACTATCCACTATGTCGCTTAAAACTTGAGAATTGTTGGTTTCTTATACATCGATAGTTCGAGGACTATTCCCGGTAAACATTGTCTTTTGCGTAGCCTCACAAAAAAAAGAACGGTGTCAAATCGCATGGTCTTGGTCAATAGATTTTGCCGAAACGTGAAATTGCGCGGACAGGAAACTTTTCACGCGATGAAGCCATAATTGGTCTTGTTAGAACCACATGCCGTTCAAATCATGTTCTACAATCGCGAGCAGGCCAAGAAAATCGGTTATCATTCATCCTACCCGTGGTACCCGTGGCGCGATGGTTAGCATGTCCACCTGCTAACCGAGAGGTTCGAGGTTCGAATCCCAGCAAAGGCAAAAATGTTTTTCCACGGGTATCGCCTTTCGCGAGGAATTGGCAAGTCCTCCGTTAGTAAATTCATTGCGATGAAAAACGCTTTCTCAATTAGCCGTTCGGAACCGGCAGATTTTGAAGGTCCCCTCCATTCCCTCACAAGGCATTGTTGTGAGAAATGTGCTAGGCCTAGGGGCTCCTCGCTCTGTTGCGCCACCCTATTTATTTTATTTATTTATTCATCCTAATCGCTGCGAATTGACTGTAACGATAAATTCGGATCATCAGAAGGAATATAAGTTCATATTTTGGCCATAGTTTCCTGGAGATGACACAGGAATCTAGGCATTCCCATCTTTCATTCCAATCTCGTATTATATAGGTACCAATGATGTGTTTAATTGCACAGGGTTGGACTCTGATTTTTTGGTCTATGAGAGAAGGTTCAAGTATTGGCTATTCTCGCCAGCTCGTCCGCTTTTTCGTTTCCCGGTATGCCACTGTGACCTGGAAACCCAACAGAGTCTAACGTTATGCTGCATGCCAAGAACATTTAGCTCTTCGCGACAGCAAGAAACAAGCTTTGATTTGATAAGAGTGGCAGGGGGTTTTATTGCTGCTTGGAAAAAAGAAAAAAGTGATATTCACATGTGATAGCGCCATCATGGGCACCTTTTTTGAAGCTTTTGTAACTGCCAAGATCTCGGCCTGGAAGATACTGCTGTAATTTGAAAGTTTGAAGGAGCTGACAATATTGAGGCTTTCTGAAAAGAAACATGCACCTGCTCCAACTTTCATTTTTGAGACGTCGGCATAAATTTATATAGACGTTTCGTTTGTTTGAGGTGTTTCATTCCTCAGGATTTATAAAAGATCAAGTATGGAGTTATGTAATCCGTGCAGATATTGTTGTCTGCGTATCTTGATAAGATCTGTTCATGTCCTCATGAGATTGTTCCTCTTCGTTACTGTATCTGTCGCTTTCTACTAGAGATGATTTTCACTTAACTTATGTCGCTCTCTACGCCTTATATTTTAAGATGTTTCCTTAGACTGTTATATCCAGTTAACAAAACCAGCTACAATTCGTACCTTGTATATACTTGGGTTTATTGTGTTGATGTATCTTCTCTTGTTGATCGTACCAAGTAGAAGATTTCCCAACTTCGGGAGTGCATTATAATGTCTTTCTCGGCTTTGTTTCTTTTAATTTTTAAATTCATTCAAAAGGGTTCTGGTTCTCTGAGAGGTGGCCTTGCTCCTGTTTTGTCACTTTGTTTGTCTTTTTGTTTCCTTTTATTCCTACATGACCGTTCACTCAAAATGCTTTTATTTTATTATTATCCAGTTTATTCGATTTGCATGCATTCGGCGACAAGTTTTGGAGTGATTGTGTAAGACTTTACAGCTTTGAATGCAGCTTTGCTGTTTGTCATTATTACAACAAGCTTGTTATTGCAATTTCTATCAATGGTTCACTTCAACGCATTTGTAGATTGCATACACTTCTGCTTGATGGAAAATTACAGTTGTCCCAAAGGTTCTCAAATTATTGTTCTTGGGTCAAATAAACCTGCTTCTGTCCCTTTCGCTTTTTAATTTAAACCGTCCTTGTACCATTTCATTGGATTAGTGTTTATTGTTTCCCTTGCTCTGCTCTGTCTTTTAGTTGCTTAGTTCAGCGTTGAATTATTTAATGAAATTGAATTTCTTTGTTATGCTTTCCCAATGACAACTCCTTTGAAAATTTCTTACTTTCGTTCGGTTTTAGAACAATATCTGTTCCTTGATTTACTTTGCCTAACCTTGCAAACGTTGCATTTGTCGCAATTTCTAAAACTATGTGTAAGATAAATGCTTCCGATGCTACAATGAGATAGCTCTTCATCCTTTTTGATATGCATATGTACGCATGTCTATACTTATTTGATAGATTAGGATCGGTCCCACCATTATAACGTTCATCCACTGAATACTCGGCTTACAACCCCGTGTTCTACCTGCAATTCTCTTTGATATCAGTAAGGTTTTCATAGCTTTTTCTGTTGCTGCTCCTACTTACTTTTTCCACAAGAGTTTGCTATCAAGGATTGAGCCTAAATATTTTACTTCTTTTGTTTGTTTTGTTTAAGTGTTGGGAGGCTTCTTCTTATAAGTTACACCATTATAGTTTTTTAATTTGGGTGTAAGCTCGGTATTAATAGTAATTTCGTTAAAAGTTGTTTTTCCACTCAGGAAACTTTCATACACAAAATCAAACTTTTTTTTTGTCTCTCAGCCTTTGAAACTACACTCTAAACTAAATATGTACTTGGTTTTGTCCTTTTTTGACTCAAATTTCATCATCTCAATCTCAAAAATAGTTTTCATATTTCAACATTGAAGCCTTACTTAATTAAGTTGATTCAAAATCGTAATACCCAAGTATTTTCACTTAACTCAAAACACCTTTGTACTCCACAAGCGGATTAAGAATTTCAAAAAAACGAACAAAAAGAGAGCTGAGGAAATTCCAAACATGAAAACTTAAATCCCTTGAACATTGATTAGTTTAAACTCGGTCGCTGGCTGTTCCACAAAACTAGAAGAACGAAACAAGAAGAAGAAGAAACTTTCTACACTCTGCTCTGCAAGAGTTATTCGAATTACCCAATCTCTTTTTACTTATAAAAGATTATGCTTTTCCAGAAAACCCATAAAATCTGAGATAAAAATTGTTTTTAATAAATTTTCCTTGAAATATTTTGTCGGTAAGTATGTGAGTGAGTATGCGGTTGCATGCTAACATGGTTATTTCTTTGCGGGCAGGTAGATGGTAGATGGTTGTATGTGTCGGTTATTCTTTTTTTCTTTCCTTTTCTATGTAATGCAATTTCGAATGCAGTTTTGTTCCGGAGGAGTCAGAAGAAAAGAAACAGGACGTCTAACTACGAGTACCTACAACGACGACGACTACGACGATGACGATGTAAAGAATTTCTTAAGAAACAATGAACTTTTTTTTGTTGCATTCTACTTACATACGACGTAGTGCAATAAACAGGATAACCAACCGAATGGCGTGTATAACGTGTAGAGGTGGTGTTGGTTGTGGTATAGTTGTGGTGTAAGAAGGTTGAAAAAGAATTTGCCAGGATTTATATTGCTAGAATAACAGAAATTCCGGTGGTGGTGTTGAGTGCAACACATATTTTTTAAGAATTAAATTCTGATTGCGACATATGGGTTCGAGACATGAAGGTGTCAAATTGTTCTCGGAATCAATTTGAGATTTTCGACATAATCGTTGAGTTGGACATGCTGTTTTCGATAAATACCTACAAGGAATCAAGGAAACCTAAAACATGGTATTCTTGAAACTGGTCTCGTGTCTTTGAAAAATATGAGTTTTATTCATGAAATTAATTGTTTTGGGCCTGATTGATTCGTTAAAGCATATTGGAAATTGGTACTATAGCGCATTTTTTCACAACCGTATTTTGAGAGGAATGCAAGGGGTGTACAACTTGTGGCATCACCGGAACATATATAAAAAGTGGGATCACGGAAAACCACTGACAGTCTATCCGACGCCGCCGCCGACGTGAGAAAAGTCTCTATGACATTCCTTCGACACAATTCGCCACGCGAACACCACATTTTTCATAAAAGTACATTTGATTTCATTAAAACTAGAGTTTAAATTGTTAAGGAAAGCTTTTTATTTAGTTGGAGGATCAAATAGATTGTTCCACATTGGTGACCCAGACGTGATGCCACTTTTTATTATTGTTCCGGTGATGCCACAATACTCCCCCTGTAAGATTGTTCACAACGAAGCACAGCCAAAGTCCAATTAAAACAGTTTGTTAATTTTCGTTTGACTTTTATTTCGTTTATCTTCTTTTCTTATATATTTAGTTTTTACTTAAATTTTAAGTTGACGCTAGTTTATCACGTTTATATCGTCTGCTGTCCACCTTCGTTCTGCCCATTTGCCTTCTCACTTTTACAGAATCAAAAAATGGCCGAAGATAAAAAAGATAGCAGATTGTAAAAAGATGACGATCCTGTGAAGGAAAATTTATCTTATGGCGTTGCCAGGTTTGCTAAAACCCCCTATAGAATCTGTACAATTAATATCTATTTGGTATTATGACTCTTCGACCGGAAGGGGCTTACGTTGCTGCTTTGGTTGGTGACACTGCTTTTCCTTGAAGTTCCAAAGGGCCAAACGCGGGCTTAAGTCTGTCCACAGAGATGTTTTTCTGTTTTCCTTGAATATCTTATTTGAAAAAACTTGTCACCTTTGTCTAAGATTTCGGAAGGTCCATCGTATGGTCCCTTTTACTTTGTCGCATCGAACGAAGGCAAATTTGATATGAAAGATCCGGATGAACGAAAATTTTGGTATTGTCCATATGTTTAACTGGAATAGGGCTCAGTGTAGACATAAATCTTTTCAGCTCTTTCATGAATTCAGATTCCGCGATAATGATCGGCTTAGGATGAAAAAATTGACCAGCTTAAGTTTTTATCCGTAGATCCTTAGCTGCCGTAAAGTTTGTTGCGATTTTTGTTGTGAAACGCAAGCCCAATAGAATGATTGGTAAGAAATTACACCAGCTGACTTTTGAATAGCACTTGATAGCCGTCTTGAGTGTCCTGTGCCATCGTTCAATCATACCGTAGACCTGTGGATGATAGAGGGTTGTTTTTGAATGATCGATGCCTAAGTACCTTGTCAGCTCTTTGAAAATTTTTGACTCTAACTGTAGAGGAATTGTCTGGCTACTGTCTCAGCTGTGATATCTGTTAAAGGGACCGCTTCGACCCATCTTGAAAAGCGGTCGATCATCTTCAAACAATACCGATTTCTTGTAGAAGGTGGAAGTGGACCAATGAGGTCTATGTTGACATGCTCAAAACGCTGCTATGGATCCTCATATATGTCCAGTTTTGTTTTGTTGTGGCGCTGCACCTTTGTTTGTTGGCATGGAATGCATCGCTGTACAAATTTGGTGATAGCATGGGACATTTTTGGCCAAACAAATCTCTCTTTGATGATCGCGATGGTCGCTTTCACTCCAGGATGCGAAATGCTGAGAGTTTCTCGATGATGCGGTGACGGAATGATTTTGAAATTTTGGATCTGAGATTAGGAAACAATTTGATAACTAAAAAAGTTTCAGTTTTATTACCTTGGTCTAGATATTCTTTAAGTTCGCTATCCATTAGTTGTTCGCTTGCCATCTCGTCAAAATCGAGATGAATCAAAACCATCTATATGCCGAATATCGGTACAAAACTGTCCAATATAATCGAGTTGGCGCTGTTGACGTGGAGAAGTTTTTTTCCAGATTTTGTTGATATTCAAAAGTGATGGGATTATCGTCAGTCAGGATAATGAAGTTCCTTCCTTCCAAAAATTGTTGGAAAACTAGAATAGCTCGGTAGATCGCCGTAAGCTTTCGGTCATAAGTGCTATATTTGACTTGTTGGTTAGTTAGTTTCTTTGAATAAAATCCTAGTGGCGAAAGTTCGTTGCTGCGTAATTGATTTAATACAGCACCTATTGCAAAATGTGAAGCATCCGTATAAAAAATTAACTGAGCACTGGGAGCCGGATGATGTAAGAGTGTCACTAATTCCTCTTTACAATCCTGGAAAGCCTTTTTTGATTCTTTGTCCCAGTTTATTGCAGTGTTGTCGTTCATCTTTTTTCCAACAATGAGTTTCTGATGTTCCATTTGCTTTTTAATGGCGTGGCGTGGGGAAAGATCTTTCTGTAAAAATTTATAATTCCTAAAAACTTTTTTAGTTCCTTGGCGACTTTCGGCTGTTTGAGTTCTTTCATAGCACTAACTTCTTCATTCGTAGGCTTTATTCCTTTTTCGTTAAAATAACTTCACTTTTGCCAAACACACATTTAGAGACGTTTATTTTGAAGTAGTTCTCGTCCTACTTTGAAAAAACTCGGCGCAAATCTCGCTCGTGTTCTTCTATGTTTAAATAGGCTGCCATCAGGTCGTTATCATATGGGAAACAGCAGTCAAATCGATCGTTGGGAACTTAGTTGAATTGACGTTGAAAAGTTGGTGCGCCACCAACTTGTCTGCAATTTCAACCCGATAATTGAAAAAGCGAAAGATTTTCATGCCAATGCTAACCATTGCGACACGGGCACCAAAGCCTACTTATTAATAAAAATAAAAAAACTCAACGAAGTCGATAAAAACTTAACGAAACTATAAATGATTTATTGAAATCAAATTAAACGTGAAAATAACAACTTAACGAAACCAATCAAAAAAATTAATGATCATTTCAAACTTGACGAAAGAGAGTCACTCTAGAACTGCTTCACTTATCTGGCGCAATCAACCTTTTGCGAAAATATTTTAGAGTTTTCATAAAAGATTATTCTCTCAGCCTACTCTCGCTACCAAAGTGTCTGCGTCTTTTCAACGCTTACACTTTTTCAAATAATGTCCTTTTCTCTACAAACAAAACTATCGGAGGGGAATAAATCGATATAGGAGTGAATTACCATCAATGTCTGTTGTTCTAAATATGCACAAAGGTATAATCACATTCAATCCCCTTTGTTTGTTCTTCTCCATTTCTATTGACCCTTGTGTTCATGCTGTCGGCATGAATATGCCATCGTTCGAAAGCCATAACACAAATGAGCTTCCACAAAAAAAAAAAAAAAAAGAAAACGAAGAAAAAAGAAGGAAATAATATCAAAGAAACAAAAATATTCAAAAGCAGAGCCGCAGTCATCGGGCGTGGAAGTGCTCCCGACAGAAAGGCATTATCCATTAGTCCCGGGTGAAATCTCAAGGTCATATTCCATTGCTTACCTTTGGCACGAGGGAGCGAAGCCAAGACAGAACACACAATAGGATACTATTACCTTTGAGACATATGGTGCTAAAGCTAATGACAGCTACACAACACTTGTGAACGAAAATTTTATAATTCAAAGCTTATTTTATTATTCCATAGATGGCGTGAATAGCCAATTACTACACAACCTAATGGCTGGACCGTGAAAACATAAGTAGCTATAGTCACAATGGTAATTCCTTACACCCATTTCTTCCCCCTTCCAGAAACAAAAAACAAAAACACTCGAAAACATCTGACGTGGGCTTGTTTTCTCGATAAATATATATGAAAAAATTGTGTTCTCCTCGCGTGCTTCTGCGATTCCTCCTCTTTCCCTGCCTTAATCTATCCCATGGAGACAGAAGAACGCTCTTCTCTATTTTGAACATTCCACGTGATATTTACGCACACATGCAGAGGCACACATATTTTTGTGTATTCAAGAGCATTCCTTTGTAGCTGTCGCTGCTTCTTTCATTTGTGCTCATTAACCAGCAATGCAATTAATGCCTCTCCACACCATCGTCATCGGTATCGCCGTAGCAACGTCTTCGCCTTGTTTGGATAAACGTTGTGCATCAGCAACAAGGTATTTTTATTTTTATCTCCCTATGGTTCACTTGGTCCCTGATCCAATCGATAAAGCCTCCACTCTACCTCCTCACACTTTCTCACACTTCATCGAAATATCTTTCGTCAAATAATTGGGTCAGTTTGTGGTTTAAGCTGAGTTGAACGGAATTCTTTTCACATATCCAATTCGCCATCATTGATTGGATTGACATTTATGAGTGGATTGGGAACGGAAGCCTGAGAATGAGAAAAATGAAGTCATTTGCCATAAGGAAAATCGAATCAAGTCATTTCCTAAATTGTTTATCCATTCAATAAACAAAAGAATCTCCCTAATGCTTATGCAGAAGCAGTTTTTGTTTGTTTTCAATTTTGTTTGTTGTTGCTATGTTTCTCCTTTCATTTCTTTTTTTTCCATTGTATATAGGGTGAGTGTTGTCTGTTGTTACACTTCTGATTTAATGTTTACGTACCTCGCTGAACATCATAAATGACGTGTATTTATTTATACTTCTTTTTTTCGTAGTGAGAGCGTGCTTCCGCGTTGTCTGTACAGCGGTGCGGTGGTGTGACAGATCACATTATCACGGAGATTTGTCCCAAGTGAAAACGCAGAATAAAGTGTTTTCAGTTTTTTTTGTTTTCTTCTTATTTTCTTTTTGAGGTGGTTGGTTGGTTGGTGAAGCCGACTTCTAAGTACAATAATGACGACAAAATGAGTACTGGATTTGTTTTTTATTCTCCACTTTTTTTTTCTGACGGGAAAATTTCTCCTGGGAGTTGTATCTCATTATTGTTGAGTTAAGCTTTGTGATTTTTGCTGTCGTTGTAGTTGCTTTTTGGTATCAACACAAGCTTTAGTATGTGTTCTTGAAAGAGCCTGTCTTTTGGCGACTTCGTTTTAATCGTTTTTGTTTTATTTTTTTTTATGGGAGTCTATTTGAAATAAATTTAATCTCACCGCGGTGGGAATACAATTGGAATGGTCTGTCTGACTTGTGTTTTTGTTATCTGGGCTTGAAGGTCACTGGCTAAATTTGTTTTTGTTTTTCTTTTTTCTGTCCGTGAGAAGTGATGAGATTGTTTCTTTTTTCTGAAATTGCTGAAATGGGAATAGAAGCGTTGAAAATGATTGAATGTTGTTAACAATTATTATGAGAAACAAAAGATTTTGTTGGTGAGCAACTAAAAATAGTAATGATACATTTCTCACACTGAACTGTAGCCATGACCAACTTCTTTTGTTTTTTGGTTGTTGAAATTTGGATTTGAGACTTGGTATTATATAATGCAATTGGTGAAAACTGTAGACTCTATTGATTTTCTTTTGTTTCAATACACCGAAATTTGTGAATTGTTTCATCTTTATTCTTTTTTGGATTGATGGTTTGAGCAGACATATACCTATTTGTTTACCATTATACTCTATTTGGAACACATTATCAGTTCAAGGAAATCATGGTAACGTAAACGCACTAGTAGCCGGCCAGTGTTAGTAGCCGGACACATTGACCTTTTTTTGCGATTAATAGATACATCACTCAAAAAAATCCACAAACAACAACATCCATGGGTCCTTCAATGTGTCCTATACATGCATGCAAAGTTTCAGGTACTCGAAATGCGTACTTTAGGAACTACGCATCATTTTATTGTTTAAGGTTTGAAGGTGCGGCCTCGTTGTCGATTTGTGTAAGAAAAAAATAGTGCGAACACTTTTTAGTAGAAATCAATTGAACAAGTAATAATTAATTTATTGTCATGGAAAGACATTGGTTTCGTTGGAAATATGATTAACTAAAACAATTTGCAAAAAAAAACCTAATTTAATAAAATCTTTGCCATTATTTGTGGTGTCCGGGAACTAACACCAAAATTGAATATGTTTTTCAGTACCCAGACATGCTGTCCGGGTACTAACACAGTGCGATTATCATGCATATTCAGTACCCGGACAGGGGTTGTTTCTTAAAATAATTGTGTATGGATACTGAAACAAAAGCGTTCGGATACTAGAAGATCAGTAATTTTAAGAGACTTAATCATTGAGAGATTTGATCATTTTAAGAGACAAGCCCTGTATGGATACAAAAAATGTGCGCTTGTCTTATATTTTCAGTACGCAGACATGGCTTGTCTCTTAAAATGATTGTGTCTGGGTACTAAAACAAAGGCGTCTGGGTACTGAACTTTGCTGTCCGGGTACTAACGCAAATGGAACTTTTCTGAATTGTTATTTTATTAATTTTAACAATGATCTCTTTGCAATTTACTTGAACGCCATATTATTGAGAAATGTCTATATTCTTACAATCAATAAAAGTTTCCGTGGTAGCATTTATGGTTACAAAATGGTTTGAAGTCAAAGTTGAGAAAAAAGTTAAGTGTCCGGGTACTAGTGCGTTTACCCTATTCTCTTCTTACACTGATTTTAGAGAGTTTCGTTGTTTTAAAGGTTTCCATGTCTGGGTTAATGATTTTTTCATAAGATTTGTTTTAGTATATTCCAAAAAATACAGCCGGTACTGATTGTAAAAGCTCTCCCATCCCATAAGACCTGTACCACATGTGCTGACACTTTTTTAATACAGAGTTTAGTAAAGAAGTAAAACCCCTTTTTTTGTTTAAATTAAATAAAAGAGACTGAATTCATTGAATTATTGAAAAATTAGAGAAACACTTACTACTAGCGAAGCATTAAATTCCAGTAACTAGAATTTAGTGCTCTCCATTTTCCTTTTAAACTGTTTTTTCTATTCGTTGTGATCGTTTTGTAAAAAGCGCTCCGAAATTTGTTTTCACACACTTTTTTTTTTTTACTGTTTCCAACTTAAAATAATAAAGAGGAAACGATTGATAATAGTCCTTTGATGCTGGATCAGTGAAGTGAAATTCCATGAGCGTGGTGGATGTACCTGAATGACTTATTTGTGAGAAGTTACTGTAGAGAGAAAGTGCGCAAAGTAATTTTGTGTTTATTCTATTTTCTTTTTTATATTTTGTCTTTTTTTTCAATCTCTTTTAACACTTATTCCCGGAATCTTAGCTCTGGTCCACTTTTCCGCATTCCCTATCATCGTACGAACTACAGTTTTTACAACCCTATGTGACGTATGTTTCGTAATTACTCCTCGAATGTGCTTGAGTTCCATACTTCGAAATCAACCCTTCGTAAATCCCTTAATTCTCATTTACCTTAACTAAACCTCTCCTTAATCTATTTTCGCTTTTAAAATTATCGATTGCTTTAGAATTAAGTTAAGTTTATACTTTAGATTTAAGTTTTTTTCTTGTACTAAGTGTACCTAAATAACATTAAAATTTAAAAAATTTTGGGTTTTTTTTGCACCACTTCTATCTCCCTTATTTTGGAACTATAAAGAACAAGAGGAGAAATTATTACTTCTCTTGGCCCGCAACTTCCATTTGTTTACATTGTTGCTTTTTTAACAAGAGATCTCTCTGTGATAGGTACACTGGTACACATATTCAACTGAATATAAAGTGCTGTTCGTGTGTGAGGCTTACCCACTTGTTCGATCTCCTCTGTGTATGTGGGTAACACCTGTAAATCAATAAACGTTCGTTGAACTTGAAACCTGGGTCCTTGACAACCCTATATGTCTTAGAAAAAAACTTGGGATTTTGGGTTTCAATAATCGTTGAACCATGAAATCACACATCTATTACCCTGCGGCTACACGATCAACAAATGGCAAGTCATCGGCTCACACAAATAAACTTTCAAATTCCAGTCCGTGTGTCGGTTGTGACGTAGGCGACTTACAATCTGCCAGGCAACTGGCTTTCAATCGCCATGTCATTATATATTTTCAAAATGACACCAACAAGGCACTCTTTTCTCTTTTTGAGGGTATTTGACGAAGTTGTCAGTTTCATAGCTACTGAAACTGCTTCTCGGGGGGCTTTCAATATTCCATAACAGTAGGGTTTCAATTTCGAAAAGTTAGGTTGTGTATGTAAAAAAGTTTAAATGTATTGTAGATGGCTTATCATATCTTGATCGTGTAGCCCCGGGGTTAAGTGGGTTACTCCATTTCTGTTTTAGAAAAAGTTCCGGACAGAAAAAAGTGTTTTGAAATTTTCTACTTTTAAAGAAAGACAACCCGTGGTGTGATGGATAGCATGTCCGCCTGTTAATCCAGAGGTTCGAGTTCGAATCCCACCAGAGGCAAAAATGTTTTTTCTACGGGTATCGCCTTTCGCGAGGAACTGGCAAGTCCTCCGTTAGTATTCATTGCCATGAAAAGCGCTTTCTCGATTAGCCGTTCGGAACCGGCAGAAAATTGTAGGTCCCCTCCATTCCCTCACAAGGCATGGTTGTGAGAAATGCGCTAGGCCCAAGGGCTCCTCGCTCTGTTGCGCCACCCTATTTATTTATTTATAAAGAAAGACAACATGTTTCCTTTTTGTTCAGATAAAATATCGTTTTATTTTCTTGATAGTAGTGCAACAAAAGTGAAAAATCGAGGGTTACTTCTGCTCAAGTCCTTCTTACTTCTGCTCAAGTCTTCAATTCTCCTACCCACGATAGAACGTTAACACGGTCCCAATAACACTACGGCACTTTTTGCTGACACGTGTCAAACAACAAACAGCATCCTAGACGCACTGTCTGTATAAAGGTTGTACAAATTTGTACACTGACATTAAATTGATTTATCTCAATTTTTTTTACAATCATGAGGCTTTTGATCTCTACTTGCTAAAGTAGGTATTGTAGTTAGGGATGAATGTGTGGTTCAGCCAGCAATTTTGGTATCGAACAGGGTGCCGTGATCCACACAATTTCAAAAACCTTGCAATGTCTTCGAAGTATGAAATGATGCTTTCGTTGATTTAGTTCTGAAATCCTAGTAGAAGAATTAATCGGTATCCCGTTTCTGTGCTTGCAGCACAATTTTCTTCAGTTAGGTAACAATTTGAGGACCTTGCCATAGTAAGATAGACTTTCATCCTTTTTTGTGTTGTCTGTTGAATTTTGGAACAATTGTTAAATATGGACATTTGGTAACAATTTTTTTTTTGTTAGTTGTTTCAATACACGCAGATTCTTTTTTAAAGTACTGAGTTCAAAATCTGCGACATGAAATACGACAGTTAATGGCACAATTAGTTTTTTGTTTTAAGATTGATTTCACCCTTCCCAGTGGTTAGGGTAACTCAATGTCAATCGTCATGTAAGTGAACTCTAAATATTTTTTCTGCCTCTATTGACTCTTTTTGCATTCAATTTTGAAGAAATCCCACCATCGATAAATATTTTACCTTAAAATTCCTCAAACCTGCAGAGTGTTGAAGAAAAAAAGTCAAAGTTACTAAGGTTTTCCATATGTAATTTTTTAGGTGTTCTTTTTTTTCAAAATTTCAATGTGAGAGTTAGGAAAAAAAAAATCAAAACCATCCTTATGCATATACTTACATATATACAGGGTGTCCCGTAATTCGTTTTACATACTTTGGGATATGATTCTTGGTCATATTCTAAGAAAAAAATTGTTCTACAGTAAAGTCCGTTTCTCAAGTTTAACATCACTTTTTGACAATTTAAAAAAAGGCTAACTTTGGTGTACCCTGACCTTTGTTAAATTCGATATCTCTGTCAATACTGATGATAGAGACCTAATCTTAGACTCAATTTTTTGTAGAAATAACAACCTTTAAGACTGTATTTAAATTAGGCTTCTGTTTCGAGGAGGTTCTGGTTTGAACCACCTTTGTTCAAAATGAAAACGAATAAAGTTTTAATGCAAAAATTGACAAATGTATTTGACTGTGATCGCGACAGAAGTGAAAGAAATTTAATTACAACTGGTCTTTAAATAGAGAGAAATGAGAAACGTTGAATACATAAATTCTGTTATAGCTTATATAATTTTCAATATGAATGTGAGTGTAGGTGTAATTTAAGAGAGTTTTAAATGAGTGAAAAAATAGTTTGACATCAGATAAGTTCAGTGCTGCCGCAACAGCTTCCATAGGTTTAGGGTTGCCAGATTTTCAATTTTAAGTGGTGTTCAAATTTTCTTCCCAAAACAAAGTTTTGACTTTGATGTCATTTTTTTGGAGAAAAGGCCTGATAAAGAGTTTCTTTATTTTTTACAGATGAACAAAACAATAATAAAGAAAAAACTCAGCATTAAGTTAGCTCAAAAACCCATACATTTTATGATACTTGAAAAAATAAAAAATGGGAAAAATTAAAAAAAAAATAAAAAAAAGTTTTTGCTTTGAGGTTTGTTTGAATAAAACAATAATATGATCACTTTTAGTAGTTTTTTTATGTATTTAATACAAATACAATTATAACAAGTGCTCAAAGCCCCATCCTTCGTTTTGAATCCATGCCCGAGCCCGTTTTTGGATTTCATTGTGGGTGTTTGCTGTCGATAACTCTTGTCTTACTTGTAGTCTTGTAATCTTTGAAACTGTATTTAAATTTGACTCCTATAGGCTAAGGGTTGCCAGATTTTCAGTTAGTATAAAGTTCCTGGTATCCTTTGTTGTGCTTTTCTTCAATTTCCATTAAAAAACTCATATAAGAAAAAAAATGTCTGCGTATTCTTCTCTCGTAAATGAAAGCATTTCAAAAAACTCTCTGATCAAACTGCAATCGTGACTTAATTTGACAAACTAATGAACAAATTTGTTTTCTTATTCTTTTATGCGACTTATTTACCTATTGAACATTCATACCCCAAATTTAAAGCAAACATCCACAATGAAATCCAAAAACGGGCTCTGGCATGGATTCAAAACGAAGGAGGGTGCTTTGAGCACTTGTTATAATTGTATTTGTATTAAATACATAAAAAAACTACTAAAAGTGATCGTATTATTGTTTTATTCAAACAAACCTCAAAGCAAAAACTTTTTTTTATTTTTTTTAAAATTTTTCCCATTTTGTATTTTTCCAAGTATCATAAAATGTATGGGTTTTTGAGCTAACTTAATGCTGAGTTTTTTCTTTATTATTGTTTTGTTCATGTGTAAAAAATAAAGAAACTCTATGTTTATCAGGCCTTTTCTCCAAAAAAATGACCTCAAAGTCAAAACTTTTTTTTGGGAAGAAAATTTGAACACCACTTAAAATTGAAAATCTGGCAACCCTAAACCTATGGAAGCCTAATTTAAATACAGTCTTAAAAGTTGTTATTTCTACAAAAAATTGAGTTTAAGATTAGGTCTCTATCATCAGTATTGACAGAGATATCGAATTTAACACAAGTCAGGGTACACCAAAGTTAGCCTTTTTTTAAATTGTCAAAAAGTGATGTCAAACTTGAGAAACGGACTTTACTGTAGAACAATTTTTTTCTTAGAATATGACCAAGAATCATATCCCAAAATATGTAAAACGAATAACGGGATACCCTGTATATTATATATGCATTTACATTTTTGTATCTTTAAACTGACATGCACTTTTTGCTTTTTTGAGATGAAAAGTTTGACATTACAAAACTATTGGCTTCCCTTCTACCACTCGCCTGCAAATATGAAAACTTGTTCAAGACTAAATCCTTAGTAAGGAATATATGTATGTACATACCTACAAACATACATCATACAAAAGGTTAGAGTTTTTTGACAGTGGGAGGGTTTAAAACAAAAACTTGTTTATAATCTTCTTTCTTGAGATGTCATGTAGGTAGGTGTCCTTTTCTATCCATCTCGTTCAAAAACTCATTCAACTTAGGTATACCTGCCTAGAGTTGATAGGGTAAACGCACTAGTACCCGGACACTTAACTTTTTTCTCAACTTTGACTTCAAACCATTTTGTTACCATAAATGCTACCACGGAAACTTTTATTGATTGTAAGAATATAGACATTTCTCAATAATATGGCGTTCAAGTAAATTGCAAAGAGATCATTGTTAAAATTAATAAAATAACAATTCAGAAAAGTTCCATTTGCGTTAGTACCCGTATACATCAAAATCTAGTACCCGGATGCCTTTGTTTCAGTACCCGTACACAATCATTTTAAGAGACAAACCATGTCTGCGTACTGAAAATATAAGACAAGCGCACATTTTTTGTATCCATACAGGGCTTGTCTCTTAAAATGATCAAATCTCTCAATGATTAAGTCTCTTAAAATGACTGATCTAGTATCCGAACGCTTTTGTTTCAGTATCCATACACAATTATTTTAAGAAACAACCCCTGTCCGGGTACTGAATATGCATGATAATCGCACTGTGTTAGTACCCGGACAGCATGTCTGGGTACTGAAAAACATATTCAATTTTGGTGTTAGTTCCCGGACACCACAAATAATGGCAAAGATTTTATTAAATTATGTTTTTTTTTGCAAATTGTTTTAGTTAGTCATATTTCCAACGAAACCAATGTCTTTCCATGACAATAAATTAATTATTACTTGTTCAATTGCTTTCTACTAAAAAGCGTTCGCACTATTTTTTTCTTACACAAATCGACAACGAGACCGCACCTTCAAACCTTAAACAATAAAATGATGCGTAGTTCCTAAAGTACGCATTTCGAGTACCTGAAACTTTGCATGCATGTATAAGACACATTGAAGGACCCATGTATGTTGTTGTTTGTGGATTTTTTTGAGTGATGTATCTATTAATCGCAAAAAAAGGTCAATGTGTCCGGCTACTAACACTGTCCGGCTACTAGTGCGTTTACCCTATTTTATTTCTCTAAGAGCTAACATAACGAGCACCCCACATAAACGAACTTTTCCCCAAAATATGTACATAGCAAGATAAATTGCAGTTGAACAAAAAAAAAAATGGAACTCCATTCGTCCTTGCACGAAGTGCATGGAGCACTGGAGCAGTAATTTTTGCATCATTTCTTGTTCTTTTTAATATATCTTTTAATTTTCTTTTTAATCTCCATTCATCAACGCTCTAGCCATATAATTCTTTAAAAAACAAAAAAAAAAGTGCAGAAATCTACAAGCCAACACACATGCTGACATTAAATCGCCATCACCTCTGCTGACCTGGTTCCATTTTGTCCTACGTCTCACTTCTTTTCTCTTCTCCTTGATTTTTCGTCTCGCAGCAAAGCTATAAAGAAATAGAACAAAAAAAAGAAACAAAATTAACATCTGTTATATCAGCATAAATGAACAGTTAACTATGATGTATTACCTGCAAAACAGGAAACTGTCACTTTCTGCTTTGTTGGCCTAAAAACAACTAGGAAGACACAACGACGACGACGTCGACTCTGCAGAGAAAAATAAAAGTGCAAAAAAGAAACAAAAGAAATTAAAAAAAAAGCAAAAATCTCACATGCAGAAAATTGCGTAGCAGAGATCCTCTATTTCCTGCTTCACAACTGCAATAGCATCCTGAATGAATGAAAATTAAAAAGAAAAAAAAAAAGAAAAAAGGATTACACAAAAAAAGGGCGAAAAGAGAAAACAAATTAGCACTGCTTCCCGTCTTTATATAATTCGCCATCGTCGCATTCCCTTTCCCCTATATCGTGGATGAATTCACATGCAAGGATTATGAAACGAACAACTTTTTCATAGGAACCGGCAACGATGCGCAATGAAAGAACTTTGTGTAAGGATCTCATTCACTGCATGGGGGCTGGGGTGCATCTGTAGAAAGAATTGAAGAAAATAAAAATGAACTCTCCTAGTTTGTGTCTGTTTGTGTGTGTGTGGCATAGAAATAATTCACAATACACACTGCATTAGCAGTTATACAAATAAATACAAAACTCACTTTGCGAATTCTCGCGAATAGTTGTTGTCCTTTGTTTAGGAACGAAAATTTTACCGTTATAATAAAATAGTCCCTTTTGTGACTTCTATTGGTACTACTACCTACAGCAATCGGGACTTAAAGTCCTCACAGGACAACGACACTCGAAGTCTTGGTTTTTAATGTTTTGTGATGCACAAACAATAAAGGGAGAAGTTTCGAATGAAAGGATGGCCATGATATAGATCGCTGTTTATGGGCTACGGCTCCTTCTTCTAGGTTACCATAGCGCTCTTGAACGAACGTTTCAAATGCTTAGATATTTTTTTTTTTCTTCTCCTGCTAGTTTATGGGCACGGGAGGCTCGATTCTAGTTCCTACAACCAACCCGGCAACTCTAAACAATACATCCATTATAATCATCAACGAGAGAGATATAAAGAATGGAAAATAGGTACCTATAAAAAAAGCAATACGCGGAGCTTAGTAGAAAACAAAAAAATACAAACCTATCTACCACCGTTAGAGGCTGGCTGGCAGGTATTTGTAAGTATAAGTGCAGCGCATACTAAAATTCTATATAAGTACGATTAAAGAAGGAAGCTTTTCAATTAAACTTGAAGTTCTTTGTAGTATTTCCATCCAGGTTCATTCGAATTTTTTCTTTTACTATCTACTTCTGCTTTATCCCTGTTCTCATATATCCTTCCACCCAACTATCACTGCTACATCGTTCCTTGTTTCGTGGTCGCATCGTTAAAGAACCTCGAACTCTTGGGTTGACTGACTATTGTGTGGTGAGTGAGTAGGCTTTTGAATCTATACTATGCCTAACCATCTATGTATATGCCATAAAGAATCCTTTTTGTTCTTAAATATTTTCCATTTTATGCAACTCGCTGGTGGATGGATTATTTTTTTGTCTATTCTTTTTTTTACTGTCGAGGACAGAGAAGTAAGTCCACGTAAAAGTTTTAAACTTCAATTGTCTTCAAAAGCCTTATTGTTTGAACTGATTTAGAGAGTTAAGTTTCTTACATTTTAGTGAGCTCTTTTTGAATCGATTGATTGACTAAGAGCTTCTGTTTCCCTACCTTGCCAGAATGTGCCAACTTTCTAGTAGAAAGTCTATACCGTTGTTCAGAAGTCAAACCAACTCTGTAGAGTAAGTGAATACAATTTGAATTAACCGAATCAAGATTGTCATTTGATGGATAGTTAGTAGTAACAGAGAAACCCTTAGAGACTTTTAGGCTGCTATTCTGCATTTTTGCTTTGGTAAGCGATCGTTCCCTAAACTAGGCACCTCATGTCATGGTTTCGTTTTGAGTTTTTGGGACTCTTTCCCCTGGACAAGCGTCAATCACACTTCGAGTGATGGCTACACCTACACTCAGAAAAAAACGAGCTAAATTCAAGTAAATCGGTGTCAAAACAAGCCTATTCGTTGACGAAAGTCTGTCAACCTCGAAAATTCTAAATCCGTGCCCAAAATTCTTGCTTTAAGCCTATTTTTTATAAGCCTCAAATTCTGATTTCAAGAATGTTTTCATCTTAATGTAAGATTATTTAAGCTAAATAATAAGAGTATAGGAGCTTAATGTCAGACTATTACAACTGTAATTTTTGTTTAGAAACATTTTTGTTTATTATTAGTTTTTTGACAAATAATTTAATTTAATTTAATTTTATAAATCTCACTGACGATGGAAGCATTGCTTCTGAAATGTACATCTGAGGAAATAAAATAAGTGTTTTAACTGTTAAAAACTTTACTAATCTTTTCATTTACTATTACAACCTAAAATTAAGATCACTTATTCTTAAATATACCAGGGATAAGAACAAAGCATACTTGAATCAAGTGTTTTATATTAATACATTAAGCATTAACAAACTTGAAACAAGAACAAAAATTGGTTTGCCTTACCTGCTTTCGGATCGTTTCTAGCTCGTTTAACTTTGAATTTAGACTGAAATTAAGCATTAAAGAACTTGAAATGAGAACAAAAACCCTTTTATTTAAGTATCCTTCATATAGCTTCTACCCCACCCCTTGTCCCTACCCCTTGTCTCCACCCCTCGTCCCCACCCCCTCGTCCACACCCCTCGCCTCCAAAATGAAATTGAAAGCACTTATAATTTCAATGTGTTTATATTTTTATTAACTTTTATTTTACAAAAAATTTTTAAGTATACTTAATTCTAAAATAGGTTTTTTCATTGTTCAGTGGATACAGAAATTGTTTATGGATTTGCAAAAGTTTGTCTTCATCGATGCTGCCGGTGCCTATGACGGTGAAAGCAGCGTAGTTGGTAATCGTTGCTATGATTGTGGTAAACGCGTCGGTTTCGGCTGAATAGGCAATTGTTTGTTACATCGTTCACTTTGTCACTCACTAGATCAAAGTTTCCGTCAATGTTCTCAAAAACATATAGGTACAATATACATTACTAGATTTTACACTGATTTCAATGTCATTTTCGTCCGAAGTAAAGTTTTCCATAGTAATCACTAATCACTCAATAAGAATATCACGTCCGAACAGTAATAAAGCACGCTTCAAAATGAAACAATGATCTAAGCTTCTTTGTAATCAAACTGCATCATATAAGTTTAAGATCGTTTCGGCTTAATTTCAGAATAATAATCTCAGATCGTTTAAGATCGTATCGGCTCGTTTTAACATTCAATAATCTAAAATTAAGAATGTTTTGTTCTTAATAAGAAAACGAAACTAAATCAAGATATAAACGAACTTAATTTAAGAACGAATATCTTATTATAACTTCAAACAAATCTTATGTTAAGAATGTCATACTAAAATCAAGTTTTATGTTCCTATTTTCGGAATAAATACTTGTTTCTAGAATAAAATTCTTGAATTATGAATAAAACGTGTCGTTTTTAAGATACCAAAACTAAGAATACAAAAAATTAGATTTAAGCTTGCTCGTACTTGATTTTAGCCTGCCTTTTTTCTCTGAGTGTACTAACCTCCTCATAGGTGGGCATAATAGTTCTAGATAAACATGTGGGCCTCAGCCAACATATTTCGCCAATAATTTCGATTTCGGCGAGCTCTCTCCAGTTTTGCACTCTAAGTCGGTTAGGGTCCTTTTCCAGTTGATTGCGTTTCCCTTTCCCCAATTTTTCTGCAATGTTAAACCGTTCGTGTCGGAGGCGTTGATATCCGTTGCTCGACATGTCTTCATATCCCAGCCATCGTGTTCTCGCGATGCGTACCTACTCTTCTAGCTATGTCCATGATGCGTTGTTGAAGCTTCTTCTCCAAAAATACGAGACCAAAGATAAGTCGCTGTACCGCGACATGAGCATAGCCAGAAGAGTAAGCATCGCGAGACTACGATGGTTGGGCCATGCAGAGCGGATGGACCCAAACGCTCCGGCTCGACGGGTTTTCGAAAACACATTGCAGGGAAATCGCGGAAGGGGAAGACCTTAACCGACAAAAAATATTGTATTGGAATGATGATGTTAAAGCAGTGATAAGTAAGAAAAAAGCAGCTTTCAAATCACGTTCAAAGTGCTCCTAAAGTAATAGAGATGAAGAAGCTAATCAACCAGCTACACGACGAAACTTGGTTTTGGAAGAAAAAATAGAGAGGAGATATTGATTAGGTATCTTCCGCAAGGAGAGATCAATGATCGGTGAAACAGCTCTAACGGAACTTGCTTTGACCTCATTAGTATGGAAACAGAATCAAGCCGTTCTTAGTTATACAATAAAAGATTTTTCTCCATAAATTGGCAGTTCTGTTGCCTAAGATTCCGTATTACAGTTCACTTCTCTTAATAAAAAAAAATCTTTGTTATGTTTTCATTTGCAGTTTGCACTCTTCTCTGAGTATGTCTATATTGAATAGTCGAGTTCTATCACTGCAGTTCATTTAAAACTGGAGAGAGCTCGACCGAAATCGAAGTCGTTACAGAAAGATGTTGGTTAAGGCCTAAGTTCACCCCGAACTGTAATGTCCACCTAAGTAAGTAAGTAAAGATCGCTCGCAGTATTTTATTTTTTTATATGGGGTAATCGTGAACCAGACTTAAGCCCGCAACGCAATCGATTAACCTGTCCTCCTTCGCTAGTTTTGCGTTACTATTCCCAAGGACGATTTTCGCGTCATGTCTTATATAGTTTCTTCGCGGAGGTCGTAGAAACATCCACTTAAATTGGCGGTTTTGCCTTCTGTGGCGGGCGATGGCAAATATTTAGCTAGTATAGGCGAATTTAGCCCTAATGTACTAACCAGATTTTGCCTGATAATCTTGTCCTTGAGTCTACCTCTAACCACAAATCCGCACCCAAATCAGCTTTGTTTCTGTTGTCTGTAGCAGTCGCCATTCTAGAAGTCGCAGTTTTCCATTTATGCCTGGCCGACTTCATTGCACGTTTTGGATGGTGGTTATATCTACTTTGCATCAGCGTGGGGCCTCCACTATTTCTCCAGCTGCTCGAAGTCCGTTTAGGGATCTTAAGTTGCAGATCTGTAGGCCTTTATCCTTTAATCGTCCGCTAGGATCGTCAGCTGTGACATCATAACTGTTTTCTTTGTTTGTTGGTTGTTGGTTGTTTCGGAATCATAAAATTTTAACGTGGTTCTCTAGTTAACCTCTCGCACAGCCTCCAGCCAGGTCCTTAAGGAATTCGCTTGGGCACAAAGTTCCGGATAAAACGGTATCAGCACCCAGTTGCAGGAGTTTGAGCTGCCGTTTGATCACCAGGTGCCCATGCGCCACCATCTTTATTTCACTATCCAGTCCTATTATTGAAAGACTTGAAAAACTTATAAACCAAATATGTCGGAGTAGCTGATGCAGGGGTTTCTGGTTTTTGACTGCTGAAGTGCGCCGTTTGTTCTGTGAGTCGATTTCATCGACTGTAATATTTCTCTTGTTCGTTTCGAAAGAAAAATTCTCCGATCTTTGGTCCCGTATGCGAAGACAATGTGTGGAGAAGAAGATATAACAACGAGCTGTATGAGCTGTACCGCGAAATTGGCATAGCCAGAAGAGTACGAATCGCGAGGCTACAATGGTTGAGTCATGTAGAGCGGATGGACCCAAACGCTCCGGCTCGACGGGTTTTCGAAAGCGCATTGCAGGGAAATCGCGGAAGGGGAAGACCTCATCTTAGGTGGCGCAATTAAGTGGATGAAGACCTCAACCGACTTAGAGTGCAAAACTAGAGAGAGCTCAACCGAAATCGAAGTCGTTACAGAAGGATGTTGGTTGAGGCCCAGGTTCTCCCCGAACTGTAATGCCCACCTAAGTAAGTAAGTAAGTGTTACATTTCTCATACGCTCTACCAGACCACAGGGAGACTGGTAGTATTGTTCTGTTTTTCTTCGTCCCTTTGTCAAAACTCGCAGTTACTAATTTGGCAAATTACCTCCGGTTGGATGAGCCCAGTACCGATTGACTACCGCAAGAAGTTATAGTAAGCATCACAATTGACGTTTACTATAAGTTGAGACGTGTAGACGCCGCCAAGTTGTCTCTCGGATACTAATTCACACTCTTTGGTATATGTTCTATAATCTTCATATATACAGAGCAACATTCATATGAGCTTTCGATTGGCCAAGAACCCCATATTCAGTTGGTAGTACTCAAGGCTCCACTCTGTCTCCTATTATGTTTCTTTCAACAAGACATATTTTCAGTCGCTGATTGTTTATAGTTCATTCCTTTCATTTTTGATCTTTCATTTTCCCCTATAATATTCTTGGTTTGAATGAATAAATGTAATGAGAACGATTAGAAGAAATAGTAAAAAACTTATGTAATGTTGAAATAAGTCTCGTTTTTTAATATTAGCCATAGAATTGCACTAAAAAGTGATTATTTGTTTAGAACAGAAAGAGGAAAACAGTAAAACACATAAAGTGTAAACAAATGAAATTCTTACAATTACATAACCACCACAGATTAAAAGAAGCAATGCACTCGTAGTCAAACAAAGAAAATAAAAACTACTCCCACTAACTGGAACTAGACCAAACGAATAGTTTTTGAAGAAAGAATAAATAATTCTGGTTCATTTTTTAAGAGCGAATAAAAAAGAAAGCAGAGTGTGGTGCAAGGGAGGCAGAAGTTTATTGCTTTATGGATTCAACTCAATTGGGCTGCATATCAATTGCTCACGAAAGACGTGTAACGTATAACGTAATAGCGTACATATAAGGACATGACGAAGTATTTCACTCTGGAAGAAATAAAGGACTCTACAGATGGAAAAACGGATGTGTGAGATTGAATTGAATTATTGTAGGAGTTGTCTTTCAGTAGGAAACTAAGGAGTTTCTATATAGAATATTCGAGTATTGCTCGTATTTTTTTTTCTGTTTTCTTCTCCTCTTTGTTTTTCTTCCGTCCTTACGGTGTGTGCACTGTGCACATTGAATTTTCCTTTTAACTTGGAATGTGTTAAGTGGGTGAGTTTCATTTGAAGTGCCCTCTGCATGGGTATAAAGGATTGGAAATGGCTGATGACGTTATTGGTAGTAGCAATGGATGGGCATTTGAAAAATAATTGGACTCTGTATGGGAGTTCAATTGAAGTGAATTGTCAATGGAATGCTTTCAAATTCTTGACGATAACTTGAGCGGTATTGTTAATTCTGAGAAGAAGAAATTACCCAACTCTGAAGTAAAGTTCCATGAATTTCTGGAACTTTATTAGGAACTCTTAGTGTTCGATTTAATCTCTAGACAAAACAAAAGTTTCCATGAGAATTTTTGGTATTTCTCGAAAATTAAAACTTATTGTCGAGAAAGCTGATGATGAATTTAAGGAGTAAAAATAGATTCAATGGAGCTTAAGAGTTCCCTTTTTTTTTGTTCTACACTTCATTGTGAACTATGGTCTCTAAGCAACCGCAGCTAAATCACTTTTAGATCCCATAACCAGTCGTACCTTCACAACCTACGTTGAATTGATTTATGTGAAAGTTTGTGGAAAATAAACCTTTTCACTTGAAAAATAAAATCACCCACATTGCCATTTTTGAACCGCAATGCTAAGGCTGAATACAATTTATGAAATGGAAGATATTTCCTGAACAAACATTCCAAGATCCACTAAGTCTGAACCCCTTTAGATGCCAAGAAAGATATTAATTTTTTTTTTACAAACACCAAACTCAAAGGTGTCATGTTTAGTTAGGAGGAATTATTTCTTGAGGTAATATACCAGAGCACGTTTGGAGCTTTTAATTGTTTTTAAGGATCTCTGTTAGTTTTTTGTGGTTTTATTTCGATTCAAATATTTTTTTAAATTTATTTCTGTTCTGTTGATACGTGACACAAAAACAGGTGAAATCCTTTTGTTTGTTGCCTATGGTAATTAATTTAGAAGGGTGTTTTATATTTTTGAAAAATACAATGAAGGGAATTCGGACTGTCTTTTTAGCATACATAGGTACTTATTAATTGCACAGAAGGCAAGCTCTTTAATTTTATCTTCAACGACAGGAACGATTATTTTTTTGTTGATTGAACTTGTTTTGTAAGAAGACTGGCCTTTGGTTTTTCTTCGTTATGGGAGAATTGAAGCTGTAAGCGAGAAGCTGTGCTTTTTTAAATTTATTTGCTTGTGGTATTCATTTTTATATTTTTTATATAGAAACAATTTTTCTTTTGGAAGAATTTCGAAACACTTCTTTTTTACAAAACTGAAATGTTGCCACTCCTCAAAAACTAACTTAAGTTTTCATTACGACTCCTCTTTTCTTAAGTCCCCATCAGCAAAGATGTTTTCATTAAACTTTCTAAGGACTTGCCGGTGTTGTACCTGTCTTAAGATTCAGTGCTAATGGCGCATATTCATCTAGTACAGTTCCTCCCCTCTATTTCACTATCACGTAGCGTGATTTATAATTATATTCATACATACTATGTACAACAACTTCCAAATGAGCCACTTTAAAATTATTAATGAATCCCACACAGACTCGAAAGGGTTCCAAATAGACACTCATTTTTGGTTATATCTCATCAAGCAGTGTCGTGTCATCGTTGAAAAGTTTACTTTTTATCGTAGTGCTTTAGATTTTCAAGGAAAAATACCCACCCCTTTTGTGCCATCACATTCACATTCTGTTGCCATTGCGACGAGTTGATCACCTAATTGAAGCCGTTTTGGCACGTGAACTTCTCATTTTATCATCATTGACACGCGAATCCTCTTGGTCGTCGTATAGTTGTTGGAAGCTTACGCATCCTTTCGTCTGCTCTGGTTTATAATTAATATCTTAAATATGTTTACCTTAAAAAAGAGAAGATATAAATATGTACATACATACGAGTGTGTTGAAATCCACCTCCGTATAACGAGGGCAGGTTGAATAAGTTTCGGCAATCTGGCATTTAACGAATCATCGTGTGGCATGTCCTTGTGGAGACTTAATTATTAATAATGCAACATAAAACCTCACCGCACAAGGATTTTCTATTCAAATAAAATTTTTTCTTCTTTTCTTTATGTCGTTGGCCTAATTTTGTGGTGGAAAACTGAAAAGGAAAAAAATCTCCCATCAAGGATATTCTTCCTCATCATCGTCGTCCTTTTGCACATCGCATGTGACACAAGTGAGTCAGTTTTCTCTGGTTCTTCTAGTCAAAAGTGACAGGGACAATGACGACAACTATGCGTTGTCCTTTAGTTTTCCACGCTCCCCTATCTTCTAATGCAAAGCTGAATCATGAGAGATGGAGAGAGAGAGAAACAGACAAAATAAAATCTTTTTCCGAAGCCTGTCAGGAGCAGCAAAGTGGTTGATTGGATTACAGACTTTTACTCGGTTTGGATTTCGTTTTAAAAATACATTGGGAGTAGAATGTACTATCTGAGAGCGAGAAAACGATTTTTGACGAGAAAATGATTCGAGTTTGTGCAATCATCATCGCCATCGTAAAGATCCTTATTACGCTATCACGTTTGCTCAATCTTCTTTCAAACATTTTTTTTTTTTTTCTATAGTTTGGTCTGACTACGACAGAGTGTGACTGACAAACGAGCTTTGTGTTGGAAAATATGTTCTTAAAAAAAATCCTTGTCCTCAAAACAGTATATGCACCCGCTTGGTGATATACATGGATGTGGTGGTCAGGGAATGGCCTACTTTTATTAGTCTTATACTTTTGTTTCGTCATTAGCATATGACACTATGGGGAAGTGTTGGGGACTTTTTATGTTTTGTTATCGCCACAGTTTCCCTATTCAAATGACAGGAAAGCATAATGGTGTAATTGCTTTTGGTTAATGCTTATCATGCTAATGGTTTGAGATGTAAGTGAAAAATGCAAACCAACACGTCTATCTCATTCTTAAAGTTTTTGTTTCCAGACTTTTTAGTTTAGGTTTGAGAGACATTTTGTTGAACGTTAAATGTTAACTATTTTATGAGACTTTGTCTATAAAATTAGTGGCATCAGATCATAAAGCTGTTGTGGAAAGTTTTCAAGATATTTTTTAACATGTACATGAAAAAGAGGGTCCATTGATGGAAAACTCGGGTGTTGTTTGACCGTAAATAATTAATTACAAATCACTACATAGTATAAAACAAAGTCGCTTTCTCTGTCCCTATGTCTCCATGTATGCTTAGATTTTTAAAACTACGCAACGGATTTTGATGCAGATTTTTTTTAATGAATTGAGTGATTCAAGAGGAAGGTTTATGTGTATAATACATGCATATTATAGTAGAGAAAAGCCGAAAGAAATTTAAAGATTTGTAATGTGATGTCGTAACAAACATATTTTTCTGCGCTTCCATGCCACATAGTCCCACAGTAAGAAAGATTATATTTCATCCCCGAATTCCCACGGAAGAGGAAAAACGAGAACGGGAACCTTAAAACTACAGACCCGAACAAAGCCGGGCGGCTCAGCTGGTAAATAATAAATAATGAATAATGAATAATAAATAATAAATAATAAATAATAAAATAAATAATAAAATAAATAATAAATAATAAATAATAAATAATAAATAATAAATAATAAATAATAAATAATAAATAATAAATAATAAATAATAAATAATAAATAATAAATAATAAATAATAAATAATAAATAATAAATAATAAATAATAAATAATAAATAATAAATAATAAATAATAAATAATAAATAATAAATAATAAATAATAAATAATAAATAATAAATAATAAATAATAAATAATGAATAATAAATTATAAATAATAAATAATAAATAATAAATAATAAATAATAAATAATAAATCATAAATAATAAGTATTAAGTAGTAACTATTAGGATAGTAGGTACCAAGTAGGAAAAAAGTGCCCTGGCGCAATGTTTAGCTTATCTCCCTGTTACGTAAAAGGTTCGAGGTTTAAATACCTGAATCATCGACAACTAAAAATATGTGTCCACAAGTATTGCCTGTAGTGAGTAGGTCCTTTGAGAATCTGATCACGGAAAGGATTGTTACCGAATCTTCACAGATAGCTTCAAAACCGATGATACTAATGCTCCAGAACGATGTCATACAACCGCACACCTCATTACATTAGATTTATTCGCATCTGTCCTCCAAGCGGAGGCGTATTCTATCCAAATAGCTTTAAGCTACGTTTCGAATAATAGCTGGATGGGGAGAGGTATTTTTGTCTGCAGTGAGACCCAAGTTGTGCTTAAGACCCTACTCATTTCCATAACAACATACTTCCAAAGTAATCCAGGAATGCAAACATGAACTGGTTACGGACTTGGTCACTGGTCACTGCTCTCTCAAATATCACCTTAAAAACATGAGCATTAGCAAAGATGACACCTGCCACCTCTTCCCCGAAGAAATGGAAATAGTTGAATACATTTTATGTGAATGCCCTGCCGTAGCCAGATCCAGACTAAAACGTTTCCAAAATGACTCACTAGTCCTTTTGACATCAGTAACACCTCTTCTTCGGATATTCTTAGGTTCTTACACGACCTCAATTTCGAGTCAACAACTTTACACTTTACGTGTTTAAACCTAAGGGAACATAACAAAAGATCTATCTGGTCGACGTGCTAGTAAAGGTGATTTACTTTCGCCCTATCTAGTTAAGAAAAATAATAATCCAGGAATGGAAGACATCTCTGAAAATGCGGTCGGAAGACTAAATTCTTTGAATCTCTTTTCGGTTCTAGGCCAGCACTTCATAACTGGAAACGAGATTGCCGATGAACTTGCAAGGTAAGGATCTAAGACAGTTTTCTCAGGACCTGGACTGGCGCTTGGTCTGCCTGGGTCCTCAGTGAGGCCAACGATTGAATTTGTCAAGAGCACAACCGTAGATGGCATACCTGCGTTGGATACAGACACACTAATAGTATGCTCACTATGGTTAATAAGAAAACAGTAACATGTTTGCTATCCTGTAGCAGAAAAGATTGCAGAAAGCCTGATGGCGTTGTCACGGGGCACTTCTCTTTTGTCAAGCGTTTAAACGTGTTAGGCTTAACTGATGACACCGCGGAGCACTTCCTCTTTGAATGTCAGCATTTTCTCCTATCAGGTTACAGATACTCGGCTATGGTTATACTTTTTAAGCTAGGGTACTTATCATGGCACCGGCTTTTGTCTTTTCTACGAACATCTGTTAGTTATAACAAAAGAAAGTTGCTATTTGGTAGTACTAAGAACCGGTATTTAGGTTTGAGTGGTCCAGTTAGAATTTTGAGAACCTCTAAATGAAAAAATATCCTCCGAGACTTGAAAAACGCTTTCTCGACTAGCCGTTCGGAATGGGCAAAAAATTGTAGGTCCTGTTTCATTCCCTCAGAAGGCATGAGAGAAACGCGCTTGGCTGTGGAGCTCCCCGCGCTGCCTTATTTATTTTTGTTTTATTTCAAATACTGAGAAATACATTATCGTTTTCATACATGGTCCTACGCTTAATGTGATCACAATTCTTCCACTTGACTGCTTCACACTAGTGACCCATCGTGCAAGAAAAACTTATCTCTCCCAATCCCCACCTAACCAAGGTTCTTAACATGAGTCCTTCAAATATGAATACTTAACCCTTTCTCCTATGGAAGATATACCTACACTTGGTTCTATAAATAGATTTTTGAGATAAGTGTTCCTCAAAAAGACGTCATATTACACCATAAATCCATCAGAACCACCTTTTTGCCGAAAACAATCTTGAGCAAGAGAATTACTAGAGTTTCATTATCAGATTCCCCAATTAACCACTTTGATGCTCACTCTCTCAAGGAATACCAACAGATGATTGTCTTAAATCACCTCACTTCCTTCGGGGCAAATTAAGAATTTATTTTAGATAACACAATTTTTAAATTAAGTTTTTTTTTCTCTCCTTCTTCTTCATCGAATGTTTCTTGTCCCAAAACAATCTTCCTTAAAAGGGTTCAAAAGGGACAACATAAAAATCAAGTAAACTTCCTCAGTTGTTGCGTTCGTCCGTCACATCTAAAATTCGACCCTAAAATAAATAATAATAGTAGAAAAAACAAAAAAAAATAAAATAAAAATAGGAATAAAGATATCAGGATCCTTATCGCCAGTCGCCTGAAATGGGATATTATTTGCTTTTGATGCTGTGGCTGCAAACATGTTTACGTTGTGTTCTTATTCAGAGAATACATACATGAAACTTTTGATGTTATTCGTGTTTGTTTGTTTTGGTCGATGTTTTTTTTTCTTTGAATGAATGAAGAAAGACGGGTATCCAAGGAGGTAAGCCGACTCAAAAATTAATTCAACATTAATTGAAATGAGGGTCTTGGTCTTGGAGATGGATTGTTTTTCATCATCTACCCTAAAGACAAACCTTTTGAAATCTCAGCCTGTATGTGAAAGTGCGAGAGACTGTTTTATTCGTGTCGTATTTACTGACCCGAACATGACAGAAAATATATGTTTGTGTATATTGCTTTAAAGTAATTCATCTTGCAAATTTAATGTATATTGACGTATCATTTGGTTTTCTCTTTTTGTGAATTGTATAGATAGATGTTTTTGTAAATCTCTTTGTGACATTTCAATTGGTTAGTTGTGTGTATCGTACCATGTAAGAGCGGTCTTTGTGGATTTGTAATCAATTAGAAAAGGAATCAATGTACAGAAAGGAACATTGAATGAAAACTCAATAGCAGTTAGGTACTTCGGTTTTAAAGAGCATAGGTAATTAAGGGATCGATTTAGAAAATTTTCTCTTTGACATAAAATTAACAGTAGAGCGAATCTTTTGAAATCGGTAAAGCACTGAGTTATCTTAAAAGTTTCGTCGAAATCGACTAGGTAGGATGTGTAAGTAGAGCACGATGCATCGTATTTAGGATGCGTAGTGGACTTTGTTTTTGGTGATATAATATGGTTAGTATGTATGTGTCTATTTGTTGAATGCCCACTCAACCGATAACAGGAAGTTTTAAATTGTATTTTTAGGTCTTACTTTTCAACATGCAATATTATTCTGCAAACGCTCACTAACTATTATTTTATTTATTTATTTACAAATAGTAACTTACAAAGTAAATTTAATAAGCTACATATTTATAAATTTAAGACATCAAGGCAACCTGACCATAGATGTCGTGAAAGAGGAAAAATGGAAATAAAAAGTGATTGAGCTTAAACAAAATTTTAAAAGATGAATTAACAAGAAAGCTTAAGTTTTAATATTACACTGCCGGTCAATAGAATAGGTTTGCTGTTTTTGCAGTAAACAGGAGCTATTTTGTCTTTAAAATGGTTTTACATGAATATTTTTGATGCTGTATTTTAAAAGCATGTATGTTTACTTACCTATTAACAATAAAAGGCTAAATCAAAAATAATAATTACAGCGAATTTGAAACTTTTTTTGCAATGAGTTCAAATAAATTGCCGATTTCATAGGTTCAATAGAATAGGTTCACCTGAATTAATTGAGAAAATTAAGAGAAAATGATAGAAACATTCAAACAAAACCAATTCCTTTTAAAGCTAGCCACTTTTCCATTTATTTAATAATGAGTTGGCCCTCCTTTATTTACAGTTGCCTTAAAAATTCTGTTTGGCATGGAATCGTACAGTTTTTGTAGATAATTTAAGGAAATTTTTGTCCAAGCTTGTTTTATTGCCGCTGTAAGTGATGTTTTATTTTCGAATTGCTGGCCAGACTTGTAAACTTCACGGACGAGCCATCCCCAGGCATTCTCAATAATATTTTGGTCTGATGAGTAGGGAGGCCATTCCAACAATCCGACGTTTTGTTGATTTATCCAGGCTTTCACTGCTCTGGCAGTATGGATGGGCGCGTTATCCTGCTGAAAAGTCAATTTAATGGGTCCAAACATTTCACTGAATTTCGGAAAAGCCCTTTCAAGAATGTTCTTGTAAGCATTTGCCGTCATTCGTGATGATGGAAACTCTAGATCAATAGTTCCGAAATAAGATATGGCACCCCAAACCATAACACCACCTTCACGGCTATGATGACGCTGCAAAAATAATTTATCTTTCCTCAGATCATGATAATAATAATTAAAACTATCCGGGCCGTCGAGATTAAACTTTTTTTCATCTGTGAAAACGACAAACTGCCACTCCTTTTTCCATGTCATGTGGCGCCTGCAGAATTCAAGTCGTTTTTCTATTGAGCGATGAAAAATGCTACTTTTTTAACTGATTTCATAGTGTGCATGGAATTTACCGTTAGGGCGTATTTGAGTCTGTCTCTTTCTTGTAAATGGCAATGAACCATGATTTCAGAATACAAAAGAAAAAAGCTCCCTAAAAGCTCTATTCAAGAGAGAAAAAGCTTTTTTTCTTACAAAAGCTGCAAACCTATTCTATTGGCCGGCAGTGTATATCTCCTTTCATTTTTTGTGCTGATCTAGGGCATTCTTAATTCGTTGCATAGTGAGAGCATCAGAAGGTTTGAGGATGATCGAAAGTCTATTTTGAATTTCTTCAATTGAGGTCATGTCCGGTATTTGCCGGGAGATAGGACATTCCGTAAAAATTTGCCAGATTGTTAATGGTCCCTGACAATTTCCGCATTACTGAGGTGGTTCCTTTTTAAAGTAGTGGCAACTTGAGAACAAGGTTTTTCCAACTCTTACTCGAAAAAGCGTTACGCACTCTTGACTTAGTTTGATATTGTATGGCAGTCGATGTTGGGAACATTGGTGTCTTCGAAGAAAGGTTATTTCGTTTTTCCAAACCTTAACTAAGCCAATGTTTTCATAGGCTTCCAGAGTTCTTTTTATGAGTTTTGGAAGGTTTGGAAGTTCTGTTATTGGAGGATAGCGCGTAACTTCTTTAGCTGCGCTGTCTGCAGTTTCGTTCCCTTTAATACCTGCATGTCTTGGAATCCATGCAACGGTTATATGCTTGTTGTTGTAGAGGATACTTCGCATACATTTAAAGGTGAAGCAGTGGTTATTATTGTTTTTTAATCCAATCAAGGCGTTGAGGCTGTCGGTCATATTATAAATGTCTTTTCAGGCTTCGATTGTGCTAGAGTTGTGGTACCCGTGGTGTGATGGATAGGATGTCCGCCTGTTAATACAGAGGTTCGAGTTCGAATCCCAACAGAGGCAAAAATGTTTTTTCCACGGGTATCGCCTTTCGCTAGGAATTGGCAAGTCCTCCGTTAGTATTCATTGCCATGAAAAGCACTTTCTCGATTAGCCGTTAGGAACCGGCAGAAAATTGTAGGTCCCCTCCATTCCCTCACAAGGCATGGTTGTGAGAAATGCGCTAGGCCCAGGGGCTCCTCGCTCTGTTGCGCCACCCTATTTATTTATTTATTGATTGTGCTAGAGTATGAGCTTTAAGAAAAGCTGTAATTTCAGCCAAGAAACATCCATTTGCATCTGGTAATATATCTTGGAAGCTGTGAATTGTTTCGTTGTTTTCTAGCTCTACAATGGCATAAGTTGAATTATTTTCTTCAAAAGAGCCATCTGTGTATAGTGTCTTATTGGGAGGATGTTTTCGAGAAGTTCTTGACAAAGTTTTTGATAAATACAATTACTTGTATTTTTTTTTAAAGTTGGAAAAACTAACATTTATGGACAAAAGATGTCTTCTCCATAGTGTTGGTGGTGTGATATCCATTGTGTTAGTAGAAGGAAAGAAGCAATGATACGAAGCTAAGAATAAGATCTGACTCAAAGAGGATAATGAGCCTTTTCTATTCGCCTTAGTCCTGTTAGTTATGTTCATCCAAGTAGGATTTAGGGGATGATTGCTGTCAGAGATAGCTTTGCTGATTAGATTACTTGCTCTTTTTTTGCCTGGTTGCAAGATTGATGTGTACCTGGCTTCAGTTCTTAAGGCTGGAATGGGAGTAGTTTTAAGGCTTCCAGTCGCAGTTCTGTAGCATTCGTTGATGGCCGAATCTAAGATTTGTAACTTCTTTTTTGAAGTCCACATGTAGCTTGAAAGACCATGTTGAAGGGTACCTTCAACTAGGGTTTTAGTTATTTTTAAGACTGTTTCAAAGTGGGGTCTTTTTCGTCTAGAGCATATTAATCTCAGCGCATTGTGTACGATTTTTTAATTTGTTGATAGTATTTTTTACATGAGATTAGATTCCTAAGATTCCTCGTAAAGATTATTCCGAGAACTCTCATTTCTTTTTTGAGTGTGACCTCAGCATTACGGAGTGTGAGCGTAGGTGGGAAACATTTATTTTTGCGATACAAATGGAGAGTTTCAGTTTTACAAGGAGGGATAATGACTCCAGTTTTCTGTGTCCAGGCAAAAATTTGTGAATCCGCTGATTTGAGAATTGAGTTGACCTTTGAGGGGTTTCCAGACGCGGCAAGAAAGATATTGTCCACGTATACCCCAACGAAGTCATTAATCAGGCGTTGATAGACTGAGAGGGGAGATCCTTGGTGTGTACCGTTTTCAAGTTTTTGAGCATTTGAAGTGAACCCGCTTATTTATGTTGGTTTTAAAAGATCATTAACTCTTTGGTTATAGAACTCTATGTGATCTGCTTTTAGGTACGCCGCGTTTAACCCACAAAACATCGGCAAACCTCCCAGTTTTGGATTGTCGCAACGTTCTCTGTACCAGGAGTGTTTTGGTCAGCTTTTTTTTTTTGTTTCTTTGCGATTGTGTTTGAACGTTGTTATGATCGTGCTTTTTTGACGGAGTTCTCTGGCTCTCTCCTTTGAATAAGACATACGAACTAAGCCTGTCGTGCTCTATATTTCCTTGATGGTATTTTCGACGTGAAGACTTCAACGGATCTTCGTACTTCCAATAAAAAAAAAACCTTAAAACCTTATTTGTGACAGTAATTTTGTGTTAGCTGAATAGTAAATATTTTAATTTTGGAAGCCTGTAGTTTTTAGAAAAGCTTCCCTAAGAAAATTCACTGAATTTCAGATAAATGGAACAGTGATTAGGTCATAGAGGCAGAATAGTGTAACACCCGAAACGTACACTTTTCGACTTATAAAATTTTTAATATAAAAAAAAAAAAAAAAAATATCTAAGATAAAACAACTAAAAACGCAGAGAATAAGACATTTTATTCGCTAAAATATCATTTCAAAATACATTAAAATTTTGACTTTATGTGAACAAATGTAACACCCGAAACGATGGAATGACCCTTTAGTCAAAAATATAAAATAAAGCAACAGCATTTAAAATAGGAAAAACCCAAGTTGCAAACTACATACAACTCATCTTAAAGGACGATTTATTTCGTCAAGCGGCCTTGATAAAAATGTTTTCGACTGGTTCAATGCATATCGAAACAAAGGGTTTCCAATATCTGGGAGTGCAATTCGACAACAGGCAACAGAAGTTGCAACGCGCTTTGGAATCACAGATTTCAAAACATCAGCTATTAATTTTTAAAATTTGATGTTTTTGTTTGATTTTCCTTAAACAACTGCTTACTATTTTTTCGTCTTCTTTATTCGTTAAGCACTATTTTACAGACTATCTCTGCTACCAAACGAAAGTCAATGCTTCTCGAGTATGACATTATCATTCGTATAACCACAGACTACTTAAAAACAGTCTAATCCACAGCAAATCTCTCATACAAAACTATTTTTGTTTTACTCAAGATACGTGGATTACAATGTGTCCAACACTCATAGAAAAAATCCCATAAAATCAATAGGAAAACTATTGTTCCAATAGTTTTCTACTATTAAATTTGGTCAATGGGATTTGTACTATTATTTCAATGGTTTTCATACCATTATGTTTAGGTGATTTGAAATAATAGGTTCATACTATAAATTCAATGGTATATCCTATAAAACATTCTATTATTTTATTTCGAAATTCGAAGTTAGAATAATTTCGAACACACAACTTAATGGTTTAATACTATTGAAGTAATAATATGATACTATTGATATAATGGTATAAGACTATTAACTAAATGGTGTAATACTATTAATTTTATAGTATTGTACTATTAATATAATGGTATCCTACTATTAATTTAATGGTCCAATACTATTAATTTTATAGTGCTGTACTATTAATATTATGTTATCTTACCATTAATTTAATGGTGTATTACTATTCATTGAATAGTACTGTAGTATTGATTTTACAGTATCGTACCATTAATTTAATGGTAGTATACTATTAATTTTATAGTGCTGTCCTATTTATATTGTGGTATCTCTCCATTAACTTAATTGTATAATACTTTCACTTTTAAGTATTGTACTTTTAATAGTAAGTTATCGTACCATTGATTTTATACAATAATACTATTGATTTAAAAGCACCAAAAGCATATTGATTTTTTTGAATAGTATTTTACTATTGGTGACTATGATTTAAAGCTGAAACCGAAATTAAACTTTTATTAATATTCACTTAGCTTACCAAACGCCAAACTTATCCACAAACTGTTAAAAAAAACCCTATTTATTATATAAGCAGCAAAATTTGCAATTTTTTAAATTTTATTTATTTTGTATAACCATAACATTTTTTTAAAAATTCTTTTACATGTTAATTGATTAAATTAAATTAAATAATTTTTTGTTAGTCTTAACACTTTTAAGTTACTTGAATAAGATTTACTTTACTTACTTACTAAATATTTCACATTTTAATGGGATACCATTAAAGTTAATGGTATATACTATTAAAATTAAACACTAATGGTATTCATACCATGAAAATATAACGGGACTCTGGCGGGGCCTGATATTATAGAATTTTAGATTCTTGAAAAATTATTAACAAAAAACATTACAAAATCTATTATTTTAACAAAATTGAAAGTACGGAATACCTGACTTATTTTCGATTGACATATGTACATATACGTAGTTAAAATTTAATCACTTTTTTTTTGTATTTAGCTCACTACAATGCTCTGATAAATTGTATAAGTTTCTCAATAGGTCTGCACTCATGGACAATAACGAAACGAATGTGGAGAATTTGAAGAATTTTTAAAAAAATATTTCAGATTTTAATGGGATACCATTAAAGTTAATGCTATATACTATTAAATTTGTACACTAATGGTATTCATACCAAGAAAATATAACGGGACTCTGGTGACGCCTGATAGTATAGGGTTTTAGATTATTGAAAAATTATTAACAAAAAACATTACAAAATCTACATATTATTTTGAAAAAATTTAAGTTAGGAATACCTGACTTATTTTCGATTGAAATATGTATACATATATAGTTTAAATTGTTATCACTTTTTTTTGTATTTGTAGTGAGCTACTACTATTTTACTTAGCTTCCATTACTTACCTATGCATTTTGAGAAAAATTGTAACTTCCTTAGCATGAACTCCAACAATTCAAATATCAATGCTTAAGCCCGTCAGCAAAGATAAATTGCGTTAAACTTTCGAAAATATATTAATTCTATTTTATGATAATATTAACAGGACTGGATTAGTTTTATTTTTACAACTGGAGTTTTTGAGATTTTATTTTCACGAACACTACGAAGTAATATGTATGATGTCGAAAAAGTAATTTTTGGCAGTCCCTTCGTCGTCCTATGTCTTTTTCTTTTCAAAGGCAAACGAAATGGCTTCGAGGATTTAGTTGATATTAAGACTATAGTATATACGATTAAAACCAATGGTACTTGTTTTATTAAAACATAAAATATCTAATAGGACTCACCATTAAAAATTACTTTTCGAATTTCGACACAGTTAATAGTACGGTACTATTACAACTATATCATATACCATGGAAGCCAATGGTATTTGTCTTATTAAAACGTAAATTATCTAATGGGATCCACCATAACAAATAATTTTTCGAATTCCGAAATAGTTAATAGTACGATACTATTAATACAATAGTAAATACCATAAGTTTAAATAGTATTTACTATTAAATCAATAGTTTCTGTCCTATAAATAATAACAGTTTCAAAACTATTAATACAATGGTACAAAACTGTCGAAATACTATTAAAAAGAGTTTTTTTTCATTAATATTAGTCCCATTACCGACTTATGGGATTTTTTTCTCTGAGTGAAATTGTTTTGAAATTTATACATAAAATTTTGAATAGTCTGATCTGAATATCAAGTTCAGATGAACTAGGCTCTTAACTCAATTAAAAACGTTTTTGTCAGAGTATTTGCCCCAATATAATTTGAGATTTTTTTTTACAAGATTTTGGGGGCAGAATGCCAATTTAAAACTAGGAACAAAACACCATGCTCCAACGAAAGACCTGTAAGACTAATTGAAAAAAGTCTTTAAAGCACACCATCAGCCAACCTAATCAGTCAATATGCCGAGGTATTTTTTAATAAACTGATAAAGCATAACAACAGCAACAACAACAAAATAAATTAACCGGCTGTTTTTCTCTGGAAAGAAATTCTTTTCTTTCTAATCTCTAATCATAGCTGTAATAAATAGTGAACTAGATAATATGTTTTCCTAGTCAAAACTTAACCGGCTTCAGCTGAATCCGACAAAAACTAAATGCAAGATTCTAGAGAGATCACTCAATAATCTTGTTCTCGTATTATTTTTAAACAATTCCCCTATTGAACGTGTTCAACACATTAAGAACCTAGGAATTTACTTTAGCCAAGACTTAATTTGGAGGTTTCACATCAACACGATTGTTGGAAAAATTTATGGTACACTTCGGGGTTTCAGTCCAACTAGAAAACATCTTTCCACCGACGTCAAGATTAGGCTAGTTAAGGCTTTTATTCTGCCAAAAATTCTTTACGGGTGTGAAATTTTTTCAAATATGGATTCCGAATCCAAGCGTAAGTTAAATACTGCTTACAATGATTGCTCTCGATATATTTTTGATATCAACAGACGCCAACACATTTCAAGTTTTACCAAACAAATTACAGGTTGCTTCCTTACTGCACCATTAAACTGTCGAACCGTTATCTCTTTACATAAGATAAAAATCACTGGTGTTCCAGAATACTTACAAACTAAAATTAAAAAAGCAAGGAACCAACGAGCTTTGCAATTAATTCCTCCACGTCATAAATATTTAACAATGCCATGGCAATTTTTTGTGCATGCTGTTCAACTTTGGAACGGATTACCCCTAAACATTAGGCGATCATGTAACACCAACAAATTCATGAAAAGTCTTTTCAAATACTTCGCTGAGCAGTTTGAATAAGCATAAGTTTTATTAGTTTTCCTCAAAAATCTTCTTTCCCTTCTTCTTTTTTTTTTTCTCTTTTTCTTTTCTTTTGTACTCAATTCTTTGTTATCTTAAGAACTAAAATATACACTTATGTTTGTAAATTAAATTGAAATTCCAATTGTAAAGCATGTGTACAACTTATTATAAGATTTATCTTTTTTGTACCATGAATTCACCTTTAATAAATCTAAATCTAAATCTCTGCTTGCTGTTCGTCCAATACCACTCTTTCTGTGTGAATTCTTTATCGATATCTGATTGTCAGACAAGAAAAATGAAACGTATATTCGCATATTATGTAATAACGCGATAAGATTGTCTTTCTTAGCGCTGAGACCTGGCTTCTAATACGTCCGAAATAAGATAATGCATACGTACGCCCTGATTATTTTAGACAACATTGATTGAACAATTCATTTCTGGTTGGTATAAAAGGCCAGAGCAGCCCTCTGAACATTGTACAGTTCTGCCGACACTCCTTAACAACACCAAAAGTTTCCTTAAGAGAATTTAAAAATCAAAATGAAGTTCCTTTGTGGTTTTTTAACCCTAATCGGTCTTGTAGCTCTCAACGTAAGTTAAAACTGAGCTTAAAGTGAAATCAGAAGGCATAATAAGTTGTTTTTTTATCTTGTTAGAATGGCATTGATCCAGAGGCCCAATTGGACATTGCTCATAAAGAAATGATGATGGAGCTGTCACGTGCTTCGAGCAGAGCTGACAGTGCTACAAGCTCGATGTGTTTGATTAAATATACAGATAACATGGCGGAGCGTACCGGAGTGCTCAAGACAGCCCTTATGGGTTGTTACAATACAGCAACGGAGAAAAACAAAACAATCGACGAATCAGCTAGCCAATCAATGGCTCAATGTACGGCAAAGGGCCAAAAAATTACCGGAAATTTTGGTTCTTGCGACGGTCTAGACACATTGGACGGACTCAGATGCTATCATGCAAATGTGACTCCTTTTTGCACGCCATTTGACAACAATGGGTTTTTATTATTACTGTTTTTATTTTTTTTTCTCGCAGGGAGACGCAAATGCTCAGGAAATGCTCGATATGAACTCTTTAGCTAAAACCCAATTGGATAAAGCAATAACTGAATACAGCTCCGTCAACAAGGATAAGGACTCTTGTGATAATATGGCAATGGTGATTCACGACAATTCAATGATGGCTGTTAGAAGGGAGTTCGACAACTGTTTGCAATCTGCAGCACCAGCACCTACTCCAGCTCCAACAGAAGCACCACCACCACCAGAGGGCCGCAGTGCTAACAAATACAGGAGATTCTAAGGAAACCTTGAGCTTGGGATAGAAGTTTTACAATTAAAAGTGAATGGCTATATTCATACTGAGACAGAATTTCTACGCAAAAAAAAAAAAATAAAAAAAAAATATTTCTATTTAAATAACTCGACTGCTTCTCATTTGTTTTGGTAAAGATTCATTAGAAATGGTAGCTAATTTCACTACAAATCCGATGAACCAAATTGAAATATTCGTTGTTCTGACTTCATCATCATCATCTTCATTCTACGCATTGAGATTTAAAATGCCTAAAAATGTGCATTGGTCATGCTTTTCTACCGACCACGACATGAATACCTATAGGGAAGTGTTTCTTGGGCAGTTTCAACTTTGTACGTTCATGAAGGTTTACTGATCATTCTTAAGCAAATACGGAGAAAGAGAAAAGAAAATTCTTTTTTTTTCTCTGTTTCTTCTGCATTTTCCTCTTATTTATCATCCAAGCAGCTTCTTCCGAAGTCTGTTCAAATAAGTCAGCGTGTCATTTAATGAGGTGTTCGATCTCTGATATTCAGTTAGCGCTTAGTTGCTAAGCAGTTCAACCTAAAGAATTGTTTTTTACTTGAATAGTTGACAGTTGACACCTGAGAGCTGAAGAACGAAATGTGCCAAAAGAAGATTTTGATTGGGGAAAATTTCGACATGAATTAAATTGTCATGTCGGAGAAAACTTTTATTAAGTTAAAATAATATGGGGCAGATGGATTATTAATTTAAAATTGTAAAACCTAAAAATGTAGATTTTATGTTGAGAAACTTAACCATCAAAAAGGTTAGTTTGCATTTCGGTTAAATAGCTTTGTTACCCCCAAACAGAGTTTAATGAATGAATGAATGAATGGTTTCGGGTTTTATATTATGTACTTCGACCTTGTAAATCTACTGCACCCCCTGCTTCGATGTATTCCTTAATTAAAGTACTTCATCTAGGTTAGTCTCTTGGATGAAACTAAATACCAGGGTTACTTTTAAGTGTTTTAGTTCCTTCTATTTTATGTAGTAGGATCCTAGGCATTTCTTCCTTTGGTATAAGAGACTTCGAAGTCTCCTAGGAGATGGTCCGGAGATTCTTCCTATTAGTTACAGTATCTGCATTAGTCATTGCCTAGTAGGTACATTTAGGTTTTTCCTTAGCCTGCAATGGCCCGTTAGGAAACCGGGTAGCATTCTTCTATTGTTCCTAGGTTCCAACTAAGGTTTACTATGTCTTTTAAACGTTTTGGGTTGAATGTGACAAGTAGAAGCTTGACTTAATGCATTTTTGAAAGTTCATTCCAGTGTTTAACTCTGTTGTTTTCCTCCGACTTTTTAATTTAGTTCGTTATGTAGTCCTCCGTTACTCCACAAAAGGGTTCGGGTCCTATGAGAGGTTATCCGGCTCCTGTCCTCGACAGTTCGTCTGCCTATTCATTACCTTTGATTCCTACTTGTCCTGGTACCAACAAAGTTTAAGAACTCAAATGGTCGATAGAGAAGCTTTCCACAGCTTCTTTCACTTATTTCTCAGAGTTCTTAAATAAATCTCTGGTTATACCAATATGAAAATGTGAGAGGATTCGTTCGAAAAGAAGAAGGAATTCAACTATCAAAACTGTGGCTCTATGCAGATGATAATTCATTTGATGGAAAATTTATTTAAGAAAATCGTAAGCAAATAATTTTGCACGGTTTTTGCTCTTCAAAGTTGCCTTAAACACCACCCAAGTCGACTGCCACTGGTATGAGTGAAGACAAAGGCGCAGATACTTTATGAATTTTCAAACTATAACTAAAATTTAACTAACAAAATTGAAGAACTTAGTTGACAAGCATTGAATCAGCCAAATTTATTGGGCAAGGCGACAAACTGTACTGCGATTTCATTAACATCATACTTGAGAAGATTGCACAAAACTCAAACGTCAACAACAGAGTTACAACTACTCGCTTACGCAAACGATATTGACGTAATGGGAAGTTAAAAAAGAGTGATGTCATATAGGTGCTTTTGCGAGCATTGAAACAAAAGTGACAAAAATTGGTTTGATGGTTAATGAGGGCAAAACGAAATATATGTTGTCATCAAACAAGGACGCCGAATATTGACGAATTAGACAAAGCGTCACAATAGACAGACATAATTTCGAGGTAGTACATGACTACCTAGGATCCCCTGTAGACATAGACAACAACATCAGTGCGGAGATCAAACGGAGAATAACTCTTGCCAACCGTTGCTTCTTTGGGTTAAGAAACCAATTTAGAAACAAACCCTTCTCTAGAAAAACCAATACCCGACTTTATCGAAAGGTGATGAGGAAAACCTCGTTTCAAAAGAATAATACTCCGAATGATCTATGGCCCCGTATGCGAAGACAATGTGTAGAGAAGAAGATTCAACAACGGAGCTGTATGAGCTGTACCTCGATATGGGCATAGCCAGATGGGTACGCAACGCGAGACCTAAACGCTCCGGCCGACTGGTTTTCAAAAGCACATTGCAAGGAAATCGTGGAAGGGGAAGACCTTGTCTTAGGTGGCGCAATCAAGAAGACCTCAAACGACTAAGAGTGCAATACTGGAGAGAGCTCGTCCGAAATCGAAATTGTTGGCGTAAGATGTTGGTTGAAACTCAGGTTCACCCCCAACTGCAATCCCAACTAAGTAAGTTATAAGATGGTAAGAGGAAAACACTGAAGCACTCAATAATTGTCATGCACATATTTCTAAAGTAAATAACGAAAACGATATCGATTGAGATGAAAACATCAAGATATCCCCCGCCTTAACAATCAAACTTCTTGACCGAGAGCTTGCTCTGGAGAAAGAAGGCATGCTACCAACAACGTTAAGTTTTGAAGATGAGCTAAGCTACAAGCATATCAGCACCGTGCAAAGAATTATAGGAGAATTGTTGTAGAGAGTAAGGTGCCTAGAACCGAAATTGCTCAAGATGAATAAAAGATTAAAAATTTATATAAAGTGAAGAAAATAGCTCGTCTTTAATCATTGCCAGTAACATATTGTCTTACCAGGCCCGTAGCGATCGCGGTGCAACAAGTTACGAAGCATGCTTTGAAATTTCTGGCGCAGCCTTTCCATATTCTTCAAAGTTTTTCGTGAAATACTTTTACCACACACTAGCTCCAACTGTTACTAACAAGAATTAAAAATCTTGACTTAGCAACCTCTCATTCAGTAAGTAAGTAAGTAATTCATTTATTTAAAAACATTTCAATACAGTTTGAATAAACATAACGAATTTTGAAGCTTTGGCGTAGCCGTCAGCTCAGTTGGCAAAGTTTATACATTTGTACATTTTTATAATTAAATTTACATAAATTGATTTAAATGAATTCAGTCATTAATAGATATCGATATTTATAAATTGAATTTAGAAAACAGTACAATAATTTCCAATTTTCACCATTTAATAAGTCTAATGTTTCATTCATTGTAAAGCTGTTTTTCTTGAAGAAATTTCGTCTTTGAGGTTGAAATACTGGACAGATGCTTATAAAATGAAAGCAATCTTCTTTTGCTTTGATGTTACAGAGGGTACAGAATTGCTGGAAGCTTCCGTTGTATGGACTGCCATTTAAGGTTAAGAGTTCACACCTAGATTTGAATATTAGCGATATTTCTTTATAATTGAATTTGTCTTGAAAATAATTATTCTTCAGCAGGTTATGATTGAGTTGTGAGTACATTATTCTGCTCTCAGACTGCTTAGCTTCTGTTACTAATTTTTCCCGCACATTGTCCTCGTGTTTTTGAATTACGTTATAAAGCTGCTCTTTCAGTTGCACTAAGTTATTCAAATCAAATTGGATAACTTCTCCACAGCTATCGCCAATATTTTGCAACTTTGCAATCCACCAGTCCTAATTCCGTATTTCATAAAGGAGCATTTTCTTGGTCAAACGTCCATCAGAATGTGTAGCAACTTTATAGATGTAGTCTGCCTGCAGCTTAAGAGTGTTCGTAAAGAGTTTAGCAAGTCCTGTTTCCAAATAAATTGCGTAGTTAGGTGTTCCATTTGGTAAATTAAACAGCTTTTTTATAAAATTTCTTTGGATCTTTTCTACGACTTCAAACTCATCCGCTCCCCAAACTTGTGCGGCATAGCAAAGGGATGTTTTTACAACACATTCAAATATTTTGTATTTAGCCGACAGCGATACATTTTGGTTTGAGAAAATATTCCTCCATGTCATATTCAGCAAGCTTTGTGCAGATTTCGCCTTTTCAGTTAGATGATTTTTGAAATCCATCGTTTTGTTCAACTTGACGCCTAAATAGTTGTAGTCTTAAGCGATTTCAAGACGATGACCATTGAAGAACCAACTTTCTCTAACCAGATTGTGAGAAGAACCTGCGAATACCATGACTTTGGATTTTTCAGCATTTATTGTTAGACCCCACGTGTTGCAGTATGTTGACAACCGATTTGTCATGAGCTGCAAGTTTTCTGGTGACTCTGAAAGGATCACTAGAAGAACATTAATGTTAGTGTCCGCCATCCGAATTCCACCAGGAAGATATGTGCCAATATCGTTATTATAACCTCTCATTCATTTTTACTCATCAATTTGCAGGCAACTTATTCAGCAGCATTAGAATAGGACTTCAAACGGCTTATATGATTAAATCAAAATATTAAACACCGACAAAGACGTGGTCTAATATCTGTCAGTTAATTTGCCTACCTTGGCAATTGGCAGTGTTGCTGAGCAATAGCGCGCATATCAAACGTATAAGGCAACTGTTACCATCCACTGGTTTTATTTTTGCGAAACTACTAGACAATGTAAAAACATTCACTATCTGCTAGTTTTCCTATATATGTATTGTTTTCCAGAATATGGACCCATTCATTTTCTGTGTCAGATGAATGTTCCATTGCTGAATTCGAGAAAAAAAACCTTAGATGTAACAATAAGTAAGTTAAGTTAAGTAACTTCTTAAACGAACTCGAAGAATTATCAGACACTCCAAGCAACAGCCTGTTAAACTTCATTAAGGCCACAAAATGGTTAAAAATTGATCAACCACAATCTCATAAGTTTTTGGGACGTTATGATCACAGATAATTTAACTTGTCACACTTGCCAAGCACATTTTCATTCAAACACGTGTCTAGAATAGACATGGCTGGATCAGAAATCGGGTAACACAAGCACTCTGTTTTTTTTGGACTGTTACGATATTCATTGCCTTAAATATCTTAACTTTTACAATTTTTTAAAGTAAATTTTCGGAATTAATTTAGTAGCTCTGTATTGTCCGTTGCGTAATGGTAAGCGTGTCTGCCTGTTACGTGGGAGTCTTAAGCTTCGGATCCCAGTAGTATCAAAAAAAAAAAATGTTTTTAGAACCATGTCGCAATATCTCGGATAGCAATTATATGTCATGAAAAGCGCTTTCTCAATCAGCTGTCCGTAATCGGCCAAGAACTGTAGGTCCCTTCCATTCCCTCACATGGTATTGTTGCGACAAATGCGATGGTCCCCTCTGCTCCACGCTATGTTGCGCCCCCTTTTTTATTTTATTTGTTTATTTGGAAGTTCTTGATGTTAATTTTTTTTTTTTATCATTCGTCAAGACTCGTTTGAATGATGTTTATGTCGAGTAATTCCTTAATTGTAACTCTCTTACTCATTTTCAGAATTCAACAAGCAAAGTATCCTTCACGGAAGCAAATTTTATTTTCATTAACTCTGCATGCCTTCTGAGAAAACAAGACCTTTGCCTTTTAAATTATCCCGATTTAAATATCCCGACATTAAGTGGTGTCATTTAAGTGTCACAAAATCGACTTCATATCGATTCTAAATCAGCTTGATCGTTTGTATAAACTCAAACAGCCTTAAAAAACAACTGAATTGCTACTTATTTGTCGTTTTGTAGAAAACCCAAAGCACAACAGAGTGCCCTTAAGAAACAAATATCCACTAAAATTGATCACTTTGACGTAGGCGAAAATGAGAAAAAAAAAAGAAAAAAGAAAAAGAGATTCGAGAATCTTTTTATTTTATTGAAAGCATTTTATTTTTATTCTCAATTTCTTTAAAGTTATCTCATTCTTACCCTGTGACTGTCAGTAAACTGTCAAGAGTGAGAACAGATTTAAAATGGGGATACAAAGGGAACACTTGAAATGTGTTAAGCCCCATGACTCTGTATGTGTCACATTACTTTCGAGTGACATTCCACGAAGAGGGAGCGATTTTGCTGAGAATCCTGTAATATTGTCGCAAGTTTCCTTTGCTATATTTTTATTCAGTAGTAGTCAGTAGTCACCCCTTCAACTGGTTCCCTATCAACATGTCATTTTTGTTGTTTTTCCGAGGGGCTGTCAATGAAAAAGAGAGAAAGAGATACAACCAATCGAAAAAGGGGGAAAAGTCATTGTTTTTAATTACGTTGCGTGGCATGGACCATTAAACGCAATTCGTTTCGTATCTTAATTGGTAATTTATTATCTCACACATATCCACGAAGGGGTGGTTGTACATACAGTCAACAACGTGAAAAGTTGCATCCCAACACAAACAATGCATGCAGAAAACGCCCCGTGGTGTGTAATCGACGAAATTATTTTCCAATTTCGGGAAACTCTGGCTCTTATGGCTGCGTTCACACGAACGCAATTAAATAGCTTTTTTTTCACAAATAAATTTGAGGATGAAAAAAAGTTGGTAGATATATATTTGTATCCTTTCAGGGCTTAAATGGTTATTACACACAGCGTTAAATAATTTTAATCATTGTTTCCTTCGGCTCACAAAAAGCAAAAAAAAAAAAAAAAAACAAAAGAGAAAACTAAATAAAAATAAAAACTTGAACGATACAAAGTTCTTCATCGCTGCTTTGGCAGTTACTTACTGAGAAGGGAGTCCTACTTCCGCCGAAGGACGACTATGAACCGAAGCGGTGTATACGAAGGACTCATCATCCTTTTGTGAATAAGTGCGAGAAAAAATAAAAAAATATTTGATGCCCCTTCGGCATTTGAATTTAAAAATATAATAAAAGAAAAAAAAAATGAACACTTCTTTCGTTTATATTGTTGGCGCTGCTAAAATGGCCAAAACTTTTTAATTAAAATAAAAAGCAGGAAAATTAAAAATAAAAGAAATAGAAATAGGAATAGAAAATGAAAGAAAAGTGAAATGGAATATAAGTTGGCGAACTAAAAGTCTCCCTCTCCTGAACTGGCTACAACTATACTATTCTGTTGTCAATAATTTGCATTTGTTTCTACAGTCTACAGAACAAGTAGCGGGAGAAAGAAGAGGAAAAGGTGAAAAGCGAAATGAAATTGCTGAATAAGAGTCTTAACCGAGTCAAAACTCGGTTGCTCTGCTCGTTGTATCACTTAATTGGATAATCACTGAATTGATACTTTCCGTTCAGTTCGAGAGATAAGTACGAGGAGTAGGGCAGAGACTATACCATCTACCAGTTACCAGTGAAAAGTTCCATTCAACTTAGAGGCTGACCCAGTGATGGTTGAGTTCAGAAAACAAAAGTTTTAACCATTGGTGCGTTGTTTCTTTTTTTTTTTTTTAGTTTTTGTGTTGTACTTTTTCATTATTTTATTGTTTCACTTTTATAACTGCCCTGAAGGAGTTTTTAGAAATTAAATTTTTCCTATCGTCTGCGTTTATATGATAAAATATAAATGGGAAAAAATGCTTTTAATTCAGTTTTGTCTGATTCAATTAGGTCGATCAAGTTGAATATTATTTTATCGAGAGTAGCGGAAGGGCAAAAAAAGAGTATCCGGATGATTTGCTGTGTCATCTTTTCTAATGCGAGTTGGCTTCTTTGTCGCAGTCGCAGTCTCAATGTCGATGTCGGTATGCTATGGGTATGGGTTGGACATGGGAGCTTATTATAACTTCTTGGGAGCCGAGTTGATTGGATAAGTTTGCGGTGTAATTGACTGACTGAGTGGAAGAGCATTTAGTACAAGGCAGATGTATTTTTTTCCAATGTTTTTTTTTTTTTTGATTAATTACGTGTGTCGACTGGAGTCTTGATGCGCGCGTGGTTCAACTCTGTGATGGGTGGCGTGTCAGATGGCCTGACGGTTTCGTGATTAAAAGTTAATTTTTCTATTATGAGGGATAAGTGGTTGTTGGGTGATAGATTGAGTAGGGTAATTGTTTGACATGGCTGTATTACAACGTAAATTATGTTATGACTGGCAGTCATAACATAACGTGAAAAGAAAAAGTTAGGGTTTCTGTTTGAGTTTGTGTTTCATTAATTGCTGCTGTGATGTATTGAGTTGTTAGTTTCACAGGTTTGAGGAAAGAAAAGCAATGCATTGATGTCGTAAGAAGAAAGAATAAACAAAAGTCGTGCGTAGTAATATGATATCTAAGTAGACATGGATGTAAATAAGGAATAAAAATAAATTGTTTAATGTTCACTTTCGTGACAACGTGAGCTTAAGGTCTGATTATGCAAGAGAAGCTACTATTTACCTTTTCAAAGATAATTTTGTGTTTATTGGCCTTTGGAAACCTGCAGGAGCTCATTTATAAAAAAATGGGTAAATTTCGTTCGACGATTGAATTGAGTTTACTATCGTTATTAAATTAAATCTTAGTTTTACAGACAAGGTAAAAATAGGCGTTTTTGTTAACTGTAACTGTGTGTAGATAATCCAGAAAAAGCGAGTCAAGTCTTTCACCACTTTTGATTTGTTTGATTTGTCGGTTTGGCAATTGCTTCGTAATCGAAGGGCAAGGCTTTCAAGTTCAACCGGTATTTGGTTTTTACACATTTTTTTTAATGATAGCATATTTCAATTCTTAATACTTTTTTTGGATGACCTTGACCTATACAAAAATCCACCGACTGCAGTACCTTTTTTGATAATTTACTTTTGCTCAATATTTAAATAGTTCAAAAATGGCACCCGCGCTCAGAGGGTTACGCAATCAATAATTCTGGACATCGTTCTTATTAAGAAACTCAAGACCTTCACATCTTTTTTTATTTTTTGATATAATTTAAAGCTTTTTGTAATGGAATTGTCTGTTTGCACTCACGCCACAATGTGGGCCATCCTTGGTTGTGTAACACGGCCTCAATCGAGTCATTTAAGGGAAGAAACATTATATCGTGTGATTCGTGTTGATTCGTGTTGATTCGTTGAGAACTAAGTCACTTCGTCATTTCTGATGTAAAAAGTTTCCTGTTGGTCGATCTAAAATGAGTTTATCGCAGTCGTTCGAGCTGAAAATTTCATATAGTGTTGCCATAATTTGCTCAAACTTTGAGCGAGCTTTAATCTCAAGCCATTATTTTTCAAACTACAAGTTCTGTGATTCTTCTTCTCCTTCCTTTTCGACTTAATGAACATCTTGATCTCGAAGAGATCACAGCTCTCCCTTAAGGGAGGGGTAAATCCTGGGAGGCTGAAAAAAAGGTTTTTTTTACGAATTTTTTATGAAAAATCTGATAAAGTAATATAAAAATAATAAATTTATTGATTTGCTTCATTATTAAGTAGGTATAGTCTCAAGTAACTTCTATAATTTTTTCATACAAAAATTTTGAAAAACAAGCCGATGATAGTGCATTTTCCGAGACGCTTCCACTTTTTGATCTTTTGCGGTGTGCAATATTCCTTTTGACAGGATCATCTAAAATCAAAATTCTAAAAAGATTTCGTTAAAAGACAACTTTCTCCAGGTAATAAAACGAGGCTTTTTTGCAATTTTGAAACTTTGGTGACAATTTGAGGTAAAAAGTTGTTTTTTTGCCAAAAAATGCCGCCAGTTTGTAGCTGTAAATTCCGGAAAAATGAACATTTTTTAAAATCCTCGTGCTATTACCTCTAAAAATATATATTAAAGAAATGTGCAAAATTTCAGACGGATCGGTGCTACAGTTGCCGAGATATTTTGAAAACCGACTTTAAAAATACTAGTTTCGAGATAAACGAGAAAAACAGCAACGGTTCCCCTCAAAAATATTCCGTTAGAAGCGTCATTAGAGTGAGCTTCCCTTCCCTGAACACAAAAGAAGACCTCGAGCTACCTTGAACCAATCATAAAAAGTTGGTTCAAGGTCGTCCGGCCGGCCGCGGCCCCCCTCTATTCGCTCGCCGCGCATACCTACTCTAAAATCATCTAAAATCACTGTAACTTTTCGAATTCAGCTCGGAATGACTTGAAATTTTGACACAACATTCTTGAAATGTAGTATAATAAGAAAATGTAATACTTTTTTTTGAAAACGCCCAGGGTTTACCCCTCTCTTAACTGTTTCACTTCACACTAGTTATCTGCTCGTGGGGTGCGCCGCGTTGACCTCAGAATGTGTAGGCAAACTCCGGTTTTGGATTGTTCAATGTCTGAGGCCAATACTCACTCTCAGATATTTAAACTTTTCACACTTAGAAAGTGCACTCTTATTCCAATAAATGTCTCAAATATCCATGCCTGGATCAGAAAATAAGCAACGCAGGTAATCAGTGGACCTCACTGGCTTCTAAAATTTCTATCCAAAACATTTAAAGGTTCTTGTAGGGATGTAGGACCTTCACTTATGATGGCTCCACCGTCATCAAAGAAAGGTTAATGTACCAGCAGGTAATCAAGGATTGCAAACAAATAGCAGAGGATCCAAAATGTTTCCTTGGTGTACTTAGAATGATTTGGTGACTTCAGCTGGACATCTAACCTTCGTCTCCGCTGCTTCATACATATCCTCATTCATCCGAACCTAATCCTCTAGAACTCCTGATGGGCATCTGAGGGCCACCCAAATAAGATCTCATGGTTTTCGTTCAACCGGCACAACATGTAAATCACTATGTTTTTCCATCAGGATCCTTATACTTTGGATTGCTTCTGTTGTTGACTTGCCCCCGAATCACTCGCATTGGTTGTCAAAAAGTTTTTATTATTTTCGGTAACACCAGTACCCGCTCAACGAACTTCAAAGTGTAAAAGATCATCTCGCGGTCCAGCTATCGCAACTTCGTACATTGGTAGAAGGTAACTTTTGCTCCATTGTTTAGGCATACTATCACCGTTTATGAGCGAACTCATCAAACAACTAATTTGTAACGAAAGTTAAAGTAAACCTTTGGTCTTGACCCTATAAACACAAATCTCATTACCTACTCAATGTTCTGTTGGTATTTTCAGAAAAGAGGTTTCGGTGTAAAAAATTTAAACCGTTAACGTGGTCGTCAAATTATTGGCTAGTTATTTGAAGCGCTGTTAAAGAAAGAAGTGGCAAAAGAGTGAAAGACTGGTAGCACTATGACAATGCTCGAAAAAATGAATTAATCCTTTGACTGAACTATAAGTTTCATCGTTCTTTTTTTTAAGTAGAGGCAATAATGTTTGACTATAGCACCCGAACGAACATGGGGACTATATCGCTGCTTTGGACGAGTGTAGGTTTTCTAAATTGTAGTTAAACTGAAAAAGTCAAAGAATTGCCGGTATTGTTTTCAAAAATCAAGCATTTTTAGCGATTTCAAGTATTATGTCATTTCAAAGAAAATTGTTATTAGTATATACGAAATGTACTCAGGTTCGGAGAGTCCAATAGTATATTTTTTTATTATGCTGGTATACAAGCCTCTGCAGTATGATAGTATTTTCAGCTGTATTCATTGTTTACTCTGTCTGTATGAGCTCGGCGATTTTCAACAAAAACAGCGGAGAGGAAGTTGCTCAGAAGTCACTAAATAAAGTCAACGCTAATGCACGTGTTATAACAGGTGACGAAACATGTGCTTGCGGATATAAGACGTTAAAACTGAGGATCAATCGTCTCATCCTCATAAAAACTCGTCTACCTAAGCAGCTGCCACAGACAAGGTAAGCAATGGATACAGCTGAAAATACTATCATACTTCAGGGTATAAAAATTTGACTATTGACCTCTCCCAACCCATTTCGAAATTCCCCTTATTTTCTAAACATATCTCCTTCAGACAGCTTGTCTGTTGTCTTGTAAGTTGTTAAAAAATTCTAGCCGATTCTGGTGCACTTTTACTTCCCTAGAATTGTATACCGACGCGACGGCTAAGACAGATTTAAGAGGCTAGTTCTTCTACACTAAGATAAGAATAAGTATGGTACGTTTCGTCATTTTTATCTCGTTTATTGTTGTTTCGCCCAAGTTGTTTCGCATTTTGTTGTTAAATTTCGTTTGTTTAGTTTATTTATTTTTCGATATTTTGATATTTTGATTACTTTATATTTGGCTCGTTTCGTTTTTCGATTAGCCTTTGTTTATATAGATTTTGATTATTTCGCCATCGTTTGATTGGTATTTTGCTGTTCGTGGATGAGAAAAGAGGCTAGAGATGTAAAAGTTCGCGCGAATTTTTACACCTCTAGCCTCTTTTCTCATCCACAAAAAGCAAAATACCAATCAAACGATGGCATATTTTTGTATTTTAACTATTTGCTTAGCTTCTCATCAAACTTTATTGAAAATTGATTAGAACCATCAAAGATATATCATATTTTAGAAGTATTTTCACAACCAATTAGTCAGAAATAATCAAATTTCGAAATACATGTTGGGTTATGGGGTGCATTGTTTTATTAACAGAAACATTCATTTGATTTTGATTTTGATTGATATCCATAATAATAATCTGGTAATGAGCGAAGTAATTGAATGCCAAAACAATATACACATTGCCGTCGAGACAAAATGCGAAAAAACATTTATCGAGATATATAAAGTCTAAATAATCATTTGTAAGTTCAATGGAAATGCGAAACAAATGGTTATGGCATTGCGAAGTAAACAAAAATAATTGTGTCAAAAACAAAATAATGGAATGCGTAATAAAATGTGCGAATCAATAGCCACCCGATAAGAATGTTTACCATGTTGACCATGTTACACTTTTTTTTCCGCGATTAAACTAATTTTACGATGAGACGAAACTATTAAACGCGATTGGATTTCCCGAATCCAATTAATTAAATTAAGCAAACGAAATTTATAAACGATCGATAGGAATGCACAACCGGTGTGCCGCGAGGTAAACAATTGAAATGTCAAAACGCGCTGATAAAAGAAAGTGTAACACTCAGCAGGTAGGCTGCTGACACCACGGCTAAAACTCAGCTGGGCTGGGTTCGTAAACAAAAAAAAGTAAGCGTAGCGCGATAAAAGACGATCGCGAATAAAATGACTGATTAAATAATAATTATAAGAATGATAAAGTATTTTCCAAGTACCTGGTGTACTGGAAAAAGATGGGCGCCAGGAAATTTTGTGGTGAAATTTCCAAACCAAGAATTAAGCCTGTAATAGTATAAGCACGGAATGAAAATACGCAAGTTATGCTATTTATTTAAATTTGTGTTGGGAAAACCTTACAAGAAGTGGGATTAAAAACCCCAAATCTTTTCAACTATAAAATTACAATGGTGGACGGTTAGGCGAACCGTTTAAAAAGTAAACAAACGCAAGTAACCGGAAGATTGAAACGTTAATTGTTCTTTCCCGAAAAGAACAATTAATACGAATTTTTAAGGGTCGCGTATCTCACAATTTTGAGAATTCGCGATGGCAAACATCAACCGAATCTTAATTTGACAACACTAAAGAAACTAAAGCACTCTAATTATCTTTTTCCTGTCTCCAACTAATCCTTCCTCCTTCAAGTTTTCTGTGTTTCGTCCGTCTGACGTTTTCTTCTCCTTTTTAATTTCTCTCCTCCCACTGACTCTAATTTCACTTTTCTAACTTTATCTAATAGGTACTTTCTATCACAACAATATTTCCAACTTTCTATCAAATTTTTACTTTTCTCTTTTTCCAAATACTATTCGCAAGAAAAACCACTTGTCGCTTTTTAGGTCAACCAAGAAGTGGTTGATCTTGTCAATTTGTCCTTTCTCGACTTTCAAATTCACCCACACATTCATACAATCGGCCAATCGTGTCTCGAGGTTTTCGGTCAGGGTTCTCTAGCACATGTAGCCTTATGGCTGACAAGCAGAGTTGGGAAATAATGATTACTTTGTGTAATGGATTACAGGTTCAATTACAATTACATGTAATGGGTAATTGAAAATTTTCAATTACAATTACATGTAATGGTTAATTGAAATTTTTCAATTACCCATTACATGCAATTGGAAAAGTAATGCTTTTTTAAAATTACAAGTAATTGTAATTGAAATTTTTTGTAATCATTATTTCTCAACTCTGCTGACAAGTACCTCCGTTGTCGAATTCCAGCGAGACCTTTCACTCGCACAATTTTCCAATCACACTGAACTGAAAAAGTTGGTGGGGGTTTGTTCCCAAAACTTATCCAGCTCATTAGTCGAGATCAGACCCCTCCCATAAAACATGTCGAGAAAAATGAAAGTTCCTGAAAGTTGAAAATAATAGTTCTGGGCATTTTCCCAGTTACTACTCTACTATATAACCTACTGAGTCAGGGGAAGGTTAAAATACTGTTACTTTTCGAAAATTGAAGAAGGGAGGAAAAGCTACCAAAACTAAAATGAACTACTTTTCACTATTCGGTGGATCTTTTCGCAGATTTGGGGATAAGGGAAAACGGTAAATATTTAGGAGTGGGGCTCCAGCCCAAATCGGTCCAAAAAAATTTTCTAACAATTCTGGATTATTTTATAGTATAAAAATAGATGTTTTGAAGTGGGGGAAGACATTTTGCTTACAGAAAACAATTGCTATTTCCATATTTAGCATGAGCAGCTTAACCCTGCGGAAAAACCCTGCGGAAACAGGGTTCAAATAATGAGCCCCGCGAAGCGGGCCATGCGGAAAGCTGTTGCATACATACGAATTTACAATAAATGTTAGGAAATAGAGTAGTGAAAGTATAAAAATTCATCAGGCAAGTGCTTATGTGCAATTAGTTTCCGTATGCAACAGTTTTCCGCATGGCCCGCTTCACGGGGCTCATTATTTGAACCCTGTTTCCGCAGGGTTAGGCTGCTCAAGCTAAATATGAAAATAGCAAATAATTTCCGTATGCAACAGCTTTCCGCATGGCCCGCTTCGCGGGGCTCATTATTTGAACCCTGTTTCCGCAGAATTAGGCTGCTTATGCTAAATATGGAAATAGCAATTGTTTTCTGTAAGCAAAATGTCTTCCCCCACTTCAAAACATCTATTTTTATACTATAAAATAATCCAGAATTGTTAGAAAATTTTTTTGGACCGATTTGGGCTGGAGCCCCACTTCTAAATATTTACCGGGAAAACTATTAACGTTTCATTCTTATGATTCGGTTTTGCAATCCTAAAATTTAAATTTAGGGTGTTTACACTTGCAGCACTACGCTGCACAGTGTGTTTCATAACGAAGTATGGCGTTCACACGTCCCATTTCTATTGTTCTCCTCTGTGATATGTGTATGTATGTGTATAGTGTTGTGTATGTGATATCCTGCTCGTGTAGTGTGTGTAATGAGATGTGTGCATGATGATGAGTGTAAAGATGATAGTTGTGATGATGATAAAGGGTGAATGATGGTATAAGTGAATGAATGTAAGCATGTGTAAATGATGATAATGATGTGGATGTCGATAAATGAGAATGATGATGTTAGTGAGTGACGAAGTATGACATTTAATTTAAGTAAATGATGTGCTAGTCTCCAGAGGCTTCTGGCTCGACACACCAAACGCCGACATCAGTTCAGCTCATCCGCTGATTACGACATGCACCTATTTTGTCATTTCCAAAGCTATGTTTCGATCACATTGCTAAGAGCAAACAACGGAGAAATGATGGGACGAAGAAATGATAGGGAAGGGTTTGAGGAAAAGAGAGGGATATCGAAATGTAAATATCTAGATGTAAGAAAGGTTTTTGTTGCGGGAAAATTTACCGTAACAACCAAACTAGCTTTCCTCTCAACTTATTATTTGATTTTTAGTATTTTTGTTAAGATGAACTTTTTATTTAATTTTACGTCTAGACTCGTTCCATAATACTTGGGTTCATTTACAATAGCAATTCAAGCAGTATCAATTGATAACAGTAATCTGTCAAGGTTTTGTGTAAAGTCCACGTGGACTGATCTAAGTTTTTCAGTGTTTCAGCGTTTTCCCCGGTGATTTTGTCCTCCTTTTGAGATTATCTAGTTGTGTTTGAAACATCCGAAATACATCATATGCAAACAAAATTGGACTTAAAATACTTCCTTGTGGGTACCCCAATGAATTTTCTGAATGAAAATTCAAAATTGCGGGATTTTTTTTCGTAACTTGAAAAATAGTTGAGTACCTTATCAAAAGCTTGTGACTGAAGCAAAACCCGAAAAAATGTTCTTTACTTTAAAAGCTTTGACATTGACGTCCCTCATGGTCTACTTTCCTTCTACTACTGGGTGGACCTTCGTCATACAACGTAATGGTATTGGTATCATTGCCAAAATGTTTTCAAACTGTTCAAGTGCAGTGCACAATATGGGAACTCAACGCATAATTTACATTACTAAGAGTAACTTGCCATGGAGTTCAAGTTGAAAAGTAAAAACAAAGGGTTCCGATATATGTATTGTTATATATCATATTTTCCTTTAGAAGATTATTTCAATAACTAAGGTTTTCCTTAAAATAAATGAACAATAAATGTTAAATTGCTTGCTCATCCAGTTCAATTCATTATGCTCCCTAAGATCCCACAAAAGAATCAACATAAGTCCGGTTTAATCCGTATATAAATAATGCAATGTGTCTTTTTCCACTCCCAATAGCACAACACACAAAAATAACTACCTACACTGAATTCCATAAGGATCAACATTCCTGCCAAAACTCTCTCTATCTTATGAAGTAAAATCCATTAAACACAATCGAACTGTGAGCGCCTATCGTATAATTCCTTTGCCTTCAATTTAATTCACTCTGGAAAGCCTTTTCCAATCACGTATAGGATAGGTCAACATAAATTAAATTTCCTTTCCATCTAGTCCCGTTTACGACACAATCTTTTCATCTGCCATTAATTTTGAGCCCAAAAGGATAAAAGCCCAGGACACAGAAATAGCAGAGAGAAATTTCCTACACTGAAGCCAAAAGAAAAAAAAAGAAACACAAATAAATAAACAAAAAAAAAAAACCTGGATGAGAATATAATTGATTTTAAATTGAGGAAATACCGTAATACATCCGATACATTTGTCAGGATAACAAATTTATTGCATTGTCCCGGCTCAGTATTTTTTAAAACAGTTTGTACATCGTTTTTGGATTAACTCTATCTGCAGTGGTAATTATAAAACAACGCACAAACATTGTTCTTTTTGCTTTCCGATTTTTTTTTTCATTTTTTTTTTTTTTGGAGTTGGCAGTCTCGGATTAAGTGGAGCTTTCTGTTGTGTGTGTATTTAAAAATAAGGATTAATGTTCCGTTCGTGTGGATCGCGTAGAAAAAAAGAGAGTAATAAAAGAAATTAAAACCATATGTAGGTATAGGTATACACATGTGAATCCACAAGCTAACAGTCTGAAGCCTCATGGTCAGCGTTGTTATACTTTTCGATTCCGAATACATACCTACAAATTATTCCTTGACACTGTTTTTTCATAAAGCTGGGCGTACTAGGCAGGCAGTTTAACATGAAAGTTTAAATTGCGTAGTGAGCGTGTTCAACTTACTAAGCCTAAAAGTACCATAAAAGAATTATTCTTGAAAGCCGTTGAGATGATCTCTTAACCTCCTGATATGGAGCGGCTCTTGGATTGATTTGAACTTTTTTCTTTTGTCAATTGCTTCAGATCATTATGAGTAGGCAATGAGTCCAAAATTCAGCCCTTTCTAGTTTTTCGAATAGTTATTGTCTTTGATTTTCTAACTATAATCGCCCTACCCTTAGTGGTACCCGTAGCGTGATGGTTAACATGTCCACCTGCTAATCCAGAGGTTCGAGGTTCGAATCCCAGCAGAGGCAAAAATGTTTTTCCACGGGTATCGCCTTTCGCGAGGAATTGGCAAGTCCTCCGTTAATAAATTCATTGCCATGAAAAGCGCTTTCTCAATTAGCCGTTCGGAACCGGCAGAAAATTGTAGACGCCTCCATTCCCTAACAAGGCATGGTTGTGAGAAATGCACTAGGCCCAGGGGCTCCTCGCTCTGTTGCGCCACCCTATTTATTTATTTATTTTATTTAATCGCCATTCTTGCGACAAAGAAGAAATGATCGCAAACCATAAAATATAAAATTGGAGATTCTGTATGAGTAAAAAAAAAAGTAAAAACAAAGCTGTACGAAAGAAAACAATCTTCTAAAAGGAAAAGAATAGATAAGTTGGTCAAGGTACAAAGAGCACAGCGAAGTTTATAACAACTCTGAATGAGAAATAAAAAGTTAAACTTGTGGTGGTGGTTAAATAATTCGAATCATCAACCAAACACCCTTGGGGTGTGTTCTGGAAAATCAAAACGTGCTGAAAAACAAAAACAAAATGAAAAGTGCTCTAGTGCTCCCTGGAGATATAGTGAAACGCAACATCAGGCAAGGCAACAAAGTTATCGGCTTCGGCAACATCACGAAGGACGACAAAACCAACATACATTTGTGGCTAAGTTGGAGGTGGCAATGAAAAGTGATGGACACGATGGAAATGATGAAGTGGTTAGTGGCTGCTCTCTGTCCTGCTATAATTCTTTTTTTTTTATCTTTTCTTTATTTTTGCTACTCGAATGACAGGTGACTATTAATCAATCAAATTCCTTCAATTTAATGGTTCACACTACACGCTGTTGTAGATCTTCACCACCACCACCACCTCCTGTCGAGGCCTGAATAACAAGTCAATTCATTAATTTTCAAGTGGATGATACTTTGATGCGTTGCACATCCTTCTTGTTCAAACGAGCTTAGTTTGTAGCATTTTATAGGGGTTGAGGATAGAGGAAAAATGTTGTGTCCCATTGAGCACACATGGCATGGTGAACGCAAATTGAAGGAAAAACACATTCAGGCGTAACAGATGTGATGCGTACATGCGAGATGTTACCCCATTGCCGTACGTCAGAAAACGATCCGAGTGTGGAATATGAATTTGCCCCAAAGGAAATTCGATTCAATATCGTTGACGTTTGATTAAGGGTACAAATCATTTAGAGAAAAAGAGAGGAAAACAAAAAAATTTTGAAAGTAGATTGGAATTAGAAGGAAATAGAGGATGAGGAATACCCGCAGTAGTGTCCAGCGGTTGTTTGGGCAGTTATTATGCGCGGACAGGATATCGATGCTGTGAGTTTTCAAAGATTCAAATTTCGTTTAGTGATTAATTAATTTTGCAAAGTTCAATCGATATTCGTGTTTACTGATAATTTTTCGCGAACAAATGATATGTAGGCTTCTGATTGGTTTAGACCGCACGGTTTGGCATTGATTAATGTTATTTAAGCAAATCGCAGAAATGAGCAGCTCGGAGTGGGTTCTAAAAATTTAATACATCGACGGTAAAAGCGAAAGAAAATACAATTTATACTCTGGGTGAAAAAACAAAGAACGAAGAAAATATTAAAGCAGACATGATGATAGATGCAAAACCACACCGAAATAAGAACGAAAATGAAGCGAAAGAATATGAATATAAACGAATCCCGGTCAAAGATAGGAACATAGAGGCTTGAATGAGAATACTAGAGAAAAAACATAGAGGCTTGAATTAGAATACAGCGCAAAGATAGGTTTACAGATAGGTACAAAGAAAAAATAAAGATAAAGATAAAGAAGAAAATTAAGATCAAGATAAAGATAAAGATAAAAATAGGTTTAGATTTTAGATTTTACAAAGATATTTTATTCAATTTAAAGTTTTTAACAATGATTGTGCTACCCACGAAGCTTTATGCTTATCTGTGGGTGTTTGAAATTTTAAGAGCAATTTGAATTGAATTGTGGTTTAAAGTGTTAATTTAAAGAATTTATGTGCATTTTTTGTGATTTATATAAAACAAGAATAATTTACATTAAAATTTCAAATTTAGTTTAAAAAGAAAATTTTTATACATTTTTTGCGTTTTTTAAAGGTTTGGATATTTTTTAAGTTTGTTGGAAGTTGATTTAGATGGTATACTATAAGCCAGTTGTCTTCTTCCATAATTATTGTAAACAGCTGGAATTTCGAGTGCCCATATTATTGTTTTATTCAAACAAACCTCAAAGCTAAATTTTTTTTTTTTTTTTAATTTTACCCGTTTTGTATTTTTTCAAGTATCATAAAATGTATGGGTTTTTGAGTGCACTTATTACTGAGTTTTTTTTTATTGTTTTGTTCATCTGTAAAAAATAAAGAAACTCTATGTTTATCAGGCATTTTCTGAAAAAAAAAAATGACCTCAAAGTCAAAACTTTGTTTCGGGAAGAAAATTTGAACAGCATTTAAAACTGAAAATCTGGCAACCCTAAACCTATGGAAGCTCAACTTAAATACAATCTTAAAGGTTGTTATTTCTACAAAAAATTAAGTCTAAGATTAGGTCTCTATCATCAGTATTGACAGAGATATCGAATTTAACACAGGTCAGGGTACACCAAAGTTAATCTTTTTTAAATTGTCAAAAAAACGATGTCAAATTTTAGAAACGAGCTTTACTGTAGAACAATTTTTTTCTTAGAATATGACCAAGAATCAAACCACGAAGGATAATACACGAATTACGGAACACCCTGTATATACTTAATTTTCTCAACAAACTTATTGTAAATTGATCGACATCGTTTTCATTTTCATACATTTTTTGTCAATTCGTTTGTTGTATAAGTCGATTTACCTTTTCTTGGTTAATTTTTGTTAATGTTTTGCAAATTGTGTTTATCACTTCCATATTTTGTTTAGTACCGTAAAAAGTTGTAAAATTATCAGTTATATCGGTTTCTATTACTGCTGAAATATTATCGTTTTCCGAAAGTGTAACAAAAAAGGGGTCAATCAATGAGCCGGTTCCTGTTGTCATGTTTATTCTATAGTACTCTTTTTAATTACGTTCATTAAGCCTTTCGAGGACATCATTTCTAGAAGTTTTTTCGTAGCAGAGTTATCCAAATCTTGGGCGTCGATATTAACGTCTCCCAGAACTATTGAGTTTTTGTCGATTTTACTAGTTTCATCAAATTCTTCGATAAATTGGTTTTTATTAAGTGACGGCGATCTATAAACTGCATAAATATGCTTAATTCCACCTTCACGTTCCATTTTTATATTGAGACTGTCGTAGCTTACTGCGTCCTTAGAGAGTCTTTCATAACATACTCGTATATCTTTCCTTATAAGCAAAGCAATTCCTCCTAACCCAGAACCTTTGCTATGTATAAACTCCATATTAAAATCTTCAATGCGATACAGGCAATTTTCTTCTTCATCAATGTTGATTTCCGTTAAAACAATTATATTTAAATAACTTTTATAGTTTTGAATTTAAGCCATAAAACAATTCCTATTTTTTCGAAGCGATCTAATATTCATACATACACAACAAAAATTAAATTTTTTAAAGTCAATAGCATTCAAACCAATAAAACCTTGCAGCACCCTAAAATCGATTTCGAAATCGAACTCACTAACATGTTCTTCCATCATATCATATGTCTTAATTTGCTCTTCTAATTTTCGCATATTATTGTGTGTAGACTAATTACACATTTTGTCAATATCACTTACAGTGCATACGTATGTATACAACTTCACCGTTTTCAACCTTACGAGCTAATATTTTTCCTGATGTTTCCCATACAAAGAGATGAAGATAGAGATAGAGATAGGGATAAAGATAGAGATAGAGAAAGAAAAAAAATAGAGATAGAGATAGAGATAGAGATAGAGATAGAGATAGAGATAGAGATAGAGATAGAGATAGAGATAGAGATAGAGATAGAGATAGAGATAGAGATAGAGATAGAGATAGAGATAGAGATAGAGATAGAGATAGAGATAGAGATAGAGATAGAGATAGAGATAGAGATAGAGATAGAGATAGAGATAGAGATAGAGATAGAGATAGAGATAGAGATAGAGATAGAGATGAAGATACAGATGAAGATAGAGATAGAGATAAAGATAAAGACCACAGAACAAAGACTTAAAACAACTGTTACACAGAACCATAAAACAAATGATACATATCGAATCAGAGCACTTATTCTAAAAAGTATTGGGAGGAAATCTGCGATATGTGGCAGCTCGCTAAATAATTTCGGAACAATTTTACCAATCAAATAAACATTTACAATTCAAATATTTACAAACCTTTTAATCTGATGTTCATCGGTTAATTTTTTCTAAAAATACCTGATCATATCCGAAATTTCATCAAAGTGCTGATCCGTTTCCAAGGTCCGACTATTTTATACTTGTTCTTTGAATATCTTTGAAACCCCAAAATCTGGTCAGGGCTGAGACTAAGGTAATGTCAAATTCTGAAGCTGTGCCTTTAAACGGCTGAACTGTTCTCAATATACTGCTTCAAGGTCTAGCGGAAAAGTTTCAAAAGAGTTTAGATTGCAAGATTCAGATCAGAGAGCTAAAATGAATAGATGAGGAAATATTAAAAAAACCATAACTATAACAGAGGATAAAAGAACCAAGACATTGATACAAGATAATGAAACCTAGAGCAAAGAAGAAAGATTGTTTCATAATTTTTTATCTGCGTACAGTTTGTAGGAACATAATATGTCAGTGTTTCCTGGATGTTTTTTTTAATACTAAAATGGGTGTTTTGTAGGGGAGATCTGCTTAAGATGACATAGGTACTTGCATTTACTCAAAAACAATAACTGGTTAGTTTTTTTGAGCAGGCCAAAATTTACAGTTTTACAATGGCAACAAACAGCATGTTGCAGATGTTCTTAGTTGACGATTGTTTTTTAACTGGAACGTCGGGAAAAATTTTAAGTCGAATAATTTTTTTTTGTCAATTGTGTTAACGAAGAAATTTCTGCTAAGGGGAGTTACTGTATTGAGCCAGAAGTGTTTAATAGATACATTGTCTAATATACAACGTCATTTCTGTGTAATATAATTTGCCAGATCGTAAAGTGTTTGCGCATTTAATATTGAAAACGTTTTCGGTCATGTCAGGCAAGGTGGCAAGACGCTCGTCCGTCCCAGTTGACATATATGTCATCTTACCGTCTTGTCATATTAAATTAGGGCTCAGGTACAGGCGAAAAATGAAAAAGATAACCGTAAAAGCCTTAGAGCTCGAAAAAATACAAAACGTCCGATTTTAAAGGACAATGATGTGACCCCGCAAGAATTTTCAGATGATGTAGATTGTATTTACTGCAATGAGCTTTATAGTTTTTCACGTTCAGGAGAGGATTCGCTTTGCTGCCAGGCTTGTGGTAAATGGGGCCACGCATTGTGCGCCGATGTAGACCAAAAAATGAAACAATTTATATGTGAGCTCTGCAACCAAGACTAGGTTAGGTTAGGTAGAATGGGCTGACGGTTGATCTTATTACCGTCACACTTAGATCAATGTAGATCCATTGTGGTACCCTGGAGTATTGTAACGTCCTAGAAACCTATGAGTTTATGTCTGGTCAGTTTTTAACCATTTAGTGGCCTTAGTGAAGTTTAACAGGCTGCTTTTTGAAGTGTCTGATAATTCTTCTAGTTCATTGAAAAAGTAATTGCCTAGAAACTTTTTCCTAATGGCAGATTGCTGGGCATTGACAAAGGAAGTGAGTTGTGTCCTCGTGTTTCGTCATTGCATCCTCTGCACAAGTCATCGGTACAAAACCCATTTTCTTTTTGTGGTAACCTAGTAGGTTATTTCCAGTTTTGATACTGATAAGCATTCGTAATGAAGGTCTATTCAATAATAGCAGCTTTTCAGATCCGTTCTTATCGTATTTCGGTCATAGTTTCCTGGAAGTAACACAGGAGTCTAGGCATTCCCATCTTTCATTGGATTTTCGCATTATTTTGTTACCAGTGATCTATTTAATTTCACAGGGTGGAATCCTGATTGATTGATCAATGAGAGAAGGGTCAAGTGCTGATCCTTTCCTCGCTAGTTCGTTCGCTTTTTCGTTTCCCGATATACCACTATGACCAGGAACCCAGCAGAGTCTAACGTTATGCTGTGTGCCAAGAACCCTTAGCTCTTCGCGACAGCAAGAAACAAGCTTTGATTTGACAAGAGTCTCAGAAATCGCTTTTATTGCTGCTTTGCTATCAATGAAAAAAGTGATATCAGCATGTGATAGCTGATTGATGATTTGGAAGTCTGAATGAACTGGCTAGGTTTAGGCTTTCTGAAAAGAAACCTGCCTCTGTTCCAACTTCCATTTTTGAACCGTCGCGTCGGTCGGTATAGATTGATATAGACGTCTCGTTCAGGTAAGGTGTTTCATTCTCCCAATCCTGTCTATTGGGGAAGCTGGTTGTGAAGGATTTTTTAAAGTCCAGGTATGGAGTTATGTAATCCGTGCAGATATTATTATCTGCGTATCGTGATAAATTCTGTGCGTGTCCTGTTTGGCTGGTTTTCCAGACATTACACTGATTTAGTCTAAGTGCACTGTTTGCTGCCGCTTCTTGAACATAGAGATCAAGAGGTGTGAGGTGGAGGATTACTTCCAAGCTCGCGGTTGGTGTAGTTCTCATTGCACCAGTTACGCAAATACAGGCTGATCTTTGTTCTTTGGTTAGGGTTTTTAAATGCGTTTATTTTTCCAGCGCCTTCCACCAGACCAAATTGCCATAAGATAGGGTAGGTATTACAATGGTAGTATACATCCACAGAATGATTTTGGGATTTGGTCCCCAGTTTTTGCCAAAAATCCTGCTGCACGAATACAGTGCTATCATAGATTTTTTGTGTCTTTCTTGTATATTGGGACCCCAATTCTGTTTTTTGTCTAAGATCACTCCCAAGTATCTGGCTTGATCAGAGATCTTAAGAGGGGTCCCATTTAGACTTGGTAACTCAAAAGTAGGTATTTTTCTTCTATTTGTAAAGAGTACCAGTTCTGTTTTGAGGGGGTTAACTGCAAGGCCGCACTTTTTTGTCCAAGCGCTTACCTTGGTTAGTGTATTATTCAATTGCAACCAAGACTTATAAATTGAGGTATGTCATCTCCTCCAAAGGCACTATGTCCTCTTACCTAAAGGTATGTCATCTTAGACTTGGCTGTGAACTAATTTTGAATTAATATATTAAAATACTAATTTTCGTTTCATTTAATAACTGCAAAGTTTTTTGTTGTGAGAAATAAACGAATAAACTAAATTCACTTTGTTTTTCTTGCTATGAGTGCAAGTTTTTTTTTTACTTTTAGCTTAAAAGAAAAAGTATGTCGTCTTAAGCAGAACTCCTCTGAAATTCACTTTCCTTGAGTTTATTGTTTTAATCGATTTTGCAGTTCCAAAATGAACCACATTCCAATCATCCCCCCAATAGAATTGAAGCTGCTAACATTATTTTATGCTGCATTAATCACATAGCCATCTTGAACTGTTTCCAGTTCAATACGCACACACAACACATATAAACATTAAACACCCACGATCTAACACAACCCAACCCACTATCGCCCACCGCAATCAATAGTTTGACTGATTTCAACCATTATGGTGTTATTATGCATGAAATCATTCCATTAATTGACCATACAACACTCTATTGTGCTAAGGTATGAAACTGATAGCCTTAATAAGGTTAACTATCGACAAAGTGACCTACAAGGCATGGACCTAAAGCTAGTGTGTGATAAACAATTTATAATTTCCATATTTTTTATGGTTGTTGATTCTTGTTAATCTCATGGTATTTGGTTTGAATAAGTAAGCATCTTCATGATTTTGAAGAGATCATAACTCACCCACTTCATATTCACACTAGTGATCGTAATAGTGGTGTTCGCATCGAGTAAGGAATGGAAATTTCTTATTCATGTAAAGGTAAAGTAAATTGACATTAATTGCAATAAAACCACAGTTAAAAAAAAAAATGACATATGTATTTTTATGTGTTTCCTAGTCTAAACTGAAAAAATCCCACAGACCTCTAAAACTTCTAGCGAATCGCATTGCTTTTAACTGATTTCTGTACCCACTACCCACTGCACTGACTGGTTGTGTGCATCGAATTGATATCAACTTTCGCGTTTAACATACAAAATTTATCTCATGCTTTTTTATGGTCATTGGCATTCTATCATCCCCAAAGATGTGGTTGTATCTTTCTAGTGCAGGCCTTATGGCAACATGCATCCAAAGTAAAGTTGTTTTTAGTTTAGTTTTTCTTTCGTTTACGCAATCCGCAAATAAAATGCTCTTGATGGGAAAAAAATATATTGAAAAATTTTTTTTAGTCTTGCCATAAAATCTGCAGTTGAAAATTGCACCTTAGAAAAGACCATGAAAAACAGCTTTTTTCTTTTCATTTTGCAAGTTCTATTTATTTTGTATCGTTTTAAAAACTCTTTCCTACCATCAACGACAACGACCAGGTACTAGAACGTGTCTATTGAGACGAAGAGGTCAAGCGATGAAAGAAAAAAAAAGACTAAATAAAATAAACAGCACACAGAAACGATTTTCTACTTTTATTTACTTATAAAAAGGGTCAATTCAGCCGAGATTTTTTGTGTTGCCTGTCCTAGTTTTGCTACTTTTGCCCTGAAGCATATTGACGACGAACGGCAGTGACTTGAGGGTGGAATAAACTGACTCATACACCTACTAGTACTAGTGGAACTTTAGTTACAAATTGGTATTTGAAAATCAGTTTATAAACATTGAAGAAGAACTTTATCTTACGGAAGAGTTTTTTTTTTTTTTTTTTTTGCTGTAAACTTTTTTTTTCTCATGCCGTGTGTATAGGTCACCTAATTGCGTTTTATTGAAGAATAGATGAGATAAGTTTTGTTTGCAATCAGAACTAAGTTTGGCGAATTAAGTAGTCCAACGTTCGATGTAAAGGATGAACAGTGGTTGTTTAGCTCATTTTTAAAAGTTAAGAGTCATTAAAGAAGTTAAGTAATAGTTTGAACGTTTTTTACTTACTTAAGGATTCTTACCTTCTGCTTGTTATAGGTAAATAAGGGCTGTGGGGACTAGAATTTTTTGTTAGTCTTAAGGATCCCTTTTGGTTGTCATTAGAATGGAATCCTTGTGATTGAATGTTTCTCGAAGTATTTTTAGAAATTATTTTATTTAGAAGGATATTTCTTTTTATGTTTCTTATTAGTATTCTAAACTTCAGATATTCTTGGCTTATTTGAGAATTTTTTTTTTTTGTAGTTCCTCATTTCAATGATCCGCTTGCCTAGACAACAAATGGAAGTACTTATATACTGTCATGAGGATATTGGTATGATATGATGACGATACCGCGGAGCATTTTCTCTTAAAATGTCCTGCATTTTCTTAAATCTGGTTACAGACACTCGGGACAGACATGGTGAGAGATTTTAACCTAAAGGCTTCTCATCATGGCAACGTATTTGGGTTTCCTCCAATCATCGGTGGAGCTGTAATATAAGAGAAAGTCTTGTATTTTAAAAACCTCCGACTGAATTAAAAGTGACTGTGACCATATTTGACATCAACGTGGCAGAGGCCATTTTACTGTGCTGCAGATTTACTTGTAGCACCTTCATCGTCTTTTTTGTGTACGTAATTTTTGTTTAGAAAGTTGGCAGCCGTTGCCGGCCTCACCTTAACCAATGTTAAGTCTATATCCTTTCTGGAAGCATAGCCATTGACTCATGATTGAGCATGACTAAAACTTCTTAGCCTGTGCTCGTAGGCTGTTTCATTTCCAGCACTTCCAGTCAGCACTTGGGAAACTTGGATTGAGTTTTGGAAAGAAAATTCAATTGTTTCCTTCTTCAAGCGCGGTCCAGGAATGTTTATTCGGACTTTGGGTCTGGTGGGGAGGTCTTTCTTTGAGGCAACTTTCAATGTTGCTCCTTCTATAAAATCCTCCATTTCGGATATAAAAGCGGGTTATATATTATTATCTTTGAATGAATGTTTCACTCTTTTTCCGATTTAAGTGTTTAAATTGGAGAAATGCAATTGATCCACTTTAATTTTTAGATAATTAGCGCACACATCTCCTTAAAGGAGACACCGATGTACTTTGCTTTTGAAGATAATCTGGCAGAGCATTCCATATTCAGGTGGTGCGACTAAAATATGAATTTCTATATCCCCACTGTACATCCAAAGTTGGGCTCATAGTACAACTGATGGGTATTCCTAGCGAGGCGGCTGTTGCGGCTAAATTGTTTCAGGAGAAGAATGCACCTATCTATTTCACAAGAGCACTGTTTGTGAAAAAGCTATAAAGGATAGAGAGACAGGTATAGTTTCGATGATGTTCAAGAGAATCAATTGATTGTACGAATGAACTATCAATCTCTACGTTCTGAATTGTACCCTATCAAGTAGGCGCTAATATGTTTGCGGAGCACCTGACCAGACATAAGAATTATACTTTAGCTTTGGGCGGTTTTAGGCTTCACAAATAGTGGCCAAATCAGAAGTAGTGAATAATTTTCTGCATCGTCTTAAGAAGCCAAGCAGATAAATAGTTAGTTGGACAGGAGAAGGCAGAAGTAATTAATGCATTCATCCAAAGCCCAGCAAATAACTTTTTTGTGTGATACATGCTAAAAATAACTTCCAGCTATTCGATGGCTATTTTCGTTATCAAGCACCAATAAAAGGTAATGAATATTGGCTTAATATATTTTGAAAACATTAATGAAAAACAAAGTTTTTCATCCAAAGTCATTAAAAAAAAAAATTAAATGTCCTGGAAGTTCATTCATAAAATTACCCGCAGGAATATAACAGAAGAATAATGAAAATTGGTTTTTTAAGTGGAGCAATTGAATTAAATTCAAATAACAGTTTGAGTTACCTCAGCCACGAAATGAAATGAAAGAACCCAATCTTTTTCATAAACCTTTTTGTTAATTTAAGTACTTTAAAGTTTTTTAAGTATTAGTCCTCCCACAATCATTGGTTTCGAAAAAAGACGGTTTAATATCCCGGTATAAACGCGTGCATTTTGACGCGTAAAGAAAATTGAAAACTACCGTTAGTAAATAAATTAAAATAGACTCGATTGGGTCGCACGAACTTGTGATTATGAAGGCTGAAAATTTAATCAAAACCGTTTGACTAGTTTCTTAAGAAAACTTTTTATTTTTTACTTTTTTTAAAACGAGCCAGAAGGTCTTTTGGCAAAAAAATTGAAAAAATTGTTTTGAAGTTATTTGTTTATTTATAACTAGCTGAGCCGCCCGGCGTTGCTCGGGTCTGTAGTTTTAAGGGATTATAGGAATGAAATCTTTGCTTAGTTACTGAGGAATTATGTAGCATCCCAGTGCTGAAAGAATATTTGAAATCAGTCTAGTAGTCTCTAAGTTTCCGTTCCCAACCCTGTTCCTGTGGGATCTTCTGTTCCAATGGAAATATGTGAATGAAATGTAAATCTATGTCACTGAGAGATATTGTAACATCCTAGAGTTGAAAGAATTTTTGAAATCGGTTTAATAACTTTAAGGTTCTTTTGAATTTTAGATGAAACATTTCGGAGGGAACATGTACTATATAACATGTACTATATTTTATCCGCATATTCCCACGGGAACAGAAGGATGGGAACCTTAAAAATACAGACCTCAACAACGCCGTGAATGTCGAGGGATAAGGGGTATATGAGTATGTCTAAAGCAGCCCAGGGTGTTGAGCGAAGATCTCCGCTGACTCATTAACTTGCTGATATTTGGACTATGCACGCTTAGTCTGACACGATAAGTCAGTTTTTCTTTTGTTTTTTTTTTATAGAACAGTGTTTTGTTTATAACGAAAGCTAACGCATTGCATTGATGTCGTCTCTGTTGCACGCTGCTTTATTTTTATTTGAGTCAATGAAACGATAGTCAAAGCCCAATGTCGGTTTTTTCTTTTACTGCTTACTTTTCCTTTTCTGATTTTAAGCATTCCGTTTACATTTTATGTCTGTGGCGTGATAAAAATGTTTTAAACGGGGTCGTCTCCTTGTCCTTCGAAATTGGTCAAATAGTTATATAAGGTTGCGTTCCCAATCACGTTCGAGTATGATCCTTAATTCGAAAGAATTTTTGAAATCGGTCGAGTAGTTTTGAGGTTCATGTTTTCGTTCCCGTAGGAATATAGGAATGAATTATAATCTTAGTTACTGAGGGATAATGTATCATCCCAATTCTGAAAGATTTTGTGAAATCTTTCCAGTAGTATCTAGGTTTCCGATCCCAATCCTGGATAAAAAAAATATATAGCTGAACCTTCTGGGCCCGGGCCCCGAGGGAATATGACGATGAAATAATTTATGTAAATGTGGGATATTGATGATGCACCATCTTAAAGTTGAAAACATTTTTGAAATAGGTCATGCCCATGCGGTTTTAAGGTTCCCGTTCTAGTTCCCGTTTCTGTTCCCGCGAGAATATATGGATGAAATATAGTCTATGTTATTGAGGGATAATGTAGCATCCTAGAGCAGAGAGAATTTTTAAAATCTATCCAGTAGTTTCGAAGTTTGAGTTCCCAATTCCGTTCCCGTGGGAATATGGGGATGAATTAAAGTTTATGTTACTCGGTGATAGTGTAGCATTCTAACGGTGAAAGAATTTTTGAAATCAGTTCAGTGGTTTCTAGGTTCCCGTTTACATTCCCGTTCCCATAGGAATATTCAAAATCGTGTCAGCCATTCACTACAAAGTTAGTTTAAAAAAACGGCACTATGTGAATTACCGCCTTTCTTGTGATGTAAAAAATATTTTCGGAAAAGTCTAAGAACCTGCAACTAATCCTTCACACAAAATTTTGTCGAAATAGCTGCTTTTGAAGTACACACACATTACTGCTTGATACCTGTTGGCAGAATTAGAAAAACTCTGAAAAACTTTCGGGAGTTGGTTATGGTTAATGTTCAGTAAATTTAATTGAATATTATTATACTAAACCGAACACGTGAAAACCGAACACAATTTACATGAACATTAATTAAAGACTAATTAAAGCACCTTAATGTTTTCACACTTTTAGTTTTGTCTTTTTTTCCGCGTTTCGCGTTAACAAATAGTCACAACAAAAAACGATCAAAAACACGTATCTTGAATGCATTTCGGACTGCATGCAGTCCATCCTCAGCATCACGACTGATCAAATCAGTGGCATCTTCTTTGGTATTGGTGATTAGATGAGAGGAAAGAGGCTCGAAGTAATGTTGCCGTTATCAGCATTGATAGAACGGCTATCTCTTTGTATGAAGTAGCTTTCATACGCGTCCAATTTTCTCTCATCTGTTATTTGTTTTTTTAGACTCACACAGCTTGCATTTATATTAAAGTGGTGTAGCCTTAAGACGTGGTCTGCAATAGCAGAACTTTGATTTTTGTTTTGTTTGATGTACGCACTATGTTCTTTAAATCTTTTTTCGATGGTTCTTTTGGTTTGACCATAGTAAACACCATCGCAGTCACCACACTTTATTGCATATATAAAAAAGATTTAAAGAACATAGTGCGTACATCAAACAAAACAAAAATCAAAGTTCTGCTATTGCAGACCACGTCTTAAAGCTACACCACTTTAATATAAATGCAAGCTGTGTGAGTCTAAAAAAAACAAATAACAGATGAGAGAAAATTGGACGCGTATGAAAAAAACGCGATTTTTTTTTTATCAAAATTAAGTAAAATGAATGTAATTTTAAAACTACTCAACTTGGAAGTCAAATTGTTGAATTTCAAACTGAAAAAATTTGTGTTTTACAATTAATTTTACTACTATGTAGAATCGAGAGGTGAATCACAGTACCACTATAAGACAAAAAAAAAAAAAATAAGATAGTCGTTCATGGACTGACAGGTCTTTTCGAACTTTCGAAATTTGTCTTGAACCCGGCCAATTATAAAATAATTTAGATAACCAAATCAAGTACTGTCGGCTTGGATGGTATACTGTTGCTCTTGAATACTCTTTCTAGACTTCCTTTCATTTCAGCACAGTGAAAACTGATTTTGATGCCGTCAATAGCTGTACTGTACTTCGTGTTATTACTACGCGTGTGTAGCAACTTTTGATGTTAAATATCTCAGTATGTAATTTGATGTAATAGAGCTATTTTCATAGGAGAATCTATTCTTTGTTTTTGAGTTAAGATTTTCAAATCATTGGCTCCATGATAGCGAAAAACTTGATTATATCGATTTTGAAGGTTTAAAATCTCGCAAAACAACCGAGTGGCTTGCAAGCTTCTGATTTCAGATAAAATATTTAAATACTAGCTGACCCGCCCGGCGCCGGGCTCAGGCCCTATGTTGATCAAATTAAAAGTTAAGTAAAGTAGTTTTCAAGTTTCCATTCCAGTGGCAGAATTTTTGGAATCGGTCTAGTATTTTCCAAGTTACCTGATTTGTTCCAGTTCCCATTCCGTACCCGTATGGCAATGAAAATACATAGACTATGTAACTTGGGAATAACCCTGTATTTTAATAGTGAAAACCGTATTGAAATCAGAACAGTAGTTTTTGAATTCCCGTTCCCGTTCCTGTGGGAAAATGGTGATGAAATATAGTCTATATTACTCAGGGGCAATGAAGCACTCTAACAGTGAAAGAATTTTTGGAATCGGTTTATAACTTTCCAAGTTCCCTCATGTTTTCTTTTTCCCGTCCCGTCCTCGTGGGAATATGGGGATAAAATATGGTTGGTTGCTTTTTGGGGATAACGTCGTATTGTAATAGCGACAAAAATTTGATATCGTTCCAGTGGTTTTTGAATTCCCTTTCCCGGTTCTAATCCCGTTCTTGTGGAAATTTAGGGATGAAATGTAGTCCATGGTACTTTGGGGCAATGAAGCACTCCAACGAAGAAAGAATTTTTTTTTTAACCAGTCTAGTATTTTTCAAATTCCCGGTTATGTTTCCGTTCCCGAGGGAATATGAAATGGAAATCTAGCCTATGTTATTTCTCAGGTTCTAGGTCATTTTTGTGTTCCAAATTTTATCAAATTGGATTAATAGTTTTGGTGCCTCTTCAATACAAACACTTAGCTCTCGTTAACGTTTCCGAGTACTTTTGAGGTTATGTAAATCGCGTAATAAAATAGGAATAAATAATTGTAGTCAGTGATTTATTGTCAAAAAAGTTACAATAATTAGTTTTTAGATCAAAGTAGAATGCTGCTAGTTCCAGAACAACAGAAGCACTACGCTCAATTTCATTTTGTCGTGCTTGCAGTTGTTGTGTCACTTCATTTCCACTCAATATAGAACGTATTTGTGACATACTTATACGACTATTTTCGTTATATGTATGTCTCCCACTGGTCATCCTCATCAGTGCGGTTAGCACGTGATGTTTCTTTTCGCTCATTTGATTTACTTCTACGACCTAGGTCAGATCTTTTTCTCCCTGGCATTGTCTTACTAAAACTCGAGAATGGGTATATCTATCTAAAAAGCTACGCCGGGCGGGTCAGCTAGTGAGATTTTAAATTATTTGTGGAAGTCCAGGGAACATATGAATAATAACCTGTTATAATAAAAGTAACACTTTAAATAAAAAAAATTTTATTCTTTGTTCATACCATACCAGTCAAAAATTTAATTTTGAAAATTCTTGGAAACAAACAATCCAATAATCATATTATATGTTACTAGCTGACCCGCCCGGCGTAGCTCAGGCCCTACTTTTATCAAATTGAAAGTTAAGTAAAGCAGTCTCCAAGCTTTCATTCTAGTGGCAGAGTGGGGATGAAATATAGTCCATGCTGCTCAGGTGCAACTAAGCACTCTTACGATGACAGAGTTTTTGGAATAGGCCACCCGGCGTTGCTCGGGTCTGTAGTTTTAACCCTAAGGGATGAAATATACGCTAAGTTACTGAGGGACTGTATGGCATCCCAGTGCCGAAAGAATTTTTGAAATCTGTCCAGTAGTTTCTAAGTTTCCACTTCCAACTCCTTTCCTGAGGGAATCATCCGTTCACGTGCAAATATGTGAATGAAATATAAGTCTATGTCACTGAGGGATAAGTTCAATGAATTTTAATTGATAAAATCACAGACGAAATTAATTCAGCAACAATCAGCAACTAAAATTTTTCTCATTGAACTCTTAAATATAAAATGTATTGAAAGTAGCTACAATTTGTTATAAGAATAAAATTTAGAAAAAAAAGAAATAGTACGTATACGCCAGAGTCAATAGACTTAAGAAAATGCATCTAAAATGTGTTTTTTGTTTTCTGATAAATAAAAGACCTATATTTTTGTCTAAATTAATTTCAAAACAAACAAATCCGTATTTAATAAAAAAAGCATTTTTAATTAAGATTGAAATATTATTACTATTTTAGGCACATCATGTTGCTTACTTACAAAACAGAGTTCTCCTGAAATAGTGGCTATTTATATGGTTTAAATTTAATATTGACACATTGTTATTATACAGTCTGTTAGTCAATTTAAAGCTCTCTCATAAACTATATATTTGACGGTTTTCCGCCGCGCGAACATGCGACGTATAAATTGTCCATGCGCGAAACAGGAAAACTCTAAGTAGATTCCGCAAACTTCTAACGGTTGTCCTTGTGAAATTGTAATCGTTTAAAATCAATAGTAAATCCGTTGAAATCATCGGTATTCGCGGGATCAAGACATCCTCTCCTTTGTATTTTTCTTTTATGATTGTTGCTTCAATGACGTTATTCACAGCCAGTCTTGTTCCATTGCACAGTCGAGGTTGACTAATGTTAATGTTGATGATAACTGATCCTACTTTTAACTGCAAATTGTGAGCTGGTAGTCCAGGCAATTCCAAAGAATTTAAAAATTCCGTGGGATAGTTGACTATGTCGTCCTGGTTCATAACGGTGTCGACTGATTTGAAGGAAACCAACTGTCCTGGAAGAAAATTCTGAATGGTCGGATTGAGATCCTCGACATCTTTGATTTTCGTTGCCAATATTGCTCGTTCACTCAGCTAATTATGGTTATTGAACTTTTGCGCTATATCCGGGAAAACACGCTGAATAAGCTCCTCTTTTGATTGTGTGATATTACAGAAATCTGTGGGTAATGTGATGAATCCGGTCGAGGTGTCCACTGCAACTTTATTATTTCCAATGTCTAACAACTGCTTCGCAAACACATTTGCAGTTTCATCATGTTGCAAAAATACTCGCATGTTAGTTGTTAATGGGAGTGTCTTTACGTACCGCCACAAATTCGATGATTTTAGGCATGCATTTTGTTCATCAGCTACAGTTGATCGGGGAATAACTGGAAGAGTCTGACGAAAATCACCTGACAACTGAATCATGGCCCCACCAAAAATATTTTGATTGTCACGAAGATCTTTCAACGTTCTCTCCAGTGACTACAGTGACCTCTTATGGGCCATTGTTCATCCCAAACAATCATATTTTTGGCGATGTTGCAAATAGGTGTTTCGGTGATTTGCATGTTTAGTGGCAATTTTAAGGCAGAATGCGCAGTTCCCCCGCCTTTAAGCAGAGTCGCAGCTATTCCAGATGAGGCCAACGCTAGAGCAATATCCTTTCGCGATCTGATCCTCGCCAATAGCAACGAAATTAAGAATGTTTTTGTTCTCAGTGGTTTAAACGATGTCGAACCACGAACATTCACCAACAACAATCGCAAATAATAACATTCGTCGTTATTTGGATGTACTATGTAGATGCGACCCAGAGCGTCTGAAGCAAATACATTTGGATTCCCTTCAACTGGTGTTCCTTGTTTTCGACGCTGAAATGATTTCGATGATGCATTCCATGTGTAATAGCGTGACATGTCAGCAACAGTAAAGTGCGAGCAAAATCATCACTTTGACAGACTGTAATAATGAGCTTTTCAATGTTGTCGACGGTGGACATGCCGCTCTGTCTGCCGCGTTCGATTCATTAAAATAAACTCGTTGACCATTTTCTAAATGGACTGCCAAATGGACTACTGTAGGGTGTCTTTCATGGATCGCAAATGAAAAGATAAGAAAAATGGCTTCGTTGCTACTTACATAGCGACCCATCTGGTACTGTGATATTTCATCATTTGCATTGGTTACAGCGAAGACAGCCATATCGCTACCTTTGTTAACATATTTACATACATATGTACTTCATCGACTTCACAGAGTTACAATATTCCACATTGATATGAGTCTCAAAAGCTTTGGACAATATTGGCGAGTATTGCACAATCCAACGATTGTCTACATCAACATTTTTTCCTCTTACCTTGACAATTAACGATCGCCCCCTGTCCGCAACTGATCGCCGACGATACAATCGGTATCCATCATTTCCCGTTATGGTTTCAGCAAGCAGGTCTCTTGGGTATCGCTTGGAACACTTGCCATCGACCATACAGGGTGAATTGTAATTGAAGAGTCCGCAGGGTCCATGTATCATGTGTTTGGTAACTACTGCATGCAATTTTGGGTCAACTGTTTCATCTGGAATTTCAGCTGAAATTATGGAATCAATCTCATCCGGCCTTATTTTGTCCACTAACCAGAGTAAAATGTGCGCATGTGGCAATCCACGCTTTGCGGTGAAGTATATTCCATTGTACTTATGGGCAATAAATTAAATTCTTACCAGTCAAAAAATTCAAATAATTTTGAAAAACAAACAATCAAATAATCTTATTGTTTGCTATTTATAAATTTAATTTTTTGTTGTCAAAAATGATTAAAATAAAAAACAAAAGTGTTGTTTGAATTAAATTTTTTATTCATTACAGTTAAGAATAAAGAAATTGTTATTTTTACTATATTCCAATTCCTTTTTTTCATAATAACTTACCTTTTAAACCTTCCCTAGACCTCCACGAACATTTCAAGACCAAGATAAGATAAATCCGTTCAGCCGTTCTCGAGTTTTAACCAGACTAACGAACAGCAATTGATTTTTATATACATATATATAGATAGATTTATTTTTTTAATTTCCTACTGTCAAAACAAAAACAAAAGCAATGTTTTAATTTAATTTTTAATTCATTACAGTTGAGATGATAGAAATTGTTACTTTTACTTTATTCCAATTCCTTTTTTTCATAAAAACTCACCTTTTAAACCTTCCCTAGACCTCCACGAACATTTCAAGACCAAGATAAGATAAATCCGTTCAGCCGTTCTCGAGTTTTAGCCAGACTAACGAACAGCAATAGATTTTTATATATTTGGAAGATTCTTTTCGCGGCAAAATCATTGTCAAAATCTATGGCACTTAAAACTTTGTCGTTTTGATAAAAAAAATTTAAAAACAAAATAACTCCTGTCTCTATCTATCCCCATAAAATCAGATGCTTCTTAAAACATACACTGCATAGCTCTCTTCTGGCTAGTGTTTTGGATGATTTAGGTGTTGAGTTGTTGTCTGAGGCGTATAAACGTTTCATTTAGTCGTTTGTAACCTTTCCCCTTTCGGAAGCACACTAAATGCTTCTAAAAGTGTTCGAATGACATGAATATACAGTTCTAATTATGAGAAGAAGAGAAAACAATTCTTAGTTTGGTAGCGGATTCAAAATGAAAGGCACGACCACTTTCGCACACTATTGACGACTAATCAATCAGTCGGATTCTAAATTGGAATGAGAAAAAAAAATACATGTTTGATTCAGAAACAATCTTCACTACACCTCAGCCCCTTTAAAAAATTCCTGTGAACCCAAATGTGTGAAATTATACACAAAATGGACAAATCTGCGGCTCACTACGGCGTTCATAAGTCATGCTCTCCACTTCAGTCTTGGCAGGTCAAAGGTACTTGCATATACCCAGAAGACTTGAGTTGCCTCATGGAAGATGGAACTCTCAATATCAATTTGCTTCAACAAAACCCAGATGAACTTCTTTCCTAATTTTTTAATTTGAAACTTCCTTACAGAAAAGATGCTGTTTTTTGAGGTTGTCGTTAAACAAAACCACGTTGCGCAAGTGTTTCTGGTCAATGTCATTATAGACATAGGAAATTCTACTTAAATCATGTAAAACAGCCATTTTCTAACATGCCACAACATACTAATAAGGAAAAAGTAGGTATTGTGAGCTGAATAAATTTCCTCAAAACTTTTGCTAATAGAGAGTCTTTTTGAATTCGTTCATATCTTAACAATACACTATTCACCTAACACCGATAAATATGTTGTCAAGGAGGTACACCACATAAAAATAAATAACCTTTCATTAAAGAACATAGAACACTATAGGTGCTGTGGATGTCTACTTTTTTATTTGTTTTCTATTAAAAACCCTATCTACTTTTTGCTGATTATCTGAAAGGAAATTACCGGTCAACAGCATAAAATCCAAGCCTTGGCTTTGCCCACCACACAACAAAAACATAAAAACCTTTCAAAATGTCGACTTAATCTAAAGCAGAAGAAGCCACCACTTATTTTTCTTTCTAATGAAATTAAATGAGTTTAATCTAAGATGAGATAGATAAGAAAAGAAGCGAATATTATCCAACGATTCCATCAAATCAGGAAGCAGAATTTCATTTTGCCTTCACGACACGACGCGACGGGGCCACGTCAAAAGGTTGCAAAGTGAATTCTTCCCTTAACAAGTGTTGACTATGTCAAGAGATTTTAATATAATTTTGGGGAAGTTTTATACGACGACATTTCGTTTAAGGTTGAATAACATTTTGTGTTTAAAATTTTCTTGTCGTCACCTCTGTTAATTATGATTTATTAATTTTGCATCCGTCTCGAAGGATCACGTTCCATTGATTAGATTTTGTTGGGTAGGAAGTGTTAGTGGTAAAGGGAAGTGAGACTATTATTCAAAAACCTGCGGGAGCTGTTGAGAGTTTTCGGTTTCTTTTTTTTTTTTCGTTTTTGTTGGTTTAATGAGCTTGTCAAAACATGACGGGGATTGTGGAACATAACTGTTAATAAGTTTTGCAAGTTCAAATTAGTTTTGTTTTCACACTGACTGGAGACGGCATGTGCAGCAAGACTAAAACACTATTCTTTTTTCTGACAAAAAGAAAACTCAGCCCAGCTATGCCTGCTCTTCTCTGTATAGGCCCTCCAGAATGGAAGTGAGTAACCGTTATGCAAACGACTTATTTGCTGTTGTTTTCCCTCCGAAGCAAAATATTTTCTGATGTTTTAAACAAAATTCACGTGTACCTACAAAAAATACAGTAAACCGCAGAGAGTTTCCAAGTTCCGAGTTAAAACCACCAGTTCATGATTCCATATAGCATGTTTTTCGTGTTATTGTTTTTTTTGTCTCAAATTACCTATACTTAAAGGGACCAGGGACGCGAAAACCGACAGGATGCTTGTTGAGTTACTCGTTGTTAAGCAAAAAGGCACTCGTGTGGTTTTCCTTTTCCTTTTAACTCTTTTGGCAAAAAGGCTTAGACGTTCATTAGCAAATCAAGGAACGTACAACCATATTTGTTTTTATATTTGGTTTGGAATTTCCTCGAATAAAAAAAGAATGCCAGAGTTGACTTTAATGTGTCGATTTATCAATCCTCCAAATATTCACGAACCAAGCGAATTAGGGACCTGCCACGTGAAAGTTTTTATGTTGGGTGATGAGGTAACATCCGTACTTAACCCGTTTCCTTCTAATAAAAACTTCCACGAAAAAATGGAAAATGTAAACCCAGATACATTCTAACCTAACTCTTAACTTTGGTCTTGATGAAAAGAGAATTAAAAAGGTTTTCTTTAAATTTCATTAATACTCTCAAAAGTTTTTGGGCGAGTATGACGAAAAACAAGCAGTACAAATATTAAATAAAATTGGAGAAAATTTCATAATCGGGTCGTTCCTTAGCTCCCACATGACAAACATCTAGCGGTGAAGTACTCGCAAAAAGCAATTGAAATAGATTATGTATGCTTTGAAGAACAGAGCGTTACAAAGACCCAAAGTCAAAGCAAGATGAAAGCTCAAAAGTTGTCAACATTAAACAGTTTTTTGCGTTATGTCTGCTATTTGTAAGGGTGTGATTGTATGTGAGACGTTGTCTTGGCTGAAATATCCTTCTCACTGCAAAAGCTAAAAACGAGTATAAATGAAATGATCCATCCATCTATTTCGGATTTTATTTTTTGTTCCTTGGTATTGCTTCCTCATCTGCAGTGTCACCGTAGTGAAAAAAAAAAAAAAAGGAAAATCCCTTCTTCTGTGTAGCCCATTATCCATTTCAAATGCTGTTTCTTCGTCTCGTGGTGCTTTACTTCTTCCTGTTCTTGAGGATTCACTTCAAATAAAGAGCTGGAAATATATATCAACTTTTTTTGCAAGACGTTCCGTTCTCGTTCCCTTCAAAAAAAAAAAAGAAAAGTTATTTTTCATTCTTTTTGAAAACAAATGTAAAACCAAAAGGACAAAACAGAAAAGTTGAAGAAAAATGAATGAAGTACATACTGGTAAACTCGTACACACGTTTTGTTTTCTTTTAACCACTTCTTGCCTTCCCTTCACCAATTTTCTCTCGTAAGTCCTTAGACCAAAGAGATTTTATGTGCGGTTGTTTTGTTACTGCTGCGACTGCTGTGAGAGGACGAGAAGGGGATTTGTTTGGATTGCAGAACGGAAAAACGAAGAAGATTTCATTCTCATTGCCAATTCGAATGTTTTTTCCACCTCCCATTCCACCCTATCCAGGTCTTTTTTCTTTCTGCTACGTGTTGGTATAATTTTTCTTTTCTTTTTTTTGTTTTATTATTTTTGTGTGTCTGTTTTGCCTTAGCTTGCGTATTTGCGGATGTGTTTAGGAGGTAATTTAAAATTATGTATGATTTAAGTTACTTGGTGCAATTTTCATGTGAATAAATTATTTTGGGGTGGATTTAAGGGGATGGCAAGGAGTGACGGTATGCTTTTTGTAGATAATTAGCACTTGAAATGAAGGGAAGCAAGATTACGATAAATCCTTGTAACCATTGGGGAATACCTTCCTGTGTTAATGTATACGTGTATGGGTTGAGTATCTACGTTCCACAGAGAAATGAATACTTTGTGAGCTGGTATATTGCAAACATTTGTCAGGTAGTAGAGGTTTGAAAAGAAATTCATTGGATGAAATTTTGGTGAACTCTCAAGTTTCGATATTTTATTATTTGTGGCTGGTAGGTATCTAAAACTTCTCCAGTTTTGAAACTGCTAGGATCTTATTTCGCTTTCTAAACTAAATCAACTGCAGGATGAAGAGGGTGAAGAGAAAAGAGAGTTAGAGGAGGATGAATATGAAAAAAATAGAAGAAAAAGAAACATAGAAAAAAGGGGTAGAACAAGAAGAAGCACAGGAAAAAGAATAAAAAGAGAAAGAAGCACAGGAAAAAGAGTAACAAGAGGAAGAAGAAGAAGATGAGAAAGAAGAGGAAGATGTAGATGAACAAGATGAGAAAGAAGAGGAAGATGAGAAAGAAGATGAAGAAGTGAAATACGAGAAAGAAGACAAAGAAGAGGAAGAAGAGTAAGAAGAGGAAGAAGAGTAAGAAGAGGAAGAAGAGTAAGAAGAGGTTGGAGAGGAAGAAGAGTATGAAGAGGATGAAGAGGATGATGAGGATGATGAGGAAGAAAAAGAAGAAGAGGTAGAAGAAAAAAAAGAGGAAGAAGAGGAAGAAGAGGAAGAAGAGGGAGAAAAGGAAGAAGAGGGGGAAGACGGAGAAGAGGAGGAAGGATAGGAAGAAAGAGTAAGAAGTGTAAGAAGAGAAAGAAGAGAATTGATGGGAAGAATATGATTAAAAAGATGAAGAAGAAAAAGCGAATGAATTGGAAAAAAGGGTGGAGAAGAAGAAGAGGAAAGAGAAGAAGAAGAAGAGTGAGAGGATTAAGCAGAAAAAAATACATTATTTATTAAAGTCTTAAATAAAGTGAAGTAAAGTAAAGTAAAGTAAAGTAAAGTAAAGTGAATTAAAGTAAAGTAAAGTAAAGTAAAGTAAAGTAAAGTAAAGTAAAGTAAAGTAAAGTAAAGTAAAGTAAAGTAAAGTAAAGTAAAGTACTTACTTTACGTAAAGTAAGTAAAGTAAAAAAAGTAAAGTAAGGTAAAGTAAAGTAAAGTACTTACTTTACGTAAAGTAAACTTTAAACTTTACTTACGTAAAGTAAAGTAAAGTAAAGTAAAGTAAATTACTTACTTTACGTAAAGTAAACTTTTGACTTTACTCTACTTTACGTAAAGTAAGTACTTTACGTAAAGTAAACTTTAAACTTTACTCTACTTTACGTAAAGTAAGTAAAGTAAAAAAAGTAAAGTAAAGTACTTACTTTACTTAAAGTAATCTTTAAAAAAGTAAAGTAAAGTAAAGTAGCGTAAAGTAAAGCAAAGTAGTGTAAAGTAAAGTAAAGTAAAGTAAACTTTAAACTTTACTTTACTTTACTCTTTAGTAAAGTAAGAAAAAGTAAAGTAAAGTTAAGTGAAGTAAAGTAAAGTAAACTTTACTTTACTTTACGTAAAGTAAAAAAGGTAAAGTAAAGTAAAGTGACTTAAAGTAAAGTAAAGTAAAGTTGTGGATGAGGATGAGGATGAGGATGAGGATGAGGATGAGAATGAAGATGAAGATGAGGATGAGGATGAGGATGAGGATGAGGATGAGGATGAGGATGAGGATGAGGATGAGGATGAGGATGAGGATGAGGATGAGGATGAGGATGAGGATGAGGATGAGGATGAAAATGAGAAAGAATATAAGTATAATGATTAGAAAGAGTTTTCCTTCCTCCTTCTAATCCTCATCATTATTGCTTTACTATTATGCTTTACAGTACGACATTAGGAAACAATCACAGTTACTGTGACTGTGAAAAGTTTATTATGTTCCTCGAGCTACCTAACATGTGAATGTAACTGCTAATCCATGACATCAAGGATAAATAATCGGAATGAAACTTTAAACGATTGTTGGTAGTACAAAAGCGAAACAGAGCCACACATGTGATATCGTCTCAAATGCAAAATGATATACAGTCAAACTTCTTTATAACGAACCTTCAAGGGAACAAAAAATTGCTTCGTTATAAAGAAGTTTTATAAAAAATTCGTTATATAGAAAATTTTTTTTTTTAAACTTTGCAAGTATTCTTTTATTTAAAAAAAAACAATGGTACAAAAAATAACTCATTTTAAGGAAATTTATACATTTTTATTTTTTATTTAAAAACATATCAATTTTTAATTGAACAGGAATTGTTTTACTATAAAAATCTTAAAAATTAGAAAGATGAAAATATGCATCATCTGAGGTTTCATCTCTAATTTCAATAAAATTTCGAAAATTATCGAATGCAGTTCTCATATCAATATCGCTGGGCTTTTTTCGAATAAATTCGATTTCAGCATTGTCATCTGATGAATCCGATTCACCAATATTAAAAAGTACCAAAGCCAGCTTTTTTAAAACAATTACGAATTGTACCCTTTTTCATGAATAAATACATACATACATTACATACAGTAACTTTTAGAAAATGTTGGCCAAAACGGGGAGTTCCCTATTAAATTTAGAAATAAAAATCTTAGCTAGCTTTGTTTTTAAATTTGAAAATTTCGTTATAAAGAAACAAATTTGCTTTTGGGTCAAAAAAAAATTAGTTCCTTATAAAGAGAATTTCGTTAAAGGGAACTTCGTTACAAAGAACCTAATTCGTATAAGATAGGGGAAGGGGAACAAAATAAAATTCGCTAAAGAGAGAATTACGTTAAAAAGAAGTTCGTTATAAAGAAGTTTGACTGTACTCGTATGTAACTGATATAATTTACTCGTTTAATTCCTCAGTTGCCACCCTTACGTCCTCGACATAAATCGTCGTGTTTCTGGTTTTAACACAGTAAACTTGCCTTGAGCTAAATTTTTCTCATTGTTTCAGGTTAAGTGTTTCATTAACACTCTCATATATAAAAAAGAATCAGAGAGAAAGAAAAAGCCAACCATCTGTCTTAATTGCATTTTCCTACAAAACCTTCATGTTTATCATTGCTTGTTTCTATATATTTTCATCCTTTTTGAAACTTAATTTCCCTCGAATCGTTTTACCTTACCTCTTGTTGCTGTTTGCTGTATTTTTTTTGTAAGGAATTCTTTTTTTGCTCCCTTGTTTTATTTCACGCCTTTATTTACAAACACTCCAATTTAGTGTCGTAAATCTCATTCCATCCATCCATTCTCATAGCGCTTTGCTGTCTCTTCTCATTTAATTTTCTCCACACTTTTTTCGTAAATAGGTATCACAGGATTATCCATTATTCGTGTACCTTCCCTTGTCCGTTATTCACGTTAAGTAAATTAACACCCAGCTGGAAATCCTACACACATCAATTATACATGTTGTGTTCAACTGAAGGGCGGAATAGTATTTACAAAAGTAAAGAAAAAATTAAAAATAAAAATAAAGAAATACCCACGCTGGCAGCTCAAAGGCGAAAAAAATCCTTTTTTGCGCCAGGATCTTCTCCACAAATTGGGTCCAATTACACAGCAAACCGACTTTCTTTCCTTCTTCTTTGTGTAGAGGTTGTGCCCTTTCTTCAGGCGCCCCCTGTGTTTTTCCCTTACATTTTGCCAGAATTAAATGATTTTTTTTTTTTATTTTGCAAACAAATTGTCGTCCTCTACATTTCACCCGTTAATTCGCGCAACGTTTCACACAAGCGCGGCAAATTTTCAGTGGTTGCTGGCGCAGGGCTGCCGAATCGCGAGATGAAGGGAATGCCATTCGTTCAACCCTTTAACTGTTGTCATTGCTTTCAATTTCATCCAACATGAAATAATTGTCCGGAAAAGTGGATTTTCATTGAAAGCATTTTTATATTTATTTAACTTTGAAAGTTAAACATAATCTCAGATGATGTGTGGGGGAGTTTGTTTTTTTGCATCAATTTGTCCTTGCCTCGGATGTGTGTCCTTGGTTTTATTGTTTTCCGCGCTTATTGGAATTCGAATGACCTAGTTTCATAAGTAACGTACGATATTTAGCTTTTTTATGAGTTTATTTATTTTTGTGTCTCTTTTTAAGGCCAGGATGATTTCCCAAATGAACAAAATGCGAAATCATAAATAAACTGGAAAAAAAATGTGGTGCGGAATAATATAAATGATTGCGCGTTCTATAATTTGGCTGAACTGTGTGTTAAGTATAATGATTATTGTTTTAATTAGCTTTTATTCAAATACATAATTCGATCGGTTGGCCTTTGGTACATATGTTTTATTTTTCTTCTTTTGTTTTACACTTAATTGAAATTGTTTATAAGTCCAATTAGCAATCAGGGTTAAAATATATTATTAACTTGTAAATTATATTTGATGAAAATTAATGTTTTTTTTTTTACATTTATTTCTTTACAGGTATGATGTGAACAGTAGTGATAAATTGATGATTTATGCCATTTGGTGAGCAGTTTTTGTTAGCTTATTTTAATTTGGGGATTTAAATTGATTGTGGTATACGACAGTGTGATAATGTGTTGATTTGTTTTGCTTTGTAATGTTGCTCGTATCATTTTGAATATTTACTTTCGTTAATGGCAAATTTTTAAATCGCTTGTTTTGGTATAACGAAGATTCTTTATTAGAAAGGGCAACCGTTTCTATTGATTATAGAACAAAACATCGTGCAAGTGGCTATCTTGGATGGTTTCGCAGTAGCGCATTCTGTATACTCCAATTCTCCAAGACCATAAGTTGGTTTTGGCAAATCGCAGCTACAAGCGTCGCGTCGTCCTATAATTAATGGCTACCTCGCTTCGTACAAAATTTGGGCTAAACGACGCTTACATTGTGTATTTCCTGTTTTACGGCTGCATTATTTGACGTCAATTACTTTTACAACAGAGTGGTAAGCCCCTTGCCAATTCCTCGCGAAAGGCGATACCCGTGGAAAATAATTTTTTTTTTGTTTTCTGTTGGGATTTGAACCACCAAGCTCTCGCGTAGCAGGAAGGTATACTAACCAATACGCTACAGGCACTACAGTGAGCGTTCTTGTTAGCGTTATCGTATTTTTGACACTCACAACTTTAATAGTTTATTAGCACAAAGATAGAGAAATGCTCTGAAAGATCGTTTACCAAAGTTAACCAACGATGCTCAAAAACACGCTGGAAGGCATATTACTGAAGACGATCCATGTTTTTTGAATGCTCAATATCCTTTGCTCTATAGTTTTGACTTTAGGCAGCCACCTTTTTGTCTCTTGTGACAACGAAAATAATATTTTCATTAGAAAAGCTTTATTTTTTCACACTTAAGTACTCAATGGAATATTTTAATAAATAAATAGGAAGTAATCAACTCTAAACAACATAACACAAAAATATTAAAAAATTATTGACAAATTTATATAAAATTAAATTAGATAGCTACATAAAAATAAATATATTAAATATGGCAGTTATAAACAAAGAACACCTAATATAACAAAAACATACTCAAGAAAGTGGAGCTCTGCTTCGAATCAAGGACTTTTAGCTGACTATACTAACATGAAAACCAAAGGAATTTGTGTTTGAATTTAAGATTTTTATCTTTCGAATATGAAGCTCATTCAAGCCATAATTAGTTCTATGATAAGGACAGTAAAGTAACTCCAAGTAGCTCAATTGGTATGAGGCTCACCGGTAGTTATACCAATGCATGAGAGCAAGTCAGGAGCATCAATTTGTCCTTTTAAAAGGTGGTGAAGAAAAACTAAATTATTATTTAATCGTCGATGTAAAAGTTGAATATGTACAGTGTTCATACGGTAGAAGGTCATAAGGATCAATCCAATCAAATCCCTTGAGAGAAAATATAATAAATCTTCGCTGTATACTTTCTATCCTTGAATTGTGAACTGCATAATAAGGAAACTATATTTTAGGAGCATATTCAAGATGAGGTCGAACATGACATATATACAGCGAAAGAGTGACGTAGGGGTCCTTAAACTTCTTAGTCCATGTTTTAATAAAGCGCAGCATTGAATTTTCTATACTAACAATGGAATTGATATGTGGTGTAAAGTCTAAAGCACTATGGTTACACAGAGCTGCTTGGCAGCCGCTTCTTACCAGCGCAGCGGCTGGCATAAGCAGAAGCAGGCACAGCTGGCAGCCCGGTCACACTATCGGCTGTTACTCGCTAGCTTCTCTCAGCAAGAAACCATACAAAAATTGCTTTTGAACTTTATTTCTAATTTTTAAACTTATTTATGTTATTTGACACAAATTTTGAATGAAAAATTTTCGAAATAGAACGTGTAGCAGTGTTTTTCTATTTTAGCAGCCACCATGTTCAACTTTGCCAGCCGCTGCTAAATACTCGACGGCTGGCAGCGAGTGTGGTGAATTCCGTGGTCACACAAATCTGATCAGTGGCTGGCAAAAGTAGCTCTGTGTGACCCGTGCTTAAACTCATAGTTATCGAGTAATTGTACAAAGCAAGTGTACGTTTCTTTGAAAAAGTTACACTTTGACATTTGCTTGGATTGATAATAATCAATTTATTTTTACAGCACCATGTGGCAACAATTTTAAACATAAGATTGTAAAATAACACGATCGGCTGCGAGGTCTATTTTCTTGAAAATTTTAATATCAGCGAAGATCAAAGTTTCACTTGATGTCTTGGTAAAAGTTACATCCGTAATAGCTAGAATAAAAAAGATAGAGTCAAGATGACTGCCCTGTGGTACACCTGAGTTGGCCTTAAACGAATCGGAAAGAATGTCTCGATATTTTACCACATAAAGAATATAAAACCATGGGACAGTTTAACAAAAGTCTTAGAAAAGTCTGCATAACGGAAGAGTCTGTCTGGAACTCTTGTGAAGAAAATATACAAGGGTTGTTACTGTTGTTGTTTTCTGTACAAAACCATGTTGTAGTTGGCAAATTATATTTTTGATATCAATAGTTAAGCTTTCACAAAAGAGTTGGTCGACTAATTTGGGAACACACGATAACTTAGAGATGGGTCTGTAGGGGCGAGCTGCAGTGAATGTCTCGTTTTGTGAATGCATTCACTTATTCATTGCCTTACACACCATTCGGACACCATTCATCTTAATCCAAAGCAATACACACACTGCACTCTCTTTTAGTCAACAAGACAGGTTCTCACTCTCATTCACTTAACTGAAACAATGGTAGGCAATGACAATATGTGTATGCGTATGAACTTGTGCGAATAGTGTCTAAGGCAATGAATCATCTAAGGCAACGAATACTTCACAGTGCAATACTGTGATGAGGAACACAACAATAACAAAAACCCAAAAAATATAAATAACGCCCAAGTTAAGTCACAAAATGTGTATTCAAACCTTTCTATGAACATGAAAAAATATTCGTTGTCATCCCTAATCATTCGTGCATATTCGCTTTTTTTCGAATACAAGCGAGTGGTGTACCTGTTTGAGTTTGAATGGTCCGTTCATTCATCATTCACGGGCACAAGCAATGCGAAGGCTCGTATTCCACAAGTGTTGTGTATTTTTTCTACAAGCATCACACTTGTTTCATCATTGTGAGTGTGAGACTGTGTACGGCTTGTTTTTCGGAGGATGATTCGAAAGCGCAAGTGATTGCAATCATGCAGTTCTCTGGTCTGTAGTTCAGGATATCCGATTTAATACCTTTTTTAAATACTGGCGTAATAAAAAATCCTTTCCACCATAAAGGTAATCTACCAGAATTTGACGCAATTTGGGATCTAGGTATTTATTTTTTAATCATCACCAAAATCTAACAAGATTCTCATCTGTATTTTCTAAATAACTTCAACTCACCGTGGGTGTGCACCAAGGAACTGTCTTGAGTCCTCTATTATTTTTTTACTTACTAGTAAGGCTACATATTACTATTGCCATGATCTCCGATTGTATGGCTCTACTTATTAAAACGTTGATAAAATTACATTATTTTGCTTACGATGAAACCAACACCTGTAATCTTTTATCCCTGCTACGAGCGCTCTCTACTGGTAGACGTGTTGGGGACTACAACGTTTTGCTCGTTTTCTGATCCTTATATGCGTATTTCAAAATTTTTTTCAAATCGAATTGTGCGTCTGAAGTGTTAAAAGTTTAAATATCTGCGATTCATAATGAACTCGACTCTATTGCGAAAGTCTTCAAAGAGCCGTTGCTCTCAGAGACTTTGGATTCAAAATGGACTGGAATAGAAAAATGACAATTAATCCTTATCCAATTCTTATCCGTCAGTTGAAATCGTTTCTCATTTGCAGATCAAATCAAGATCAGTTTGTTGTTCTTCTTACAGGAATTGCGTTTAATTTTTCAAAAACAAATGTGATATTTTGATTAGATTGCTTGAGTTCATATCAAAGCCATGCATTGTGCTTCAAAAAGCGCCTTTTACAGTGTTGGCCATCTTTTCAAATTAATTTTTTTTGGACGCTGACTGCTGTTTACCTATCAAAATCTTGACAGATATTCAGTATCATACCTCTCCGAAGTTAAATAAGTCGATTTACGCTTTAACAAGGTAGGGATATATTGAAAACTTATTTCCAAACATTGCGTTTTTGAGAAGAGGTTTTTGCCGGAATGAGGGAACCTACCGCAATTAGCCCGCTAGGTGCTGTGATTTGATCCCTTTGCATGTATTTTTTGTGAAGAAACGTGAACAACTGATGTAATTCTAACAATTTTGAAATGGTTAAAGCACAGTATCATCCAAGGAATTCGTGAGAAACACCCCAAAGCATACAAGGTCTTGGAAAATCGGTGTTACAGAAGCCATCCAAGGCAGCTACTTGAATGTCGGAATGTTTGCTCTTTCTAATAAGCCACAGTAAAAAAAAAAATTAAAATTTGTCCATTTAATTGCATTTCTTAAAAGAAACTTATATTTGGCTCACCCTATCTATCATCTAAAACATCTGAAACCCTATATCAAAAAAAAATGACCTGATGGAACAATGGGTTGATATTTAACTCTGAGTGGTTGCAGTTAACATTTAAACTTCTGAAAAAAAGGAAAATGTAGTGCAACTAAAACCCCGTATGAATTTTTAATGTTGCTCTTGTCCTGTTGAAACTTCCTTCCACGTCTCTTATTTTATTCTCAGAACGATTGTAAAGTTTTTAAGTGTGCCTAAGACCAATTAAGATCTCCCAGAAGCGGATACATAATGCTTCCAGTCCGTAACATTGTTCCTGAACAACGTTGTTATACCAGCTCTGCTCAAGTCCATCAATCAACTTAATCTTATTAAACCAACACATGCGGACAGTCCATAGCCCAAACTCTTCCGGATTAGCTGTGCTTTGCCTCACTTTCCCACATCCCATACACTTAACTGATTCTGATGACGACGGACGACGACGAGAACGACAACGACGTGTACGACTGACGAAGTTTTACTCCCCCTTCATAGTTGACGCCAAGTGCTATGTGCAAGTTAGAGAGACGCCTTCACTTATGTGAAGCAATTTAAAGTCCTTCCCGGTACACATATTCACACACAAACACACACTTGCATATGAAATAACTCTCCAAAGCGCATTAAGAGAAAATCATGTAATCCATCAAGCCAAGCTAAATTGGCTCCATTGCTTCAGTAATGCACTGGCACTATACCATAGCCCTGGTGCCACCACATGGAACCATTCTGCAAATTTATTCTGCCATTCAAAGTGAAAATTTGCTCGTTTCACAAAAAAAAAAGAAATGAAAGAAATTCTCAGTATCGGCAGGAAAGCAGTGGTAAAAGGAGGATAAAATAAAAAGGCTCAACTAGTGTTGGAAATGTTATTTTCCTACCGCGGCTGGTGTTCTTTTCTATGAATTACAACAGGCCAAGTAACCCTCCACCCCCATGTGCCATTAGGAACTACTAATGTGTCCTAAGGTTACACCAGTCGCGAGATAGGAGCAGAGCTCTATCAGATGCAGTATTTGAAAATTATTTCCTTTTTTTGTTGCAGCGCGTTAAAGATGCAAGCATACCACCCCTATTCTATGCGCTGTTCTTTAGTATTCATGAACGAATGCATGGCTGGCATGCAGGCATCTATGCATGAGAACATGGGTGGAATCTGTTTCAACAAATCCCATCAAATCCTTCGTCCTATATTTTGAATATTTCTTCCTTCTAACTGAAACCCTTCGAAAGACCCAGCAAGAATGTTTTTTCTTGTGTAAGGATATGGAAGCAGCCTGTTTTATCTTTCATGCTTCTGCTGACACACGCTCACCTATGGAAGTAGCATTTTATGAATTTAAAGAAGACTGTAAAAATTCACACTTGCACATATTATGTATCTACTTTGCACTGATTGTGTGTGCGAAAGGGCAGCAGTGGGACATGGCCTCAGCCACTTGTATGGTTAACAGTGGTGGCGTGGTTCATACACTCAGCTTTGACACATAGAGACACTTCTTCAAAGCTTCAAAAACGCAAAGAACTCTGTCAACTTGTGACACTTCTAAAAGTAAATCCTCGGCTTATTTTCTTTTTGATTGAATTGTCGATAGAATGCAACTTTATGAGCGTTGCGCGCAAACGTGAACGAGCTAGTCTTTTCTAATTTCTTAGCTTTAACTTTATTCTTTACTGAGCTTAACTTGTAACACAGATACTCAATTCCAATTCGAGAGCTACCAATAAATGGATCACTTCTTGACGCCTCTTCTGTATGTAGCATCATCTTGCAAATAACTTTGTATCTTTTCAATTTTCGCACAGCTACACCCTTGCTTGAGTCACATAACTACTCTCCCGGATCAGATTGTGTGTGTCAAGCGGCATTAAGTAGATATTCTCAAGATGGGAAAAGAAAACGTGCGAGGTCGGTGGCATAGCACAAGCTTGTCAAGGGAAACACCCAACAAAACAGCGTATGGAGCTATCTTTTCCCATTTCTATTTTTAGTTTTACTATACAGTATGCTACTGCTGCTGCATGTTTAACACTCACATGATGTCACACTAGCTAGATTCAATATTAATATGTAATCTCGACTTACCGGTCGGTGACTGGCTGAGTGACACACTTGTTCATGGGTAGAAAAAAAAGGATTTTTTTTTCGAGTCAAGCTACCTTTCAACTTCATAGAAAAGTCCTTATGAGATTTAACCGAATAATTATACAGCAACTGTGCTGTGGGGACTCCTGGTAGGCAATAAATTGTTATTTCTCATGTTTCCCAGAACAGGGGGCAATATTATTACACTATGGCCGCTGAAACTGGGTGCTGCTCCGCTGCTCTGCTGCTGCTGCTGCCGTTGATGTGTTAAGCTTTGCCAACAAATGCAACAATGAATTATGTGTGTGCACCACGGTGTATAATCGCAAGAGCTGTAATTTGAAGTGCCTGCGAGCAGCAGGACTCGCTTTGAAAGCGTTCTTTGGTGTGGCGCTTAACACAATATTTAGCGAAAGAGCGCGCGCCAGCTGCCATTCATTCAGGACTTAATTTTTATTTTTTGGTTGATTTATTGAGAGAATTTTTTTTGAGTGTTATAAACTCACAAGTGTGTTTTTGTTTGTATATTTGCTGTGTTGATGGCTGGAGTTTTTTTTTCAGCGTTTTTTTGTTTCTTTCTCTGTGAGTGAAAATTTATTGCTGGTTAAAAGTTCGATTTCTGATACATGTTGGTGGTTACAGGGAAAATATGTTTTCTGGTTGCAAATGGAGTTCACAGTATGATTGAAGTATGCACTACACTAGTGGTTTCGAAAAATAGTAAATAAAGTGATGATGAATATGTTTTGAGCGAAGGTGGTGGAGGGTTTCACTTCACGATTGGCTTTAATTTGGATTTTTATTTTCAATTGGCGTAATCAAAGGTCAATTTTTAGTTTCTAAAGTACTGTAATCTAGGACAATAGGAATGTATTAGAGATAAATGAAATGTTCTCACTGGTTAAAAAAGCTTTTGAGGCAAAAACGTTTTTTTTTTTAGAGTGTTTCACTAGACTTTGGTAAGTTGTGGAAGAAGGCGTATCAACAAAAGCGCTCTCGAAATGACTCTATCTTCAAAAATTCAAAGGGAATAAACTCTTTTGCACTTAACATGGAAATCAACATTCTGATTTAAATGTTTATTTGTTTTTCTTTGATTGAATCGTTTCCTGGGGCTTCGAAACCTCTGTGCCTAAGCACAAAATATTTTTTAAAGTAAGCGCGCATATCAAGAGTGTCTGTTCGCATAAGGTCAAGACAAATAGGACAAAGTTGGAGATATTGACGCACGTTGCCTTTAAACGTTTCTTAGTCGCACTGTTACGTGTGACTTATCTATAAATTCACACACTTGTTGGAAATTACTGGCTAAGAAGGACAGGAATTGGTTAATTCATCAAAACACTGTTTGTGGAATAAGATATAGGAGAGAGAGAGATAAGGAGAATGCAGGATTCGAACCTCAATCATTAAATTTCGGAGCGAATTTAAAAAAAAAATTTCGGAGTAGATTTGAAGGAGTGGGTCATATAAAAGTTTCTTTTTAATTTATATAATATTTTGATACTGGCAGCTGGTTCATGTTCGATCTTTCGACACAGAGTCAATATCAATCATCCGCGGAACGAAGTAAGTCTATGTGCCCTAACAGTGCGTTCCTTTGAAAGAACTTTTGGCCGAAAGCAACTAGTGTGCCGCTGTAAACAAATTTTTGCAAAAAAGCAATGCTAGTCGACAACTCCTAAAGTCGCCGTCTACCTATCTTAAAGTCGCACAAACTTATGTGTCGCTGCTAAAGTCGAGAATGTGAGACCCAATTCACAACCACGTTTATACACTTCGGTTATCGTTGACGTTACAGACATTAAAAATTTGTTTTAATGTGATTGATGACATAGAATTAGTCAACCTTTGGATCATGCAGCATGGCGTGAAATGCCCCACAGCGTATTCCACAATCAATCTTTTGCACTCTTAAGTACGTGTCGAGTTTCACGATGAACTGGCTAGTCAAGAGAATAACACTGCCATGAAAAGCACCATCGCACTTACCCGTTCGAATTCGGCATAATATTGTAGGTTGAAATGCATTATACCCCGAGGCTCCTCTAGTTTTGTTCTGCCCCTATTGCTTTTTTCCTTTGCTTATTTATAATTTCAGTTCCAAGCTTTCCAATCCACAGCTGTCTAGAATTTAGGTATTCAAAATTTTCTATGTGGAAAAAACGTCGAGGTAGATTTTATTTTTTCGTCAAATCTGGAGCAAGTTTGATTCGATAGGACCAAGTTTTGAACACTGGGAGAAAGAGACAGATAGAGAGAAATAAAGAGAAAAAAAGAAAGAAAGAAAGAAAGAAATTTTAGGTATTCGAAATTTGAGAGAGTGAGGGGGAGAGGGAAAGGGAGAGAGAGGTAGAGGTAGAGGGAGAGGGAGAGGGAAAGGGTGAGAGAGAGAGAGATACCGAGCGGGATCATCTATCAGGCTATCAGTTGCAACGCTCTGTTTTATGTCCTTACAGTAGGTGGAAAGATGTTTGAAAATCGCTAATCTTCCATGGGAATGATCGCTAATCTTCTATGGGAATGAGCTTCTAGTTTGAGAAGGTGTAGGCTTCACAGTTCACATATTGTCAAATCAGAAGCGGTAAAAAATTTGATGTATCTTTTTAAGAAGTTAAGAACTAAGATGTAGAAAATTCATGGATATTGGCGATATACCACTTAAAGCTTTAACAACACATGTAGATTGTCTCACTATTAAATTTTTTTCATTGAACTGTGCCAATTTTTTGTTACAATATTTGATAATGCTCTCAAAATTAAAAAAGACTAATCCAATTATACTCAACCCTTCTAGTTCCACATTCGAAGAGCATGGAAGAATATGAGAAGCTGTGAGTTGAGTCAGTTAACCCTTAGAAGCATCATGGTGGTAACCCACGTTACCACTTTGATTTAATTGAATGTTTCTAATTTATTTACGTTTGAACTTATTTAGATACGGTTTTTTGCACTTTTCAGTTACTTGAGGGATGTAAAAACGTAACAATAAACTCTAATTGGCGTGATTGTTTATAATATAAGATTTATAAACAAACAAACTGAAAAAAATTACGTTTTTTTCAAAAGAATTCATTTTTGAAGAATCTATCCAACAAAATAATTGGAAATTTGGTGATCAAGGGTTTTTGAGGTCGCTGATAACCAATCCGAAGTCAGATTTTCAAAATTCAAGATGGCGGATCCAATATGGCTAACGCCAAAACGTAACTCTACGAGAATATTAATAAAAATTTGAACTCAGGTGTTTTTGGGGTCGCTGATTACGAATCCGATGTTAGATTCGCGTAATTCGAAATGGTCAATACAAAATAGCCGACGTGAATACATAAGTTCAGAAAATTCATAGATTTTTAAAATTTTGGCGTTGGCCATATTGGATCCGCATCTTGAATTTTGAAAATCTGACTTCGGCTTCGTAATCAACGACCCCGAAAACCCCCGAGTAAGAATTTTAGTGATGATTGGATCGTTCAAAAAATGTATGCTTCTAAGGGTTAAGAGGATTAGAAGTTTCAGACAGAAATCAATGTAACAAACACAGTGCGAACATTTAAAAAATTGGAGGGGATATAGCAGGGGAACGGCGATGCACGAAGCCTTTGAACTTGTCAAATGGTAATGCAGGACAAAAACAGGGTTCGCTAAGGCATTGTACATACGGGTAGTGTTACTGAAATATGAATCTTTATACTTAACTGTACGTCCGAAGTTAAGCTCAAGGTTAGACTGATGAGCAATCCCACCGAAGTGGGTGTTGCGATGAAATTGTGTCAGAGGAATGCAACTGGCTGTTTTATTACAATACTGCTTGTGATAAAAGCGATAAAAGAGAGTGAGCCAAGTAGCCTAGAACCATTCAACACAATTTGTATCGTCAGTCAGTAAGGTAGCTTCTAATCCAAAATGTTTCCTCCAAATGGGGACGAATATGATCGCTTTCGCCAAATGGCCACATTAATTTTTCTTATCGATGTAATTGGAGGCTTGCTTTAAAGATTTGCAGAGAAGTAGTTAGATTCTCTTTTTGGTTTCAAGTTTTTTTAAGGGTTCTCATGAATCCTAAAACCTGACATAGGCTTCTTGCTTTGAAAAACTTGTTTGTTGGCATTTTTTAGCAAACTTCGTTAAAACTTTCCCAGTATGTTAATTAAATAAATTGGGTTGCGCATCAAAGCTGTAAACGTACTAGACCTGTCCCAACCTTGTTGCGTCTAAATATCTTAGTATGGTCAAAGTAACTGAGAATTCATTCGATCACAAGAAAGTGAAGTGTGAGTGTGGTCATAACATGATCAAATTAAGCCGTCTTTGATAAAGGCTTCGACTGTGTTGACGGTTCTTACTCTTCTTTATAGTTACTCGGCCTTAAGGCTTAACTGTTCCGGTTTTTCGATTTTGTCTTCTCCTTATGACTGTGCCGTGCTAACTCTGATCGTTGTTTTCCTCGTGACACTTTACAATCTCTATTGTTTGCTGTTGAAGTTATTTTATGCCTCTGATTTTTCTTATTTCTCCTGGAGCCCATCCTTAAATACTTTCCGGCTTATTTTACACACCTAGACTAATTATGCAATTGAATATAATTTATTTTGTACAATATATGAGTAAGTAATAACTAATAAGTAACAAAATTATTAAGTGAAAAAAAAAATGAGAAACTCCCGAATTTGAAAGTGGCACAGTTGCTCTGCTGTAGTTAGTGGTTCGAATTCTAAAAAGGCCCTCTTGCAACAGCAGTAGAGGATGAATCTAATTTAGTCATCCCTCATATACCCAGCTCTACCCCACCACTTTCATTTCATTTTCATTCAATATTACGCTCTACTCAAGTGATGGGCCTTGGATATCCTTTGTGAACTACTACTGCCTCATGAGTTCCTTATCAGCTTAAGGGCAGTGTACATTTCAAGTACAACTTTCTGTTTTATTTACTTACACTGCTGTCTAAGGACTTTTCTTGGATTACGCGTTCATGCTGTGATTGACATTCTCTTGCAAACCACAATGTTCTGGTGAGTGGCTTGCTTGTAATTGAAGTAAACAGCACCTGTTGTACAATTATTGTAATCAGCATTTGAGTGACACGTAATATACAACAAGTTCCAACCAATCAAATAGGCCCAAGTGGTCAAATAGATGACTAATGTGCATATAATACCTCATTATCCCCACCATCATCATCGGCACACAAAACAAAGCGATTGTAAACCTTTTGTTTATCCTTAGCATATTTCATGATTATTATAATTACGCCAAGCATATGCACTTATCCCACATAACACATGATTTTCTATGGGACCACAACCTTCTGTCATTCACCCAAGGTCCTTCTTCTCCTATATCGTTATGATGATGATGATGATTAGTAAATTTGAATGTGTCTGAAAGTGTTTGAGTGTGTATGTATATGTTTGTTTGTGTGTGTGAAAATTGAGGGGTTGACATCCGACTCTTATTGAACTCTCCATAGCAACTTAACTTGATTCCCTACTTGTCCCTTGTGCTCTATACTGGCCATACTACGTTGCATTATTGAATCAATTATCTACAAAAGGATTCCAATTACAAATCCACATGGAATGTTGATTTGTCTGGTCTTGTTTTCTTGCCACAAAATTCCTATGACACCCCAAAATACTATGGTTAGATGGATACCGAGTTTCTGTTTTTAAAACCATGAACTCCTCCTCCCAAGCATGTACTCTGTCTATGGAATAGATAAACGGACACGAAGAGAACGGTGCGTTTGTGTAATTGGCTGCACAGACAAATAGACTAAGCGAAAAACTCTGACTTGTGCTAATCTATCAGAGTTTACCATGTTAACTCCCCTCCGGATCCTTTTGCTCAAAGCTTTTGCAGGACTACTGGTAATCCTACTATTTCCATCCTCTCTTTCCTTCAGCATGTCGTTGTCTGCTGGTGGTCCTATGTATTTGCTTTGTATTTTTTTTTGTCTCCGTCAGAATGTGTCTAAAGTACCGTTGTATATCGATTGGATTGAATTTTCTCTTTAATTCGATTTCTCAATTTATATCCTTTTGTGATTAAATACCTTAGTTCTTGTACACTTGTGCATTTGGAGTGAAGAAAACCAGTCTCTTCTGGTGTGTTTGTTGTATGAAAAAAGTATCCTTTTTCTTGGATGAATAAATAGCAAGCTGCAGTTTTCTTCGTTCTGTTCTTCATCGATTAGGTTCTATCCTTCTTGTGGAGTGTAAAAACATTTTCTAATTAAACAATTTGCTTTGGTAAATGATTGCATTTTTGCATTTGAAGGATATAGTTTTACGCTTGGAATATTATTAGCAGGAGATTTTCCTTGTCGTCTTAACTCGAACTGACCTTAGTTTAGCCTTGCCCCGCACAATGGTTTGTTTTTGAAGGAGACGTTATATTGGTTTTTGGTAGATGATTTGGAAAGTAATTTTTGAAGGCTATAAAATAATTGTGTACCTACATTCAATTTATCTGATTGTGTACACTGTAATGGTAGGTATCCTTTGACTTGAACTTGAACGAAATGAATTATTGTTATTTGAGCTACATACTGTCAGAGAGCATACACTTGTGTCTGGCTTTGACTTTCGGTACAAGATTGTCGTGACCACTGAATTGATTTCTTTTTATTGTGCATTGTGTGTACGTACCTTAAAGGTGTGTCCGCGTAATTGAAACTGTCGTGAAATGGAAATGAAAATTTCTGATCCTGGTGAAATAAAGATTGATTTTATAGCTGGTTTTGGTCATTAGGTACGATATTTTGTGAGTCAAAAAACGTTTCAAATTCAAGTACATATTGTGACATGTGTGAAAGTCTAAAACTTCGAATTATTATTTTGGTTTGAATTTTAGAAACTTGTGTCTGTAGAAAATTGGCTTCCAAAGTACCTACGTTTAAATAATGGAGCCACTCATATGCTCAAAGTTACGTAATTTATTGCCTTGGTCTCTTGAAAGGCCTAATATACTTCAATATACTTTGAGTGAATATGAGCCAGACTTTTTCTTAGAAAAAGTGATATAACTAACTACCGACTCTCGTATAGGAAGCATCAAATAAGCTCCTTGTATCTACGATACAATGATGGCCTTTCGTATAATTTCGTTTGCGAACGACAATACATGTTTTTATATTGAATGAAACAAAAATGCTAACATGGCGCGCCATAGCAAACTTCTGAAAAGCACGTGCGCTCATAAGAGTTTACCAAAATTAGTCATTGGACTTTGGGTAAAAGCATACAAGATGATACTAATTCCATGGCACGCAAAACCTTAATCACCAATAACATTTTCTTCTTTCTTTTTTTTTTTTCTAACGAAACATATCCACAGATTGAGTCATCAGAAGAATTATCCATTCAATTCCTTCCATTCTTTTCTTTCCCCTTGATATCAAGTAAAACTAAAAATCATCATCATCAGCGTAGACAAAAGGCTCACTATAATGTCCCGCCATGAGCCATACCCATTTCAATAGAAGTCATTTCATCCTCACTAAACCGAAGCCGCCCCCATTGTCTTAGAAAAAAAAAAAAAAATGAATGAAAAAAGGGAATGTAGCTAAATAGACTGTATTCACATTTGGTTTGGAAACCTTTTTTTTTTTTCTCTTGTTTATTAATCCACCGTATTCCGCCTTCATCGATAAGAAGGGAAAAAAAGCAAGCAAATCCATTGGCATATTAGCACCCCTTTTTATATCCTCTTCCGCTCCATTTTCATCAGCCCCGCCATCAACGACCGACAGGATGGGAATAAGAATGACTGCCTCATACAAAAAAAAAAAAAGTCAAAAGACAGATTATGTTTTTCTATAGCAGAAGTGCTATACAGTATACTTGTGCTGTAATATCAACCACACATGGATCGTTGCATGTGTGTTTCATACATATCCTTTCAACCATAAGAAAATTTTAGATCTTGAAAATAGGGAATGACAAAACGAATGTTCATAAGACCATAATCGGCTTATTATCAGGGAGAAAAGCCGGGCTAAGATGTAGGCGCTTGAGAAAGGAAGAAAAATGTAAAGGATAATTTTTTTTCACCGTTAATCATGGGTGCTGGATGCAAGAATATTCGTAGATAAGCGCAATATAATTGAAATGTATTACTTATGGAAACTTTAAAGTTTCTTTTGTCATACTTTTAAACTAATGAGTTAATTTTAAAAATTTTCAAACTCACTTAATTTGTAGATTTGGGGATATTCCCACAAGGGTTTGCCTACTCCACCTGATAAGGATAACATATAGAGCAAAAAAGGGTTGTGTAGTTTGTTGAATCATTTTGGCTAGTTTTAGCTGCTGTGGGGGAACTTTGCTTTAGAAATTATACTTTGGTTAATCAACTGGGGTTTTTGTCTTCTTTTTTCTTGATGTCCTGAAAGAAAGCATACTTGTCTGAACTACATTTCGCCAGCGCAATAGTTAGTACCTACTCTTTTGAAGAATAGTTATTAGAGAAACAGGATCTAGGTTCTTCTACAAGCCCTAAGTGATTCTTCGTATGAGGAAATTTAGAAAGTTTTTATTTCTAAAAAATTGTTTTTTTTTTCAATTTCAAAACGCGATAGATTTATGTTTATACAGTGAAAGCTCCCTTAGGCGGACAGCGATGGTCGCATCACTTTTGTTCGGCTAAGGAGTTGTCCCTCCATGGGAAAATAAAAACAGAGACAATTTTTAAATGGCTTGTTTTCTGTATATATGCATTAGGGTGGAACACGGATGTATGGAAATTTTTTGAACGTGTAATTTGTTGTTCTAATAGTGATGATTATACGTATTGCACTAAAACAGAAACACATGTTTTTTTTTTTTATTTGAATAATATCTTCTGCCTCCGCTTTAGCCTCAAACTTTAAGATTTATTTTAGAAAACGCAAGGTGTTTTAATGTACTGTCGTTAGCAAGGATGTTAGTTAATATTCTATTTATAAGTAAGGCATGTTAAGATAGACTTATTATAAAAAAGAAGAAAAGTCTTTCACAAATATGTTTTAAAAAAATATTTCGATTTGCGCGAAAATCACGCTTAGTCTCAAACTTTGGCATTTCCTTTCTTGACTGTATTTTTGGGGTGCCGTGAAATATGGCCAAGTGAAATAAGGCCAAATTGAAGGATTTGGCCTTATTTTCGCTTTCTAAAAGTGAAATAAAGTCAAATTTTAACGTATGGCATTATTTCACTCTGTCAAAGTCTTATTTCCCTTATTAGCCTTATTTCCCATTCTCTGTTTGGCATTTTTTCACTTCATCGAAGTGTAATAATGCCAAACGTTAAAATTTGGCTTTATTTCAATTTTAGAAAGCGAAATAAGGCCAAATCCTTCAATTTTGCACTGAAAAATGGAAGCTTCAGTCGTTATTTTCACAGCTTGAGTATGGCATGGCAGCCTTAGAAAGATCAGTTGGCCTTCTCCACCCGATTGTGCGATGTTCTCTATTTCCTCTGTTGTTAATTTCTTCAGAATCGGTGGTTCAGTTACTCTCGTCTGCCAGTCAATTATGTCGATGTAATCGGATGCATTGAAGTTTATCATTGCCACTTCAAAATGCCTTAGAGTTGATAATTCAGACACACTGCGAATCTTCAGCATCCGCTGAGTTGCCAGTTCACGAACATTTTCAGCCATGTGCAAAGTAATTATTTCGCTGAATTACTGGATCAGATCTTCTGAGAGATACCTAAAGACTGCCTTGCAATCATACTGTAGAGATGTCACGTACCATCTTTGCATGACGATGGAGATGACGATGGAATCTCTGTGGCTACATACAGACGTAGTAATCGGTTGGCACATGTTAGCCAACGAGCATGAGACATTCTGCCCTATCAGAGATTCCATCGTAATCGAAAAAAGTCAAAGTTTCCCGATGAAACTATCACATAATCCGTTCGGAGTGGAACGAATTTCGAAATTCGTAAATTTGGTATCACCAAATCCGAGTGGAATGTAAATTCGTCGTCTTAATATACGAAAGAAGTTGTGTTTACAGAGAAAAGTGAATGAACTTGCACATTTGGCGTAGAACAATTGATTTCGAAAACCAGCATGGCGGTATTTAGTGTTGTAACTGGAAATGCTTTCTTCGGTTCCATTCGGATTTTGATAACACAAATGATCGTAGTTCGTAACTTAGCTTTCCGTGTGGAAGTTTTCTACGATGGAATCTGTGATAGATCTGATTTTTTCGGGGAGCTTATTTCCCAGATCTACTGTATAAATCTCCTGAGAGTACAGCTGAAGCAATGTCGTACAAGTTTGAAGTGCTTTTCATAAAGGTCCAGTGTAAGTTTCTGGTCCTGAAGTTGATCCATCAAGGTAGATAAACAAGTGTCTCAATGGCAATTCATTCATGTGGAGTAAACAAATTATCCACTGAAGTGGTTTCTGCAGCCTGTTTTCAAGTAGGCGTATAACACCACCATTTTTTCAGTATTTACGATTTATTTGTGCATTTGGTTGCCATGGGTGATATAGGCGTTGAAAAGTTACATGTGAAAAAGGTGTCGGCATCAACTTAGGATAGTTGAGGGAAAATGCGGCGTTTTAATACACCAAGTGAAAAAGGGAACTTAGATTTATCTAGCTGAAAGCAAATGAGAAAAAACAAAATTTCGTCTAAAGTCAAGATCTTACAAAATTTCAACGACCTGGCGGAGGCAGTTACTCTCAGTCGATTCGTATTATATTTTAACTAAGTAAATATGAGCCTTATAGACACAAAGTTAAGTGGAAAAAAAAAAAATGGGCACGACTGGGTCGCACGAACTTGCGATTGTGTGCACAATACCAATACCAAAAAATTAAGGCTGAGTAAAAGGTTTTAGTATTCGCTCTAAATATTTTTGGTGGGCTCAGGGTTGCCAATTACTTTTTAATAATGAAAATTGAATTAAATCACGCAAAATATTGAAAAAAACTAAAATTAAATATTCCAAAAGTTTCAATCGAAAATCCAAAAACGCCATTCTTTTGCAATTGCTAGTACTTATAAACGTTGAATATTTAACCAAAATCGTTAGAGCAGTTTTTTAAAAAATCGGTTTTTTATTTTTCATTTTTTAATAAAAAAAGTTTTTTAAGATCTAGGTATGCAAGTCTTAAGATCTTGCCAGAAGATGTTTTGACGAGAAAATTGAAATAAATCAGCAATACCGTTTTGAAAATATTCAAAAAAACAAAATTATTTTAAAAAAATTAATAAAAATTTCAAAATCTAGAATTTTCCAAATGTTAATATGCAATATTTTTAATGTCATCTACGACTTCTTAAATATGAAATTTCATCAAAATCGTGTGAGCCATTAACGAGGAAGTCGGTTTTGAAAAAAACGGTACTATGGGGGGTACCGTTTTTAGACTTTTCCCAAAAAAAATTTTTGCATCATAAGAAAGACAATTGAAAAATAATCCTTCAAATAAAATTTTATCAAAATCGTTAGAGCCGTTTTCGAGAAAACTAAGTATTATCATATAGGTTGTATGGCAGGTACCGTTATTTCAAGACCTAGAGACCCAATTCCAAAAACCCCTCTGTAGGCTACCTTACAGAGCTTAACTACAAATTTTTAAAAAAATCGGTCAAGCGGTTCTGGCTGTAGATCCATATACACACAGACGGACATACAGACAGACAGACATACAGACATACAGACATACAGACAGACAGACAGACAGACAGAATTGTAAGACCCACTTTTTTCGTATTCTCTATCATCGTAATGTCATGTTTAGTAGTTATCTCAAAATTTTTTTTCTGCACGATTGCAAGACTTGCCTTATAGTACCTATAATCGCAAGTAAAAATTACGCTCCACCCTAATATGCATCTTTTGGTGATATACCTGTCCGCGTCCAGGTTAGGGAATATCCGTTTAAGGGAATATAGAAAGTATGGAATTTGAATTCAAGATCTATGATCGTAAGAAATTATCCGTTCAAGTGGATTGTCCGTTTAAGGTAGATGTCCGTTATAAGAGCTTTCACTGTATTTGTATTCATATCTATACTATATTTATATTTATATTTATATTTATATTTATATTTATATTTATATTTATATTTATATTTATATTTATATTTATATTTATATTTATATTTATATTTATATTTATATTTATATTTATATTTATATTTATATTTATATTTATATTTATATTTATATTTATATTTATATTTATATTTATATTTATATTTATATTTATATTTATATTTATATTTATATTTATATTTATATTTATATTTATATTTATATTTATATTTATATTTATATTTATATTTATATTTATATTTATATTTATATTTATATTTATATTTATATTTATATTTATATTTATATTTATATTTATATTTATATTTATATTTATATTTATATTTATATTTATATTTATATTTATATTTATATTTATGTTTATATTTATATTTACACTTATATTTATACTTATAAGTTATATACGCTCCGAAATGCACTCCAGCAACAGAGGCAAATCTTCAACATGATAAGAATGACATCATGTTCAACAAGCCAAAATAGAAGATAACACAGCACATGCAGCTGTAACAATAAAGATAACACAGCACATGCAGCTGTAACAATAAAGATAACACAGCACATGCAGCTGTAACAATAAAGATAACACAGCACATGCAGCTGTAACAATAAAGATAATGAAACTGTAGATATAAATAGCACCTAGATAAAATATTGTTAGTCAGAATTAAGAAAGTCTTCAGTCTACGAGGTACTCTCGTTACAAGACTAAATAAATAAGTTTTGAGAAAATAAAAACTCTTAGTTTCATTAAAAACAAAATTGGCGCAGTCGGTAGGATAGAGTTAAATTGATTCTATCCTGTAAAAATCTACAATCCGTTCCGGTACAGTGAATTTAATTTTCAAATAAAAGTTTTCCTGCGAAAAAGTTTGAACGAATATTTGAATTAATAACAAAATCGGAACCGCGACATCCTTAATTATTTCAGTGAAAAACCGTACCAACACTGACGGAAAACATTTAAATAATTTAAATCAATTCAGTGAACTAGAGACAGAATCCTTAACGAAAATAAAGATTTTAAATCTGTTCAGTGAATCCTGATTAGTCCATGACTCAACCAACGCATATGGTGTATGTCAGAAAGTCCATAGAGGAAAACTAATCAAAACAAACATTAGATTAAGTGAAAATAGAAATTGCAAGTAAAGAAGAAAATAAATACGAAAATAAATCGTGTGAGTAGAAAAATAAAAAAGTGACCAGTATAAAAGTAGAAGAAAAGGGCAGCATCCGAGCCCCGACTTAAGAAGAGTAGATGTCCAGAAAATTTAAGAAGTGGATTAAAACTAGCTACAGACATACTGACGAAGAATCATTATCAGGAGAAGAAGCAGATCAACATTTAAACAACATAAGAAACCAGGAAATACCTGAGCACATCAGTAAGAATAATTGTAAGCTAGAAAATAATAAATTTGAAAATTTTGAAAACAATAAATTAAAAATTAATATTGAAAATAATTTTGGTGAAAAAACTATAGCAGAAAATAAAAATAAAAGTGAGTTGAAATTAGAAATCAGTTACCAGAATACTAACAAAATGTCCTTAGCTACAGCCAAGAAGAGCTTAACGCTCAACCCTCTGAAATATATAGAGAAGTTAAGTCCTTTCGATGGGAGGACAGAAGATTTATAAACATTTCTTACAAATGTTGACGGAATTATTCCAATCTTGAATGAGTATGATAATCAGAGCCAAATCATGTGCATTAATATCCTTAAATCGAAGTTCATAGGAAAAGCTAAACTCTGCATTGAGATACATCCTCACTTACAGAAATGGACCGACATCAAAGCGATGTTGATCTCTAATTTTGGCGGCTTTAAAAATAGCATTCAGTTGTATGAAGAACTTAGACAGATATGTTTTAGAGGAAATATCCTTAGATTTTATAATGACATTCAAAAAACACTTTGCGATCTTAATCAAAAAAGTGTACAAGAAGATAAAACACATGAAGTAAATAATAATAATTTAACGGCTTTAAATATTTTTAAAGAAAAACTACCAGTACATATGCGTACCATCCTTTTTGCTCTCAAGCCTACCAGCTTACAAGAAGCTTTACATCAGCTATCTGAAGCTGGTTTTGTTAATACAAATCCTATTGATGAGAGCCAACAAAAACGTCAGATGAATAATAGAAACTTTCAACCTAAACTTTACATCCCACAACAGTATAGTAATAATTCTTTTAGACCTCAGAGTAATTTTCAGACTAACTCCCAGAATAATTCTCAGAATAACTCAGGACAATTAAGAAATAATTTTAGTAACAACTTTAGACAGAACAATTTTAGACCACCCTACAATCACTTCAGTAATCAAAATAACTTTAGACCCCCATTTCAAAATAATCGTAACCCTAATAGAAACTATAATAATCAGGGGAATGAGCCCATGGAAGTCGATCCAGGCTCGAGCCAATTCAGGAGGAATCCTAACCTAAGCAATAGGCAGGTAAACTACAATAGAAATGTAAGCCCAAAAACTGATCCTGCGGGATACGTAGAAACAAATACTAATATTAATAATAACCCTGCGGGATATCCAAAAACAAATAATGAAACAGAAAATTTTCAAATACCAGCCTCGGATTGCCTTTTGTTCGGATAGAAAAAGCAGGCAGGATATTAAGAATGCTAATCGACACAGGAGCGACGAATAGTATATTAAACGAGAAAGACGCTCCTCAAAATCTAATTAAAATACGAACAGAACCATTAAAAATTAATACCGTAGGAAACCCAATCTTAGTTGAAAAAGAAGTACTCTTACCAAAAGAAAAATTCATTTGGAAAGTTACTGAAGACTGTTTATTTCAGTTAATGACTTTCAGTCAGAGCTTTAACGGCATCATTGGCAACAACATTCTTATACCAAACAATGGAAAAATTGACTATGCAACTAAGATATTAGAACTAAACGGAACTAAAATACCAATCTTTTTTGATGAAACAGATGAACGTGATTATTCCATGGAGATAAATCACTTAAATGGCTTAACGCCTCACGACACTATTTTCGACGAATTTGAAAAGAAAAATATAGACCACATGAATTCAGAAGAGAAAAAAATTCTATTTCAAACTTTAAACGAATATTCAAACGTATTCTTCCACAAAGGCGATGATCTCTCTTTTACATCACACGTTAAGCATAAGATACCAGTACAGGATCATTCTCCTATTTTTACTAGAATCTATAGATATCCCGAAGTACACAAAAATGAAGTAAACAACCAGATTCAAGAACTATTGGATCAAGGTATCATTAAACATTCAACTTCTCCCTATAATGCTCCGATTTGGGTTGTACCTAAGAAAACAGATAAGATGGGAAATAAAGAATGGAGAATAGTAATAGACTATAGAAAACTAAACAAGATAACAAAAGAAGATAAATTCCCGATCCCACTCATAGATGATATTTTAGATAAGATGGGACGAGCAAACTATTTTTCCACACTAGATCTTACGAAAGGTTTTTACCAAATTGAAATTGATTCCGAAGACCGAGAAAAAACAGCCTTCAGTACTTTATCAGGTCATTACGAATGGATGCGTATGCCATTCGGTTTAAAAAATGCACCCGCAACATTTCAGCGGATGATGAATGAAGTTTTAGGCGATTACATTGGCAAAATATGCTACGTATACCTAGACGACATTATTATTTTCTCAGCTTCCCTTCAAGAGCATACACACCACTTAAAATTAATATTTGAAAGATTACGAAAAGTTAATCTTAAAGTTTCACTAAACAAATGCAATTTTCTTAAAAAAGAAAGTGAATTTTTAGGTCATATAGTCACACCAGAAGGCATAAAACCAAACCCATCTAAAATTCAAACAATTAAAGATTTTCCCCTTCCAACTACGATTAAAGAAATACAATCATTTTTAGGTCTTACCGGTTACTATCGCAAGTTCATAGAAGACTATGCAAAGATAATAAAACCTATGACCTTGTACCTGAAGAAAGATTCTAAAATTGATCTAAAAAATGAAAAATACATTGGCGCGTTCAATAATTTAAAAATAGCTTTGCAGGATACATTGATAAACAGACACCCAGATTTTACAAAAGAATTCACACTGACAACCGATGCTAGCAACTTCGCTATCGGTGCAGTCCTAAGTCAATCCCACGGACCATTATCTTTTGCTTCACGCACTTTGAATAAACATGAGTGTAATTACTCAACCATAGAGAAGGAACTTTTAGCTATCGTTTGGGCCACCAAACAGTTTAGACATTACCTTTACGGTAGAAAATTCAAAATATTAACAGACCATAGGCCTCTAGTTTGGCTCCAAAACTTAAAAGAACCTAATTCAAAATTACAACGATGGAAGATTAAACTCGAAGAATACGACTTCGATATCGAATACATCCAAGGCAAGGAAAATAAAGTCGCTGATGCTTTGTCAAGAATTAAAACTGAACAGATAAACGCATTTGAAGAAGATCTCGTGAGTACCCAGCATAGCAATGAATCAGACAGTTCAAATCTTATCCCAATAACAGATAAACCCCTCAATATGTTTGAACGCCAAATAATTGTTAAAACAACAAGGGTAGATTCCCGAGAAATAACATTCCCATACGTAGGAAAAAAACAAATAGTAATTACAAGAAAGAATTTTACCTCTAAAGACTTTGAACAAATAATTTTAGAATGCGACATAGGAAAACCTAACGCAATATTTTTTGATAATGATGACTTACCACTAAATAGATACGAACCAAACGATGAGTTATTTCTAAAATTCCAAGAATACTGGAAGCAACACCATTACAAACAAAAACTATACAGAACCATGTCCAACTTAACGAACTTACATTCCCCAGAAACTGAAGAAATAATTAATAACACTCACAAAAAATACAATCACATCGGTATAGAAAAGACGTACTTAGAAATCATTAGAACCTATTATACACCAAATCTTAGAGAAAAAATAAATAAAATAATCAATAATTGTGAAACTTGCAATCTTAAAATAGAAAGAAATCCACTAAAACTCCCATATGAAAAAACTCCAACACCAACAGGTCCCCACATACATTATCACATGGACATTTGGCCCATTCCTAGAAATGGAAACTACCTAACATGCATTGATAAATTCTCTAAATTTATCGCATTAGAAAGACTAGAAACAAAAACCCAAGCTGACGTATTAACAGCAATGACAATGATATTCATTTGCTTAGGTTATCCAAAAGTCTTAACGACCGATAACGATAGATCTTTTCTTTCATATACAATACAACAATATCTCAAAGATAACGATATAATGAATCATATAACCACGCCTTATCGCCACACAGGCAACTCAGACATAGAACGTCTACATTCCACTCTAAACGAGCACATTCGACTTTTTGAAAAACAAAAACCAAATTTAGTCGATAATGTAACACGTACCATAGAGGTTTATAATAACACTATTCATTTGACTACACGGGAAAAACCAAGTGATATACATTTTGGTAGAACAGACAATAAAATTGTATTTGAAAGAATTGAAAGTACTAAAGAAAAAGTTTTAAATAAAATTAATAAAAACAGAAAAGATACGGAGATAGATCCTAATTTTACAAAAATAAATAATCCAGAACGATACGACAAGTTGAAGACAAAACACAAAAAGGTGAAAGTGTTAGAAATTAATAAAAACAAAATAACAATACGACCAAATAGAGACCCTCAAAAATTACACAAAGATCAATTTAGAAAAAGAAAGAAACAGTTTAAAAATGATTCCATTAAAATTGATAATAGCAGTATTTCTATGGCTGTCAACGTTGACCCATAGTCAAGAGATACAAATGTATGAAATTACACGAGAATTTGCGATTATAAAAAGTGAATCAATTAATTTGATAGAGGATTACAAGACAATAGTGCACGTTATAAATTTAACCAAGTACGAGCAAGCAATATCTAAACTTAAAGAACAGTATAGGCTGATTCCAAACAAACGATATAAACAAATTAGTGAAATCACAAAATTAGAAACTAAAATTCAAACATTAATACCCCATAAAATAGTTAAAAGAGGAGTTATAAATCTAATTGGATCAGGCATGAAGTTTCTTTTTGGGACAATGGACGATGAAGATCACCAGAATATAGAAAATAGACTGAAAGCCTATGAGGAAAACAATGAAGAAATAATAAAAAATAACAACCAACAGATAAAGATTAACGACCATTTCAATGAACAATTTGAAAGACTAATAGATACAGTAAACAGAGGGACAACTTTAATCAACGAACTAAAGAACCAAAGAAGCGAAGTAAATGACCTTAGAACGGAAATAGAATTTTTTAATCAGATTAATGAAGTAAAAAATGCTTTAGAAAAAATAGAGGATATTATTTTAACAAGTAGAACAGGTATGCTAACTCAGGACATTTTAACTCTTGAAGAAATTCAAGAAAATAACATAACGTTCGATAAATTACAACACCTAAAGATAAAATTAGCAGTTTACAAAGTTAATATCTTAATAATAATTTCTATTCCCCAATTCACAATTGAACGCTATAACAAATATTATATCCAAAATTTTCCTGTTAATAATAAAACTTTGAACTTAATCACAAACATAATTTTAGAGAAAAATAATAAAACATATTTCCCAGAAAATGAAGTAGAAAAATTAGAACTAATAAAAGACGAATGTATTAACGATTTAATATTTCAAAAACCACTTTAAGATTGTAAAAGAATTAATTTTAACCACACAGAAATAAAAGAAGAAGGAGAATTTATCGTAATAAAGAATATTGAACAAACCCCTATTAAACAAAACTGTAATGACTTAAACTACACTATTAAAGGAAATTATCTGATTAAATTAAGAAATTGTAAACTTCAAGTAAAGAATAAAAAATTTAACCGAAAAGAATATCTTGGAGACTTAATAGTCCCAATATTAGATTACAAATTTGCAACAGACAATAAAGATATTGATTTAATTGAATATAAATTTGTACAAAATATAAAAGAGCTAAGCAACATAGAATCTAGGCACAAAACAATAAGCTATAGTTTAACATTGGTATCAATAGTTTTAATCTTAGTAATAGTAATATTCATTTGCTTAAAAAGAAAAAATAACAGCCTCAGTACCAATAATACCGTGAATCTACCATCCGTAGAGTTTCATCAGATGGACGATTCAAAGGGGGGAGGAGTTATATACGCTCCGAAATGCACTCCAGCAACAGAGGCAAATCTTCAACATGATAAGAATGACATCATGTTCAACAAGCCAAAATAGAAGATAACACAGCACATGCAGCTGTAACAATAAAGATAACACAGCACATGCAGCTGTAACAATAAAGATAACGAAACTGTAGATATAAATAGCACCTAGATAAAATATTGTTAGTCAGAATTAAGAAAGTCTTCAGTCTACGAGGTACTCTCGTTACAAGACTAAATAAATAAGTTTTGAGAAAATAAAAACTCTTAGTTTCATTAAAAACAAAATTTATATTTATATTCATTTCTTCTTTTTCCAAATAAAAAGTGTTCCGCTAGTTGAATACGCCGCGTTTCTCCCCCAAACATTAGGCCCTAGCGAGGTATTCGTACGGAGAAAATAATTCTCCGATTTTGTTTGATTCGGAGGTTTTTGCTTAGAACACCCGGCGAACTGCGTTAAAGTGTCACCAAGTGCTTCATTTGCGAAATTTCGGACTGCTTACTCCAATTGTTTTTCCGATTTCGTCTGACGTTGCCGACAATTTTCCGCTCCAAACGAATTCCCCTCAAGGTCCAACTACCTTAAATTGTATGAGTAAAGGTGACCATTCATCATTTATCATACTTTGAAATGCCTCACTCTTTCTTGTTAAAAGAAAACTATAAATTAAATAAAGAATCGCCTTTTAAAAGCCATTTAACTGCTTCACTCAAGAGCTTAACTTTGAAGACATTTGTCACATCTCAGACATTTTTATCGGGGAGATGTTTTTTTCTATTTACCAATATGTTGCCTTGAAATTGCTTATTTTCTGTTCATTGAGCTAAAAATATTTTCCTTAGTTCGGTTGGCATTTTCATACAAAGCCTCCACCTAATCTGTCTCAGTCATAAAAACCAAAAGTCCATTGTTAAACTTTGGACATTAAGCGACATTTTCCATGTTCTTTATGTAGGTACAAATGCTCCCCATGATTACCTTCACATCTCAGGGAGTAAAACATCATTCATTGCCTATACTAAAACTGATTTATTAACCCACTTAGTGAAGTTACCAGATATTGTGTCCTCTCGTTGGCCCGCCGTGTTGTGGTGAAAACAAAAAATTATGAGAGCAAAACATTAAATAAAACTTTTTCAAGGGTCTGAAATATCAATCTTTAACTTTTGACAGTTTAACTTTTTCTACACGTATTTTCTGGAAATTTCGACAAAAGAAGTTATAAAATAACAGACCACAAATTTAATGAAAATAAAATTAAAATAAATTCAAAAGAAACTCCCGCCCAAACAACACACGAGTGAAAAAATAGAAAATAAAAAAATACAAAACTTTCGATAAAAATCTGCTGATGTCACATTTTTCTTCCTCTTTTGAAATTCTTGAAATGTTTATTTTTATTTCACACACTCATTGTGCAAACTTTCACACATATCGTACGTGTGTGTGTGTGTGTGTGTGTGAGCTGCTGCTGACAAATTTTATCCACAAAATTCCTAAAAAGGATATTATCCAACCCCTATTCACTAATTCAATGAAATTTCAACGATTTAATTTGAATGTAATTTCAAGGATCAGGATGAAAAAAGAAAACCACCCACAAAATGGTAATTTGCATAAATGATGTGTGATCCTTTTTCTCTTTATTCCACAGAGCACACACATATATTCATTGTGTGACCAGAAATTTGTTGAGCTGAAAAGGAACCCATTTAAAAAAATAAATAAAATAAAGAAAAAAGGACTAAGGGGGTTTGGTCTGTTCAGCTAAGTACTTGGTCATAGTTTGTGTGTGGAAAAGTAGTTTGCATTTAAATAGAATGGAATATCGTCTTATTTATTTTTTTCTCCCCTTTGTCGTATCTAATAAAGGATTCTACGCGCTGTCGAAGCGTATAATAGACTATTTGAGGTAAGGGTGTGGGTAAATGTAGAATATAAGAAACTACTACAGTGACTATTGTGTTCTTCTTGCATGGTATCCTGAGGTTTTATGGTTTTTATGGTAGGGAAAGTGCCTACATTGTTAAATTTGGACTGATTTTTTGACTGCCCGTTTCCTATTTTAAAATGAAATGTATACACCCTCAACTTGTTGGATATTTTCGTTATGTTTTAACAAAAATGATAAAAAATGGGGAGGGTTGTTTTAATAAAAAGTCTGGGCTCTATTTGAATTTTTATATCAGTGTTTTTTGGTTAAATGCGATATGGCTGTAAGTTTACTAACAATTTAGCATTACGAAATTCCAGCTTGGCTAATCCTGCGGACACATATTTTTCTTGTCTTTAAATCCTACCCAGTACTGCAGCTTTTTTGCACAACTCAAGAAAGGTTCTTGAGTAATGAACGATACTGCCTTGTTGTCCACTCGGTCATTATCGAAGTCTCTTATCTTACACTGAAAATGTTGGCTACGTTCCTTAATTGTCACAGAAATAGATATTGATATACTGAAAATGGTTATATACAAATTAAAGCGGCAGTAACCCTGCAAATAAATTTAAAAAAAATTCAAATTTATCAAAGTTTTACATATGATAGGTAGAAAATCTATAAGCACTAAAATTTGACATCTGTTAATTTCGTATATTAATAAGAATAGAGGTTGGTGCAACAAAACTGGGGAGCCTCAGGTAGCTTGAGGGCGTAACGCACTACAATTTTTTTTCTAATTTCGAACGAGAAAGTTAGAAGGGGTAGTGTTATTGAACCCTTCCACAAGGTACGTCACGTCGCGTCGTAACAAAAGCGGACTACGAATGGCAAGTAGATAGGACTAAAAACATCTTCGCCTTGCATGTTTTGCAAACGATATTTAGAGCTTGTTAATTTAATTTTATCAACTGTGACAAATTTCGGAGCAAGACAATCACTATGAGAGCGTCTATGATGCTTCCTCTTTGGCGTTCGAAATACGAAATTGTTAGGACGGGTCTAGTGAAATGGGTCAATTCTCTTGGAAGACTGCAATACCTAGCGATAGGCGAGACTGGTTGTAAACCAATTTTTTATGTTTGTGGGACTTGAACCACGAACTCACACGTATAATAGACAGACATGCGAACAGAAATGCTAATCATCCGCCACCTCATGTATATCGTTTGCTTAGAACTAAAAGCTTACTTCCTCTTAAATCTTGACGTTAATGGAGTGCATTTTTTTTTTTTACTGTTTTTCCGTTGTCAATTTGTCGTATACTCAGTGGAATGCAAATGGTTAAAAACAAGTGCCTTTTCTGAACAAAATCTTTGGAATTTTGCTGTTTGATCAAGTGAAAATATAAGATTTGTCTGTCAAAAAGTATGATACGGATGACTCTAATCCTATTGCTGAAATAATTCTTTATTAGACCTTGCAGGAAGTTTAGGTTTAAGAAAATATCTTCCAGATTTTCCAGAGCATCGTACCGTCCATTGTTCATGGACACTCGTCTGTTCTAGGTTAAAAGCACATTAACATGGGTGTACCACATGGTTGAGCTTGGGTTTGCTCCTTTTTATATTCCTAATTAATGATAAATTTAAAAGGAAATACGTGGTCTACGAAGATGTGCTGTTGTTAAGGTTAAATCTGTACTTACTAAGTCTTAACGACCTTCAAGCTGTCGTTCGGTGGTCTATCGAAATTCAATTGGTCCTTGAAACACTCCTCATTCAATATCCACGTCATTTTATCGAAAAAAAGGCAAAGGCTTTCAACTCTGCCCGTTGATGGAAAATTTGAATTTCATTAAATACTATGTTCACTAATTTTGATGGACGTTTACCAACCCTTTTATGTTTCCATATTTATGAATCTTAAGGAGTACCAAATGTTGCTTTTGATAATTGGGCAATGAATGTTTTTAATTTTACTTTATATTGGCATTGGGCATATTACAAACTGAGTCATAAAATATAAGATCGCCTTTGAGTGCTTATCACGTAGGTATAACCAATATTTTATTACCCAGGTTTAACACTGTAAATGAAGCGAACTTGAGGATCTTTTCATTACTAATTAAGAAAACAGTAGTTAATAGTGCGAGGTAGACAGGTCAGGAGTATCTCAATTTGTTTTAATAAAGTGTTTTTCAATGAAAGGTTTTTTTTTGGAATAGGCCGCTATTTCAATTTATAAAAATACAACGATGTACGTTTCATTAATGCAAAATTTAGTAATCGCGGTCGCAATTCGCGAAACAAATTTCAACTTAGATGGACATTACAGTTCCTTGTGAACCTATTCCTTAACCAACATCTTTCGATAACAACTTCAATTTGGGGCTAGCTCTTTCCAGTTTTGCACCCTTAGTCGATTGAAGTCTTCTTCCACTTGATCGCGCCACCTAAAACAAGGGTTTGCCCTCCTGCGATTTCTTTGCACTGAGCTTTCGAAAACCAGCCGAGCCGGAGTGTTGATGTCTATCTGCTCTACATGTCCCAACCATCGTAGTCTCTCGATGTGCACTCTTCTAGCTATGCCCATGCAGCAGTACAGCTCATACAGCCACATGCTCTTCTTCTTCTCTACACCTTTTAGTATTTTTCTTTCGAAACTACCAAGGGTTTCTTCATCCGCTTTCGATAATTGCCATGCTTCCGCACCGCGCCGTATAAAAGCAGGACTGGGATAATTAAGATCTTATAAAGGGTAACCTTAGTTTTTCTAGAGATCTTTTTGTTTCTCAATTGAGTTATTCTCCATTTGATCTCTACACTGATGTAATTTTTCGTGTCTAGCGGATTCTAAGTAGATGAAGTCCAAGTAATGTGTGTCTATTATGACGTTTTGTCCAATTCTTCGAAATTTTCTGTCCATGTTTGATGACAGCATATACTTCGTTTTGTCCACATCCTGTGCTGCCTGTGCTTCAATGCTCGCAAGAACACCTATGAAATGTCACGCTTGCTTCTTCAAATTACGTCAATATCGTCTGCGTAAGCAAGTAATTGTACAAACTTTTGAAATTTCATACGCGGCCTTGAAATTGATAAATAGAAGGTGTATATCGCTACTTTGTTTCCAGATCAGATGGTGCATGTTCCTTTCTAACTAATTTTCAGGTGCCTTGAAAAGTTTGGCGTGAAGGCTATCTGCACCTGCAGTCTTAATTTTTCAATGAATAGTTTTTATATTTGCGACCAAAATAGAGCAGAACAACGCAATTTCAGTATCAAAAAATTTTTATTTTATTTTGACTTTGACATTTTAGAGACGAAATTCTTTTTTTTAAAAATTAAATTTTGGATGGGAAATTTAGTTTACAGAAAGTTTCTTTTGAAATTTACAACTTTAATTCAATAACACTTCGTTGTCTTCGCCACATAATCCTTATCCTTAAATAGAATTAAACAAAGTCGCTTTCCGCTGTCTGTGTGCTTAGATCTTTGAAACTAGGCAATGGGTTTTGATGCCGTTTTTTTTAATAAATAGAGTGATCCAAGAGGAAGTTTTATATGTATACTTCATATACACACGGGAATGGAAATGGAAACATACACAACAAGTAAGAAACTTCTTGACCGATGTCCAAAACTACTCAACCGATTTGAATGAAATTTTTAACAGAAATGGTCAAGAGCCTGAGAAATGATTTCCTTCCCATATTCCCTCGGGAGAACGAGACGAGAACGCGGGCATAACCGGTTAAATAAATTCTTTCACCTCAAGAGTGCTCCATTATCCTCATAGATTTTATTTCATCCCCATATTACCACAGGAAAAGGAAAGGAAAGGAAATTCAAAAACCACTTGTCCGATTTTGTTAATGAAATTTGGTGTTAACAACAAGTAACATAGACTTTGTATCATCCCCATATTCACACGTGAACATATACAAACTTATAACATAGAAGACCGATTTCAAAAATTCTTTCACTGTTAAAGTGCTTCATTGTCCCTGAGTAACATGGACTATATTCCATTATTTCATCCCGATTTTTCCTCTGGAAGGGAAACTTGAAAACTACTTTTTACTCAATTCGATCAGCGTATGGCCCCAGCTACGCAGGGCGGATAAGCTTGTTAACCAACGAACCGATTTCCGCAATAAGAAATGGCCCTGTTCTTAGTTCTTTCGTTTTTTGGACATAATCAACAAACTATAATAAACATACATATATATTTACTTGACAAGCAGAAAAAAAGTCAAAACTATCTAATTTTTTGAAAATCAGTTTTTAAAAATCTATCAGCATTTTTTTTTTCTGAGAAAATGCAAAAGATCTGTGGCTCTGGAAAGAATTAAAGAATGCAAAATTTCTTACACCTGTCTAGAACATCTATAGGTGCAACTAAAATATTACCGAAGTCGGAAAGATCGAACTTTTTTCGTGGGCATTCCATTCCAGCCTCATCAGAACATTTTTCAGTAGTTTTTTTTTTGTTTTTGTTTTGTAACTGATTGCTTTCAATCTTCACTAATTTCATTTTCTTGTCTTACTTTTTTATTTTTACTTGTTTCAATTTTTTCTAAAGAATTAAAAAAAAATCCCTTTTTCGTAGAACAATAAACTTGCAATTGCATGTCGATAAACTAAGCGAATGAACAAAACCTCTAATCCAAACATTCTTCTGTTAGTGATTCCTCACCTCAAACATTCTTCTGTTAGTGATTCCTCACCCTACCATATTACAAAAAGTGTGTAACGACAAAATGTACATACCAGAACCAGACCAGACTAACGTTGATAGACATTCGTATAACAGTTTCATTTTATTTCAATTTTTCTGCTATAAAATACTACTGTCTAATGTCCCAAAGCTCTTGAAAGCTTTCGAAAGTCTTAACATTAGTTTATATCTCGTGGTTTATGTATTGGATATAACCTGGACATTGTTTGGGCTTTGTTGCATTATGGATAAAGAATGGGAATCTATAAAAATGTTAAAAATCTGCTAAATCTGGTATACATTTTGGTTCGAGTCCAAACTATTTCAGTGTATTCGAATTTTAAGGCTGTGATACTTGAGACAGAAACCACAGAGACATTTCCCTATATTTTTTTTCATATATCTAAAGTGAATTGCAGTGCTTGAGTCGCTTTGTACGAGAACTTTATTTAAAATGTCTCATTTTATCTTGAGCGTTGCGAGTGAAGAGTTGGTTTATATTCAATCTAAGAGGTCAATTGTAAGTCTTTTGATAAGAACGATGTAAAAGGAATAACTACACGAAGATGCCGTACCCTTGACTGTGTGCAGTGTGCTATTATTACAACAAAGTTAAAAGTAGATATTAGACTAGACTAGACTGATAGTCAGCCAGAATCTTTTACTTGGAATTTGAACTTGTTTTCATCCTTTTTCAGGTGTCTAACTTCTAAATGTTTCAAGAAAGCGATTCAACTTTGCGAGCAAGTACATTATGGCTAAAACGAATGCATATGTATGTGGGTCATTAACATCTTTGAAAAACAACCCTCTGTGATCATCGTCAACTCATCAAAAAAAAAAAGAGTTTAACTCGTGAAAAATTTAAAAAAAGAGGCTCCCCATCCAAGGCAATTTGAAAGTTCAAACAAAAATTACTTTGACCTTCCGTGCAACTCAATTTTGGTATACCGACCGCATGCCGAGAGGTTAATTTAACAACAAACTTTGTTGGTTACACGGGTTTACCTACCTCCTAACATTAATAACGCAGAGTTTTCCTCATGTCTAAATTGTTTCGTTAATAGAAGGAGCAACAAAAAAAAAAAAAAAATTCAAAGCGCTCCGTTACAGTTAATTAGCATAATGCCGATATTTTTTCCCTACACTTTGTGGTTCTTAGGCACTTATGAAATATGAATGAATGAGGTCGCTATTGCGTTCCTATTGGATGGTATATTATATCATAGATGAGGGAATAGGTAGGTACCCTCCAACACCATGACGATGCTGCCTTCTCGGGAAAAAGAACTAATTTTTCTTTAAAAAAGAAAAATAAAAATTCAAAAAAAAGAAGACACTTTTGTCTTGTGGAAGTAGGACAGAAACATTTCACCATACTCCACCGACGCAATGTTGTGTTTGACAAAAGGAGTATCCCGGGAGAGTTTCTACTCCCGGTAACCTGGTATAGGTTTCTGTTTTTTTTCCTTCTTTTTTTTTTATTTATTTTAAACTTTAGAGAGAAACCAACTCACTGCGAGGACACCCCCCTAGAGGGCGAATGGGAAACCAAGTTAAAACAGAAAAAGATACCAAAGCCATTCCCAAGCCACAATCTTTTTGGCAGATAGGTACTTTGTATCTTTCAGTACAGAGAGTGCTCTTTTATTTTGTCTGCACATAATCTACCACCTGCAGTTTTTCATAGAATTCCCCTGACTCGTGTGGATGTTTGAGTTTTAAATCATCTTGTTGTTGTATAGGAATAAGGTCCCTTCCTGGTATATCCTGTTGGTCAGTTTTCTTTTTCCATGTGGTTCTCGGGAGTCAAGCTATTTTTTGCTTGCTTGCCTGCTTTGCTCTTAGATAACCCAATTATAAGGGTTACATATAGCGATGGCTAGTGAAGAATTTTTGTTACTGCGACTTTTTTTTTTTTTTGTTTAATGGGTTGAATATTATAAGCGGTAGGACGTCACATTTAATTTAATTTTTTTTTTTCATTGTGAAATGTCTAGTGGGATCCAATCAACATTCCTTTTGGGTTGTCCTGTGTCATGTAGTGTGTGGGTTTTCCACTTTGTTTGTCAGAATTCTTTTGCTCGTGAAATTGAAATAAAGTGACCTTTCCATGTGGGAAAAGACCACAGAAATGGTAGCAAAACAAAATCGCATTTCTTCCGGCTAACACCCTTAGGAGAGTCAAAAAAAAGAAGGAAAATAATGCAAGCAAGGGTAAAATTTGACAAAAACAAAAACTCTCTAGTGTGGTTAAAATACTGCTTTCAGCGTTGGAAACTTAAGTGGCTCGCTGCGGCTTGGGGCTTGAAAAATTTATAAAGAAAGTCATTTTAAGAGTAGTTCGCTAGAAAATACTTGGCATCTTTGTAGGAGATTTTAAGGAATTCTATTGCAAGAATGGGGTGTCCGTATAAAAGACACATAGAATTTAAATTTGACGTTATTTATAAATCTGTTAAATGTTAAAATGTTAAATGGAGTGTTTTCAAGTAGGTAGTTAAAGCTCCTTGTTAACTCAGTGACTCACTGTCTCTGTAACGCTTGGATTCTTGACCATATCTGTAACTGTCTCTGTAACGCTTGGATTTTTGACAATATCTTGAACTTGTCTAAGGGTGTATTTTTCACCAGCCCCCAAAAACTCGAATAATATTTGATTTTAATCGATGTATAATTGTCGAATATTCATAGAGTGAGTCATTGGATCATAGTGATGCCTGTGGCGTAATGGTAAGCATGTCTGCCTGTTACCTGATTCGAATCCCAAGAAAAAAAAGTGTTTTTCCACGAGTATCGCCTTTTGCGAGGAATTAACAAGTCCTTCGATAGTAAATTCGTTGCCATAAAAAGCACTTTTTCAATCAACCGTTCGGAATTGGCTAAAAATTGTAGGTCCCCTTCATTCTCTCACAGGACATGGTTGTGAGAAGTGTGCTAGGCCCTGGGGCTCCTCGCTCTGTTGCGCCACCCTATTTATTCAATTTTAAGCTTTTTTTATGTTATGTTTTTTTGAATTGTCTGTACCCACGAAAGCACGACCGTGGTGCAGTGGTAGAGTGTTCATTAGGTTGGCCGGACGCATGTGTTCGAATCCCGCTCTGGGCATCTACTTTTCTGTCAGCCTCCCAGTTTCATCTGGACGCCACCGTCCTTGAGGTTATATACGAAATTACATCCACCTTATTTCAAGCTACTACACCACAAAAAAGGGAAGGCTGCTACTCTGGTAATACAATGGACCGGTAATTAGGTCTGAGTGCTCCAGATTAGCATAAGCCTCCTCTTAAAAAAAAAAATGTGCCCACGTTGTGGGTCATTCTTGGTTGTGTAACACGGCATTTCGACATATCGTGTAACTCGTGTTGATTCATTTAGTACGAAGTCAATTCGAGATCAAATACAGAGTTGAGTCATCGCTGATTCACTAACTGACTGACTGTCCCCGTAACGATTCCCTGGAAGTAGCAATAACTACTTTTGAATTGCTGTAATTCATTTGATCAGCGGATAAGTCCAATATTAACATGAACAAGTGCTTTTTGTTGACTCGATTACTCTAAAGGTCCCCGCAAACCACAAACTTTCCATCCGCCAATGGTTTGGTCGGGTTGGGCTGTTAGCGCGCACACTACGCCAATTAAACAGTTGGGTTGGTGGTGAGTGCGTCTGTTTTCTACAACCAGCGATGGCAGCGCCATAATGACAAAAAAATATATGCACGACCATCTGGCGCCAAAACTCCGAGCGAAATGAACCATCGCTCGATTAAACAATCGGTCGGTGTGCGCACTTGCGAGGAGCTCCATACTGATATAGCAGTCGGCCGATAGTTCGCTTATACTTAAGTTTGAACGCAGTTGAGAAGCCCATCTAACCTATTTATCGGACGATACCAAATCGTTGTAGTATGCGGACTTGCATACATCTTCATATTGATTATAAGCCCGACCAAACTATCGGCCGATAAAAGGTTTGTGGCTTGCGGGGACCCTTAATGAGAATTATAATTTTGATCGTTGGACGGAGTAAACATTTCTTTTGAAATTTGGTGACTGTAACTTTCCTAATCAGTTCAAAATTTTCGAACGGAAAAACTCATTTTTTTTCACAGATTCACTGATTCTGTAACACTTGGAATGGGATAGTCTTAATTTCAATTTCTAACCGTATCAACATTTTTTCAAATTTTGTTGTTGACAAAAACAATGATGCTACCTGAAGACTATAAATTAGTTCCCCTTGCTTACTCTGATCACCTTAAGTCCTCAAATTACTAACCGACCTAAAATTCCTTAAAACAAATAACGAAAGTATCGAAATATTTTGAAAAATCACTTAAAATCAAACTCACTTAAAATCTTACCTCAAACAAATTAGCATAGTTCGCCATCTGGCTATCAGATCCACTTACCATTAAACACACTTTATTTTGCTTGTCATGTCAAAGAAGATAAAATGTTTGCAGTCTTAATCGCATTGACCTGTCAAATGGCATAGCCATTATAAGGTCACCATTACCAAAATAGGAAATCCTTGAACTACTTCAGTCAATTAATAATTAATAATTTTGAGTGTTTGTGGCCTTTCTTAAGTCATCCACAAAATACCCGAAACAAAACCTCTACAACAGGCAAGTCACCTTCACTTAACATAAACCTTGTCTATCCATTCCATATCCATATTGCCCCCCTCTAGATGTAAAGGCTTTCATTCGAACTCAAATCACTCGGTTATTTGTGCAAATGCCATCTTTAATCCTATCAAATGCCAATTACAATTTTCCCTTTCATTGTGCCATGCCGCTGATATTTTCAGTTAGTGAGAAATGAACTTCAATCAATCGTCATTATTAAATACTAATAGACATCCGTTTTTCTTAGACATTTGTAAATATGTACATATATCTATGTGTAAGGAATGAGAAGTATCTTTTTGTTCCCGACGAGAGTGCCATATATCCATTTCCTAATTTTTTTTCCCTTTGGGGTAACATCTGCCAAAGAAATACGCGTATTTTCTTATTCAATTTCTCCGTTTTCGGTGAATTTGTCTTCCTTCTGAATACTGGGGGAGCGATATGGTGACGGTGTCAGTGGTGGGGATTAAGAAGGAAATTTATCAAAACGAAAACAATATCAATGCAGCATAATTTCCAAGCAATTCTGCTCGTTCCAATATTTTTTATGTTTTTTTTTTGTTTTTTTGTCTGTTTTTTTTTTTGTGGAACTAAAGCGTTGTCACATTCAGCCACGCTAAGCATAAACTATCAAAACATGCTTTCTCTTGCCATAGCTTGGATCTGAGCCATCCACATTTATGTGATTGCTTGCACCTACTACTACGGATGATGGTGTTGGTGTTGTGGGATGGGATATGAGGCTGGCTGCGATTAATATCGCTATCTACACCGAACAACCGTGCGAACGGGCAAAACCCGATGTGGAGGGGGGTGTGTAAAAAGATGGCTGGAATGGCGTATGAAACATGAAGTAAATCTTGGTAAAAAGGATTACTTGTTCGGGATTAATAAAAGGATTACTGGTTGGAAAATACCATCTGTGGCGCAGCAACGTTGGTTTTGTTGAAACCCCAACAGCAGTATGATTCAAAAAACCGAAACAAACATACCTACAGTGTTGTTGCAAGTTATGATGGTGGCAGTAAGAGAAGGGGTGGTATAGTCAGTCCATGGCAATGAAGTTACTTTGTCGACTACATAAATTAACAGTGGGAGATACAGATTTTTTTTTTTCGTCATTTTTGTTTTTGGACGTTTTAACATTTTTTCTACTCTTGATTTTCTTGCTTCGATATGTTGTCTACTGAGAGTTCCATAGGACCCCTTTTTGATGACCCACTTTCCAGAACAAATTGATTTGAGCCCCTTTCTAATGCTCAAATTGCGTTAGGAACTAACTGTGTTTTAATAAAGATTTGCTAGAAATGATTGCTCTGAAAAGTGTCCTATGCTACTTTATGTTGTGCACTAAGTTTTCATTGTTAGACCTCACTGTCCTCACCGCCTGCCACATAGTGTTCCATTTTTATTTGTATGACTTGCCGCAAGAAAATTAAGACATCATTTTTCAAATTTTGTCTGTAGGTAAACAGTTTACACAATTTCTATTTATTTCTATGCAAAATCTCGTTTAAACGGTTCTGAAGAAGCTGTTGGGTGGATCGAATGCGACCTTTGATTGTGAATGCTTTGAAAAAATCAATCTAGATGCAATGAGCTTTGTTTTCATACATAACTTTTAAGGCTTTCAAGGTTGTTTCTAGAGATTTTAAGGTTTAATGAGGATTAGCCGCTTTATTAACTTTCGAGTGAAACAAAGCATTTGTGGTGAACTGATAATGACGTCGAATGGGAAACATTTCCGTCTGTTGAAAAAGCTTCGGGGTGCTGGATCCTTCAGAAATCAGTGCTTCTATTGTTTTTTATTTCACTTTTTAAACCGGAATTTAGTCACTTCCAATAGACACTCGGAAAAAGTAATGAGGCTGAATCAAACCCGAGCCCCATCTTTTCAAGGCAATGTATGAAATAATAAATTTGATGCAATTGGTGAGGATCTTATACCTATGCGTTATATTGCCACTAATTATAAACGATCTCACTCATATTATAAACTGGTGCAATATCATCACTGCTACTTTCCCTTTTTAAAAATTACCTTAAAACTAGAAGTTCTTGGAAAACTACTCCCATTGCAGATGCAAGACCGTAAAAACCCCAAAATTTTATTTTTTACCTGTTTTAGATTTTTCCAAGTACGTATCATAAAATGTATGGGTTTTTAAGTGCACTTATTAATAATTTTTTTTTTAATTATTGTTTTGTTCACACTCTGGCATTTTCTGAAAAAAATTACTTCAAAGTCAAAACTTTGTTGTGGGAAGAAAATTTGAACACCATTTAAAATTAAAAATCTAGCAACCCTAAGCCTCATTTAAATACAGTTTTAAAGATTATTATTTCTACAAAAAATTAAGTCTAAAATTAGGTCTCTACCATTAGTATTGACAGATAAATCGAATTTAAGGTAGTAGTCTGGGAACTTATGCCTATTTTTATGACTTTTTTGGAGGGTGGTTTTTTATAGGAAAATAAAAATGAATTATCTTGAATTTTTAGAGTGTTTTTATTTACATATTGAAAATATAAAAAAAATTTATTTGAAAGAATTTAATAGTTTATTACTATTGTCACTCGAAGTTTGAACCTAAAAAAAATGCACGTGGGTGGCCCGGGCGATTTTGGCTCTTGATGTTAGCTGAAATCTAATATTCTTGATTATTCTTAATCTATAGACATGTCATTCTTGTCGGAAATACTAAAGTCAGATTTAAAGGGTAAATAACAAAATGGCGGACTTTGAAAAAAAGTCCTTATATTTCAGCATAGAAAGGTTTGTAAAATTAAAAGTTAGGGGTGAAAAAAATTCTCGTTAGTACCGACGAGAACTATAAAAGTGTAGAACAGCCTGTTAAAATTTGAAAGCAAACGGTTCAGTAGAAAAAAAAGTTAGGTCCGTCCGGGTACGGCCCCGTTCCGACCAGAAAAACCATGTTTTGAGAAAAACGCGTTTAAAGTTCGGTCAACCTCAAAGGTTGGACTCCGAGGCGCTCTAGGAAACTCTTTATAACTCCCGAAATATTTCGAATTTCTGTCTGAAATTTTCACAGTATATTTTCAAGACATTGTAGGTACTTTCAAAATTACAAAAAAAAAAAAAATTCGATTTTTTGAACCCAAGTTACCAGACTACTACCTTAACACAGGTCAGGGTACACCAACGTTAGCTTTTTTAAAATTGTCAAAAAGTGATGTCAAAGTTGAGAAACGGACTTTACTGTAAAACAATTTTTTTCTTAGAATATGACCAAGAATCACATCCCAAAGTATGTAACATGAATTATGGGACACCCTGTATATGCAAGTGACGTCCAATATTATGAACGATGAAATTTGTCCCTCGATCAATGAAGGTATAAGTCGAATAAATGATTGGTCTTAAAACCAAGAAAAACTAAAGGTAAATCCCTAATTCTGTCAGTAACAAATTGTAGTTTTGTTTCAATGATGTTATTCTCTATGTTTGCGAGTTACACAGGTATGTTCATACTTCTGTGTTCATTTTTGCATAAGGTCATCAGTTATAAGACTCCGTCTTATCTGTTTCACACACTTTCGGTTAACCGGTCTCAAAGAAGAATACATATTATTCCACACCTTTGGAACTGCCTTAATTCTTCCTGTTTATTTTTACTTCCAATTATAAGTACTATGTATATGGCAAGTTTTGCAATCGCGCAGAAAAAAAAAAGTAGAAATAGCATTAAACATGTCAGTACAATGAAAAAGTGGGTCCTGCAATGCTGTCTGTCTGTCCGTATAAGGATCTATATGATGATACTTATTTCTCTCGAAAACGGCTCTTACGATTTCGATTAAATTTTTTGAGAGAAAAGAAATTTTGAAAAAAAATTTTGGTTTTCGATGAGCGCATAATTTCGCGGAATGGACCTGTCAATTGGCCACCAAGATCGTGTGATTTGACATCATCGTCAACAAACCAGAAAGGTTAGGGAGCTTGGAAGCCAAAATTCGTTGCGCTTTTGACGACATACGGCCTCAAATGCTCGAAAAAGTGGCTTTATTCGAGCCAGCCGCTGCGGACACAAAGCCAAATTGATAGACATTAAAACGATTTTCTTGTGATTTCTTTCAATTCGAAGTTCTATACCTATTAAAAAAACACCCTTTTTATCAGAGACTGCCAAAAAGTGGCGCCTTACATTTTAAGCCCTTATAATATTTAATTCATTGTTTTTTAAATATTTTATGTGATTTTATTCAATTTTTATAATTATGAAGAACGAATGCTGGAACCTTATACTTAGCTTCAAGATTTTGATATTCGACCTTGAAGAGTTAAAAGGAACTACAACTCTTCTAAACACACAATCGCAAGTTCGTAACACCCAGTCATGCCCATCTTTTTTTACATGCTGCAAGCCTCTAGAACGCCCTTCCGTCCTCAATCAAAATAATTGTCAATCCCAAAACTTTTAAGCCCGCTATCTTTCTCTAGTTCTAATCTCTTTAATACTATCCTAATAAATTTTCTTTTCGCGAACTTCCAGAAAGAATATTTGAACTTGTTAAAAGCTAAATGTTAACGCTCAATGTTAAATAGTCATCTACAATGAGCAATATTCTTACGATGAATTGAACTTAACTTGAGGGCAGTCATATAAGCAATTAAAATAGCAATTACCTACATCAACTTTGAGAGGAATGTATTGGAAAGAGCTAGAGAAATTGTCCCCAAATACATTGTAAATTCCAAAGGCACTGTCAATGGAAGAGTTATTGGAATTTAAATTTACCTCGCAAGTTGTCTGACTTTTTTTTAGTCTATACGAAGTTCCAAAATTTCATTGGATCGTTTTTTAATCAACAACTTATGTAGGCCACACAAGTGAAATTGAATTGATTCAATTTTGTAGGTTTTCCAAGTGCGATTTCATTTGTTTCGCTATGCCTCAATCTGCTTTGTATACCAAAATTATACAAAATTTTTTTTGAGAATTCATGGCCTGCATTTTAAGGACTAAGACCTCTTACTTGATTAAAGATGAAGATTCTGTTAAGTTTAATATTTTTGCTACATTGCGTAGGTTTTCATTGAATGGAAACCTTTGTTTCCTAGTAAATGAACATTCATCAACTATTGTTCCAGGTGACCAGGCTTTGTTATTAAAAACCGAATGAAAATTTGATGGAGGGCCAGTTATTTCGAATGATGATACACATCCTTCTGATTTGCTTATAGATGCATCCCTTAGAATTCAGTTGCCAGCTGGCAAATGTTGTAATATTTCATCTGGGACAAATTCTGCTTGAAATACCGGAAACAGCCAAACTACATGAATTATTCAAACAAAATTTTAAATACTTTATAATATTTACACAAATTTCTCTTGCTGCATCTACTCGAATAGTTATTTATGTTATTGAAATTGCTAAGACTGATCCAAAACGGCTGTTCTAATCAGCACCACAATCAGAAATAGAATATAACAATTGCAACATGTGTTGTAAGTGTAATTAACATTAGCCAATTAAAAAACATCTGTTCAAACAAAAATCGCCCTATAAATACTACGTTTTCGAATCTAATCAACACATTATTCAAAATGCAGTTCTTCTTACTACTATCTCTCCTGGCTTCACCGGCCCTCATTGTTGCATTGAAAAATTCAGCTCAGTGTCCCGGTGGCAAGGGAAACACATTCGTCTGTGCGGTTATTGAACCAGTCAGCAAGGACGAATCGTTCTCTAAGTTCGATGACATTACTATTGCTAAAAATGGACAAAGCGATTTCTTCAGAACCATTGAGAGCGTCGGAGTCTTGAGAGGTTCATTAAGCAAGGAAATCAACGCTTTGAATTTGAACGTAACTGCTTGGAGTTGGAGTCAATTATTGGGCAGAACTCTTAAAACACTTAAAAACGCTGAAGGCAGTATTACCAATTTAATAAGCGTTTCCAATACAACTCTTCGAAATTTGGAATCATCATTTAAAACAGTGAATACTGCAAACGAAAAAACTGTTGCCGATGCTGCTGCAGAGGCCATTAAAGATTTCCCAAATACCATTTACGAAAAAATGATTAATTTGCAATCTGATGCTTTTAAACTGGATATGGAAAAGTGTCGTGTTGGATTATCCAATCAATTGGAGACCCTTCAGAACAGCACACAAAAAGTGGCAGAGCAATCTTACGGTAAGGTCATTGATTTTGTCGATCAACTTGGTTCATGTGTGCAGAAGGGTGTTGATAATAGATGTACAAGTCAGGCAAACGGGAAACTAGGACCTTTAAATAGCATTACACCGGTCTTCAAATCCAGTTCAACAAGGTTTGAGTTGATTGGCAAGAAGGATTTGGCAAAGGATCCGTGTGTTGTAAGGGCGCTAAGAAGTTTCCAGGATGGTGTCCGAAAAGTAAAGAACTTAGCAAAGTAGTGAAAATGTCCGTGTCAGTAATTTTATGATAATGAGTTCTGGAAAAACTCTTCATTACTACTGCTAGTACTTCTACTACTACAATAAAGATTTAATATCTGTGCTTTCAAATTTTAGTTTTTATTTATTTTTCTGCTTTAAGAAAATCAGTATTAGCAAGCCTACAGAAAAGACAGCAAGTTACAGACATGACAGATATACGAGTATCCGAAGAATGATTGGTTCCTCGGTTGGGAGCTATTCGTGAGTTCAAAGTTAACACTATCAGCCTTAAATACAGATTTAGGTGGGGTTTTCGACTCCGCTTGCCCTCTCGCCCAGCACCTAATTTGAAGTCCAAATAAATCAACAATAAAAGCAGTTTCCGATGTCACTCCTTTGAAAACTAATGCTCTTTTTATTAAGGTTATAATCAGCTTTCAATGACTTTTTCATTCCTTAAATCTTAATACTTTCTTAAAGGCCAACCGAATCAGTTTACGAAATGGTCCAAGGAAAACCGATTACCAACAAGAATGTGTATAATTGACTGAATGTCTCGCAGCTAAGTCAATCTCCTCATGCTTTGGGAAATCGACCTCGATGTCGTTCAGTCGTTCGCTACAAATGAAAATAAATATAAAGCCATTCTTTGCACACATTACCACCAGCCGGTGGTCTTAGTGTGTAATCGGCTTTTACCCCAAAAATAACCCCCCAACCACTTTGGAAGAGAAAGAGTCCTTTTTTTTTATTATTTGTCCACCGGGAGACCTTCATCCTTTTTTTATTCATGCCAATTTGAAACGAGAAACGTTCAGACTTAACTTACACACATATGAAGCAAAAATATATATATTTGATGTTTTGTAATCATATTCAAGAGGCGATCTCCTAATCCCTCTCAGGACAGGAGGACAATAAGGACTCTGGTAGTGATGAAGAGGATGAAAAAGAAGGAGAAAAAAAAACCCATGACCAATAAATGTGTAATGCAGCCTGCTTTCACTTGGGATGACAAACTGACGACATCTGACGTACCTAAGGTGGTGGCATAATCAAAACAAATTCTTTTGAGTTGGGAATGGGGCTAATGGGTGTTGTGTGTTTGTGTCGAAAAAGGGCCCCAAAGTACAGAAAGACTGAAAGCTGATATAGAAGAGAAACACTGCAAGACACATGAAAAACACAAAACCAATGAACGGTTATACATAAAATATATTGCTTTCGATATTATCCGACTTAATTTTGTCATAAAAATATATTTCATCGAGATCCTTGAATCGTTGGTAGAAAATGAGACCGAACTAGCCGTATGATTCATTTGCCAAATACAACTACTAGACTTTTTCTGTCCAAAACAGCATTGAAACATTAATGTGTATTTCCATATACTTGTACATACTGTGTGTGGAGACAGAGGTATTGGGTTGTTCCAAGCCTCATTGCCGGCTAATGGTGAACGTAGATATTGTGGTCAAAGAGATTACATATTAAACATTAAAATGAACAGATGGTATCAGAAACTTTCGCAGAAGAAAAATCTAAAATCAGAAAATCTAAGCACAGAAAACACAAAATGTACACCATTTTTTAAATCCTAAAACAATTGTTTGAGTACCGATCATTAGGTGATGTTAGTGCATTTTGCGAATTCGTTTGACCGATTGAATCGTAAATGCAGTCTTTAATTGCGAAAGTATTTCGGAGCAAATCTTAGCTCTTATTGAAGGGAAAAAAAAATTGCACAGCAGTCTTTTGAATTGAATTCCTAGAGGTTTTGGGTTATGATCTTTTTGCTTCTTCTAAAAAGGAGTTTAACTTCGCTAAAATAACGCTTTCAATCAACACCTTTTTTTGTAAGTACATTTTTATTATTCGTTTCTATTTTTCTATCTGTTCAGCAGTCATCTGCCAGATCTTATGGGAAATTTCAAAGCGGTTGACTTCGTTTTCCTAAATCAACTGTGGGCATCAATACTCTAATAGCAGAAACGCCTGAACGAGCTATAGTTGAGTGTCTTTTAATACGAGGCAATAAGACACTGGTAACGAGTTCCTGTCGAGCCGACTACAGCTCTCAAACAGCTTAAGCATTGTGCAGACACCAAATTATCCCACCCTTTATGTCCAAAGGAACTCGAAGACAAATACCGCCGAGTCTGCACGTGGGCGTTAGGTAGCTAAATGACTTTCAAATTTTCGACGAGTTAACGGAAGCTCTCGACTGCTGTAAAACAGATATAACCACCGTCCAGTGTTTTTTCCAATCGCCTGTCCCTTCAACTCTCGTTCAGTGTTATGTCGAAAGCATTAAATATTGTTGGCCAGTAAGTACAACGCCAACAAGTCATCAGAATCGCAGGCTGTCTCTTTCTTATTTCCATTCCTCCCCAAAAGCGAAACCCAGGGTTCTTAAGAATGTAGCAAAATTGGCATGTCAAATATTTGTGCAAACGAAAGTCAAGGCTGCTTGTGGCGAATGGAGAGAAATTTACAAAAAGAAAAGATAGGAAGAACCCCAAACTCTCAGAAAAAAAAAGAAGCAGCTTGAGAAGAGCTCGTTTTCAGAATATTTAGCGATGCCATGACATAGGAATGAGACTCGAAGTCTTATAAAAGTGTAAAAAGATAATATAGTGATAGAATCGCATTCGCTACTTTGGATCTGTGAAGACCACTTTTACTGACCACTTTTACTTTTTACCGGGGATGCAAAGGTCCCACTGGCAGGGAAATTTTGTACCGATTCCAAACACCGACGTTAAAAAGCGCAGAGGAGGACTGGACGATTCCTAGCGAAAGGTGATACCTGTGAAAAACACTTTTTTCTGAAGTTTCTGAGATTCGAACAGCGAACTACTCACGTCTCAAGCAGAGTGGCTGACCATTACACCATGGGCATACAAAATGCTTGAACTATTTTGGGCGGTGATCAAGAATGCCGTCCTCTTGTAACTGCTGGTGCAGATGGTCTTTCGATCTTTTTAAAGCAGTAGGAGATCAGTTGGAAGGGAGCAATCACCATGATCTGCATGATATGGTAGAAAAAAACCATTTCCGATGGCTGGAAACCTCAAAACTATTTATCCGCTTCTGAGCCTAACAACTGGGCTCAGAACTTGTGGATACCAACGCTACGGCTAAAAAAAGGATAAATCCTTGTCTTAATTAGTTGTTAGGGGATTTCAGCATACTTAGAGAGCAAAACAAGACAAAGATCGCCCTAAATCGAAGTTGTTATTGAAAAATGTTGGTTGCTAGGTTTTCAGTGAATTATTATGGAAACACATACAGGTTACATTCAAATAAAATCAACTTAGGTGAAGTGGTGTAAAATCCGATACGAGAAGAGCAACTATTTATAGACTTTACACGTATCTAATGAAGAACCTTATGCAATCCCAGGATCCATTGCCTTAAGAACACCGAAATTACCGAAATTAGGGCAATTTGAGCGCTGTTAATGCGTAGATGAAGCCAGTATGTGCCCCCAAGCTAGTGCAGTTGTTATTCGTCATTTATTCTTGAAGCCCTGTAAGATCTCGCTTAGCACGAACTGTTCAGCAAAATCATTGATATCTTCATAGGCAGCTAGGGGCCACTAGAAGCTATCTCATCCATACTCACAAACTACAAGTTAGAAGGAAGCTGTCTGAGTAATTTTAGGCTGCTCAACGCCATGAGGACCTTCAATTCGGATTCCAGGACACGGTGATATATTATGCAATATAGTGATGGATAAGCTGGTTGAAATCGGGTCTTCACTCTAATCTAGCGTGACAACACCTCTATACTCAAGCCGCTAGACCATTAAAAAAAATTTAATTTAATTTAATTTAAAATTTAACAAGTGGTCATCTTTAGAAACTTACCGGGTTTCCAGGAACTTATCTTCAACAGAAAGCATTATTTTCACTCCAGCTAAACAGGGTCCTAACTATGTAACTCTATTCTACTTTCGAATCATTCGAAGGTTGCTTTTGACTCCACTTTTAAATGCCAATAAAAATAAAAATTTAATCGATTATGAATTCTTTCAACTGCCTTCGACAAAAACTTAGAGTATCGCGCAAGACTTCCATTTAGTTCTACATTTTTAAGAATGTGGAAGGAGAAATTTTGGGCATTTGAACAATTTTATTAAAGAATGGAGTAATGGTTATAGAAGGCCTCCAGGCTCTGGCTTTCTGCTTTGATTCTCATTTTCTAGGGTCACAATTCATTTGGTTTTCGATTTATGTAGAAGATGCCTGTCACTCCAATTCCTGTGTGAGTATCCAATTCTGAGCCTTATTGGGAAGAAAGTACTCGGAGAAGATATCTTCTACGAACTAAGCGACATCGCTAACCTGCCACTCAACAGAATCCTAAAGTTTATGCTCGGTTCCAAAATTGTCCGTTCCTCACCAAGCACCCCTCCTTTTCCCTTCCCTAACATTTCATCCAACGCTATCCCGGGGACCACAGTATCCTTTGAGATCAGAGTGACGTTGCGGCAATCCTAACCAAACATAATATTTGTTTGAGCCCAACAAGCTTCAATTTAGATTAAGGGATCACCTCAGAGCGACCGCCCGAAAAATCACTGATTTTCGCGATTTTTTTTTTCATGGTTAGGATATCCTAATTGGCCTAGGTTTTTTTTAATAAATTAAAGCAGCGATGAAGAATAGAAAATGATTTTTGTTGCGGTGATTTTTTAGTTTTTTTTTTTTATTATTGTTTTTAATTATCAAAAATGTTGTTAAAAAAAAAGATAGTCCTAATCGGTGTTCACTTTTCCGGGCTCTATTTTGATCCGAAACAAAAATTTCAAAAAGATTATTAATCTGTTGGAAAGCCGCTATCGTCCTATGCAGGCTTTCTTTTGTAACATTTTTTTTTACTAAATGGCGGCGATTTGAACAAAAAGTAGTGATTTTGGCGAGAAAAAATAGGAAGTTTTTTTTTTTTTTTTTTTAAAATAAGCTTTTATAGGACGATAGAGAATGACAAGAAGAATGTTATTTGTTCTATGTAGTATTTGTGTAGTTAGTCTTTTGGTGTATCAGCAAAATGGTCTTTATCGCCCGGCTGCAACCCCCCCTACTCCGCAGATTTATGTGTGGAGTAGGTTTCATGTAAATGTAAGAAGAATGTTCTGTAAAACTTTGAAATCGATAGCTTGAAAACTCATCTCTCAGCAGCGGACACCGTTTTAAAAAACACCATACAGAGAAAAACGCGCTTAAACTTTGAGGTCCATCCATTGTGAATGCCGAAAATAGGACATGTCTAAATGCACCCACGGTGTAGTTGGTTTAGGTAGTGTTACACCGCATTTTTGAAAAAGCACTAAACCGCATTTTAAGTAATATAAGTGGAAAAAAATGTGGTATGTTGGTGTTACACCGCATTTAGACATCTCTCAAGTCAACAGAAACGAATGCTTTTTTGTAGCTATTCTGTCACATGACTTAAGAGATTTCAAAAAATGCGGTGTAACACCAACCTACCGCATTTATTTCCACTCATATTACTTAAAATGCGGTATAGTGCTTTTTCTAAAGTGAGGTGTAACACCACCTAAACCAACTACACCGTGGGTGCATTTAGACATGTCCCCGAAAATAAACTGAAATGCTAGGCTTCCCAACGAACCAGTTCTATACCTTCTACGAATTTAGAGAACTGAATATCGATAAAAGGTCACGCGCAGGTAGGAGCACAACAAAATGAATAACTGTTGAACGACCGGACGGACGCGGCAGATGTGACGCTCCGTTCCCTTTCTCTAAGAAATTATGTAGTGACGAAAATAATTCGAATTTCGATTTAAAAATTCAACAGCATATTTGCTACCGTGTATACTATCCGACAATCAAAATTTTTTTTAATTTTTTGAAAATTTCACAGTGAGATGATCCCTTAAATATGAGTGTAATTTTTATAAGTAGGGTAGACCGTACCCATACCAGGGGCGGTTGAAACAGCAATTGGGGTCAGTTGAAACACATGGAAATAGTTAGCATTTTTTATTTTTGAGTATAAGTATAAGACTGTTTGACAATGCTTATTACATACTGTCCATAGTTAGTATAGCTGTAAGCTATACATAATATATTTTTTATATATAATTCTATTGTTCCAACTTTTGTTTTATTCAATTTCTCAGAAACCAAAGAAGATTTTTTCGTTTGAGTTTCTGTGTTTTACTCAAAACTTATAAGGGCATTGATTATTGAAAGAAAAGTGACTCTTAACATGTCAGACTTTGTTAAAATTTTATTCAAAGAAAAAGTTTTTGTTTTTCTTTAAAAGTTTGGCTTTTACACCTGACTACTGAAAATCATTCACTCAATTACCTTGAATTAAAATTTCATTGAAGAACAAAGTATAAGCTTTGAGAAACACTTTAGTGTGTGGTAGTTAGTGGCCTAGTTGTTTTTTAAAAAAATAAGAAAAAAAATTTGGTCAATAAGCATTAAATTGCCCCTCCCGCCTAAACGGTCATAGGCCTTGCTGTAGGTAGTCAAGTCAGTCTGTCCTCTTGAAGTCTTTCTTACACGAACTCTTGGCATCTGGAAAGCAAGGAAACTTAGTAGGCATTTTGTTTCAACCGTACCCAAAAAAAGTGTTTCAACCGTCCCCAACCGCGCTTTAGCTACAAAAATGTATATAATTATGGCCATATTAGCAACACGTTGAAACAAGTCACTGCGTTGCGTTCGACACTCCTCCTTTCAAACACAAACTTATACCCAAAACTCTAACATGAATAGAAGCACAGTTATTCCAAAAAAAACCGCTCAAAAAATTTTACTTTTGGTTATCGATTAAAAAAAAATCAGTTTATGAACAACTGCCACTTGCCACGTGCTAAGCCAGACTGACGATTGTTCGCATATGTTTTCGCTTCGTTTTCCTTCGGGAAGCATTCTCGTACCGTCTACTGTTCATAGAATATTTGTGTTGTTTCAACCGCCCTTTGTTTCAACCGTACCCAGTCTACCCTACCTATTTAGGCTTTACTTTTAAAATTGTATTAAAATTCGTCAATAAGCGGAATCAACTTTGTATTAACAATTTCTTTTTTTTTCTTTCATTACAGAAGAGTATCTTCAGCTTATAAATTGTAAGTATTACATCTTTCCAGTTGACTCTGAAAAAAGGATTTTATTTAATTTAAATTTAACAATTTTTATAGTTTTTAAGGATTTGATCACTTGCTGGTTTAATGTTTTTGTTATCAGATACTTTCTATGCGTTCTTCTTTCTCTGATATCAACACGTACTTTGATTGCTGACGATATTGTGTCATAATTTTGCTGTAGCTTCTTCTCATACTCAATTGGTAGTTTTGATGTCGTGTCTATTTTCCATTTTTCTAATTTTGATGTCCTCGAGCCGTAATCTAATGCCTTAAAAAAATAAATCAGCTTTCATTGGAACCATTAAGCTTAAGAAAAACTGCAGACAATTTCTTCCAGTTTATTTTAAAATAAACGAAACTCGCAAAAAAAAAGGCTCATCCAATGTAAACTAGTCCCCAGCGAAATCTTGAAGAAACATTTCCATAAACTGATATTACCTGACAGTGCTGCGTCATCTCATTTTGTGGCAGGACAACCAAAACTGAATCAAAAGAACAAGCTACTGAAGAAGAAAATAATTTTTTATTTAAACGATAAATAAAATTTAATACCTTGCCACCGATAGGAAGTTATGTTTATTTTTTACTTTTCGCTTTGCTAGGAGTCTTCACTTCTTATTACGCCTCATGACTTTTCCCTCATCGCGGTTTTACATATTTTTTTTTTTTTTTTGTTTGTTTAGCAATTGTGTGTCGGCCGCCCTCAGGCTGGTGTTGTGGGTGGTGAGATGTTATGGTACGTTTCTTATTTTTTCTTGGGCTGAATGCTGGTATTATTAAAAATTTATGTTTCAATATAGCAAAGTGTGTATGTTGGCAGAGGTGTTGCAAAGCCAAAGCACAGGCGAGCCCTGACATCGCATCGCCGCCATCGTTGCCACTGTTCTTTTTATTAAAATTGTTTTTTTTCCCTTAGTGTCTCATTCGGTTTCACCTTCATCTGGTACCTTAAAATATCTTTATTTTATTTTTCACATGAACTGTCTTTCGTTACTGTGTTATTTTTCTCAGTTTTGTTTTCAATTGGGTGCCTAGAAGCCCCACCGCCATGGCGCGCGTTACTGATTTCACGGACGCAATTTATTGCACAGTGATGGAGTCTTAAGTGAATTTCCAAACTCACGTAGGTTGTGCCTTTTGGCATCGTTCACACCTCACAAAACGTAAACGTTCGGGGATGGCTTTTAGAGACGCTTTTTGCCATCCACACATGTTGCAAAGGGTACAAAAAAAAAGAAGATGAAAGAAAAAAAACCAAATAAAATTGAATGAAATTATGTTTCAATTGTCCGCTTTGTGCTTTCTTGTTGAATGTGATTGGGGAGGTTTTGAAATATGGCTGTGCCTTAAAGGTGTTTTCAATAAGTTTTTTTTGTTATTTATTCATACAAGAGCTGATGTAAAGTGATAGCAGACAGCATAATTGCCGCAAAGTTCATAAACTGAAAATGAACATCTTTGTGTGATGTATTTGATTGATTTTATTAACAAAGTTTGAGAGTGAACCGATGAAATTAGCTGGGAATTATTGCTTTGATTTAATAACAAAAATAATAGAAAATTAGCGCATATTATACAATCAATTCTTTGTTAGCATGTGAAGATTTGTAGATTCAGTTTTTTAAAACCTTTTATGCAGAGCTTACCCTTATATCGTTCAACACCTTCTTTGCTCATGCCCTGCACTACTTCATAGGAGGAAAACTCACCTCGGTGAATTCTTCTTCGATGATACTAGCGACTTAGCTTACATAGACCCTAAAAGTCTTTCGAAATACATTAAAAGTGCCACGTGGTTCGACTAGCAGGTGATTAACCGGCTAGTCCCGTAATGGAAGATTAATAAGTGATCAACTCGTTAATCTTACATCGGGTTTCTGAGATCAGTAGGTGATTAACTTGCTGATCTCTGTGGTATCACAATGGGCCCTTGCGGCCTAAGTGTGTCAGGCAATGTACTCATTGGCTGACAGCCACTTCCACCTAACCTAACCTACCCTTATATCGTCCACTCTGTCGTTGCAAGACCATTCGATCAAAGAATGCTTCTCATTTTACGTAGGCTAAAGAGTTTCATCTGTTTTTCCCCTATCCACTGTAGCAAGTTCATAACTGTCTCGAAATATCTGTTCTCAAAACATTCTCTACAATGTTACGGATCGGTACCACGGAGCTGCAGTGAATGTCTCGTTTTGTGCATTCACTTATTGATTGCCTTACACACCATTCAGCCACCATTCATCTTAATCCAAAGCAATACACACACTGCACTATCTTTTAGTCAACAAGACAGGTTCTCACTCTCACTCACTTAAATGAAACAATGGCAGGCAATGACAATATCTGTATGCGTATGAACTTGTGCGAATAGTGCCTAAAGCAACGAATCATCTACAGTGCAACGAATACTTCATAAGGCAACGAATACTTCACAGTGCAATACTGTGATGAAGAACACAACAACAACAGCTAACAAAAACCCAAAAAATATAAATAACGCCAGGTCACGAAATGTGTATTCAAACCTTTCTATGAACATGAAAAAATATTCGTTGTCATCCCTAATCATTCGTGAACATTCGCTTTTTTTCGAATACAAGCGAATGCTGTATCTGTTTGAGTTTGAATGGTCCATTCATTCATCATTCATGGGCACAAGCAATGCGAAGGCTCGTATTCACGAGTGCTGTGTACTTTTTCTACAAGCATCACACTTGTTTCATCATTGTGAATGTGAGACTGTGTGCGGCTTGTTTTTCGGGGGATGATTCGAAAGCGCAAGTGATTGCAGTCATGCAGTTCTCTGATCGGTACCACGAAAAGCATTTGTAATATTGAATACAACAGCAAAGGGCTCGTAAAATCGGTGTTCATCCCAATTGTAAGGATATAAGCAAAAAAAAATTGTTTGCTAGAAGTTTGCACCAGTGTATAGGAGAAACCTATACGTTGCCGTAGTTTCAACACCACAATATGTTGAAGATAGTTTTTATTTTTATAAAACCAAAGCTTGTTTTTATTTAATTTAAACTTACAGTTAGTACTTTAGTCTGTTCGCAACTGCCAAAAGCTTTAAATAATCCTTAACATCACCTACGTATGTCTGCGGATTTATGAAAAAACTTTCATTTTAAGTAAAAAACTCTGATAACAAAAAAATAGTAATAAAGTTGGGAAAGTGCTAGTTAGTTAGTTACGAGGATGGGTGCAGTCCAAGGTGTTCATTGTGCAAGAACAGTTTTCAATTAAAATTTGATGTAACCGGTGAAAGTTGGAATATTAGTTTTTTGTCTATAAAAACTGTTTTTTTTATGATACATAACTCAAGGACAGAAAAGGACCTTTACCTCGAATGATTTGTCACTAAAGTGAAACTTAAATGATGTCAAAATATGAAATGTTTTCATAATTGCTCTATACAACGATGGCTCCGATGAACAATAAACAAGGACCTTTATTGCTTGTAACTTCTTCAATGTCCTTGTCTATTCTAACTTACATTGGCTAAATATCGATCAATTTTTGGTCAATTGGTCAAATAATGATTCCAGACATTAGAACGTTGCATTCTAAGGATATGAAATGAATGAAAGTGTCTATACTCTGGTGGTTGGGTTAGGTATACTTTATCTCTACCAACACGCACACTTGATTGGTTGGGTTGATCGATTGATTGATGATGTTCTAGAGAACTCTTGCGTTGTTCGGGCAACCTATATAGTATGATGATAACGATGACGATGACAACGCCGATGATGACGACAGGGAGAACGATGATGGCAGAGCATCACAGTTGAAGGGTAAAATATTTTTGTTGACATTACATGTTGGTCTGTGGTTGAAAATATTAGTTCCATGCTGTTGTGTCTGTATATGGGTTGGTGGTGGTAACAGCAAACTCGTATCTTCTGCTTTGGTTTATTGGTTCGGTTGATACATTTTCGTGGCATGAAGAATCTCTTTGGACAGGCTGGCACGATGTGTGTGGTGCTTCATATCAAAGTGAAAACATAGGATGCAACGTATGATTGAAACATTCATTAGCATTGATGTGCATATACGAAGGTGGACGAATGAGCATCAAAAATGGAATGACGTTGTTGTTAATGATAAGTTGAAAATCACTCAGTGGAAATCAAAATGTTTGGCATATTTTGGGAAGACTTTGTTGGTTGGTATGGCATGTTATTTGTCTGAAGACGAAAAAATATGTTAGAGAGAAAAGCGCAAAGCTATCTCGAGTAAAATGAGCCTTTGTAGTGGAACTAGCTTAAAATGAATCTTCAATCATTTAGAGTTGATTTAAATTTAAGGTCAGATACACCCCATTTTTAATGGTTTATTAACCATAGCCAAAACTTTTTAGAAAAATTGGCTAATTTGCGCAAATGCATGCAACTGGGCCACTTTATGAGCTATCAGTTTCATGGACTTCAGTGACTCAATTCAGTCGGTACACACTTTTTGTGTTCAGGTTAACTGAGTGAAAATTTCACATTGCTTGGCAGTTTATTTTAACAATGAATTCACAGCAGTTCAGTGACAAATTCACTTCTATGACAAGTTAACTTCTGTGAAAAGATAACTTTAATGCTTAAATATCTTCAAATTATGATAAAGGAAAAGATAAGTAAAAAAAAAAGACAAGTTTAATTCAGTGAAATGCTCAGATCACTTGACCAGTTCAGTTCAGTGATATAAATTTTTTCAATGACAAGTAATAGACTCAACTCAGTGACAGACTCACTTCAGTGGCAGACTCACTTCTTTGAAAGACTCACTTTAATGACAAGTTAATTTTTTAATAACAAACTCACTTCAATTACAAGTGAACTTTAGTGATTAGGTTTACTTCAGTGACAAGGTTCACTTCAGTGACAAGGTTCACTTCAGTGACCAGGTTCACTTCAGTGACAAGGTTCACTTCAGTGACAAGGTTCACTTCAGTGACAAGGTTCACTTCAGTGACAAGGTTCACTTCAGTGACAAGGTTCACTTCAGTGACAAGGTTCACTTCAGTGACAAGGTTCACTTCAGTGACAAGGTTCACTTCAGTGACAAGGTTCACTTCAGTGACAAGGTTCACTTCAGTGACAAGGTTCACTTCAGTGACAAGGTTCACTTCAGTGACAAGGTTCACTTCAGTGACAAGGTTCACTTCAGTGACAAGGTTCACTTCAGTGACAAAGTTCACTTCAGTGACAAGGTTCACTTCAGTGACAAGGTTCACTTCAGTGACAAGGTTCACTTCAGTGACAAGGTTCACTTCAGTGACAAGGTTCACTTCAGTGACAAGGTTCACTTCAGTGACAAGGTTCACTTCAGTGACAAGGTTCACTTCAGTGACAAGGTTCACTTCAGTGACAAGGTTCACTTCAGTGACAAGGTTCACTTCAGTGACAAGGTTCACTTCAGTGACAAGGTTCACTTCAGTGACAAGGTTCACTTCAGTGACAAGGTTCACTTTAGTGACAAGGTTCACTTCAGTGACAAGGTTCACTTCAGTGACAAGGTTCACTTCAGTGACAGGTTCACTTCAGTGACAAGGTTCACTTCAGTGACAAGGTTCACTTCAGTGACAAGGTTCACTTCAGTGACAAGGTTCACTTCAGTGACAAGGTTCACTTCAGTGACAAGGTTCACTTCAGTGACAAGGTTCACTTCAGTGACAAGGTTCACTTCAGTGACAAGGTTCACTTCAGTGACAAGGTTCACTTCAGTGACAAGGTTCACTTCAGTGACAAGGTTCACTTCAGTGACAAGGTTCACTTCTGTGACAAGGGGACAAGGTTCACTTCAGTGACAAGGGGACAAGGTTCACTTCAGTGACAAGGTTCACTTCAGTGACAAGGGACAAGGTTCACTTCAGTGACAAGGTTCACTTCAGTGACAAGGTTCACTTCAGTGACAAGGTTCACTTCAGTGACAAGGGGACAAGGTTCACTTCAGTGACAAGGGACAAGGTTCACTTCAGTGACAATGTTCACTTTAGTGACAAGCTTACCACAGAGAAAGTTCACTTTACTTAAAACTTCAGTTGTCAGTGTTTGCTGGCCAGCAATCTTCTCAAAACTCTCTCCTGTTACTGAAACCTTCTTCAGTTGGAACCAACTTTTTGTATTTTTAGTACGCAACGTATTTCTAACTTCCCACAACTGGTCGGTCGTACTATAAAAAGTTTAAGCTCAAATCTTTCTTAATTGAGGAAATCCAGTCGCTAACAACATCAAACAACTTATCAATTGCACACAATCAGGAATATGTTCGTAAACACTTGAAATTTTCTTTTGGAAAAGCTAAAAAAAAGTTTACGGTAAGAACGTAAACAAAAGTTGCGGAAAGGTATTAGAAGAAGTCATAAGCAAGGACAGGCACCCTCTGTGGCGACATTGTTAACCACTTACATTCGCACACTTTACATGTGTATGGATAGGTATGTAATGTTTTGTCTGTCTTTCACTAATAACAAATGCATCAAACAAAACCGCAGTGTTGCAAAGTGCACGTCCTCGTACACGTCATGTCTATGCAATTTGCACAATCGACATGCCATGAAAAAATCGAAACCACCCAAAAGGAAACATAAAAGAAAATTGCAGTTGAAACCAAATCAAAAGGACACATCCAGTAGGGATAACCCAAACAAATTTTCACAGCCCCCTCACCACCACAACGCCGCATCGTTTTTCTTGTAATCGTCATTTATATTCTGGTAGCTCCTTATATTGCTCCTTTGAAGGACCTTTTACCACCAACGACTTTCTTCGTGTGAGAGACTTGCAAAAGGATAATGGACTTCCCTTTACAAGACGACATGGCAGTTTGGATCGGAATGGCATGCGGTGCTCGGCGCTGCCGGCGTGGTAGCGGTGGGTAACGGTGGCGGTTTAAGGCGAGGATTCCTGTTTTAGTTTCTTTGATGCTTTAGAGCTTGACGCCGTACGATTACTCTTTCTTTGAATCCTTTTCGCTACACAATTTCCCATGCAAACACACACAAAAGCGAAAGCGGTGTTCTTTATAAAATGGTTGATGTTGACGATAGCGATGGCAATGGCGACGCCACAAGGACTAAGATGGCGCGGCGGCGACGAAACCAATTTACTGCCTACTCCAAGTAATACTGTCTCTCTAAGCTGCCACTACCATTTTGGCCTTCATAATGGTGTCAATTTAGGGCGCATTTTAAGTCCCTTTTAGACTTTTTTTTCTTTGACTGATGAATAAACGAGGTTGCACTGCAAGTCAAGCACTGGGTGGCGATATAATTAGTCAGCCTATTTTTCAATCTTTTGATGTTTGAACGTTGTAATTCCTCCTTTTTGGAATCACGTAGTATAAGTCAATGTCCTACACTTAGGTACATAATGTTTCGTTTCTGCGAGACATCTTCACAACCAATTTTTTTTTGTCTAGTGTCACAAACACGCAACCAATTATAAGAGTTTTCCAAATCATAATCGTTTCGGGTAATAATTGTCTTCTGGCTGTCAAATAAATTTATGAAAACTTGAGTCGTTGTGTGTTTTGGTTGTTCGTGGTTTCAATTGTATGGGTGTTGGCCTTATAAATGCTCATTCAACAGCCCCTTTACACGCCTTCAATTGGTTTGTGCTGAAGCACAAATCAATATTATAACATTTGGGTGTTGCTTTCTCTATCTGCAAGTCATGCGAATTAATTTTGTGTGTTTGGGTGCCCATAAATGTCAACACAAGGAGCCATGTTTTCAACTGGGTACGGGTGGTTTTTGAATGTTTTGACATGATACTCAGGCAGAAAATGGATTTATTGCTAATGAAAGAGGGACTGTGCTTCGCTGAGTATGAGATTTGTTCAATTTAAAGGACTGCCATAATGCTAAAAAAAAATGTCTTCAAAAAAGTTCTTATTTCATTTTCAAAATTTCTTTCACTACAACAGGCATTCCTCGCCGCAGATGTGAAAGTGAAATTATTCAGTTTGAATTTGTTCTGTTTGTAACCAAAAAAAAAAATTCCATCCACTGATTCCAAAATGTTAACAATAACCAAATCAACTTAGTACCGGAAAAGAACAGAAGTCTAATTGTAATAGTTTCGCGACAGGACAATGGGTCCTAACCTTAGTACAAAGTTAATGGTTTTACTGATAAATCTACTATTTTTGATATGCAACAATGAAGTAATGAGTTGATGGAAAAACACCAGATCGTTAATGATGCGCCTTTGTGAAAGAAGCTACATTTGTAATAACTGCATTCTGTGCTTAAAGGGTGGTAAGACGTAAGGGTTATCCCACGGAAGCCCTTAAAGAGTGAATCTTATGAATTTATGTAATACTGATTCAATTCTTGAGTTTTGTGTTTCATAGAAAGGGGACCATACTTGAGAAGCGTACTCCAGATGAGGGCGTACTAAACGATTGTACAGAGCAACAAGGGTAACACACAGGTCCCGAAACTCCTTCGACCATCTTTTCATAAAACCAAGCATATTATTAACCTTACGATAATATAGTTAACATGTTCAATAAAGTCCGTATTAAAGCTGAATTAAACGTCAAAGTCATTAAAACTTTACACTGGCTCAAAATAATATGGGAACAGGGTTGCTAGGTTCCTCCTTTTTAGACAAAGACTTTCACTATTTAAATTTCAATACCGCGATCATATTCTACGAGTCGTTTACTAACTTTTTATTTAAAAAAAATCTATTTTTTTTGACCCTCTAAATGAGGCGCCGCGCCCTCCTTAAATGATTAATATCGGTTTGGAGCAACTTATGTTTTTAAAAATGTTCATACCATCAGTAAATATTAATAGTTACTGAAAGAAATACAAGAAACAACATCATTGATAGCAACAATAAATAGATGAGGTTCCAGATGACTTTCCTGAGGTACACCTGAACTAGGGCTGGAAAGGATATTACGAAACCTTACTTGGTAAGATTTTATCGACAGATAAGAAAGTACCCAATCAGTGAACACATGTGGGAAGCTTTCATTTTGAACAGAACAGAAGTTATTCGACCAGCTTGAGAAAATATATAAAATATATAAAAAATATCGACTTCGATTTCGGGCGAGCTCTCTCTAGTTTTGCACTCTAAGTCGGTTGAGGGGTTCTTCCACTTGATTGTGCCACTTAAGACGATGTTTTCCCCTTTCCCCCATTTCCCTGCAATGTGCTTTCGAAAAACCATCGAACTGCAGCGTTTTGGTCCATCCGCTCTACATGGGCCAACCAGCCTCGCGATGAGTACTCTTCTGGCTATGCCCATGTCGCGGTACAGCTCATACAGCTCGTTGTTGCGTATATTCTTCTCCACACATTGTCTTCGCATACGGGACCAAATATCATTTGGAGAATTTTTCTTTCGAAACGACCAAGGGTTTCCAAATCCGCTTTCGATAAGGTCCATACAAAACCGTGTTGTTGTGTGCAAATAACGTTTTCTACATTGCAAGTCAGTTGGTCATAGGCTGCTTTTTCAAAGAGTGTGGGACTGGGAATGCTAGGAAGTTTGGAAATGGGCGTATAGTTCTTTAAATCAAATTTATTCTCTTTTTTATAGACTGGAGTGGTAAATAATCTTTTCCGAAATTCTTTCCTCCACTGAAGTGCAAAAGTATACCAAAATTCAATTGCTCGCAAATTTCATTCTCTGTCTGACTCCACTAAAAGAATAGTGTTCCTGTACCTCGCACTGAAACCGTCATTACGACCAAATTGAATGTACAAAAAACGCTTTTTTGGTCAGGAAACTCCTGAAGGAATATAAATTTTCAAATTTTTGATACGTAGAATCACCTAACTCAGCTTTTTGGCGAGTCGATTCAAATGCATGACCTAAACTGGTCAGGCTGAAAACACCTTTGACTGGTTTCTTACATCTGAACCCGGTACTACTTTCTTTAAGGGGCTCGGCTAGTTTCTCATTTTTAAAAAATCAATTTTTATTTCATTTTTCGATAGATAAACATCTCAAAAATGATGTCCTTAAATATTGGAATGATATCTTGGATATTTTTGAAATGGCATGGTATAGAAGAGAAGCATCTCCTGCTCTGAAAACTTTAAACGCGTTGTTCTTAAAACTAAATAAATAAATAAATAGGGTGGCACAACAGAGTGAGGAGCCCTTGGGCCTAGCGCATTTCTCGCAACCATTCCTTGTGAGGGAATGGAGGGAACTACAATTTCTTGCCGGCTCCGAACGACTTTTTGAGAAAGCGCTTTTCATGGCAATGAATTTACTAGCGGAGGACGTGACAATTCCTCGCGAAAAGCGATACCCGTGGAAAAACATTTTTGCCTCTGCTGGGATTCGAACCTCGAACCTCTGGATTAGCAGGTTGACATCTAACGATCAAGCCACGGATACCACAGTTTAGGTCATGCATTTTCTCAAAACTGCATTTTTCAAATTTGCCGCAGCTGTAACTCACGCAAATATTAACGAATCGTCTTGAAATCTTAACTGCATACTCTCCATATGTTTTTACATACAGCCATCTACAACTTTTACGATCGGATAAAAATTGTAAATTTGGCAGCCATCGAAAGACGATTTTTTGACCTCTTTTTTTGAATTGCGGCCATTTTGTCAATTTGCAATTTTTCACTCCAATTATAGATGGCTGTATGGGGAAAAGGGTCTACTTTAACGCCATTTTTTTATTTTCTTGTTACAGGTACCAGAAAATTAAAAAAAATGTGCCAAATTGACGTCTTCTAATTTCAAGGAGTTCAAGTCATGGTCCATATCTCTCTTGGATTTTAATATTTTAACTCGAAATTTCTAGACAATTTACATGAATATATGTATGTATAATAAACTCCTAAGATTATAGAATATTTGAAGCTATAGTTTTTTTTTCACGCCTTCAAAAAATCACCTCCATTTGAGCTCAAGAAACTAGGCGAGCCCCTTAAAAAAAACATAGAAATCAAATTAATAGCAAAAATTTTCATCAACTATGAATACAACATTCAAGTTGCCGCCTTGGCTTACTTCGCAGTAGCGCATTCTATCACTTAAATTTTTTAAATTCCTTGTTGGTTTCAGGCTTCAGCTTACCTAATTGGCCTCAAGTGCTTGAGTCATTTCCGAATTGTTGGCACAATATCGGTCCTTCCTTGTTCCCCACAAAAGAAAATCCAAAGGGTTCATTTCGGAGCTCCAAGGTGCTTCAATTATCAGACAGAAGCTTCTTTTCAAAAAAACGCACTGTTTGGGGTACGCAGCACTGATTTTTTTCTTATTTTGAAATAAGTTT